>JAOPSE010000002.1:214915603-216115603 GCA_029449295.1 Zea luxurians
TAACTCGAACTTTTCTTTCGATTATTCTCGTATTCCGCATAATTCCAATGCTCATTTGCTTTCCATTCCACTTGGTAAACCCCCACACTTTGATGGAGAGGACTACGGATTTTGGAGTCACAAAATGCGTAGCCACTTGTTCTCTCTTCATCCAAGTATATGGGAGATAGTAGAAAATGGAATGCAATTTGATAGTTCGGATAATTCTATGTTTATCAATGAACAAATCCATAAGAATGCACAAGCTACTACTGTTCTTTTAGCATCCTTGTGCAGGGAAGAATACAATAAGGTGAGCGACTTGGACAATGCCAAGCAGATCTGGGACACCCTCAAGGTCTCACATGAGGGGAACGACGTCACCATGCTCACCAAGATGGAGTTGGTGGAAGGCGAACTAGGAAGGTTCACGATGATAAGGGGGAGGAGCCAACCCAAACGTACAACAGGCTCAAGACCCTCGTCAACAAAATAAAAAGCTATGGAAGCACGCGATGGACAGACCACGACGTCGTCTGACTTATGCTAAGGTCCTTCACCGTCCTTGATCCTCATCTTGTTAACTCTATTTGTGAGAATCCTAGGTACACCAAGATGACTCTCGAGGAAATACTTGGAAAGTTTGTAAGCGGGCGGATGATGATCAAGGAGGCAAGGTATGTCGATGATGCGTTGAATGGCCCAATCCACGAGCCTCAAACCATTGCTCTCAAAGCAACAAGGAGTAGGGAGGCGCTACCTAGCAAGGTGGCGCAAGTTTGAGGCGGCCAGGCTTAACGAGGAAGAGATGGCCCTAATCATCAAGTGTTTCAAGACGGCGCTCAAAGGACGCAAGGAGCATCCCAACAAGAGCAAGACAAAGGGGAAGCGCTCCTGCTTCAAGTGTGGTAAAGTTGGTCACTTTATTGCTAATTGTCCCGATAATGATAGTGACCAGGATCAAGAGAAGAAGAGGGAAAAGAAGAAGACCTACAAGAAGGCTAAGGGCGAGGCACACCTTGGCAAAGAGTGGGACTCGGATTGTTCATCGTCCGACTTCGACAACGAAGGACTCGCCGCCTCGGCCTTCAAAAATCGTCCCTCTTCCCCAACGAGCATCACACGTGCCTAATGGCAAGGAGAAGAAGGTATGTACGCGAAACAGTACTACGTATGCTTCTTCAAGTGATGATGAATCTAGTGATGATGAAATAGACTATGCATGTTTATTCAAAGGATTAGATAGAACTAAAATTGATAAGATCAATGAATTGATTGATGCCTTGAATGAGAAGAATAGACTTTTAGAAAAGCAAGAAGATCTTTTATATGAAGAGCATGATAATTTGTAAGTGCACAAAATTCTCTTGCTTTAGAAGTTAAAAGAAATGAAATGCTTTCATGTGAATTGTCTACATGCCATGAATCCATTTCTAGCTTAAAGAGTATCAATGATGACTTGAATGCTAAGTTTGAAATAGCTAATAAATCAACCTCTTGTGTAGAACATGTTGTGAGTTGCAATAGGTGTAAGGATTTTAATGTTGATGCTTGTAGCGAACACTTAATTTCCATTTCTAAATTAAATGATGAAGTGACTAGTCTTAATGCCCAACTTAAGACTAGCAAGAATGAATTTGACAAACTAAAATTTGCAAGGGATGTCTACACTATTGGTAGACACCCCTCAATTAAGGATGGGCTTGGCTTTAAGAGAGAAGCCAAGAACTTAACAAGTCATAAGGCTCCCATTCTCGCCAAGGAAAAGGGAAGGCCCCTATGGCTAAAAGTGCTCAAAAGAATCATGCATTTACTTATGATAGGAAATTGTTGGGGCGAAGGCAAAGGCGCCACCCTTCGCTGAAGCCTTCGCTGCAGGCAGCTGAGCTAACATAGACAAAGCAGGCAGGGACACCCTTCGCATGTACCACGCCAGACGAAGACCTGCGACGAAGGGCATCCCACAGTGCGGCCTCGTCCAGCTCAGAGGCCCACGTGCGATCCGGCCCATCGTAACGGGCCCCGCGTGGCCGCTGTGCGTTACGGGCCTAATTTTGTAAAAGCATCCCTGTAATTACGGTCTGTAACCCCGCTTTATGGGAATATTCTGGGGATAACCTAGGTAGCTGAGGGCACATGCGTCCTTAGCTCAAGGCGCTGCGCGCTCAGGTACCTATAAATACCCCCGCACAGTGCCCGTGAGAGGCCAGATGAACAGTGCTTTTGCCATCACGTGCTAAAACCCTGTTTGTGCTAACATTCCCCCCACTGTTGGATCGACTTGTACCCGTTGTGCAAGTTCCAACATTTGGCGCCCACCGTTCGTGCTACGAGAAAACCACCCGCGATGGCACCCAAGAGAGCTAACCGAAGGCTGACGAGGCTGCGAAGGCAGCACTGCTCGCTGCAAGAAAGGGCAAGGCCCTCGCCCTCACCCAATCCACCCACCAAGAGGCCACTGAAGACGATGTTTCCTCGCACCTGCGAAGATGACACTCTCCGCACCTGCGGCCCCTGAGGGACAACCGCAGCCACCCTCAGGCTTCGCACCACCGGAGGGCGCGGACTTCAAAGGATTTTTGTTTCTCTATTGGCACCAGCTTGCCTTCGCCTCAGTCTATCATCCGCAGTCCAACGGGGTCGTGGAACGCGCCAACGGAAAAAATCTTCACAGCTGTCAAGAAGATGCTCCTTGATGAAAAGAAGGGCAGATGGACCGATTTGTTACCTGAGGCAGTCTGGGCACTAAACACGACTGAGTGCAGGGCGACCGGGTTTACTCCCTTCCGCCCTTCTATACGGATCAGAGGCCATGACCCCCGCAAGAAATGAAGCATGGGTCTCCGCGAACAGTTCCGTCAGCCGTCCCCGATGTGGACGAGCCAACTTCAAAGGATCTCATTGACGGAGACCGAGTCTTCGCCCTACAGGCCCTAAACAAATGTGTGGTGGTAACAAGAAGTGGTGGTTAAGCGAATACAAGGACCAGAGTACCGATTACGATGGCTTATATAGGAGCTTGGTGGGAATAGTAAACAAGGAATGCAATCTGAATCCTAGTTGTTGTAAAGTTAAATAACAATCCGACTAGAAGTTCCCTGCCTAGTGCTGACCACAAGATACGAGTGATTGTAAATAGATCAAACACACGCGTAAGAAATTTCAGATTTGATGCAGACAAGGAGTATGATTGGAATGCCAAGTGTTGCAATCAGATCCAACCAAAATTTTGCACCAAATGACAATAGCAAACTGGTTGAACAACTTGATAAAATTTTCAGCACTTGTGCACATAAACAAACTGATTGTTCTACTTTTCTTTCACAATCTTGTTCAACACTTTTCTTTGGTACTTTTCTTTCTTCTCTTTTTTTGATACTCTTTTTTATAGAACTAAACACAGAGATCTGATATGATATTGCACACTTTATAATACTTGACAAAGAACTCAACCAGCAGCTATAACTTAAATAGGATCAAAGTTAACGCGAAGGAAAAGATGAGAGTTTTTAGATTTTTTTTTCTTTTTGTGGATATTTTCAGATATATATAAGAGGCTCAAAGGAAACACAAAGGATAGAGTGACCAGCAACTAAACAAAGATTCTAAGGACTTGAAACTTAACAAAACTCACTGGAACAACAGATTGAAACAAAGGGCTATGGTAAAATATTTTATGGCTTTTGGTGGATAGGACGAACACAAAATATATGTAGCTAAGGGTAAAGAATCCTACCGTGGCAACTGAGGCTTTGATACCAGGATGATGCGTCACGATGCCCGATCTTCATGACGTAGGATCAATCTTCAGATAACTAGCTTCAAAGAAGCCAAGATACTTGCTGCAAGCAGCGATAACTAGTGCAACCTGACAAATAAAACTCGAAGCCAACCACCGTCTTTAACCGGCAGCCTGAATCGAGGATTCGCCCAACCACACTCTCAAAGAACCAACCAACACAGCCTACAATCAATCGAGAAGACCTCGAAGGGAGTAGGAGCACCAATTGGGAGCGGATGAAGCCGCCGCTTCTGTAATCCCGCGAAGGAATTCACAAGAGCAAAGGGGTAGAGATCACTCTCAATATTTGTTAGCACACAGCTGAACAAAGGGGTTCTGTTTTAGAATATCATAAGCTGCCTTACATCATAGACATAGGGGGGTATTTATACTAGTAACAACCAGCCTTAGAGAGGTATAAACATAAAACAAAAGTATTTTCACGAGCTAATGTGAAGGAGCCTCTTCGGGAGATCTACAGAGCTGATTTCCGTGTGGTTGTTTGACTTCTGCGCAGCCTTCAGTATTTTGACAATAACTTCTTCTAGGAATCTTCAAATGACGTGGGGCTGGATGCGTTGGAAAGCTGACTTGATAAGCTTTCTCACCATATATAGCATGCTTAATGAAACTTCGTAGAATGATGCAGTTTAATACGAAAACTTGGTCATCAGGCTGACTGTTGACCTTCTGACCAGTCGGCACTAAAGTAGGTCGGCTGCCTTTCTGGTAGATGTGGTTAAGTCAGCTTTAGAAGCATTGGAAACTAGACTTCAAGAGATTTCCAAAAAGTACTCATGGGCCTTTATAGCTTTTGTGAATCAAAAGATATGACTGTTTCTTTTCGATGGTTTCTGTTGCGCTGGACTGACTCGGATATAGCTCTTCTTGCTGATTCGCCCTGATATGTTTTGTCCTTCCTCTTTGGTGAACCTAAGTAATATCAACATACACGACTTAGGTAGCATAAAATTCTCATTAGTGTTTAAATGAAATTCATAAAGTAGCGCGTGCACCTCTTGTTGTAGCTTCTTAGCTCGGCTACGTGTAATTGGTCCATCAAAGACTTGGGTTGGTGATGATGTTGGTTGTACTTGAGTTGATGTAGTATGACTTGGGGGTTGTAACATGTTGCTTAATGGCGTGGTCATATCACCAACGTTTCATACTTTCGTGTATTTGTGAGCAAATGTTATATTCTAGTGAAGAAAGGTAGAAATTCTAAGTTTGCTCCCAAAGCTGTAGAAGGGTTTTTGCTAGGTTATGACTCAAATACAAAGGCGTATAGAGTCTTCAACAAATCATCGGGTTGGTTGAAGTCTCTAGCGACATTGTATTTGATGAGACTAATGGCTCTCCAAGAGAGCAAGTTGATCCTAATGATGTAGATGAATATGATGTTCCAACGGACGCAATTCGCATTATGGCGATTGGAGATGTGCGACCACAGGAACAAACGGAGCAAGATCAACCTTCTTCCTCAACAATGGTGCAACCTCCAACTCAAGATGATGAACAGGTTCATCAAGAAGAGGCGTGTGATCAAGGGGGAGCACAAGATGATCATGTTATGGAGGAAGAAGCACCTCAAGCCCCTCCAACTCAAGTTCGAGCGACGATTCAAAGGAATCATCCGTCGACCAGATATTGGGTGATATTAGCAAGGGAGTAACTACTCGCTCTAGATTAGTTAATTTTTGTGAGCATTACTCTTTTGTCTCTTCTATTGAGCCTTTCAGGGTAGAAGAGGCCTTGCTAGATCCGGACTGGGTGTTGGCCATGCAGGAGGAGCTCAACAAATTCAAAAGAAATGAAGTTTGGACACTGGTGCCACGTCCAAAGCAAAACATTGTGGGAACCAAGTGGGTGTTCCGCAACAAGTAAGACGAGCACGGGGTGGTGACCAAGGAACAAGGCTCGACTTGTGGCAAAAGGTTATGCCCAAGTCGCAGGGTTGGACTTTGAGGAGACTTTTGCTCCTGTGGCTAGGCTAGAGTCAATTCGCATATTGTTAGCCTATGTCGCTCACCATTCTTTTAGGTTGTTCCAAATGGATGTGAAGAGCGCCTTCCTCAACGGGCCAATCAAGGAGGAGGTGTACGTAGAGCAACCCCCTGGCTTTGAGGATAAACAGTACCCCAACCACGTGTGTAAGCTCTCTAAGGCGCTCTATGGACTTAAGCAAGCCCCAAGAGCATGGTATGAATGCCTTAGAGACTTTTTAATTGCTAATGCTTTCAATGTTGGGAAAGCTGATCCAACTTTATTCACTAAGACGTGTGATGGTGACTTATTTGTGTGCCAAATTTATGTCGATGACATAATATTTGGTTCTACTAACCAAAAGTCTTGTGAAGAGTTTAGCAGGGTGATGACTCAAAAGTTTGAAATGTCAATGATGGGCGAGTTGAACTACTTCCTTGGGTTCCAAGTGAAGTAACTCAAGGACGGCACTTTCATCTCCCAAACGAAGTACACGCAGACTTGATCAAGCGGTTTGGGATGAAGGATGCCAAGCCCGCAAAAACTCCAATGGGAACCGACGGACATGTCGACCTCAACAAAGGAGGTAAGTCCGTTGATCAAAAGGCATACCGGTCTATGATATGGTCTTTACTTTATTTATGTGCTACTAGACCGGATATTATGCTTAGCGTATGCATGTGTGCTAGATTTCAATCTGATCCAAGGGAGTGTCACTTAGTGGCCGTGAAGCGGATTCTTAGATATTTAGTCGCTACGCCTTGCTTCGAGATCTGGTATCCAATGGGGTCTACCTTTGACTTGATTGGATATTCAGACTCCGACTATGCTGGATGTAAGGTCGATAGGAAGAGTACATCGGGGACGTGCCAATTATTAGGAAGGTCCCTGGTGTCATGGAGTTCTAAGAAACAAACTTCTGTTGCCCTATCCACCGCTAAGGCCGAGTATGTTTCCGCAGGACAGTGTTGCGCGCAACTACTTTGGATGAGGCAAAACCCTCCGGGACTTTGGCTACAATATGAGCAAAGTCCCACTCCTATGTGATAATGAGAGTGCTATCCGCATGGCGGATAATCCTGTTGAACACAGCCGCACAAAGCACATAGACATCCGGCATCACTTTTTGAGAGACCACCAGCAAAAGGGAGATATCGAAGTGTTTTATATTAGCACCGAGAACCAGCTAGCCGATATCTTTACCAAGCCTCTATATGAGAAGACCTTTTGCAGGTTGCGTAGTGAGCTAAATGTCTTAGATTCGCGGAACTTGGATTGATCTATAGCATACATGTGTCTTATGCCTTTGATCATGTTCCTTTATACATATTGTTGTTTATTTATGGTGTTCAAGTTGTACAAGCACTCCCCGGACCCCAAAAGTCCATGTGTGAGTGATGCACATATTTAGGGGGAGATGTGCTACAACTTGACCTTTTGAGACTAACCATGTGCTTGAGTGTTCTTAACTTAGTCTCAAAGGTGGATTGAAAGGGAAAGGTGGACTTGGACCATGAAAGACTTCCACTGCACTCCGATGAGAGGGTAACTTACTCCAAGTTCATCTCCATGCCTCTTATTGCCTTTTGCTCTTAATTGACAATTTTGGTGAGGCAATGAGGTTTAAGGGCCAAAATGATCCCGTTTTGGTGCTTGATGCCCAAAGGGGGAGAAATTAAGGGCCAAAGCAAGAAATGGATCAGCTACCACTTGAGAATTTTAAAAAAAGTAGAGTTAGAGCTTTTGTTTTGTCAAAAGTTGGTCTCTTGTAGGGAGAATGTTTGATTATGGGAAATAGGGGGAGTTTTTGAATCTTTGATCAATTTCTCTTGGAATACCTTTCTCTATGCCTCAACAAGTGAATTTGACGTAGAGATAGGAAATTGAGTTTGATTTGCAAAAACAAACCAAGTGGTGGCAAAGAATGATCCAAATATGCCAAATTTGAATCAGAACAAATTTGTGTTCTCATTTGCATTGATGTTGCACTTCTTTTAGTTGCTTTTTGTTGTGTTGGCATAAATCACCAAAATGGGGACATTGAAAGGGAAATGTGCCCTTGGGCCATTTCTATAAGATTTTGGTGATTAAGTGACCAACACACATTAAGGGAATGAGTATATGCTAAAGAGTGGACAAAGTGCAAATCAATACAAAGGTATGATTCTAGACTTAGTACATTGGTTTTTGTGTACTAACATATTTGTCTAAGTGCTAGAATCAGAGAAAATGCAATGGGAAAAGACTTGGCTCGAGCAGCCAAGACTATGCTCAGTCTGGGTGCACCGGACTGTTCGGTGGTGCACCGGACAGTGTCCGGTGCGCCAGGCTGACTCTGGTGAAAAGGCCGCTCTCGGGAATTCGTCGGCGGAGTACGGCTAAAATTCACCGGACTGTCCGGTGAGCCAACGGTCGGTCGAGCCAACGGTCGGCCGCGTAATCCGCGCGTGACGCGTGGCCGAGCCAACGGTCAGAAGGGGGCACCGGACTGTCCGGTGTGCACCGGACAGTGTCTGGTGTGCCAACGGCTCCAAAACTTCAACGGTCGGCTGCGCCAGAATAGGAAAGAAATCCGCACCGGACAGTGAACAGTGCCTGTCCGGTGGTGCACCGGACTGTCCGGTGCGCCAGTCGACAGAAGGAAAGAATTGCCTTCCTGGAATGCTCTCAACGGCTCCTAGCTGCCTTGGGGCTATAAAAGGGACCCCTAGGCGCATGGAGGAAGATACCAAGCACACTTTGAGCATTCTTGATCATTCACACTTCATCCTTGCGGACTCGTTTGACATTCTTAGTGATTTGAGCTCCGTTCTAGTGAGAACTTTGAGATATTCATTTGAGCTCAAGTCTTGGCTGTGTGTGTGTGCATATTGCTGTGGACTTGTGTGTGTTGCTCATCCCATCCTTACTTCCGTGTTCATTTGTGATCATTTTCTTGTAAGGGCGAGAGACTCCAAGTTGTGGAGATTCCTCGCAAACGGGATATAGTGAAAGAAAGAAACACCGTGGTATTCAAGTGGATCTTTGGATCACTTGAGAGGGGTTGATTGCAACCCTCGTCCGTTGGGACGCCACAACGTGGAGTAGGCAAGTGTTGAACTTGGCCGAACCACGGGATAAACCACTGTGCCTCTCTGTGTTGATATCTTTGTGGTTATTGTGTTTCGCAAGAACTCCTCTCTAGCCACTTGGCTTTATTGCTCTAACACTTAACCAAGTTTGTGGCGTTAAGTCTTAAGTTTTACAGTATCACCTATTCACCCCCCTCTAGGTGCTCTCAAAGATATTATGTGCCAAGCAAGCAAAAGGTGCAAATCATGTAACGAGGTACGTTTCTAGACTTAGTACATTGTTTTGAGTACTAACATATTTTGTCTAAAGTGCTAGAAACAGAGAAAATAAAAGAAGAAAAGAATTGCAAGTGACTTGGTTGTGTACAGCCGAAGTCTAGCTCAGTCTGGCACACCGGACTGTCCGGTGGTGCACCGGACAGTGTCCGGTACGCTAGGCTGGCCTCCGGTGAACAGGCCACTCTCGGGAAAGTTTGGCGGCGTACAGCTATAATTCACCGGACTGTCCGGTGGTGCACCGGACTGTCCGGTGAGCCAACGGCCGCCAGCGCAACGGTCGGTCGCGCAATCCGCGGGCGACGCGTGGCACGCGCCAACGGTCGGTAGGGGGCACCAGACTGTCCGGTGCGCCAACTGCCACGAATCTGCAACGGTCGTCTGCGCCAAAATAGGAAGGAGATCGCGCACCGGACATGAACAGTGGTTGTCCGGTGCGCCACCCGATAGAAGACAAGAATAGCCTTCCTTATTGGCCTCCAACGGCTCTTAGCTGCCTTGGGGCTATAAAAGGGACCCCTAGGCGCATGGAGGAGTAACCCAAGCATTCAAGAAATATTCTAAGCCTCCAAGACTCCAACTTCGCGCATTTGATTCTTTGAGATAGTGACTTGAGCTCCATTTGAGTTGTGAACTCCGAGAGTTGTGTTTTGAGCTCAAGTTGTGACTTGTGTGAGTGATTGTGCTGTGATTTGAGTCTTGTGTGTGTTGCTCTCCCCTCCCTTACTTCCATACATCTTTTGTGATCTTCATTGTAAGGGCGAGAGGCTCCAAGTTGTGGAGATTCCTCGCAAACGGGAGAAAGACAAAGAAAGGAAAAAAACGTGGTATTCAAGTTGATCATTGGATCACTTGAAAGGGGTTGAGTGCAACCCTCGTCCACTGGGACGACACAACGTGGAAGTAGGCAAGTGTTACTTGGGCCGAACCACGGGATAAAAATCGTGTGTCTCTTGTGTGCTTTACCTTTGATTATTTGTGTTCACAAGAACTCGTTTCAAGCTACTTAGCCGTTCTAACTTATATAACAAAGTTTTTGTGGCTATTAGTGTTAAATTTTACAGGATCACCTATTCACCCCCCTCTAGGTGCTCTCATATATCCGTAAAAAGATAGTTGTAACCCATTTTACATAATTGAGAAACTGAAAGCAAGTTGTAATATAAAGAATCTACAAGAAAAACATTGGAATTAGAATGGTCAGGAGATATAGCAATTTTACCAAGTCATTTGACCAAACCTTGATTTCCATCCCCGAATGTGATAGCTCTTTGGGGATCATGGTTTTTCTCATAGGAGGAGAACATCCTTTTCTCCCCTGTCATGTGGTTTGTGCACCCGCTATCAATGATCCAACTTGAGCCCCCGGATGCATAAACCTACAAAACAAATTTATGCCTTGTTCTTAGGTACCCAGACGGTCTTGGGTCCTTTGACATTAGAAACAAGCACCTTTGGTACCCAAACACAAGTCTTGGAGCCCTTGTGTTTGCCCCCAACATATTTGGCAACTACTTTGCCTGATTTGTTAGTAAGCACATATGAAGCATCAAAAGTTCTAAATGAAATATTAGGTTCATTTGATACAATAGGAGATTTCTTTTTAGGCAACTTAACATGGGTTGATTGCCTAGAGCTAGATGTCTCACTCTTATACATAAAAGCATGATGAGAGCCAGAGTGAGACTTTCTAGAATGAATTCTCCTAATCTTATGTTTGGGATAACCGACAGGATATAAAATGTAACCCTCGTTATCCTGAACCATGGGAGCCTTACCCTTAACAAAATTAGACAATCTTTTAGGGGCATTAAGCTTGACATTGTCTCCCTGTTGGAAGTCAATGCAATCCTTAATGCCTGGGCGTCTCCCACTATAGAGCATGCTTCTAGCAAATTTAAATTTTTCATTTTTTTAAGTCATGCTCACTAATCTTAGCACTAAGTTGAGCTATGTGATCATTTTGTTGTTTAATTAAAGCTAGGTGATCATGAATAGCATCAACATTAATATCTCTACATCTAGTGCAAATAGTAACATGCTCAACAGTAGATGTATAGGGTTTGCACGAATTTAATTCATCAATCTTAGCATGTAAAATAGCATTCTCATTTCCAAGATTGGAAATAGAAACATTGCAAACATTTAAATCTTTAGCCTTAGCAATTAATTTTTCATTCTCAATTTAAGGCTAGAGAGAGATTCATTTAACTTGTCAATCTTAGTAATTAAACTAGCATTATCATTTTTAAGGTTGACAAGAGAATCATCACTAACATTTAATTTCTCAACCTTAGCAATCAATTTATCATTTTCAAATCTAAGGTTGGAAATAGTGTCATGGCAAGTGCTTAGCTCACTAGTTAATTTTTCACATTTTTCTATCTCCTGAGCATAAGCATTTTTAACTTTAACATGCTTCTTATTTTCTTTAATAAGAAAGTCCTCTTGGCTATCCAATAGTTCATCCTTCTCATGAATAGCACTAATTAATTCATTTAATTTTTCTTTTTGTTGCATGTTTAAGTTGGCAAAAAGGGTGAGCAAATCATCCTCATCATCACTAGAGCTAGCCTCATCACTAGAAGCATGAGACACTTGTGGCCGACGTTGGGGAAGAGAAGACCCTTGTTGACGGCGATGTTTGCGGCATCCTCGTCGGAGGAGGAGTCGGTGGAGCTCTCGTCGGAGTCCCACTCTCGGCAAACATGGGCATCGCCGCCCTTCTTCTTGTAGTACCTCTTCTTCTCCTTCTTCCCTCTTTTGTCGTCACCCCTGTCACTAGAAATAGGACATTTTGCTATAAAATGACCGAGCCTACCACACTTGTAGCAAACTTTCTTGGAGCGGGGCTTGTAGTCCTTCCCCCTCCTTTGCTTGAGGATTTGGCGAAAGCTTTTGATGATTAAAGCCATCTCCTCATTGTCGAGCTTGGAGGCGTCGATGGGGAGCCTACTTGACGTAGACTCTTCTTTCTTCTCTTCCGTCGCTTTGAATGCGACGGGTTGCACCTCGGGTGTGGAGGTGGCGCCTCGCTCGATGATTTGTTTGGAGCCTTTGATCATTAGCTCAAAGCTCACAAACTTTCCTATCACTTCCTCGGGAGACATTAGTTTATATCTAGGATCACCATGAATTAATTGAACTTGAGTAGGGTTAAGAAAAACGAGTGATCTAAGAATAACCTTGACCATTTCATGGTCATCCCATTTGGTGCTCCCGAGGTTGCGCACTTGGTTCACCAAGGTTTTTGAGCTGGTTGTACATGGCTTGTGGCTCTTCTCCTTGGTTGAACATAAATCGACCGAGCTCCCCCTCGATCGTCTCGCCCTTGGTGATCTTGGTCACCTCATCTCCTTCGTGTGCGGTCTTGAGTACATCCCAAATCTCTTTGGCACTCTTTAATCCTTGCACCTTATTATACTCCTCTCGACTTAAAGAGGTGAGGAGTATAGTAGTTGCTTGGGAATTAAGGTGCCGGATTTGGGCGACCTCGTCTGCATCATAATCTTCGTCTCCTACGGATGGTTCCTGTGCTCCAAATTTAACAATGTCCCATATGCTTGTGTGGAGTGAGGTTAGGTGATATTTCATCATTTCACTCCACCTACTATAATCTTCACCATTAAAAGCTGGTGGTTTGCCTAATGGAATGGAAAGTAATGGAGTATGTTTGGAAATGTGATGGTAGCGTAAGGGGATCTTACTAAACTTCTTGCGCTCATGGCGCTTAGAAGTGACGGACGGCGTGTCGGAGCTGGAGGTGGATGGTGACGAAGAGTCGGTCTCGTAGTAGACCACTTTCTTCATCTTCTATTTCTTCTCTCCGCTCCGATGCGACTTGTTGTGTGAAGGGGATCCCTTCAACTTGTTGCCGGACTCTCCCGATGGAGCCTTCCTGTGGCTCGTGGCGGGCTTCTCGCCGGTCACCATCTCCTTCTTGGCGTGATCTCCCGACATCACTTCGAGCGGTTAGGCTCTAATGAAGTATCGGGCTCTAATACCAATTGAAAGTCGCCTAGAGGGGGGGTGAATAGGCAAATCTGAAATTTATAAAGTTTAAGCACAACTACAAGCCGGGGGTTAGCGTTAGAAATATAATCGAGTCCGAAAGAGAGGGCGAAAAACAAATCACAAGCAAATAAAGCAGATGACACGTGATTTGTTTTACCGAGGTTCGGTTCTTGCAAACCTACTCCCCGTTGAGGTGGTCACAAAGACCAGGTCTCTTTCAACCCTTTCCCTCTCTCAAACGGTCACCTAGACCGAATGAGCCTTTCTCTTCAATCAAACGGCACACTTAGTCCACTACAAGGACCACCACAACTTGGTGTCTCTTGCTTTGATTACAAGTGAGTTGATAACAAGAATGGAGGAAGAAGAAAAGCGATCCAAGCGCAAGAGCTCAAAAGAACACGACAAAACTCTCTCTTCTAGTCACTATTGCTTTGAGTGGAATTTGGGACTTGGAGAGATTTTGATTCACTCTATTTGTGTCTTGTATTGAATGCACTAGCTCTTGTATTGAGTGTGTTGGCTAAAAAACTTGGATGCCTTGAAGTGTGGTGGTTGGGGGTATTTATAGCCCCAACCACCAAAGTTGCCGTTGAGAGGGGCTGGTGTCGAAGGGCGCACCGGACACTGTCCAGTGCGCCAGCCACATCACCCAGTCGTTGGGGTTCGACCGTTGGAGCTCTGACAAGTGGGGCCACCGGACAGTCCGGTGCGCCATCTGCACCTGCTCTGACTTCTACGCGCGCAGTAGCTCACTGTTCACCTTTTGCAGACGACCGTTGGCGTTGTAGCCGTTACTCCGCTTGGCACACCGGACAGTCCAGTGCTACAGCGGACAGTACGGTGAATTATAGCGGAGAGCCATTTTCAGAAACCCAAAACTTAGTAGTTGGAGGGGATTCTCCCTAGTGCACCGGACACTATCTGGTGGTGCACCGGACATTGTCCGGTGGTGCACCGGACAGTCCGGTGCGCCAGACCAGGGCAGCCTTCGGTTTCTTTGCTCCTTTTTATTTGAACCCTTTTCTTAGACATTTTTATTGGTTTGTGTTGAACCTTTGGCACCTGTAAAACTTATGATCTAGAGCAAACTAGTTAGTCCAATTATTTGTGTTGGGCAATTCAACCACCAAAATCATTTAGGAAAAGGTTTGACCCTATTTCCCTTTCAGCTTCTTGTTCCCAGATCCTGAGTCGACGGGATTTTCTCCCTTGGACTCGTTGTTGAGTCTCCTTCTCGTCGGTCACCTTGCCCTTCCCTTTAGCATCGTCGACCATCTCTTTGGGTTATTAGACCCAACAGAAGAGACATGTTTCGATACCAATTAAGAGCGCCTAGCGGGGGCGAATAGGTGACCCAGCAAAATATGACTAAAAACACATAAACTTGGTCTAAATATTAGAGTTAGTGCAAATTAAACCAAGTTTGAGAGGAGAGAAAGAGAGAGAAGTTCCCTTCACTTGATTGCTCTATCAAGATATGAGTTAAACTTAAAGCAATATCACAACTGAGAATAGAGAACTTAGGAAGAGGAAAAATCGCTGTAAAGTAAATGGCACAAGTGACACAATAATTTTTATCCCATGGTTCGACCAATGCCTACCTCCATGTTGTGGTGTCCTCCTTCGGACAAGGATTACAATCAAACCCTCTCAAGTGATCCGAATATCAAACTTAATTGCCACATTTTCTTCCTTATATCACAATCCCGTTTGTGAGGAATCTCCATAGATTGGAGTCTCTCACAGCCTTACAAAATGATCACAATCAAAACTAGAGTAAGGGAGGGAGAAAGAACACACACGCAAGAGCAAATCACATCAACACACATAAGAGATGCAAAGACAATAGCGCAAGAACACAGTGACAAAGTTATAGCTCAAAACAACACTGAACAGTTCGGCAGCAATGGTAGGTTGGCGATCTGATTGGCCGGTTTCCTTTTTCGGGCGCGGCACAGGAACAGTGTGCACCGGACAGTCGCCACGTCAGCTAGCCACTAGCGCGGGGAGGGAGCCGATGTCTGGTGAATTTTATAATTAAAATCCCCAAGAACATCGAGTTCGTGCGTACACGACATAGAACAACCAGGCGCACCATCGGATAGTTCGGTGGGTCCTAGACTAGCCCAAGTTTGCCTCTTTTGTGCTAAGCTTTTCCAACTTCTTTTGGCTCTTCTTGAGACGTTCCCTAGCACTTAGATAAACATAGTTAGCACATAAAACAATTAACTAAGTGTTGGGACCATAGCTTTTTCACTCATTCCCACCTGAATTTACAATACGCCTAAAACTAAGTCCAAAAGGCACTTTCTTTGCAAAACTAAGTTAATATCCAAAACAAAGTGTTAGACACATAGATTAGGGTGTGTACAACTTATCCAAACACTTAAACCTCATATTTATGTTGGTTTGCTCAAAGTTGCACTTTTGGCCATCTAATTCAACTCATTTGGACCATGTGTCTTCAATTTGCCTTTTCCAAACATGTGCTCATACTCATATAAGGAGAGTTAGTTCAAAGTAGTGTGTTGAGCATTTAATTACCAAAACAACTCGAAATGACCCAAGGGCACATTTCCCTTTCGCTGCCAACCTATAGAAATTTTCTCTGGCACCAAGTCCACCATTGTGCTTAATCTACATTCATGCCATTAAGGGTGGTAATGGACTCTAAACTTAACACTATAAAATTTAAGGATTTAATCGAATTGATATCGAGCTCTATTTCTATTCAATTTTGAACTAAAATCGATTGAGGACTCAAATAAATTGCGATGAAATATTTGGATCATGATCCATTACCACCTTTACCTACAGTCCACTAATCCAGTTATCCTGAGTAGACCCTATGAGAACAAATTCCTTTCTCTTGGTTTCTTCCACCACAATTTCCATTTCGAATTTAATTATATCCTCGATTCAGTTCAATTGAGATTTTGATTTGTTCTAAGTTCAAAACCTGATCTCACGGTCGTCATCTATGAATGGTCATCTATTCCTCACAAGGATGAAGAGGCAAACTTTTTCCTACGATGCCCATGCACTTTCACATCTTCGCATGGATTCATTATAATGATCAGCTTCTGACTTGCTATGTGACCTACTGGCCTTTAATATTTCCATACGTTCTCTCATTATAATTCAAATTCAGTTTTTGCGTGTCATATGTGATTAAGGGTCTGTTTGGGATAGTTTTTTGTGAAGAGGTTTCATGAGAATCTGCATTCCTATATAATCTATCTATCACAAAAATGTAGATATCTCAGGGCTTGTGTATGAAGAAAGATAAAGTCTGTATAGTTTAGGGTTTAGAGAGCGTCGAATTCCTACCGTCAGACAGCTAAGCGGATTTTGCATTCACGTTAATTTAGACCTTTTTTATAAATGATTCTTATAGAAGCGGATTTAAAAAAATGAAGAGTTTAGCTACCACAAACCTATTCTAATGGCTAGAATATGGCTAGAAGCCGAAATAAACCAGGCCTATACTGATTATGCATCTTATTTAGCTTGATGATGTTGGGAGGAACACTGCAAATTCTAAGGACTTGTTTTGATAATGAATATCCATAGGAGTAGCACAAACTACTATTGTTTATACAAGTGGATAATAGAGTTGCCAATAAACTATTTGTATAGCCATGAAAAAATATTTTTCTCTCTCGTTTTGACCTCGTACAACTTTGCAATCACAAGCATATAGTTATAAGCAAGCATTGCTCACACAAAAAATACAATGTTAGTATGCTAGCTACTCATAAACAGGAGACTGTTCGACAAGATAATTCTATTATTAATATTAGTTAGTTGCTCATGCATTGCTATAATTTTTCTATATATTATATAGGCAGGCTTTGTTTAAATGAGATAGTTATTCAAATACGATTCAAACCATGCATTCTCAGATGAGGCAAAAGTGAGACAGCTAGGGACCAGACAGGGTCAGCACATGCACCAGAAGTCGGCGTGACGTATTCGGCGATGCGCCTCATGCGGATCTGAACATGAGACAACGTGCTACGGGGTCGGATCCGATTGCGCCTTGCGGTGCACCTTGGATTTTGCCTTAGAGACGCGGGGCAGTGATGTGGCGAGAAGAGAGGCGCAGACCACGAGCGATGATGTACGTGGTGTGGGATGGGATGAGAAGAGATGAAGTTTTTTCTTTTATTTTTTCTATGTTTGCAATATTAGGGACGGTGAAGGAATAGGTACGAGTGTATAGATGGACAAATGAGTTATGTCTAACGGATTGGTCTGATGCACGACCTATTTAATGGTGAGATTTATTGGTTAGATGAGGGGGTTTTGTTCTGAACCCAGCCAACCACAATTTGATTCTTCGATGTGCTTTATTTTTGTTGGACGCACGAAGGGAGGGACATGCTTTATTTTTGCTAGGCACATGGAGAGAGAGGGACAACTACACAACTGTAGAACAATTAGACAAATTCCATTTTAAATTCCAAATATAAATCATGACAAAATCACAAGCACTGAAATAACAAGCCAAATCAGATGATGCGTACTGATTAGACTTACTGATAGATGGCACGCGTCGGAATCAGCAGGGTCGACGATGTCGAAGTAGCGAAATCAGCAGGGTCGACGAGGTCAATCAGATCACGAGCAGTCGCGTGAAGACGCTTCCCAAAAACCTTATTCGGCCTCTCCTGGTGCAGGATCTAGAAGGCGAAGGGTTCCGGAGACCTGCTCTCCTAATCGCAGATGCACCTCTACGATCGGGACGAAGAGAACTGGAAGGCGGCTCAGTTGTGAAGAGAGGCGAAAGCGAATTGGATGATTTGGAGGCTGGCTGCTGGGCTCCTTTTATAGGGCCGAGTCCGCGACCCCCCGTGCTTATCCGCCCACGAAAATCTCGCAATCAGTTGAGATTTTATAGCGATCGGTTAGGATAAGCGTAACAGCCAAGAAACCAAAAAATCAAACGGCAAAAGGTAGTCGCGCCCCCGCAAGGCGAGGGGCCGGATTTCGGCGGACCATTCACGCGCATGTCGTGCGCCCGCGCCCTTCGCCCCGGCCAGGCCAGGCCAGGCCAGGCGAGGCGAGCGAGCGCGCGCGTGCGTGTGGCTCTCCACACTCTCTCCTCTCATCCATGACTTGGTGAGTGAGTGTGGCTTCCATATTTAAGCTAGCTCTACTCCACTAGAGCTAGCAATATGGTGCTAATGGTTCCACCTATCCTCTAGCCATCCTCTTGTATGGGCTTTTGAGATTTTCTGGGATTTATTTGAATTTCTTAATTGGGCCAAGCCCATAAATCCTAACAATCCCCCACCAGATCTCAAATGCCCATCTGTAGTTTTCGCCACTGTTCACTACTGTTTAATATACTAGTTTTTCAGCAGAGACTGTGATGAGGACATCTCTCCCATACAAATAATGCATGGACCGACAACACGAGCACGTGCACGACAGCTAAATCTCCAGGTTCGTTCTAACCTAATCAATTGTGTTTTAGAGCTTACGCTTGGTGCCATGGATGTTTTGATGATTAGGAACCTTGGAGAGGACCAACAAGGACTTGGGAGAGGCCAACATGTCAAGGAGGAGAAGCTAGAACGTTCTCAACAAGAGAAAGCCAAGTCCGACTCAACTACGTCTCCACCTCGAAGTCCAGGACCAGTCTGCACTAAAATGAACGCCCAGGATGCATCCGAACTCCGATTAGGTTGGGCTTTATATGGATGGAAAGCTAAGGAGATAAGCTTTCCAACCCAACTGGAACCACCTTAAAATTCATCCGGAGTCAACGGGAATCATCGAAACAAGTCAGCGTTCAGATTCTGTTTTGGTGCTGCGACACCGTTTGTTGGGCTGTTGGGCCGTGTATCGTGTTGGAGCCCATTAGGGGTGCGACCAGGGGTTGTGCACGCCCCTAACCTCTATTTTACCAGTAGCCACCACCACATTAGGGTTTGGGTTTTGCTTAGATCATATCTGTCATCGAACAGTATCGCCGTTCATCGGTTTGTGAGACCCTACCTCGTGATCAATGCAGTTTTGATTGCGTTCTTCATGTTCTTGCTTGTGTTCTTGATTGCGCTTACAGGGATAAGCCTTCGTGGCGAGGTCACTCGTGTGTCATGGGTGATAACCAACGGAGCAATGGTGTAGTGATTGCGAGGAGCCGTTCGTTCGGAGCCTTAGGTCATCAACGTCGACATCTCCACCCAATCAAGTTATCGTACCTCACGGAAGATCGGGCCTCGTCCTCTATCAAGTGGTATCAAGATTCCAGGTTGCCTGTGAGGTACAATCCTACCATTAGATTTATTTTGTTCGTCCTATAACCCACAAAAAAGCCAAAAAAATTACGATCTGTTTATCCTGACCTAAAACCATCGCCTTAACCTTTGCACAATTCAGTTTTGGAGTCCGCAGTTCTGAGTTTGTGTCCTAGGTTGAGTTTGGTTGCTGGTTTAGATTTGTTTTGGTTCAGTTTGATCCTTTCCATCCTACAAAATCGACCTCCAAAACAGATCCCATCTACAAAACCGATCCTAACCGATCCTATTTTATCTCATCATCACGTCCTTATCAGATTAGTTTCTATCTAGTTCGGTATTTTGATCATAACTCTCGCATACGAACTCGGAATTTAGTGTTCTTATACTTTCTGGAAAGCTTAGAAAATTATCTACAACTTTTATATTTACGAGATTTCCAGAAAATATCATTATCGAGGAGTTATCTATCTTAGAAGTAAATCTATTTGTGATCCTGAAATTTCGGACCAGTCTGTATTTCGGGGTCAATATCTCCCACTTATTTTATCCAAAATAGGCGATCCATATATCCAAAAGAAAGAGAAAAAGAAGACCTACAACTTTTGTGTTTTGAGTTTTTGAGTTTCGGGTCTCTAAATTTGTCAAACAGTCTGTTAAAGTTAGAGCAGAAAATCTGTGATAGACAGACGAGAATTTTTTTTTGATAGTCTTGTGTTATATCTTGTTTTTGCGGCACTCTTGTAAAAAAAAGGGAATATAAAAAGGCAAGTGCAAAACAAAAAAACCGCACAAAACAAAGAAAAAAGAAGAAGAAAAAAATCAGAGAAAAAAAGAGAAAAAGAGTGCGCATAAGCAGGAACACCATTGATCTGTGCACCTCTGTGATTGTTTTTCATTCCAACTTGTTACCTTACTGTTCCTAGATCCTTGTCACCTCCTTTGTGTCTTCCTCCAACTGTGCTAATACATTCTCTAGGCCAGCAACTAGGACGAGTACTTTGGACACTTATTCAGCATTGCTATCTGTTACTGACTTGTGTGTCACATATATATATTTAGTCAGCCTTCCCAAAGCTCCACCTTTCTCTCGAGCAGAACAGGTACTCCTTTGCAATCACACCCACGCTCGTTGGACAGTCACACCGGTCACCGTTTGCCACCTGCAGTGCTAGTAAGAACCTTGTAAGAGCGGGGTAAGACGCTTCATAACTTGTGTTCCACCACCACCACCCTGAGAGATAGTTGTAGGGTTCACTTTGTTTGTTTCCTTTTTGTCTCTGTTTTGTGCTAACAATGACAGGACCAAAGAACCAAACGGACAAGGAGAAGGAACCTAAGCTTAACGACGATGAGTGTGTCTCTCATCTGGAATTGAAGGAGATGATGCGCGCATTGACTAAAGCTTTTCAGAGCCACACCATTGATGATGATTCGTCTCCCTCAGATTCTATATATCCATCTTTCTCTTCTTTTGATGCAAATATTGCAAATGAATATACTGAATGGGAAATATCAATGGATAAGATTTTTGCACGACGTCGTATATGTGATAGGCGAAAAATTAAAATTGTGGCTAGTACTTTAACGAAGGATGCGTTAGTTTGGTGGAATAATTTGCATGACTATGAGAAACCATAAACTTGGACTGATGTAAAAGCACTAATGAGACAACAATTTGTTTCTATGGATGATACTAAAAATAATTTAAGTAATTCTACCGATATCATGCCTTCAGATAAATCTGAGTTGCCTTTGTTACAAGAAGATTGTCTTGTTGTTCCTTATGATAAAGAAGAGTTGTGTGATGATAATACTATTATTTCTATGCCACAACTAAAGAACAAACTTGATGTTGTTGCTTCTGATCCTATTAATTGTGCCAAAATTAGAACATTCAATCATATAACTAGTGTGCATGATGAGCTAAAATTGTTATCTTCTTTAAATACTTTGGGCTATATTGAATTTGATGTTCTATGTAATCTAAATAATTTAGAGGAGAAACTTTCTTTTAGTGCTAATTTACTATGGTTATCTAAACATACATATCATTTTATTGGAAGATATAATTGGAAAGGAGAATATATGGTACATCGAGTATATATTTGTTCAAATATGAATTCTCCTTTTGTCATAAAACAAAATGATCAACTAGAAGGCTGTGTTAAAGCTAACCATATCACGTCCAGTTCCACTTGTCCTTCTTTGTATGTTTTACAACAACAGGGTCAACTTCAAGAAGGGAAGCAAGGTTGGACGACATCAAGCACTACATCAACACCTTTTGCAGGCACCAACGACTTTGAGTCGAGGACGACTCAAAACCAAGAAGGGGAGAATGATGAATACATGGATGTCAACTATATAGTCAAGGCCCAATCAATCATAGAGTCCCAAGCTCAAGGGGAGTTGAAGTCCAGTTTATTCGCGAATCCGGTTAGGACTGCAGGAGTGGTCCTCACGAAAACGGACGCCCAGACCACATACGGACTCCGTTTTCGACGTTCTAGATATCGTTGGAAAGCTAAGAAGATAAGCTTTCCAACCCATCTGGTTTCACGTCAAAATATACACGGAGCTGATGGGAATCGTCATAACAAGATGACGTCCAGAATCTGCCAGAAATTAACGACGCCTGTTTTTGGGCCTAAAGGACTTGTACATCCTAAGGAGATAAGCTCGGCCACCCCCTTGGCCACCGCCTGAGTCGAGAACGACTCCAATTCAAGTGGGGGAGGATGATGAGGACATCTCTCCCATACAAATAATGCATGGACCGACAACACGAGCACGTGCACGACAGCTAAATCTCCAGGTTCGTTCTAACCTAATCAATTATGTTTTAGAGCTTACGCTTGGTGCCATGGATGTTTTGATGATTAGGAACCTTGGAGAGGACCAACAAGGACTTGGGAGAGGCCAACATGTCAAGGAGGAGAAGCTAGGACGTTCACAACAAGAGAAAGCCAAGTCCGACTCAACTACGTCTCCACCTCGAAGTCCAGGACCAGTCTGCACTAAAATGAACGCCCAGGATGCATCCGAACTCCAATTAGGTTGAGCTTTATATGGATGGAAAGCTAAGGAGATAAGCTTTCCAACCCAACTGGAACCACCTTAAAATTCATCCGGAGTCAACGGGAATCGTCGAAACAAGTCAGCGTTCAGATTCTGTTTTGGTGCTGCGACACCGTTTGTTGGGCTGTTGGGCCGTGTATCGTGTTGGAGCCCATTAGGGGTGCGACCAGGGGTTGTGCACGCCCCTAACCTCTATTTTACCAGTAGCCACCACCACATTAGGGTTTGGGTTTTGCTTAGATCATATCTGTCATCGAACAGTATCGCCGTTCATCGGTTTGTGAGACCCCACCTCGTGATCAATGCAGTTTTGATTGCGTTCTTCATGTTCTTGCTTGTGTTCTTGATTGCGCTTGCAGGGATAAGCCTTCGTGGCAAGGTCACTCGTGTGTCACGGGTGATAACCAACGGAGCAGTGGTGTAGTGATTGCGAGGAGCCGTTCGTTCGGAGCCTTGGATCATCAACGTCGACATCTCCACCCAATCAAGTTATCGTACCTCACGGAAGATCGGGCCTCGTCCTCTATCAGACTGTTAAGTTGAACTTCCGCCTAGAACTCCAAGCTACACCAACCCACAACTTGGACAATGGACTATGCCTTGAATTGCAAGTTTTGCGTGAATGGGTTTCACTTGAAGTCATGACCAGTACTTGGCTACCAGTAGTCCCCTTCTCGGGTGGAGCATATACGTCGTACTCCAAGGTCTCTTCATGAGTTTACTAGAGATCACCCAGATCTCATAGACTGTGACGTTAGACAGTCTAACTCATATAGGTGTGTTCTTTCAAAGAATGTTCTGCAGGACAACATCTTCGCTAATACAAGCCAACAGAACACATTAAGGCACAAAGCCAACCTGCCTTACAGCATTTGAGAGTATTGCATCTTAACTTAGAGAGGGTCAAAGGTTACTCTCCTCAGTTCACCAATGGCTTGTTCTTCCCAGGACCTAATTCACGGGATCTCCGATCACATAGACTGGGTTTCCACCATGGCAACTTTATTCGAGTCTCATACCCATCTCTCTCGATGCGATTTCTATCACATTACGTGGTAGTCCCTTGGTAAAAGGATCTGCCAGATTTTTATCTGTTGAAATATAAGTCACACTTATAACTCCGGAGTTTCTCAACTTTCTGATAGACTTCAATCGTCTTTTGACATGTCTTGATGACTTTCCATTATCCTTAGAACTCGTCACTTTAGCAATCACTGTCTGATTGTCACAGTTCATAAGGATAGCTGGTATTGGTTTCTCAACCACCGGCAAGTCCATCAAGAGTTCACGCAACCATTCTGCCTCAACAGTTGCTGTGTCAAGTGCAGCTAGCTCGGCTTCCATGGTTGACCTCGTCAAAATGGTCTGCTTGCATGACCTCCATGATACCGCACCTCCACCAATAGTAAAGACATAACCACTGGTGGCATAAAGCTCGTCTGCATCAGATATCCAGTTCGAATCACTATATCCTTCAAGTACTGCATGCTGACCAGAATAGTGAATTCCATAACTCATTGTACCTTGCAGGTAGCGCATAACCCGCTCAAGTGCATGCCAATGATCAGTCCCGGGGTTTGACATGAACCTGCTCAATTTGCTCACAGCAAACGAGATATCGGGCCTTGTTGCACCAGCAAGATACATGAGTGAACCGACAATCTGAGAGTATCTCAATTGGTCTAAACCAATTCTCTTGTTCTTTCGCAGTGTCACACTGGGATCATAAGGTGTTGGAGAAGGTTTGCACTCAGAGAAGCCATATCGCTTCAAAACCTTTTCAACATAGTGAGATTGCGAGAGAGTAATCCCACCATCTGCCTTAATCAGCTTGATGTTTAGAATCACATCAGCTTCTCCCGGATCTTTCATATCAAAACTCTTTGATAGAAAAGACTTGACTTCATTGATCACATCAATGTTTGTGCCAAATATCAATATATCATCAACATATAAGCACAATATAACTTCTTCGCCCCCACCACAGCGATAATATACACACCTGTCTGCCTCATTAATGGCAAAGCCTGCAGACGTTAGAGTAGTGTCAAACTTCTCATGCCACTGCTTTGGTGCTTGCTTCAGACCATACAAAGATTTCAATAACTTGCACACCTTGCTTTCTTGACCCTTTACTACAAATCCATCAGGCTGTTCCATATAGATTTCCTCGTCCAGCTCTCCATTAAGAAAAGCTGTCTTTACATCCATCTGATGAACAAGGAGACCATACGAGGCAGCCAAAGAAAGTAGTACTCCAATAGTGGTCATTCTAGCAACAGGTGAGTAAGTATCAAAGAAGTCTTCTCCTTCTTTCTGAGTATAGCCTTTAACCACAAGCCTAGCCTTGTACTTTTCAATTGTACCATCAGGCTTGAGCTTCTTTTTAAACACCCACTTACAATCCACAGGTTTGCATCCATAGGGTCGATCAGTGACTTCCCACGTACCATTTGAAAGAATAGAGTCCATCTCATTATGAACTGCTTCTTTCCAATCATCTGCATCTGAAGATGCAAATGCTTCTGCAATGGTAGTAGGAGTATCGTCCACAAGGTACACAATGAAATCATCACCAAAGGATTTTTCAACCCTTTGTCTCTTGCTCCTTTTAGGAGCATCATTGTCATCCTCCTCTAGGACAATTTCATGTGGCTGTTCAAAATTCTCAATAGGTGTACTATGTTCAGGAATTATCTCAGAAGAGTATCTAGAATTGCTATGAATGTATTTCATTGGAAATATATGTTCAAAGAAAGTAGCATCACGTGATTCCATAATAGTATCAACATACACATCAGGAACTTCAGATTTAACTACTAAAAATCTATATGCTATGCTACACGAAGCATATCCAAGAAAGACACAATCCACTGTCCTTGGACCAAGCTTGCGCTTTTTATTAATTGGTACATTGACTTTCGCCATGCACCCCCAAGTGCGCAAGTATGAAAGTGATGGTTTTCTCCCAACCCACTTCTCATAAGGGGTTTTCTCTTCTTTGCCCATAGGAATTCTATTCAGAACATGACATGAAGTCAGGACTGCCTCCCCCCACCATGCCTTAGATAAACCACAAGTGTCTAACATGGCATTCACCAGGTCAGTCAACGTACGGTTTTTCCTTTCAGTAATTCCGTTTGACTCAGGTGAATAGGGAGGAGTCCTCTCATGAATAATGCCATGTTCTGCACAGAAATCATCAAAGACTTTGGGAAAGAACTCACCACCACGATCTGATCTAAGACGTTTGATCTTTCTCTCTAGTTGGTTTTCAACTTCAGCCTTATAGATTTTAAAGTAGTCTAAAGCCTCATCTTTAGTTTTTAGCAAGTATACATAGCAAAATCTAGACGCATCATCAATCAATGTCATGAAGTATCTCTTACCACCTTTTGTCAACACACCATTCATCTCACAAAGATCAGAATGTATGAGTTCTAGCGGTGCCAGGTGTCTCTCCTCAGCAGCCTTATGAGGCTTTCGAGGTTGCTTCGACTGCACACAACTATGGCACTTAGAACCTTTGACTATGGTGATATTCGGAATTAAACTCATGGTTGCAAGCCGAGACATAGAGCCAAAATTAATATGACACAAACGAGAATGCCAAATACTCGCAAGATCATCAACATTAGCACAAATATGGTTCACAGACTTATTATTGAAATGTAACAAAGAAAAGCGGAACAAGCCTCCGCAATCATAGCCTTTACCAATAAATTGTCCAGACTTGGACACAACTAATTTATTGGACTCCAAAACTACCTTGAACCCATCTCTACATAGAAGGGTTCCGCTAACGAGATTCTTGTGTATAGAAGGGACATGATGCACGTTCTTCAGCTGCACGATCTTTCCCGAAGTAAACTTCAGATCCACCGTGCCAGTGCCATGAACAGAAGCATGTGACCCATTCCCCATTAGCACGGAAGAATCCCGGGCGCCCTGATAAGAAGAGAACAGGTTAATGTCAGAACACACATGAACATTAGCACCAGTATCAAGCCACCAATTAGGTGATTGAAATACTGAGAAGATGAAAGGTAAATTACCACACCCTTTGTCTTCCTCATTGCTAGCGATCACTGTGTTGACATTGCCCTTTTTGCCACGGCGATCTGCTCGATCAGGACAATCCTTGGCAAAATGACCCGTTTCGCCACATGCGAAACATGTCAGTTCAGCCTTGTTCTTCTTCTTCTTGAAGTTGGTAGTTTTGTTGGGCTTGTTAGATTTTGGCTTTCCTTTGCCCTTGTTGTGGTTCCTCTGAACCATGTTGGCACTGGAGTGGCCCTCGCCTCCTTTAGATCCCGTGTCCTTAGCTCGGGCTTTCTCCTCAACATCCAGAGACGCTATCAGATTTTCAACTGATATCTCCTGTCTCTTATGTTTCAGAGATGTGGCGAAGTTCCTCCATGTAGAAGGCAACTTTGCAATAATGCACCCAGCCACAAATCGGTCAGGAAGGACTATCTTAAGGTGGTCGAGTTCCTTGGCTATACACTGTATTTCATGAGCTTGCTCTACAATAGAGCGATTATCAACCATCTTATAATCATGAAAGCTCTCCATGATATACAGGTCACTGCCAGCATCCGATGCACCATACTTGGTAGTAAGTGCATCCCATAACTCTTTCTCGTCTGTATACTGAATATTCGCATCAACCAGACGGTCAACAAGGGCGCTAAGAACGGCTCCCGTAAAGATAGTATTGGCATGGTCGTACTCTTTCTCCTGTTCAGGAGTCAGTGGACCCTCAGGTCTGCCTTTACTAACATGGAAGACATTCATAGCAGTAAGCCAGAGCGTGGCCTTGACTTGCCATCTCTTAAAATGCATACCATTGAACTTTTCTGGCTTGAGCGCATCGGCAAAAGCAGCCATAGAAAAACTAGGAAATTGTCTACAATAAGGTTTTTGGATTGTTGAACAATTAGACAAATTCCAGTTTAAATTCCGAATATAAATCATGACAAAATCACAAGCACTGAAATAACAAGCCAAATCAGATGATGCGTAATGATTAGACTTACTGATAGATGGCACGCGCCGGAATCAGCAGGGTCGACGATGTCGAAGTAGCGAAATCAGCAGGGTCGACGAGGTCAATCAGATCACGAGCAGTCACGTGAAGACGCTTCCCAAAAACCTTATTCGGCCTCTCCTGGTGCAGGATCTAGAAGGCGAAGGGTTCCGGAGACCTGCTCTCCTAATCGCAGATGCACCTCTACGATCGGGACGAAGAGAACTGGAAGGCGGCTCAGTTGTGAAGAGAGGCGAAAGCGAATTGGATGATTTGGAGGCTGGCTGCCGGGCTCCTTTTATACGGCCGAGTCCGCGACCCCCCGTGCTTATCCGCCCACGAAAATCTCGCAATCAGTTGAGATTTTATAGCGATCGGTTAGGATAAGCGTAACAGCCAAGAAACCAAAAAATCAAACGGCAAAAGGTAGCCGCGCCCCCGCAAGGCGAGGGGCCGGATTTTGTCGGCGTTTCGAGACCGGGGGGTCCCTAAGCCGACGAGTGAGTGTGCCACGTGCCCCAGCCCAGATGGGTCGAGCGCGTGGGCGAGCGCGAAGGGGGGAAAAGCGAGGTGGCCGGAGACGAGTCGTGAGAGAGGTGGGAATCCCGCGGCCTTCGTGTTCGACCCGCGCCCAGGTCGGGTGCGCTTGCAGTAGGGGGTTACAAGCGTCCACGCGGGTGAGGGAAGCGAGCGGCCCCAAGAGAGCGCCTGCCCCGTCCTCGTCCCCGCGCGGCCAACCTTCTCTAAGAAGGCCCTGGTCCTTCCTTTTATAGGCGTAAGGAGAGGATCCAGGTGTACAATGGGGGTGTAGCAAGGTGCTACGTGTCTAGCGGGGGTGAGCTAGCGCCCTAAGTACATGCCTGTGTGGCAGCCGGAGAGATCTTGGCACCCAGCTGGTGTGGTGTCG
The DNA here is from genome assembly GCA_029449295.1 of Zea luxurians. NCBI lineage: Eukaryota > Viridiplantae > Streptophyta > Magnoliopsida > Poales > Poaceae > Zea > Zea luxurians. Next base: position 214,943,976 of record JAOPSE010000002.1, read on the forward strand.
TGGCTGTCGGAGGAGCAACGGAGCCTGGCGGAGGGACAGCTGTCGGAGCGGTTGGGCCCTTGCTGACGTCCCCCTGCTTCCGTAAGGGAGCTGAGAGCCGCCGTCGTCATGGGTCTAGCGGGGCGCCATCATTGCCTATCTGGCGGAGCTAGCCAGATGGGACGCCAGTCTTGTTCCCTGCGGCCCGAGTCGGCTCGGGGTAGGGTGATGATGGCGCTTCCTGTCGACGTGGCGGACTTGTGTCCTAGGTCGGGCGACGTGGAGGCTCCTCCGAAGCCGAGGTCGAGTCTGTCCTGCATGGCCGAGGCCGAGCCCGAGCTCCTGGGTCGGGCGAGGTGGAGGTCGTTCGGCAGAGGCCAGGGCGGAGTCCGACCCCTGGGGTCGGGCGGAGCGGAGTTCGTCGTCTTCCGGGGCCTAGCCCGAGTCTGAGCCCTGGGTCGGGCGGAGCGGAGTTCGCCGTCTTCCGGGGCCTTAGCCCGAGTCCAAGCCCTGGGTCGGGCGGAGCGGAGTTCGCCGTCTTCCGGGGCCTTAGCCCGAGTCCGAGCCCTGGGTCGGGCGGAGCGGAGTTCGCCGTCTTCCGGGGCCTTAGCCCGAGTCCGAGCCCTGGGTCGGGCGGAGCGGAGTTCGCCGTCTTCCGGGGCCTTAGCCCGAGTCCGAGCCCTGGGTCGGACGGAGCTTCCTATGGCGCCTTTGGCAAGGCCTGACTGCCTGTCAGTCTCACTCTGTCAAGTGGCACTGCAGTCGGAATGGCGCAGGCGGCGCTGTCCTTCTGTCAGACCGGTCAGTGGAGCGGCGAAGTGACGGCGGTCACTTCGGCTCTGCCGGGGGGCGCGCGTCAGGATAAAGGTGTCAGGCTACCTTTGCGTTAAATGCCCCTGCGACTCGGTCGGTCGGCGCGGCGATTTAGTCAGGGTTGCTTCTTAGCGAAGGCAAGGCCTCGGGCGAGCCGGAGATGCGTCTGCCGTTAAAAGGGGGCCTCGGGCGAGACGGAAACATCTCGGGGTCGGCTGCCCTTGCCCGAGGCTAGGCTCGGGCGAGGCGTGATCGAGTCGCTCGTATGGACTGATCCCTGACTTAATCGCACCCATCAGGCCTCTGCAGCTTTATGCTGATGGGGGTTACCAGCTGAGAATTAGGCGTCTTGAGGGTACCCCTAATTATGGTCCCCGACAGTAGCCCCCGAGCCTCGAAGGGAGTGTTTGCACTCGTTTGGAGGCTTTCGTCGCACTTTTTTGCAAGGGTACCAGCCTTTCTCGGTTGCATTTTGTTCCGGTGGTTGCGCGCGAGCGCACCCGCCGGGTGTAGCCCCCGAGGCCTCGGAGGAGTGGTTTCACTCCTTCGAGGTCTTAATGCCTTGCGTAATGCTTCGGCTGGTCTGGTGGTTCCCTCATGCGAACTGGCCATAGCCCGGGTGCACGGTCGGGGCCCAAGTTCTCGGGCTGGTATGTTGACGCTGTCAACGGTTTGGCCGGAGCCGGGTTTGCGAGAGCAGCCCCCGAGCCTCCGCACAGGGCGAGAGGGCGATCAGGGACAGACTCGGCTTTTTTACATACGCCCCTACGTCGCCTTTCCGCAAGGAGGAGGGGGGGAGAGCGCCATGTTACCCTCGATGGGCACCGAACATGGTGTCTCTGGTGAGCTGCAAGCGGGTAATCCGAGTGGACGTCCGTGCCCCGTTCGTTGGGGGTCGGCTAGGGGCCCAGAGGCACGCCCAAAAGTACCTGCGGGTGATCTGCCGGACCCGGTCCCCTGGCGACGGGGTCCGAGGGCTCGATGCCTCCCTCCGATGGGATTCCGTTACAAAATCGCTCCCGCTGGTCTCAGAAATGTCCTAGGGTACCTCGGGAGCGCAGCCCGAGCCTCGGTTATGTATCGAACGTACCCCTGGTCATCCCTCGCTCGGTGTCTGAGGCGACTGTGAACCCTTCGGGGGCCAGCCTTCGAACCCCTGGTCAGTAATGGGCGCGGAGCCCGAGTAGCCTGAGGCGGCCGTGGAACCCTTCGGGGGGCCGGCCTTCGAACCTCTGACCAGTAGTGGGTGTAGGGCCCACGCGATCTGAGGCGGCTGTTGAACCCTCCAGGGGGCCAGCCTTCGAACCCCTGATCAGTAAGGAGGCTCGGAGCCTAGTTCCTTCACGGGGAAGGATCCCTTTCGGGGTATCCCCCTTTCCTGGTCCCTGTCGCAAGAGATAGAGAAAGAGGAAAAAAGGAAAAAGGATACGAAACCGAACGACGCGGCGTACCTTTTTTGGCGCGGTTGTTTCGGCGAAGGCGAAGCGTCGCCCGCTGCTCCTGCCAGAAGCGCCGCCTGTCCAGCCGCGGAGTTGATGCGACGGGGCGAGTAGTTGGCGGGGCTGCCGTTGCGCGTGCGCGAGCCGTTCGAGGAACGGATCACGGGCGTGTTGTCTTCACGCCGTGAGAGGGGGTTCTCTCGCGGCCTCCGGATGGGACGTGAGCTTGGCTAACGACGTGACCGCTGTTCCCGCGCGTCTGCCACCGTCATTACTGCCGGCCCACCTTTAGCCACGTTGGCCGCTGCGTCAGGCTGGCGCTGCTGGGTCGCGCGCTGGGTTTCCTCGAGTCGCGGTATTGGTTCCGCGATCGAGGAGGCGCGGTGGTGGCACAGGCGGTACAGTCGCTTGCATGCAGCATCCGGCGCGCCGGTCGCGCGACGTGTGGGCCTGGGCCTCCATGCTGGCGTGTCGGGAGTCGGAGAGGCGCGTCCACTTGGCGCGATTGCATGCCGCCTGCATGGCTGCCCGCCCCTTTCGCCCGTTGGTCTAGGCAAAAGTGGAGGGTCACTTGTAACCGCTGGGCGGTTGCGTGCACCACGCGCGGCGGTTTGGCTTCTTCTGCTTGGAGCCGGTCTGCATGACATGCGGGACCCAGCCCCCGCGCCGCAGGGGAGGGCTTTGGAGCGTTGTTGGAGAAGACTCAGCCCGTGACGGTTGGGGGCGCAAGCAGGGAGAGTCGCCTTTAAAAGGAGGGCGACCCCTTCCGTAAGGCGACCATGTCTTCTTCCTCCCTGATGCACCGTGTCTTTCCACCTTCCAAGCCCCCGGATGGGGGAAACCGCCGTCTTTTCGCCTCATCGTTGGAGGAACGCAACTCCGTGGGAGTCGGTACCTTTCAGCCATCGTTCGGCTTCAAGGATTTTCATCATGCAGCCCGGTTGCACCCCTCCACCGGCGGTCACCCAAGATGGTGACCTCCGGCTTGATGGTGGGGGAAAGCGAGCCGGGCTGCGGCCTCTGCCCCTTCCTCAGCCTCAAGGATTTTCATCACCAGGGCTGGGGAGGGGAGTGTGCCGAGTTGAGGTCGGCCCCCGCGTGGGCGGCGGCCCGCTCCTTTACTCAGTGATCGGAGGGAGGAGCGGTCATCGTCCGTGGCGCTGGCATCTGCAGCGTGCCTGGCCTTCGGACGCGAGTGGCTTCGGAGCCGCTCGCGGCGCCGGCATCTGCCACGGCAGCTGGAAGAGGTTCTTCCGCCGGCGCGATAGCTAGGGCTGGCCACGGACCGACCTCCAACTCTATGGCCTTCTGCCCGTCCTTGCCTCTCGAGTTCGGGCATGGGCGGGGGCCTCCCAGCAGCAGCATCCGCCCCGAGGTCATCACTGCTGCTGTTCGGCCCCCCGGGACAGAAGTCTTCATCACCTTCGCTGTCGGGGCGGGCTATGACATGCCGTTCGTCGGTCTTCTGTTGCTCCGCAGGCTCACCCCTATCGAGTGGGGTTGTTCGTACCTGCGGAGGGGGAACCGGAGTTCCGTTTGTAATGGCACTTTGAATGCCAGGATTTTCTGTTCATTATGGCTTTCGGGGCCTGAACATGTATGTAACGTCGGCACGGAGCCGTATTTTTTTCCTCATTCTTGAGCACTAAGACTCGTCTGTTGACTATCTAAACCGCTTCACCAAGCATGAGTCGCCCCGTGTCAAGGTGACGAGTGAGGTATCCGTATCCCGGAGGCGTAGGAGTCCCTCGGCTCGGTCGGCCCTGCCGTCCGAGGCTCCTCTAGCTTAGTTAAAGAGACCCCTCGGCCGCTCTTCGACGAGCCGAGGCCAGGGGTAGCGATATCAGTATGAACAGAGGTGGAGTTGGCTCGAAAATGAAACCTGGTTGGCCGGAGCCTAGCCGGGTTGTCCGTTGGCAGGATCGACGTCGGAGTTGATCAGCCGAGGCTTCGGACCGGGCTGGCACCCTCGGAAGATGGTTGGCCGAGGCCCCAGGGGTGACCGGCTGAGCCGCTTGCTCGGGCCGGATTCCCGGAGAAGTCCCTGGCAGCGATTGCCCGGGCGTAGTGATGACGTCGTCCTTCGGAGCGGAGAACCTCGGACCACGTCGCCGTCCGAGGCTAGGTCGGGCCTCGCCGAAGGTGCCGTCGATGCCGAGGGTGTTGCTGCCCTCTTCCAACGTCAAGACCCGAGCCTGCAGGATCAGATTGTCTTGTAGCGTGCGCCTCGTGCGGCCGTCGAGGCCAGAACACACACCCTCGCTGCGTTGTAAAGCTGCGTCCTTTTCCTCTTGTTTCGAGTATCTGGACTTTTTGTCGGTAACAGGGATGTTTGTGCGAGCGAGAGTTGCTTCTCGCGGAAGGTGATGAGTGAGGTATCCGTATCCCGGAGGCGTGGGAGTCCCTCGGCTCGGTCGGCCTTGCCGCTTACGCGTACTTTCACCTGTCCATGAGGCCCTGTCACCGACTCGGTCGAGAAGGCTCGAAGGATCGCTTCGGCAGAAGGGCTTCCGAACGTAAAGACTTGTTCGATCCGTGGAGTCACTTTATCCGAACGCGAGTTACTTATCACAGAAGGTGATGAGTGAGGTATCCGTATCCCGGAGGCATAGGAGTCCCTCGGCTCGGTCAGCCTTGGCTGCTTACGTGTACTCCGTCGTTTCCGGGACCCACTTTTCGAAGTAGTCAAAAAGCACGAAAGATATTCTGGTAGAAGAGAATTTTTTCGAGGAAAATTTTGACGCAGAGGGGGTTTCCCCCCTTTTAGCCCCCGAGGGAGGGTCGGGCTTTGCCGAGGCGAGGCCGACCCTTCCTTGTTGACTAAACTTTGCGTGGGTGCGGGGTATATGAACAATTTGGAAACATCTTAAGGGTAGAAGCGACGTAGCTGTTGGATGTTCCAGGCATTGCCGTAGACCTCGCCTTGACTGTTGGCCAGCTTGTACGTTCTGGGCTTCAGAACTTTGGCGATGACGAATGGCCCCTCCCAGGGGGGCGTGAGCTTGTGCCTCCCTCGGGCGTCTTGCCGCAGTCGAAGCACCAGGTCGCCCACTTGGAGGTCTCGGGGTCGGACCCCTCGGGCGTGGTAGCGTCGCAGGGACTGCTGATACCGCGCCGAGTGTAGTAAGGCCCTGTCCCGAGCCTCTTCCAGCTGGTCCAGCGAGTCTTCTCGGCTAGCTTGGTTGCTTTGATCGTCGTAGGCCCTAGTCCTTGGGGAGCCGTATTCCAGGTCAGTGGGCAAGACGGCCTCGGCCCCGTAGACCAGGAAGAACGGCGTGAAACCCGTGGCTCGGCTCGGCGTCGTCCTCAGGCTCCAGACCACTGAGGGGAGTTCCTTCATCCATCGTTTGCCGAACTTGTTGAGGTCGTTGTAAATCCGAGGCTTGAGCCCTTGTAGAATCATGCCGTTGGCACGCTCTACTTGCCCATTCGACATGGGATGAGCTACGGCAGCCCAGTCCACCCGGATGTGGTGATCCTCGCAAAAATCCAAGAATTTTATGCCGGTGAACTGGGTGCCGTTATCGGTGATGATGGAGTTTGGGACCCCGAAGCGATGGATGATGTTGGTGAAGAACGCCACCGCCTGCTCGGACCTGATGCTGTTCAGGGGTCGGACCTCGATCCACTTGGAGAATTTGTCGACGGCGACCAGCAGGTGCGTGTAGCCCCCGGGCGCCTTCTGCAGAGGGCCGACGAGGTCCAGACCCCACACAGCAAAGGGCTAGGTGATGGGTATCGTCTGTAGAGCCTGAGCGGGCAGGTGGGTCTGGTTCGCATAGAATTGACACCCTTCGCAGGTGCGGACGATTCTAGTGGCGTCAGCCACCGCCGTCAACCAGTAGAAGCCTTGCCAGAAAGCGTTCTCGACGAGGGCTCGGGGCGCTGCATGATGGCCGCAAGCCCCCGAGTGTATCTCTTGCAGGAGCTCCTGACCTTCGGCGATGGAGATGCATCGCTGGAGGATGCCCGAGGGGCTGCGGTGGTAAAGCTCCTTCTCATCGCCCAGCAGGACGAACGACTTGGCGCGTCGCGCTACCCGCCGAGCCTCGGCTTGGTCGAGGGGTAGCTCTCCTTGGCGGAGATAGTGTAGGTATGGGGTCTGCCAATCTCGATCAGGCGTGACCTCGCTCTGCTCCTCCTCGATGCGCAGCGCCTCGCCCTCGAGGGCCGAGGGTACCTCGGGCTGAACCGAGGACGCCTCGGGATGGGCCGAGGGTACCTCGAACTGAACCGAGGACGCCTCGGGCTGGGCCGAGGGTACCTCGGACTCGGGCGTGTCGTCGATCTTGACGGAGGGTTGGTGCAGATCCCGGGAGAAGACGTTCGGGGGAACCGTGGTTCGCCCCGAGGCTATCTTTGCCAACTCGTCCGCAGTCTCATTGTAGCGTCGGGCGATGTGGTTAAGCTCGAGCCCGTAGAACTTGTCTTCCAGGCGCCGAACCTCATCGCAGTAGGCCTCCATCTTCGGGTCGCGGCAGTGGGAGTTCTTCATGACTTGGTCGATGACGAGCTGCGAGTCGCCGCGAGCGTCGAGGCGTCGGACCCCTAGCTCGATGGTGATTCGCAATCCGTTGATCAGAGCTTCGTACTCAGCCACATTGTTGGACACCGGGAAATGGAGACGCAGCACGTAGCGTAGGTGTTTCCCGAGGGGCGAGACGAAGAGCAGGCCCGCGCCGGCTCTCGTCTTCATCAGCGACCCGTCGAAAAACATGGTCTAGAGCTTTGGTTGGATCGGAGCCGTCGGCAGCTGGGTGTCGACCCATTCGGCTACGAAGTCCGCCAGTACCTGGGACTTGATGGCCTTCCGAGGGGCGAACGAGATTGTCTCGCCCATGATTTCCACCGCCCACTTTGCGATCCTGCACGAGGCCTCTCGGCACTGGATGATCTCCCCCAGGAGGAAGGATGACACCACAGTTACCGGATGAGACTCGAAGTAATGTCGCAACTTTCGCCTCGTCAGGATTACTGCATACAGTAGCTTCTGAACTTGTGGGTAGCGGACCTTGGTTTCGGACAGCACCTCGCTGACGAAGTAAACTGGCCTCTGAACGGGCAATGCATGCCCCTCTTCTTGCCTTTCGACCACAATCGCGGCGCTAACCACCTGAGTGGTCGCGGCGACGTAGACCAAGAGGGCTTCTCCATCGGCTGGGGGTACCAAGATAGGCACCTGGGTGAGGAGCGCCTTCAGGTTCCCGAGAGCTTCCTCGGCCTCGGGGGTCCAAGTGAAGCACTCGGCCTTCCTTAAGAGGCGGTACAGAGGCAGGTTTCTTTCGCCGAGGCGTGAGATGAAACGGCTCAAGGCCGCGAGACATCCCATGACCCTCTGTACGCCTTTTAAGTCCTTGATGGGCCCCATGCTGGTGATGGCTGCGATTTTCTCCGGGTTGGCTTCGATGCCCCGCTCGGAGACGATGAACCCCAGGAGCATGCCTCGGGGCACCCCGAAGACACACTTCTCGGGATTGAGCTTGACGTCCTTTGCCTTGAGACACCGGAATGTCACTTCAAGGTCGGAGAGGAGGTCGGAGGCTTTCCTTGTCTTGACTACGATGTCATCGACGTAGGCCTCGACCGTGCGACCGATGTGTTCGCCGAACACATGGTTCATGCACCGCTGGTACGTCGCACCCGCGTTCCTCAAACCGAACGGCATGGTGACATAGCAGTACATGCCGAAGGGCGTGATGAAAGAAGTCGCGAGCTGGTCGGACTCTTTCATCTTGATTTGATGATACCCTGAGTAGGCATCGAGGAAAGACAGGGTTTCGCACCCAGCAGTGGAATCCACGATTTGATCGATGCGAGGTAGAGGGTAGGGAACCTTCGGACATGCTTTGTTGAGACCAGTGTAGTCTACACACATCCGCCATTTCCCCCCTTTCTTTCTCACAAGCACAGGGTTGGCAAGCCATTCGGGATGGAATACCTCTTTGATGAACCCTGCTGCCATCAGCTTGTGGATCTCCTCACCTATCACTCTGCGCTTCTCCTCGTCGAATCAGCGCAGAGGCTGCCTGACCGGTCGGGCTCCGGCCCGAATATCCAGCGAGTGCTCGGCGACATCCCTCGGTATGCCGGGCATGTCCGAGGGACTCCACGCAAAGACGTCCGCGTTTGCGCGGAGAAAGTCGACGAGCACTGCTTCCTATTTGGGGTCGAGCCTAGAACCGATCCGGACCTGCTTGGAGGTGTCGCCACTGGGGTCGAGAGGGACGGCCTTAACCGTCTCCGCTGGCTCGAAATTGCCGGCGTGTCGCTTCACATCTGGCACCTCTCGGGAGAGGTTTTCCAGGTCGGCGATGAGGGCCTCGGACTCGGCGAGGGCCTCGGCGTACTCCACGCACTCCACATCGCATTCGAACGCGTGTTTGTACGTGGGGCCGACGGTGATGACCCCGTTGGGGCCTGGCATCTTGAGCTTCAGGTAGGTGTAGTTGGGGACGGCCATGAACTTCGCGTAGCATGGCCTCCCCAATACCGCGTGGTAGGTCCCTCAGAACCCGACCACCTCGAACGTCAGAATCTCCCTTCGGAAGTTGGAGGACGTTCCGAAGCAGACAGGAAGGTCGAGCCGTCCGAGGGGCTGGACGCGCTTCCCAGGAATGATCCCGTGGAAGGGCGCAGCTCCTGCTCGGACGGAGGACAGATCGACGCGCAGGAGCCTGAGGGTCTCGGCGTAGATGATGTTGAGGCAGCTGCCCCCATCCATCAGAACCTTGGTGAGCCTGACGTCGCCGATGATGGGATCGACGACGAGCGGGTATTTCCCCGGGCTCGGCACGTGGTCGGGGTGGTCAGCTTGGTTGAAGGTGATGGGCTTGTCGGACCAGTCTAGGTAGACTGGCGCTGCCACCTTCACCGAGCAGACCTCCCGACGCTCTCGCTTGCGATGCCGAGCCGAGGCATTCGCCGCATGCCCTCCGTAGATCATGAAGCAGTCGCGGACCTCGGGGAACTCTCCTGCTTGGTGATCTTCCTTTTTGTCGTCGTCGCGGGCCCTGCCACCCTCTGCGGGTGGCCCGGCCCGGTGGAAGTGGCGCCGAAGCATGACGCACTCCTCGAGGGTGTGCTTGACGGGCCCCTGATGGTAAGGGCACGTCTCCTTGAGCATCTTGTCGAAGAGGTTAGCACCTCCGGGGGGCTTCCGAGGGTTCTTGTACTCGGCGGCGGCGACAAGGTCTGCGTCGGCGGCGTCGCGTTTCGCTTGCGACTTCTTCTTGCCTTTCTTCTTGGCGCCGCGCGGAGTAGACGCCTCGGGAGCATCTTCCGACGGGCGGCCCTGGGGCTGCTTGTCCTTTCGGAAGATGGCCTCGACCGCCTCCTGGCCTGAGGCGAACTTGGTGGCGATGTCCATCAGCTCGCTCGCCCCGGTGGGGTCTTGCGACCCAACTTGCTCACCAGGTCACGGCAGGTGGTGCCGGCAAGGAACGCGCCGATGACATCGGAGTCGGTGATGTTGGGCAGCTCGGTGCGCTGCTTCGAGAATCGCCGGATGTAGTCCCGAAGAGACTCTCCCGGCTGTTGCCGGCAGCTTCGGAGGTCCCAGGAATTCCCGGGGCGCACGTACGTGCCCTGGAAGTTGCCGGCGAAGGCTTGGACCAAATCCTCCCAATTGGAGATCTGCCCCGGAGGCAGGTGCTCCAACCAGGCGCGAGCAGTGTCGGAGAGGAACAGGGGGAGGTTGCGGATGATGAGGTTGTCGTCGTCCGTTCCACCCAGTTGGCAGGCCAGGCGGTAGTCTGCGAGCCACAATTCTGGTTTCGTCTCCCCCGAGTACTTTGTGATAGTAGTCGGGGGTCGGAAACGGGCCGGAAACGGCGCCCACCGGATGGCCCGGCTGAAGGCCTGCGGACCGGGTGGTTCGGGCGAGGGACTCTGATCCTCCCCACTGTCGTAGCGTCCCCCACGCCTGGGGTGGTAGCCTCGGCGCACCCTTTCGTCGAGGCGGGCCCGACGGTCGCGACGATGGTGCTCGTTGCCGAGGTGGCCCGGGGCCGCAGGCGCGGTGTTGCGCGTGCGCCCGGTGTAGACCGAGGCTTCCCGCATGAATCGGGAAGTCGCGGCATGAGGTTCCGAGGGGTACCCCTGCCTTCGGGAGGCAGAGCTCTTGGCCCACCGGGCCGCAGCGCCTTCCAGGAGATTCTTGAGCTCCCCCTGGATTCGCCGACCCTCGGTGGTTGATGGCTCCGGCATCGCGCGGAGGAGCATCGCTGCGGCTGCTAGGTTCTGACCGACCCCGCTGGATGCGGGTGGCGGCCTGTCCCTGACATCGTTGGCGACGCGGTGCTGGAAACCCTAGGGCAGATGACGTGTTTCTCCGGCCGGGGGTTGGCCCGCCCATACCTGCCCGACGTCCCGGCGGATCGACTCGAGCGCTCCTGCTCCCTCGTCGAGCCTGGCCTGCGCCCCGCGGACTTGCTCGAGCTATGGGTCGTGACCCCCCGCCGGAACGGGGACCACAGCTAGCTCCCGCGGGATGTCGGTGCGAGGCACCGGCCTAGGGAGATCACCGTCCTCCGCCATGCCGAGATGGTCGCCTTCGGTGGGATCCCCTAGCTCGACGTGGAAACATTCGCGGCTCGGGCCGCAGTCCTTGTCGTCAAGGCTGCGGCTGCCGTCGGAACAGTCGGAGAGGCAGTAGTCACATGCGGTCATAAAGTCCCGCATGGCACTGGGGTTGCCAAATCCAGAGAAATCCCAGCAGATGCTGGGATCGTCATCTTCCTCGGACCCAGAGGGCCCGTAGGTCGAGACGTCCATCAATCGGTCCCAAGGCGACCGCACACGAAACCCCAGTGGGGTTGCATTCGCCTCAACGTGAGCGCCCGCCAAAGCAAGGTCGCTAGGCGGGTTGAGGCCGAGTCGAAATGACGTAGGATGGGAATCAGTCGGTACCTTTTGGTCGACGAGGAGCGACACAGTCACGTCGGGGACTGATTGCGCCGTCGTCTTGGGTACGAGGGCGACGTCCTGCAGGCCCTCCGCGAGCGTGCTGGCGTCGTCCACTTGCTCGGGATTGGCGTGTCGCGGGGGGACGGCGCTCGCCTTCGTCTCAAACGCGAGGTTGACGCCCGACGCGCCCTCCGTTGGGACGCTGGGGACGTCGGTTCGCTCGACAGCCGACGGAGCGCGGCCTCCCGCTCGGCCCTGGTTGCCCCGCCTCCTCCTCCGATGGCGGGGGAGAGGACGGGGCGAGCTCGAATGTTGTTCTTCCACCACACGGGGAAGACGTCGTCGATTCCGCCGCTGGTGGGCGGGCTATCGGCCGCCATTGTCGTCGTCGCGCGGCGGTGGAATGAGTATCATGTCGTAGCTGCCGTCGAGATACATGAACTCGAGACTCCCGAAACGGAGCACCGTCCCGGGTTGGAGAGGTCGTTGGAGACTGCCCATCTGGAGCTTGACGGGAAGCTGCTCGTCAACACGCAGCAGGCCCCTACCTGGCGCGCCAACTGTCGGCGTTTCGAGACCGGGGGGTCCCTAAGCCGACGAGTGAGTGTGTCGCGTGCCCCAGCCCAGATGGGTCGAGCGCGTGGGCGAGCGCGAAGGGGGGAAAAGCGAGGTGGCCGGAGACGAGTCGTGAGAGAAGTGGGAATCCCGCGGCCTTCGTGTTCGACCCGCGCCCAGGTCGGGTGCGCTTGCAGTAGGGGGTTACAAGCGTCCACGCGGGTGAGGGAAGCGAGCGGCCCCAAGAGAGCGCCTGCCCCGTCCTCGTCCCCGCGCGGCCAACCTTCTCTAAGAAGGCCCTGGTCCTTCCTTTTATAGGCGTAAGGAGAGGATCCAGGTGTACAATAGGGGTGTAGCAAGGTGCTACGTGTCTAGCGGGGGTGAGCTAGCGCCCTAAGTACATGCCTGTGTGGCAGCCGGAGAGATCTATCTGGCGGAGCTAGCCAGATGGGACGCCGGTCTTGTTCCCTGCGGCCCGAGTCGGCTCGGGGTAGGGTGATGATGGCGCTTCCTGTCGACGTGGCGGACTTGTGTCCTAGGTCAGGCGACGTGGAGGCTCCTCCGAAGCCGAGGTCGAGTCTGTCCTGCATGGCCGAGGCTGAGCCCGAGCTCCTGGGTCGGGCGAGGCGGAGGTCGTTCGGCAGAGGCCAGGGCGGAGTCCGACCCCTGGGGTCGGGCGGAGCGGAGTTCGTCGTCTTCCAGGGCCTTAGCCCGAGTCCGAGCCCTGGGTCGGGCGGAGCGGAGTTCGCCGTCTTCCGGGGCCTTAGCCCGAGTCCGAGCCCTGGGTCGGGCGGAGCGGAGTTCGTCGTCTTCTAGGGCCTTAGCCCGAGTCAGAGCCCTGGGTCGGACGGAGCTTCCTATGGCGCCTTTGGCAAGGCCTGACTGCATGTCAGTCTCACTCTGTCAAGTGGCACTGCAGTCGGAATGGCGCAGGTGGCGCTGTCCTTCTGTCAGACCGGTCAGTGGAGCGGCGAAGTGACGGCGGTCACTTCGGCTCTGCCGGGGGGCGCGCGTCAGGATAAAGGTGTCAGGCTACCTTTGCGTTAAATGCCCCTGCGACTCGGTCGGTCGGCGCGGCGATTTAGTCAGGGTTGCTTCTTAGCGAAGGCAAGGCCTCGGGCGAGCCGGAGATGCGTCTGCCGTTAAAAGGGGGCCTCGGGCGAGACGGAAACATCTCGGGGTCGGCTGCCCTTGCCCGAGGCTAGGCTCGGGCGAGGCGTGATCGAGTCGCTCGTATGGACTGATCCCTGACTTAATCGCACCCATCAGGCCTCTGCAGCTTTATGCTGATGGGGTTACCAGCTGAGAATTAGGCGTCTTGAGGGTACCCCTAATTATGGTCCCCGACAGATTTCGGCGGACCATTCACGCGCATGTCGTGCGCCCTTCGCCCCGCCCAGGCGAGGCGAGCGAGCGCGCGCGCGTGTGGCTCTCCACACTCTCTCCTCTCATCCATGACTTGGTGAGTGAGTGTGGCTTCCATATTTAAGCTAGCTCTACTCCACTAGAGCTAGCAATATGGTGCTAATGGTTCCACCTATCCTCTAGCCATCCTCTTGTATGGCCTTTTGAGATTTTCTGGGATTTATTTGAATTTCTTAATTGGGCCAAGCCCATAAATCCTAACAACAACTACGGTGAAATTTTTACTCTAATAGCTTATTTGGTTAGGTCTAAATCGAAGGGGATTGGAGTGGATTAAATCTCCTAGTTAAAATTGAATAGAAGAGGATTTAATTTTCTACAATCCCCTTCTGGATCGTCTAACCGAACAAGTCTTAAGAGTTGATTTGGTGACAATAAAATGACCAAGGACTGGAGAAAATCTCAAATCCCTTCAATCGTCCGTGATCTCTAGTTACCAAATGAGCCTTAAATATGTAGTGATAATCAGTTTCTTGTATCGTTCTTTTCTTAAAATTCCACCGAAACGCGGTAAATTCAACTAGTTTTTTTTCACGTCACACTGGCAAGTTATCAGAAGGAAAAGAAGTGGAAACACTTGACTCTAGATCATAGGCGCAGCAAAAATAGCTTCGGAAACGTGTTGCTCTCCATCTCATATCATAGCTCGTTCCGATTCCATTCATTCTAAGTCAAACTTATCGTTTTGCTTGTATATATAGAGAATCTTCAAGATATATGTTTTCTCAGATGCCAAAAACAATGTTTCGCTAATGCGTTCATTTGGACTTGTACGTGTAGTTTGTTTTAGAAGCTTAGTTAAAATTAGAGGAGTTTGACTTGATATAAACTAAAATGAGCTATAATTTATAACGGATGTGATAATTATATATGTCACTCTGGACTTCTGGAGGCAACAAAAAAACATATTCAAAAGCACATTGTAGAGTTTTCGGACAAAGTAAGGACATGTTTGGTTGTATACTTAAGTTGCCAAAAATTACCACACGTTTTATGCCAGACTTGCCAAAAGTTAGGCGTTAAAATTCTACGCCACAGTTTACCACGTTTAAGAGAAACTTGTCATACTTTTATAAGTCATTGATTAATGAGACCTACGTAGCAGGAGAAATTTTTTGCCACAACAATGGCTACAAATAAAAAATATGCCTAACTCGATTAAACCTACCTAATCTTAGGCTTGTCAAACCGCGACAAGTGAGGTAGCGAACCAATCATGTTCTTAAGTGTTTTTAGAAAACGGTAACTACCATAGGGCAAAACGAACTACTCTCTCCGTTTTATAATATAATTCGACTAACTTTTTGAACTTTAAGGGCTTGTTTTATTTAAAAAATCATGAAAAATAAAAAATCAAGTTATATGTAAAGTATATTTGATAATAAACAAAATCACAAGGATTTTTTTTTTGTTTTTTCAATTTTTTTGAATAAGACGAGTATTCAAAGTTAGGACTGAAAAAGTTAAATGAATTATAAATTAAAATGTAGGGGGTATTATTATTTGAAACAAAGTGCAAAAAATGTATTATTATTTGAAGGAAGGGAAAGGGGAGCACAGATGTATTAAAATGTAGGGCCCGTTTGGCAAAGCTCCAGCTCCTGCTTCTTTAGCTCCAGATCTTGATCCTCGTGAGGAGCTGATCCTCTTGATTCTCTTAGAGAATCAGAATCATTTTTAAAACCGTTTGGTAAGTAAATTTGTTCTTGTCTGCTGAGAGTTGGTGGTATGTGGCGATTGTCTGTTTTACTCTTTGCGGTTCAACTTTGTTACAAACCAATAAGTAGGATGCATATACGGAAAAAAATTATGAAACAATAACATATAAAATATTCCCATCATAGTAGTGCATAAAATGGTCTCAAATGTTTAATCCATAAATTGGCTCGTTATGTTTTTGTCCAATGGCAATTGCGGGTAATTTCGATCAAACTTTAAGAGGAGGTCCATATTTGGTTGGTTGAGGAGCTATTTTAAGAGAGGGTGGAGCAGGTTTTTTTAGATCCCACCTTTCTTCACAAAAACGACTCCCAATCTTTCGGCTCCACACGAGAATCAGTTTAAAAAAATACCCGTTTGGCACGGCTCCTCCAGATCCCCGCTTAGAATCAGGAGCTGGAGCTGTGCCAAACGGGCCCGTAATTTGCTTCCTAGGACGGTAGGAGCACCACATGAATGCAATCCATAGCACGTCACCCACCAAGTTGACTCGGGCCGAATCTTGAATCCGAAATTTTTTGAACCAGGCATCCGGCCCACGATAATAGAGCGGCTTTAGAGTTTAGAGGCCCGAGGCCCGAGGGGATCTGCTTCGCCTACGGGCGATATGACAAGTTCATTGCCGATGCGAGTGCTTGCCAGACAGTCGACCAGTGCAAAGTGTAGATTTCCCAAGGTAAGAGTGGTGTGGTGGTGACTCTTCACGTTCAGCCATGGCGATCGATTAGTGAGGAAGATTGACACCGAGCATGTAGTTTCTAAAAACTAGAGTTTTAAAAATTAGGTTGCTTAGAGCATCTACAAGAGACTAGCAAAATGACTCGTCAAACTAAATTTTAGCTACTCAACAACAAAATAACTCTCCAACAGACTAGCTATCTGACTCGGCAATCTATCCGACTCTCCAAATTTGCTCACTCACTAGCCAAATTTGGCTAGCCACCTGACTAGTCAAACTAGATGAATAATCTGTTGGAATAGAGATACTACAAATAAAGCATAATCTTTATGAAAAGGTAAATAGAGAGTCAAATAGAGAGACAAAAATGAAGAGTCTATTGGAGATGCTCTTAGAGCAACTCAAACGACCTGGATAAATAGCTTGTGCTCCGTAAAAAAAGGAAAATTCTTGTGCAAACGGATTCCAACAGCATCGCTTTCGACCTCGCCATTGTATCTCGCTCGGTATCGCCTCTCCGTCTCTACGCATCTTTGGCAAGCGCTCGGAACTCGCCAAATCCTGACTGACGCGCTCTCCCAGCCCCATAAGGCTACCCGCAGTCGCGCGCTCCACGTAGAGCTGTATCGAGATAGCGTAGGAAAAGTTGCTGCAGTGGAGTACTATAAATGTTACCCTATTTTAACGCACAGAGAAAGAACGCTAAATCGAGCGCTCGTACGGCTGTCTGCGCTATGCGGTTCGGACGCGCTTTACAGTATCTGTGGGACCCGCGGCATGACACACGCAGCCGAGCAAGTGGATGAAGTGGCCACACGTGTGTATAAAAAAATGATAGAATATGTGGTAGTTGGTATAGGGTATAGATTTAGAGTAAATATGACTGCGGAGGATTGTGTGGTAGAGTAGAGAATCTTGCTGATCAGGATAGAATATTCTTTTTAGAGTAGAAATTTAGAGTTACATGAGTGCGGACAGCCTAAACCCTCCCGGTCTGGTTCCCATAATCCCATGCGCCGCTCCCTTGCGACCTCACCGCCATGGACATCTCGCGCCTTCTTGTTTGGGTTCCCGTGCCCGACCTTACCGTCGTGTATAGCCCCCGATGACCAACACTGCCTTCTTCCCTCGCCCTTAGTCAACCGTTCAGCCTAGTACCGGAAATATGGGTCGGGCTTTTCGGGCCGGGTTGGACCGGCCCACAAGTCTAGCCTTCGGTCTGGCCCAGCCCGTAATTATTATAAAACGCCGAAATTCACATCAGGGCCCGAAATTCACATCAGAGCCTGAAATTCACATCAAAGCCCAAAATTCACATCATAGTTAATAAAAAATAAAAGATAAGACAAATAAATTTGACCAAAAGTAAACTTAATATTTGTATTAAGTTACCAGAGCTATGGAATGACTACATCATTTACAAATCATTTTGTTAGAAAGACATAGAGTATATTCAACTCTATATAAAGTTCGTAAGTTCACTTCATTATCTAATGTTCATAACAAAATAAAATTACATCACATACTCTAATTCAAAGCTACAAAAAAACATATAACTAACATTATCTCTAGCTTTGTGTTCTTTATAAGTACATGAAAGTGTGGAATGAGGTGTGGTTTTAATAAATATATGGGCCTTTTCGTGCCTCTATATCGGGTCGTGCCAGTCCGGCACTAAAATATTTCGGGCCGTGCCGTGCCTGGGTCGTGTTTTTTTCGTGCTTCGAGCTGGCCCATCAGTCTCGGCCCAAATGTACACCTATAAGGAGCCCAAAGCACGGTCCGACACGAAATAATATGGGGCGGGCTTGGGCCGGACCTCAATTTCCGGCCCGTCAGGCCCCCGGCACGGCCCGCATAGAATGGGCCGGGCTTAGGCCGGTACGGTCCAATTAAGCCTAATTTGTTTAATTTCTTTAATTTAGTAAGATAGAGACTTTATATCGTTGTTATATTTGAAGTTTATGTGATCAAATGATGCTAGAATTGTTTAATATCTTTAATTTAGTAAGCTATGAACTTTATATGGTTGTAATATTTTGATTTTATGTGGTCAAATATATGGGTCGGGCTTAGGCCGGCACAACCCAACAAAGGCACGACGTGATTTAGGGCCGGTGTGGGTCACTGTTTTTACACTTCGGACTGGTACGGTACGATCCAAAAGTTTTTTGTGCTTTTCTGACCCGAACCCGTTTGGCACGAAGCACGATGGACTTAGACCGGGCTGACCCAGTCCGGCCCAATTCCCAACAATAATTCAGGCCATCACGTCCCTATCTAATAAAGACCGACACTTTATAGAAAGTTGTATATTTTAAAAAGTCCTATCTAAACTCTATATTTAGCTACAATTATACATAAACTTTTAGAGTTGCTCTTACAAAGAGAATTAGATCAGCCATGAGTTCATTCAATCTATGTATGTGCATATTTTTAAGCTTGCTTACTTAGGGGGTGTTTGGTTCTGTGGACTAAAGTTTAGCCCGGGTCACATCAAGGGTTTGACTTTCAAATAGGAGTATGAAATATAGACCCAACCAACTGTACTAGATTCGTCTCACTTTTTAATCTTCGGCTGAGAAATTAGTTTTATAATCCGACTACATTTAATACCCCGAACGGAGGTTCAAACATTCGATGTGATAGGGGCTAAATTTTAGCAGGGGCAAACCAAACACCCTTTTAACTTTACGTTGCACGCAAACTGACTGGAGTTGGCAAAGGAGATGTAGAATATATTGTATTGTAAAGTGAGAATATTTGTAACGTGGAGTGAGAATGAATTTAAGGCATCTGTAATTTGATAGTGTTTTTTTCCCTTTCTAGGCGTTAATTCGCTTCGGTGGAGGAATCAGTTCCTTCCAAGAAGAGCTCAAAAAGCTTTGTCTGCTCAACCTGGACGCCTCGGCCTCGGCGATCCACCGGCACGGTACCGAAACACCTCGGCTCGATTTCGAACCAAACCCTCCAGTGTCCAGCAGCCCCGTCTCGTTCGCCGCGGCAGGAGCGACCGAGCGAGCAGCCATGGCGCCGGTCGATCCCCACTCCTACACCGACGGCGCGCACCCGGTGGTCTCGCGCGCGGCGCTCGCCTTCTACCTCGACTTCGCCGCCTCCACCATACACGCCTCCGCGGTGCTCACCCTCTCCGCGCCGCACTCCGGCGACCTCCTCCTCGACACCCGCGCCCTCGCCGTCCACTCCGCCTCCACCGACGCCGACCCGCCGGAGCCCATCCCCTTCTCCCTCGCCGCGGCGCCCGACCCGGTCCTCGGCACCGCGCTGACCCTCGCCCTGCCCCGCGACACCGCCTCCTTCCGGCTCACCTTCTCAACCTCCCCCGCCGCCTCCGCGCTGCAGTGGCTGGCCCCGCCGCAGACCGCCTCCGCGCAGCCCTTCGTCTTCTCGCAGTGCCAGTCCATCCACGCCCGCTCCGTCTTCCCCTGCCACGACACCCCCGCCGCGCGCATCACCTTCTCGCTCCTCCTCAACGTCCCCGAGCAGCTCTCCGCCGTCGCCGCCGCGCGCCACGTCGCGCGCCGGGACCCGCTGCCCTCCGACCACCGCGGGGCGTGCGACGACGGGCTCTGGTGCGCGCCCGGTCGCATCGTTGAGGAGTTCCAGATGGACCAGTCCGTGCCGCCCTACCTCTTCGCGTTCGCCGCCGGCAGCATCGGGTTCAGGGACCTCGGCCCGAGGACGCGGGTGTACGCGGAGGGAGGGGACACGGTGCTGGACGAGGCGGCCAGGGAGTTCGCGGGGGTGGAGGAGATGGTCAAGGTTGGGGAGGGGCTCTTTGGGCCGTATGAATGGGAGAGGTTCGATCTGCTCGTGCTGCCACCGAGCTTCCCCTATGGAGGCATGGAGAACCCCAGGATGGTGTTCCTCACTCCCACGGTCATCAAAGGGGATGCTGCAGGGGCTCAGGTTGTGGCCCATGAGCTCGCACATAGCTGGACTGGCAATCTGATTACTAACAAAACCAATGAAGATTTCTGGCTAAATGAGGTGAGTGAACACACGTTGTTGTTGATGTTGTCGCTGTCAGCCTTTAGCCCTTTACTATGCAATCAGTAGTTTTCCTCAAAATTCAACGTAGTAGGAATCGATATGGTATATTCTGCACGTCTCTTATATTCATGTTTATGTGGAATATCTGACCTTGCTACTCGCCCACTAGTTCATTTTTGAACTAAACCGCGACAGATAAAAAAGAAAGGAACGAATACTAGAAAGTAAAACAGCAGCAGCCCTTGCAGCTGCTGAAAAGCACAGCTGAGCAGGCCCTTGGGCTCTCTTTGATAGGGTTCCACCAGTTTGATGAATCTTGGGCCAGATCCACTATTTTGGTGTGTGAGAATAGGAACCCATACCCCTAACCAGGGATGGGGAGTAGTATTAATAGACTTAGTAACTGGGCCAGGCCCATTACAGTGAGGGGTGAGACGGTAATTACATCGAGGAGCGCGGAGGGGAGGGGCGCAGCTCTGCTGCACGGACTCCGGGGCGTGGGGAAGGAGCGGCGCACGGGCGGCGCGGCAAGGCAGGGGCGCAGGGCGGCCGGCACGGCGGGTGGCGCGCCCGGCACCGGCGCCAGAGCAGGGAGCCGCGGGTGGTGGGGAGAGGAGGAAGGCCGGCGGCTGAGGGGGCCGGCAGGGGAGGAGAGGCGGCTGGACGCCGGCCGACGGTGAAGGGGAAGAAGCTAGCCGGGGCGGATCCGGCGGCGCTGGCGCGGAAGGAGACAAGTCGCGCGCGGCCCCGGCGGCTGGAGGAGACGGCGCAGGTGTGCGGTCCGGTGGGAGCAGAGGGAGACGGCGGCGAGGGCGGGGTCCACGGCGCGCAGGTGGCGGATGGCCACGCCCACCTCGCCGGCCGCGGACAGGGGCCGGCCCGGGATCGAGAACGTCAGGCGGTGCTTCTTGGCCACGCCCACCTCGCCGGCTGCTGGGAACGAGGAGCTGCTGGCAGCACGGCGGGTCGGCGCTCGGGCGTCGAAGGGCGCGGCAGCGGAGGCTCCTGGGAACGCCAGGCGAGCGCGGCAGGAACGCCAGGCGGGCGCTCGGGCGTAGGGGCGGGCGCGGCAGGACCCGGTGGCGGCTCCTGGGAGGGGAGGGGCGGCACTGGAGCGGGGGCGGGCGCACCCGACGGCGCACCAGGGAGGGGTGGCGGCTGGCGGCCGGCGTTGGGAGGGAAAGGGGGCCGGCGGCTGGAGCCGGCGGCGGCTGGGAGGGAGACCGATCGGCTGTGGCCGGCGGCTGGGAAAAAAACAGAGAAACCCTAAACCTAGCTCTTTGATACCATGTGAGAATAGGAACCCATACCCCTAACCAGGGATGGGGAGTAGTATTAATAGACTTAGTAACTGGGCCAGGCCCATTACAGTGAGGGGTGAGACGGTAATTACATGGGGATTACCCCAAACCCTAGAATCCTAGACGGGTAGTCTAACATGGTGGATCAGATCCACGATGAAACTGGAAGCGTTTGGCTAAAAAACTCAGATCAGAATCTGTTTTTGTTGAATGGAGCTGGTGGAGCTCTACCAAACATGTTAGTCTCCCATAGCATTGAATATTTGTGGAGTCAAGTTTAACCAGTAGCTTATGTATGATTTGGGTTATGGATCTGAAGTGTAAGAACCCTACTTTAGGTTAGGAGATTTTACTTCACAAGAACTCCGTCTCTTTGCCGATATATAGACCTTTCGACTACCATAGTTTCCCATGTCAAATGTCACTGAATATTTGTGTGACTCAAGTTTAGCCAATTGCTTATGTATGATTTATGGATCTGAAGTGTAAGAACCCTAGTTTAGATTAGGAGAATTTTACTCTACAAGAACTTTATCTCTTTACCGATATAGACAGAGAATATATACTTCTTTATAGCAGTATGCATTTTCTGCTAGATTGGTCGCACTCCAGTAACTGGGGTCTGGTTCTACACTGGGTACCACGTCATCAGGACTCCGAGAAAAGATCTTCTAATGCTTTTACCGTTTCCCTGACCAGTGTGTGAAATGTTAGGTGGGAGATGCTAGAGAGCATATTTTTTCTGAAACTGTGAAATCATGATTTCTTCTCTTCTAATACAGTTGCGTCTTGCTGCTACTCAGAATAGTATTGCACATCTGCCATTAAAAATGTGGAGCTGCAAACTTGCCGTCAGAATGATATGGACTGGACCCTACCATTCTTGGCACTGGAATGACGGGTTTGACTAATGTAGTTTTTGGCACGTGCCCCTAGTTTACAGTCACATAAAACAGGGCCGAAGGTGGTGTTCCTTGACTCTGGAACATCGTTGCCTCCCTGGGTATGTGGGGCTCTTTTTGGCTCTACCTTGTAAAAACCTTTTGCAAATAGTGTACCATGTTTCTTGACCCCATTCCTTGACCCCCATCGATCTGGGATGGTGACTTTCACATTTCCACACAAGATGGTTGTTGCTACCCCTGGACTGATACCACCATTGCCTCTACCGACAAACCGAGGTCCATCACCATTTGGCTCTCTGCCTCCACATTCTGGCCTTTGTTTTTTTTCTCGAACGCGCAGCAGAGCTGCACGTCTTTATATATTAGAGAACGAAACAGAGTCTTACACATTGGGCCTGGCCTCAAGACAAAAGCCAAAGAAAGAAAAGAAAAGGGCCCACAGACATGGTTACATTATAGCAAAACGACTCGACCCGATCCTTCTCATGAAGTTGGCTAGATCTAGCTCACTCAGGTGCTTAGCACCAGCCATGATCCAGCACACTAGCCCATTAAGGAATTGATGCTGCACTTTCTGAATGGAGGGACGATCCTTATAAAAAACAACTTGATTCCTCTATAGCCAAAGACACCAAGCACCCAAAATGATAGCATTGTTGAACCCCTTTCTCTTATCTTTCATTACGCTATTGCTGGTCCTCCTCCACCAACTCCACAAAGGAAACATCACCGACCCTTGGTGGGAAGAAGCTTCCGGGTCAGTTAATGGACCTATTAAGAAGGGGCTCAATTCTCTCATTGCTTTGGGGGGCTTGGATTATTTGGGATCATCAAAACAAATGTATCTTTGATGGCTGGACCCCCAATGTCTCTCTAGCTTTTTAGTTAGCTAGGGAAGAAAGAATGGTGTGGGAGATGGCCGGGGCCAAGGGCCTCTCTTACTTGGCGGCCTCTATTCCTGAGGCTTAGTTCTGGAAAGGGGGGCTGGATAGTTTGGTGGGTTTCCATAGTTTGTTTAGATGGAACTTCCCAGGTCGCTGAGTTTTCGACCTCCGTAAGGAAGTCCTTGTACCTGATCTGGTTTAGACCTTCAATTCTTTATTCTTAATATAATGGGGCGCAGCTTTCCTGCGCTTGTCGAGAAAAAAAAAGAGATGACCCATCCCAAAATGAGCAAGAAGATGGTACCAGAACTGTCGGACAAAGATGGGTAGGAGGAACACCATAGGGAGTAGCAGGAGAGCTGCAAAAGGTTGGATTTGAGTTAGCATGGGCCAGTAATAATAAAGCTGGTAGGCAGGTAGGTGAAGATGTAGAAACAAGAGAAAGGGGTCTTTAACCTCATGTAGTGTTTTCCTTTGCCATTTTGTTTTATTTTTTTGCAAATATAAAAATAGGAAGTAATGACCGGGTTAAAGCAGTGTCAAATCAGAATTTTGCTAGTTCAGTCTTCAGTGGCAAATTTGAATTTGGACCTTTTTTAAGGGCAAGTTTGCAGTTGGCGTGTGTGGAAACAGAGGTAAATGTGCAACTTTTCTGGGCTATGATGATGCTGTTTATCATGCCTAAGTGCCTAACAACTTAATATGTATATTGACATTTTAGTCTCATATTGTTGTCACTTGATACAGGGATTCACAACATATGCTGAGAGGAGGATTGTTGAGGTTGTGCAAGGGGAGGAGCGGGCAGCCTTAAACATGGGGATTGGATGGAGGGGGTTGAACAGGATGATGGAGAGGTTTAAGGATAACATGGAGTTCACCAAGTTGAAGCCAAAGATGGCAGGGATTGACCCTGATGATGTTTACTCTGAAGTGCCCTATGAGAAAGGTTTCCAGTTCATTTGGAGAATTGAGCGTGAGGTGGGTGGAAGTATGGAACATGGCAACTCTTCTACTCTTCCTTGCAACATTCTTTCAGTAAAATTACTTCAGTATTGGACTAATTTCTAACGTGATGTCTTATGCATGTTGCTTGTATCAGATTGGCAGGCCTGCTTTCGACGAATTTTTAAAGAAGTACATTGCAACCTTCAAGTTCCAATCGATAGATACAGAGACATTTCTTGAATTCCTCAAAACCAATGTACCTGGGATAGAAAACAAAATTGACCTTCACCTGTGGGTTGAGGGGACTGGTATCCCTCCTGATGCCATGGAACCAGATTCAGCTACTTACAAAAAGATCTGCTCCTTAGCTGCAGAATTCAAATCTGGAAAACTTCCAAGTGAAGATGAGGTGGCAAAGTGGAGTGGGCAAGAATGGGAACTTTATATAGAAAATCTACCAGCAGATGTTGAAGCCTCACAGGTATGGGCTCTTATCAAATACCAATGTTATCTCTCATTTATTGGTGTCTGAGAGTTACCTTGGTGCTTATGATGATTCTATTCAGAATATGATGACTCCCATAGTACAAACTGTTAGGCTTTGACATGTGTGTTTCAGGTCTATCATGGGCTGTTGTGCACTGCAGACTGTTGCATCGCCTGTTCCAGTGAATCAGAATCCCTCCATTCATAGCATCTGTTTTCTATCTATTCCAATTGAGTTGCGTAATTTACTTTGCAAGACAGCATCCATGTTTATTGATACATCACTGTTTCCAAGGGAAAATAAACTAATTTCCATTGGGAAAATGGAAATCCATTGGAAAACAGGGTTGCCAAACTAGCCTTTAAGTGGAAATTGTACTGAACTGGATTTTACTTGAACAAGTGGCAAAGGCATGTAGGCCTAACACAACTTGCTTGGGACTTATATGCAATGTGCTTGTTAGATGTTGTTGATTTATTTTGACTTTGTCAGTTAGAGCAAGCCCAGCCCAGGCTTATATGGATGTTGGCTTAGACAGAAGTGACAGCACACGTAGATGGAGTTCTGAAACAACTATCCTGCCATCACAATCACAGCCCAACGCTAAGTTCTGGCCTGTCCAAAAACGTTACTTTTGCTTTGCAGTGCACCTTCCTGACTTCTTCTGCACGTGCTTTCTCTTTCTCTCTCCACCCGACGGTCCTAGACTCCCATGTTCTCCATCGCCCGTGCAGTAGCTATTCTATCTGTCAGAACGAGCACTCGTTACCCCTGCAAGTCACTCTGACGCTCGGCAAGGCTACTGTTCAAGTCGATCTGGACATTCAATACAGACGTGGAGCTTGAAATTTCCAGCTAGCGTGTAGCGCTGGGGCTGGCCTTAGGTAGCTGAAAGATCAAATATCAGTTATGTGGCGGAGATTATACCTCCGTCTTTTCTTCTGTTTACGACTTTAACTTGAATATTATGAGCTCTGGTTTTGTTGTAGAATCTATGTAGATCAACACTGAATTTTTTTTTTCTCGAAAGCGCAGGAGAACTGCGCCTCATAATATATTAAGAAGAGGTAAAAAGGGGGCCAAGAAAGGCCAGTACAAAACAACCTCCTTATGGAGGCCAGTAAGAAGCATACAAAAAAGAATCCATTAGACTCTACTTAGCTCTCAGCTAACGGAACAGCTAGATGGCAGAGCCCCTTGGCACCAGCAATCTCTCATTGCATCCTTTCCTCATTAGCAGCTCTAAGACTCATGACAACAATGGGGCTGCAGCCATCAAAAATGCATTTGTTTCTATGCTTCCACAAGGTCCAGGCTCCCAGAATGATAAGGGAATCAGGCCCTTTTCTAGTGAGCCCAGCAGCAATATTCCCCACTGACTCCCACCAGCCTAGATATGAGCCAACATCAGGTTGAGGAGCCAAAGAATGCAGGCCAAAATTCCGTAACAACAGGTACCAGAATTCCCTGGAGAAGGAACAGGTAACAAGGAGATGATCAATAGTTTCATCTTCTTGATCACAAAAGGGGCACCTCTCAGGATGACTCAGCCCTCTTTTAGCAAGTCGATCCGCAGTCCAGAGACGGTTTTGTGCAACCAGCCAGATGAAGAAACGACATTTTGGCAAGGCCCAACAACAACAACAACAACAAAGCCTTTTTGTCCCAAGCACGTTGGGGTAGGCTAGAGATGAAACCCCGTATGAAAACCTCAGAGCTCAACCCCCAAAGAAAAAAAGGGGAAACAAAGGCAAAGGAGAACCGAAAAAACGACGAAACGGGGAAACACATAAAAGAGATAAAACCCACAAGAACCAGCAAGATCTAAATGAGCACAAGAAGAGGTCAAACGATTAAGGAGGAAAAGCGAAACTATAAATCAAGGTTCTGGCACGTGAATTGCACACTTCCACCCCTTCCTATCCACGGCGAGCTCTTTATCAATATTCCACTCCTTCAGGTCCCTCTTTACAGCCTCTGTCCACGTCAAGGTTGGTCGATCTCTACCTCTCTTCACATTCTCGGGACGCCTAATTATTCCGATATGCACTGGTGCCTCTTCAGGTCTTCGTTGGATATGTCCAAACCATCTCAAACGATGTTGCATAAGCTTCTCCTCAATTGGCGCCACTCCTACTCTCTCTCGTATATCATCATTCCGGACTCGGTCTCTCCTTGTGTGGCCACATATCCAGCGCAACATACGCATCTCTGCCACACATAGTTGTTGGACATGTCGTCTTTTAGTGGGCCAACATTCTGCTCCATACAACATAGCCGGTCGGATTGCTGTCCTGTAGAATTTGCCTTTTAGTTTGTGTGGCACCCGGGGGTCGCATAAGACACCCGCCGCTTGCCGCCACTTCAACCAAGTTTTCCAAATTTTCTTGTAATGAGGGAAAATTACAGACCCCAAAAAGAAGCCCTCGTAAGCAATCTTTGCTGAGTAGATGCCATTAGGAGCAATACTGAAAACATGTTTATCCTCAACCTCAGGCTGCAGCTGCCAATCTGAAGTCATGTCCCATAACTGAAGATACTCTGTTAAGACTCCCACTGTCAGAGGACCTTTAATATCAGAGATCCATTTTCTGTCTGTAATTGCCTCATAGACTGTCCTGCTATTGATAATCCTCTTAGGTATAATATTATATAAACTTGGAGTAAGATCTTTAATTCGCTTACCATATAACCACTTATCCTTCCAAAACTTTGTATTTGTGCCATCCCCCACCTCAGTAATGACCACCTCCATGAAGAAAGCTCTAGCTTTTCCAGGTACTTTTATGTGGAGATCAGACCAAGGTCAAGTAGGATCAGTCTTCTGCAGCCAGAGCCAACACATTCGAAGGGCCCAACATAATTCTTGAAAACTAGATATGCCAAGACCTCCAAGCTGCAGTGGTCGGCAAACACGACCCCAGGCTACAAGACAATGACCTCCTCTCGCCTCCTTCCGGCCCCTCTAAAGAAAGCCCCTGCGAATTTTATCAATTGCATCCAGACCCCATTTTGGAATGTCAACTGCCATAGCAAGGTAGACCAACATGCTTGTGAGAACATGCTGAACCTGCACTCTCCTCCCAGCTTGAGTCATGAGATCTGCCTTCCAATTGGGGAGCTGATCAGCAATCTTCTCAACAATTGGTTGGAACTGCTGTTTGGACAGCTTGTGTAAGGAAAGAGGCAGCCCCAAATAAGTGCAGGGGAATGCTGAAATACCCCCTGGAATCATGTTCTGGGCAGCTACCAAGTCTTGTTCAGAGCACCTTATAGGATAGACTTTTGACTTCTGTGCATTATTATGTAACCTAGAAGCATCCCCGAACAGTTTTAAGATATCTAGAGAGAGGGCCATATCCGCTGTAGAAGGGTGCAAAAAGAGAGCAACGTCATCTGCATACATGGAGACCCTGTGAAGTTTCTTTCTACATGAAAGCTGCTGCAACAGCCCCTCTTCTTCAGCCTTCAGGAACAGAAATCCTAGAACATCCATTACTAAAATAAACAGCATGGGTGAGAGAGGATCACCCTGACGAAGGCCCCTCCTATGTATAATACGACAACCTGGAACACCATTCAACAAAACTTGAGTAGAGGAGGTGGCTAATAATCCACTAATGAGATCCCTCCAGATTTGACCAAAGCCCAGGTGTCGCATTACATCAATCAAGAAAGGCCAGGACACTGAATCAAAGGCTTTGGTAATGTCCAGCTTCAGCAGCAGACATGCTTTGTGCTGTTGATGAAGAAACTTTGTGGTTTGTTGAACAAGCATAAAGTTGTCCTGGATGAACCTTCCTTTAATAAAAGCACTCTGATTTGGTGATATCATCTCATGAAGCCTCTTGGACAGTCTAGATGCAAGGATTTTGGTGACTAATTTCCCAAAACTATGAACCAAGATAATGAGCCTGAAATCTTAAACATTTTCAGCCCCATCCATTTTAGGGATCAACGTGATATATGCTGAGTTTAGCCGACCAAAATTCTCAAACTTTCTCCCCCAAACAGCAGAAATGGCAGCCATGACATCACCTTTGATTATGTCCCAACATGCCCTATAGAACCTCCCAGTGAAGTCGTCAGGCCCAGGTGCCTTATCTGAAGGAAGCAGTTTGATGACCTCCCAAACTTCCTGCTCAGAAAAAGGGGCTTCCAACTCAGACAAATCATAGGACGGCATTCCCAAATTCTCTAGATTAATACTTCTCTCCTTGGTTCCACTGGTCCCCAAGTGATTGGTGTAGAAAGAATCGATGCACTCAGCTTTCCCAGTGTGACTAGTTAGGATCTGATTTCCGTCAACCCATCTAGCCACAAAATTTTTTCTTTTGTGATGACGAGCATGTAAATGGAACAACTTCGTATTTGCATCTGCATCTCTTAACCAAGAAATCCTAGCCCTCAAACGTGCCATAGTACGTTTAAAAGAGGAAGGCAGTAGGGATTGTTTTTTAAGCTTGTTCTTAAGCCAGAATTCAGCTGGGCTGAGAATACGTCCATCCTGGGCCATCTCTAACTTGTGCAGAATTTCCTTGGCTAGAGCAAGCTGGGATTTCACATGTCCAACTTTTCTATCACTCCATGTCTGCAATTTTTTAGCCGTTTCTTTCAGCTTTCGGTCCAAGGTATTGAAGGGGCAAGTAGTAGCCTGAACTGAATTCCAAACTTCCGCAACAGTATCCTGAAAATCATCAAGTTTTGTCCAGAAGGCCTCAAAATGGAAACGCCTTCTTCCAATTCTGTTATCTGAAAGTCCTAGGATGAGAGGGCAGTGGTCAGAATCTTGGGAGGCAGTACTTTGAAGGAGGACATTTGGAAATAATATTTCCCAGTCCACTGAGCAGAACACCCTATCCAGCTTGACCAGAACTGGATTTACTTGCTGGTTGGACCAAGTATATCGTCTCCCATGCAAGGGAATTTCTTTTAGAGCTAGGTCTTCAATTAATCTTTTGAACCTATTCATCATAGCTCTGTTGAAATGATTGGTATTCTTGTCAGAGGTCCTGTAGATGAGATTGAAGTCCCCAGCCAACATCCAAGGCCCTAAACAAGCAGTTCTGATATCTCTTAATTCCTGCATAAATAGCAGCTTCTCAGCATCCCCTTGCGGCCCATACACACAGGTTAGCCACCATGCAGTCCCATTCTCTTTACAAAACTGAACCAACACACTATGATTATCAATTCTGCTCTGCCCAGTCGATTTAAGATGGTGTCTCCATGCAACCAAAATGCCCCCACTAACTCCAACAGCAGGGAGGAAAATGTATTCACTGAAATTAGAGCCCAGCATGGAAAGAATGGTATGGTAGGAGATATTCTGCATTTTAGTCTCCTGTAGACAAACAACATCCACCCTAACAGTTTCAACAAAATCCCTCACAGAGTCTTGTCTTAGAGATGAATTCAATCCTCTAACATTCCAAACAAGGATTTTTGAAGGGTCCATTAAAAAAATTTACAGCAAGGGAGCAACCAGCGCAAGACCCTACTCAAGGCTCCAAAACAGAAGGAGCACTCTAGCCACAAGGCTGCAAGGGCTTCAACATGACACTGAGACAGGGGTTGGGAAAACAGTTTGGCGTATGCATCAATAGCTTCCTGACTGATGCCCTCAGTTTCTGAAATAATGTGCAGGGTTGCCATAGCTTTTTTCATTGATCTTCTTCCTAGGTCCTGCATGATAAATTCAACTCCAACCCCAGCCACTCTACGACTTCTTCGGGGAACAGCCAGCGATGAGAGTGGAGAAGATGCCTTCTTGTGTACTTTGATGCATGGATTTGGCAGTAGAGCAGCCGGCCTGATAGCAACTCTGTTCAGGAAATACTCAGCACTTGAACAACTGATCTGTTTTTCCACATCTGAGCTAACAACCTCCATTTCAGCCAAGTTATCCAGAACCTGCTCAGCATCTCTTCTTCCATCAACAATCACCTGGGCAACCTCAGTATCCTGGCAAACCTTGTTTCTTGACATTTTTCTGGTATATACCTTCAGGGAAGTGGAACTCTGATTCTTCCCAAAGGTTGCGGAGGAGTAAGAAACACTTGGCGGGGCTTCACTGTTCGCTGTGATTCTATGGGGCGAGCTAGAAACAATTCTCTCCAGCGTCTCCTCAGGCTGGTTATGAGTAGGCGAAGAGAATTTATTCTGGCCCAGCGTCCCTATCCCATTGTCCTTAACTATGGGAGATAGCTGATGAGGCGAGTTCAGGTTGGTCATCTCCAGCGGCCCATCCGAGGGACTGTGGTGGGGCGAAGATGGACCAAACGATCCCAGCGGCCCATCAAGGGTTATAGCTTCATCATATGGTTTCTGGTGGGGCGAGTCATGGCACAAGCTCTCCAGCGACCCTGAGACAAAGGTTCCCAGGTGCGGAGAAGAAGTGGCCTGACCCAGCGTTCCTTCCAACTGAATGTCAGTTATCCCAGCATCGGGAGGAAACGAAACACGCGCATTCTCCCCAAGATCCTCCTCGACTTCCACCCGAACCGGTGGCTGAAACAGAAACTCCTCTGCTCCTAGCTGATCCTCGTACCTCCCAGCTGTCACCTCAACCCCTGGGGCAGTCTCCTCAACTCCCGGGGCACTCCCAGGCACAATTACCGCATGCGCGCGGCCCAAAGGAAGTCGTGGGCCCAGACGCATCTGAACAGGCCGCTGTAGATCAACAGGGATCGGCCGCCTCCGATGCTGGGGACCTTGATCCTCAGGGTCATCATCATCAGGTTCCCTTCCCGACGGAGGTGGAGGAGGTGGTGGTGGGGTCGCCGTTGTCATCTGTAGGGTCTTCGGTGGAAGGATATCAATGGAAATCTTATAGGTTAAGAATCTCTTTTCCTGATCATCTATCCCAGCCTCCAAGATGTGTAAATCCATTTTCCTGACCAGTTTTTCAGGATCAAAACACCATGCTTTCACCATCAAGGCTGAAAAATCCCTCATTTCCAATGCTTCTGAATGTAGTGCTTCAACCCAACATGAGTCCCTGAGCAACTGCTCAGCTGTAGATCTACACCAAGCATGATGAGGAATGCCTGTTAATCTAACAACCACCAACTCAGCCATCGACGATGAGGACGCATGAGCGAATCTGGACCATCTTTTGAGCAGCAAACTGAAACGGGGCACATTGTTTTGGTGTCAAGTTGGAGGACATGAGGATTCATCAGACCTACCCTGAAGATTTCCTGCTGTTTCTACCGGATGAAGACACGGCAACCAAGGTTCTCAACGAAGGAAGACCTCTGAACCAGAAACCCCAGGACGTGAACCAGTCACAGAGACGAACAGAGCACGACGAAGGGCAATTTCCTCCTGAAAATTACGTTGTCCTCCCCAATTTCCCCACTATTTTGATGGTAGGTTGCACTACAGGAAACTGCTTAATTTCTGGCGGCCAAAGGTCACCGAAAATAAGGCTTTACCGCCAAAAATAGCTGTCAGCGGCTGGCATCCGGCGACCGAAAGTTCCTCGTTTTTCCTGTAGCGTTGCATTAAAAAAATTGTTTGGAGATTCTATTGCAGAATACCATTTAGTCATGAAGAGACTTGAGTAACTAGATCATTTGTTTCTTTCTTTAGCAAACTAAACATGGTCACATCTATATAAACCGTGTTTTTGTTCATTTCTCAGTTGCAAATACCGACGCATTGCTGGCTTTTCGTACCTGAGCATCCCGTAACATATAGTTGATTGATTGAAGAAAGTTTAAAGTTAGCCTGTTCTTCACTATAATGACGTAGTACAAAGTAAAGTGGGGCTTGTCCAGTGTCCATCACTTTATATGAAAGGCTTTGGCGTGTTGTTAGCTGTTACATATAGCATGCTATTGTTGTGCACCAGCTCTTCTCTTTCTAACACAACTTATATATATATATATATATATATATATATATATATATATACATACATCACAATAACTCATTGAGTGATTTAAAGATCGACTGACCACTATATCTTCTTCTGCATGCAGGTCACTGCTCTCGACGAGCGGTACAAGCTATCTGAAAGCCGTGACTACGAGGTCAAGGTGGCGTTCCTCCAGCTGGCGATCCCCACCGGGTGCAAGTGCTACTTCAACGAGGTTGAGAAATGCTTGAAGCAGGTGGGAAGGATGAAGTACCTCCGCCCGCTCTACAGCTCGCTGGCCAAGTGCTCCAGCGAGGAGAAGATGCTGGCCCAGAGGATATTCTCGGAGGCTCAAGAGTTCTACCACCCAATAGCTCGAAGTGTTGCGGAGGCCATTTTGTCGAAGCATAGCTAAGCAAGCCAAGACTCTTGCTTAGCGATTCACGCTTGATCTGGTGACTGCTGCTCAGTTTGCTTCTTTCGCGTAAAAAAAAAAAGCCAAACAAAACAAAAAATTCCGTTGCCGGGACTCGAACCCGGGTCTTTCGGGTGAGAGCCGAATATCCTGACCAGCTAGACTACAACGGATGTTGTTATATGGTTCCGTATAACTTTATATAACATAAACGTAAATAAAAAAGAATTCATGACTTGCGTGATGATGATCATGTGTGCAAACACAGCGGACTGTTCCTAGCTTCACGTACAACCTACCACAACCATGAAATAGTAGCTACGACTTTTGTGTCTATCTTAAACTTCGTTTATGTTGCTGGTGTGGTGGTGTGTTCTAAACAGAAGCTGGAGAAGAGGACCTCAAATGCCATATCAATAAATATTATAAAGGTTTGATTGGGAAGCTAAAACAAAACTCATTAACTATGAAGGAATCGATTAAACCCCAAGATTTATAATATCAAAAACGCAATTATGATCGCACCCTTCACCTCGAATGAGGTCTGCAAGGCTGTTCTCAAAACGGAACACACTAAAGCTCTAGGACCGGATGGTTTTTTAGCCGAGTTTTATCAGGGTTTCTAGGAGTCAATAAAGGATGATTTGTTAGCCTTCTACGCGTAATTTCACAATGCTACCCTTCCGGTGTATAGCCTGAATTTTAGGGTAATTACTCTTCTACCTAAGAGGCTAAGAAATGTAATGTCTAAAAAATCCAAAATTATCAGTCTATTTGTTTACTTAATGTTAATTTTTAAAATAATTAAAAGTTCTCACAAACAAAATTAGTGTTATTGCGGATAAGATTAATAATCCCTCAAAAATAGCTTTCATGCTTGGTCGCAACATTCTCGAAAGTGTAACTGTGCTCCATGAGACTATATATGAGCTAGACGGGAAAAATGAACGAACTGGTACTAAAGTAGTATTTTGAAAAAAAACATACGATAAAGTAAAACGGCCCTGACTCCAACAGGCTATGTGAATGGAAGGTTTCTTGCCTAACTGGTATGATTGGGTTCAATCGATGGTCTCGATAGGCGAGGTCGCGGTTAAATTTAATGAAGTTGGTCCTTTACTACTCATAAGGGCCTCCGACAAGGTGATTCACTTTTTCTGATCCTTTTTAATATAGTTGTGGATATATTGGCGATCCTCTTTTCAAAAGCGAAGGAAAGTAACCAATTCGCAGGAGTGGTTCCTCACCTAGTGGAAGGGGGACTTTCTATACTCCAATTTGTGGATGATATCGTTGTTCTTATAGATCAAAGCTTGGAACATGTGTGTAACGTGAAACTTCATCTAGCCGCTTTTGAGCAAAAGTTGAGTTTGAAATCAACTTTCACAAAAGCGACCTCTTTTGCTATGGCTTAGCTAAGTATTATGAACAAAAATTACTCTCGTCTTTTTGGTTGTGGGCTCTGTTCACTACCTTTCAAATACCTTGGGATTCCTATTACCTATTGTCGGTTTGAAACGACGAGTGATAATATGTCATTGATATATTCTAAAAAATATTAAACACATGAAAACTTAAATTACTTCATTTGGGCGGGCACCTAGTGCTCATTAATTCAGTATTTAGCAACATTTTCATTTTTATGATGTCTTTCTTTGAGGTGCCTGCGGGGGTCTTAGAAAAACTAGATGTCATTTGTTCCCAGTTCTACTGGTAAGGTGGTCATTTTAAAACAAATATAGACTAACAAAATAGAAGATTATTTGTCAACCTAAGGAGATCGGTGAATTCAGTGTAGCCTATCTAGCCATTAAGAACATTTGCTTACTCAGCAAGTTGCTCTTTAAGTTACTAAATGAAGATGGTACAAGTTTGGAAATTCTTAAAAATAAATACTTCGGGTCCAAATCGCTTACTCGAGTCGCGAGAAAACTAGGAGACTCACATTTCTATTATGGGCTCATGAATATTAAATAAGAATTCTTGAGATAGGGAGGTTTCGAGTATGCAATGGTCAAACGACTAGGTTTTGGAACGACAAATGGGTTCTCGATGGACCGTTTAAGGACCATTTTTTAATATTTTAATATTGTGCATAAAAAGAATGCTTTAGTCAAAGATGTTATGAATGGAAATATAACCCACCTATTTTTTTATGGAACTATTGTTGGGGTAAAAATTGTTGAGTGGCAAATATAAGCGTGTGTCGCGGCCCGATAACCTGGGTGGGCGCACCGTATGTGCGGGCGGCCCCAACGGACACGCCATGTGTCGGCGGTCCGGTTCCAACAATTGGTATCAGAGCCAGGTTGGCCCAGTGCATTCTCGGACAAATCTCGGCTCACAATGTGTGAGGGGGAGATTGTTGGAAATAGTCCCACATTGTCTGGTGAGATTGTGAAAGCATGGTTTATAAGGTTGAGGGTGCAACCCCTATCAGACTAGCTTTTTGGGGGAGTGTTGGCCCAAGAGACCTAAAGCCCGTTGCTATACGTGCGGGCGCGTGTGTCGCGGCCCGATAACCTGGGTGGGCGCACCGTATGTGCGGGCGGCCCCAACGGACACGCCATGTGTCGGCGGTCCGGTTCCAACAATTGGTATCAGAACCAGGTTGGCCCAGTGCATTCTCAGACAAATCTCGGCTCACAATGTGTGAGGGGGAGATTGTTGGGAATAGTCCCACATTGTGTGGTGAGAGTGTGATAGCATGGTTTATAAGATTGAGGGTGCAACCCCCTGATAGGCTAGCTTTTTGGGGGGGAGTGTTGGCCCAAGAGATCTAAAGCCCGCTGCTATACGTGCGGACGCGTGTGTCGCGGGCTTTAGGTCTCTTGGGCCAACACTCCCCCAAAAAGCTAGCCTATCAGGGGGTTGCACCCTCAATCTTATAAACATGCTATCACTGAGAGCACCTAGAGGGGGTGAATAGGTGATCCTGTAAAACTTTAAACTTAAGCCACAAAAACTTGGTTAAGCGTTAGCACAATAATCGCCAAGTGGCTAGAGAGGAGTCTCAACAAAACACAATAACCATAAGAGATCAATCACAGAGATGGCACAGTGGTTTATCCCGTGGTTCGGCCAAGACCAACGCTTGCCTACTCCACGTTGTGGCGTCCCAACGAACGAGGGTTGCAATCAACCCCTCTCAAGCGGTCCAAAGACCCACTTGAATACCACGGTGTTTTGCTTTGCTTTTCTATACCCCGTTCGCGAGGAATCTCCACAACTTGGAGTCTCTCCCCCTTACACTTGAAGTTCACAAAGAAGCACGGAGTAAGAGAGGGATGAGCAACGCACACAAGACACAAGAACACAGTGACAACACGCACACAAGTCGCAACAAGAGCTCGCAACACAACCCGACGAGTTCACAACTCAAATAGAGCTCTAGATGCTATCACGAAGAAACAAATGCGTGGAATCGAAGTCTTGGTGCTTAGGAATGCTTTGAGTATGCTTGGTTATCTTCTCCATGCGCCAAGGGGTCCCTTTTATAGCCCCAAGGCAGCTAGGAGCCGTTGAGAGCATTGTTGGAAGGCATATCTTGCCTTCTATCGACTGGCGCACCGGACAGTCCGGTGCACCACCGGACACTGTCCGGTGCGGATATCCTTCCTTATTTGACGAAGCCGACCGTTGGAGTTTGAGAGCCGTTGGCACACCGGACACTGTCCGGTGCACACCGGACAGTCTGGTGCTCCAATGTGACCGTTGGCTCGGCCACGCGTCACGCGCGGAATCCTCGGCCGACCGTTGCCCCGGCTGACTGTTGGCTCACCGGACAGTCCGGTGCACCACCGGACAGTCCGGTGAATTTTAGCCGTACGCCGTTAATCATCTCCCGAGAGCGACGAGTTCGCCTGTGAACGGCTCACCGGACAGTCCGGTGCACCACCGGACAGTCCGGTGAATTATAGCCATACACCGCCGTCGAAGTCCCGAGAGCAGCCTGTTCGCCAGAGCCAGCCTGGCGCACCGGACACTGTCCGGTGCACCACCGGACAGTCCGGTGCACCCAGACTGAGCAGACTTTGGCTGAACAAAGCCATCTCTTTTCCAACTCGATTTTTCCTGTTTCCAGCACTTAGACACAATACATTAGTCCATAAAACAATGTACTAAGTCTAGAAACATACCATTTGACATGATTTGCACTTTGTCCACCACTTTGCATAGAATAACACAAAAGCACTTGTGTTGGCACTCAATCACCAAAATACTTAGAAATGGCCCAAGGGCACATTTCCCTTTCAATCTCCCCCTTTTTGGTGATTTATGCCAACACAACATAAAGCAACTAGAACAAGTGCAACATCAATACAAATGAGAACTCAAAATTGTTTTGATTCAAATTTGGCATATATGGATCAGTCTTTGCCACCACTTGGTTTTGTTTTTGCAAATCAACCTCAAATTTCTATCTCTAAGCCAAACACACATGTTAAGACATAAAGAGAGTCGTTCCAAGAGAAATTGATTCAAGATTTCAAAAACTCCCCCTTTTTCCTATAATCGACTATTCTCCCCACAAGAGGCCAACTTTTGACAAAAGAGACAACAAGTGAGTTTTGACAAACCAAAAGCTCTATTATACTATTTTCAAAATTTCTCAAGTGGTAGCTGATCCATTTATTGCTTTGGCCTTTATTTTCTCCCCCTTTGGCATCAAGCACCAAAACAGGATCAACTTTGGCCCTAGAACCCCATTGCCTCACCAAAGTCTTCAAATAAGAATACAAAGGCAATAAGAGTACATGAGATGAACTTGGAATAGGTTACCCTCTCATCGGAGTGTAGTGGAAGTCTTTCATGGTCCAAGTCCACCTTTTTCCTTTCAAACCTCCTTTGAGACTAAATCAAGCAAACTCAAGTACACGGTTAGTCTCAAAGGGTCAAGTTGTAGCACACCTCCCCCTAAATATGTGCATCACTTGCAAAAAGGACTTGTGAGGTCCGGGGAGTGATTGTACAACTTGAGCACCACAAGTAAGCAACAAAATGCATAAGGAACATGATCAAGGCATAAACACATGTATGCTATAAATCAATCCAAGTTCCGCGAATCTAAGACATTTAGCTCTCCACACTCTCTCCTCTCATCCATGACTTGGTGAGTGAGTGTGGCTTCCATATTTAAGCTAGCTCTACTCCACTAGAGCTAGCAATATGGTGCTAATGGTTCCACCTATCCTCTAGCCATCCTCTTGTATGGGCTTTTGAGATTTTCTGGGATTTATTTAAATTTCTTAATTGGGCCAAGCCCATAAATCCTAACAACAACTACGGTGAAATTTTTACTCTAATAGCTTATTTGGTTAGGTCTAAATCGAAGGGGATTGGAGTGGATTAAATCTCCTAGTTAAAATTGAATAGAAGAGGATTTAATTTTCTACAATCCCCTTCTGGATCGTCTAACCGAACAAGTCTTAAGAGTTGATTTGGTGACAATAAAATGACCAAGGACTGGAGAAAATCTCAAATCCCTTCAATCGTCCGTGATCTCTAGTTACCAAATGAGCCTTAAATATGTAGTGATAATCAGTTTCTTGTATCGTTCTTTTCTTAAAATTCCACCGAAACGCGGTAAATTCAACTAGTTTTTTTTCACATCACACTGGCAAGTTATCAGAAGGAAAAGAAGTGGAAACACTTGACTCTAGATCATAGGCACAGCAAAAATAGCTTCGGAAACGTGTTGCTCTCCATCTCATATCATAGCTCGTTCCGATTCCATTCATTCTAAGTCAAACTTATCGTTTTGCTTGTATATATAGAGAATCTTCAAGATATATGTTTTCTCAGATGCCAAAAACAATGTTTCGCTAATGCGTTCATTTGGACTTGTACGTGTAGTTTGTTTTAGAAGCTTAGTTAAAATTAGAGGAGTTTGACTTGATATAAACTAAAGTGAGCTATAATTTATAACGGATGTGATAATTATATATGTCACTCTGGACTTCTGGAGGCAACAAAAAAACATATTCAAAAGCACATTGTAGAGTTTTCAGACAAAGTAAGGACATGTTTGGTTGTATACTTAAGTTGCCAAAAATTACCACACGTTTTATGCCAGACTTGCCAAAAGTTAGGCGTTAAAATTCTACGCCACAGTTTACCACGTTTAAGAGAAACTTGTCATACTTTTATAAGTCATTGATTAATGAGACCTACGTAGCAGGAGAAATTTTTTGCCACAACAATGGCTACAAATAAAAAATATGCCTAACTCGATTAAACCTACCTAATCTTAGGCTTGTCAAACCGCGACAAGTGAGGTAGCGAACCAATCATGTTCTTAAGTGTTTTTAGAAAACGGTAACTACCATAGGGCAAAACGAACTACTCTCTCCGTTTTATAATATAATTCGACTAACTTTTTGAACTTTAAGGGCTTGTTTTATTTAAAAAATCATGAAAAATAAAAAATCAAGTTATATGTAAAGTATATTTGATAATAAACAAAATCACAAGGATTTTTTTTTTGTTTTTTTCAATTTTTTTGAATAAGACGAGTATTCAAAGTTAGGACTGAAAAAGTTAAATGAATTATAAATTAAAATGTAGGGGGTATTATTATTTGAAACAAAGTGCAAAAAATGTATTATTATTTGAAGGAAGGGAAAGGGGAGCACAGATGTATTAAAATGTAATTTGCTTCCTAGGACGGTAGGAGCACCACATGAATGCGATCCATAGCACGTCACCCACCAAGTTGACTCGGGCCGAATCTTGAATCCGAAATTTTTTGAACCAGGCATCCGGCCCACGATGATAGAGCGGCTTTAGAGTTTAGAGGCCCGAGGCCCGAGGGGATCTGCTTCGCCTACGGGCGATATGACAAGTTCATTGCCGATGCGAGTGCTTGCCAGACAGTCGACCAGTGCAAAGTGTAGATTTCCCAAGGTAAGAGTGGTGTGGTGGTGACTCTTCACGTTCAGCCATGGCGATCGATTAGTGAGGAAGATTGACACCGAGCATGTAGTTTCTAAAAACTAGAGTTTTAAAAATTAGGTTGCTTAGAGCAACTCAAACGACCTGGATAAATAGCTTGT
Organism: Zea luxurians; assembly: GCA_029449295.1. Taxonomy (NCBI): domain Eukaryota; kingdom Viridiplantae; phylum Streptophyta; class Magnoliopsida; order Poales; family Poaceae; genus Zea; species Zea luxurians. The sequence continues at coordinate 214,983,362 of JAOPSE010000002.1, forward strand.
GCTCCGTAAAAAAAGGAAAATTCTTGTGCAAACGGATTCCAACAGCATCGCTTTCGACCTCGCCATTGTATCTCGCTCGGTATCGCCTCTCCGTCGCTCGGCATCTTTGGCAAGCGCTCGGAACTCGCCAAATCCTGACTGACGCGCTCTCCCAGCCCCATAAGGCTACCCGCAGTCGCGCGCTCCACGTAGAGCTGTATCGAGATAGCGTAGGAAAAGTTGCTGCAGTGGAGTACTGTAAATGTTACCCTATTTTAACGCACAGAGAAAGAACGCTAAATCGAGCGCTCGTACGGCTGTCTGCGCTATGCGGTTCGGACGCGCTTTACAGTATCTGTGGGACCCGCGGCATGACACACGCAGCCGAGCAAGTGGATGAAGTGGCCACACGTGTGTATAAAAAAATGATAGAATATGTGGTAGTTGGTATAGGGTATAGATTTAGGGTAAATATGACTGCGGAGGATTGTGTGGTAGAGTAGAGAATCTTGCTGATCAGGATAGAATATTCTTTTTAGAGTAGAAATTTAGAGTTACACGAGTGCTGACAACCTAAACCCTCCCGGTATGGTTCCCATAATCCCATGCGCCGCTCCCTTGCGACCTCACCGCCATGGACATCTCGCGCCTTCTCGTTTGGGTTCCCGTGCCCGACCTTACCGTCGTGTATAGCCCCCGATGACCAACACTGCCTTCTTCCCTCGCCCTTAGTCAACCGTTCAGCCTAGTACCGGAAATATGGGTCGGGTTTTTTCGGGCCGGGTTGGACCGGCCCACAAGTCTAGCCTTCGGTCTGGCCCAGCCCGTAATTATTATAAAACGTCGAAATTCACATCAGGGCCCGAAATTCACATCAGAGCCTGAAATTCACATCAAAGCCCAAAATTCACATCATAGTTAATAAAAAATAAAAGATAAGACAAATAAATTTGACCAAAAGTAAACTTAATATTTGTATTAAGTTACCAGAGCTATGGAATGACTACATCATTTACAAATCATTTTGTTAGAAAGACATAGAGTATATTCAACTCTATATAAAGTTCGTAAGTTCACTTCATTATCTAATGTTCATAACAAAATAAAATTACATCACATACTCTAATTCAAAGCTACAAAAAACATATAACTAACATTATCTCTAGCTTTGTGTTCTTTATAAGTACATGAAAGTGTGGAATGAGGTGTGGTTTTAATAAATATATGGGCCTTTTCGTGCCTCTATATCGGGTCGTGCCAGTCCGGCACTAAAATATTTCGGGCCGGGCCGTGCCTGGGTCGTGTTTTTTTCGTGCTTCGAGCCGGCCCATCAGTCTCGGCCCAAATGTACACCTATAAGGAGCCCAAAGCACGGTCCGACACGAAATAATATGGGGCGGGCTTGGGCCGGACCTCAATTTCCGGCCCGTCAGGCCCCCGGCACGGCCCGCATAGAATGGGCCGGGCTTAGACCGGTACGGTCCAATTAAACCTAATTTGTTTAATTTCTTTAATTTAGTAAGATAGAGACTTTATATCGTTGTTATATTTGAAGTTTATGTGATCAAATGATGCTAGAATTGTTTAATATCTTTAATTTAGTAAGCTATGAACTTTATATGGTTGTAATATTTTGATTTTATGTGGTCAAATATATGGGTCGGGCTTAGGCCGGCACAACCCAACAAAGGCACGACGTGATTTAGGGCCGGTGTGGGTCACTGTTTTTACACTTCGGACTGGTACGGTACGATCCAAAAGTTTTTTTGTGCTTTTCTGACCCGAACCCGTTTAGCACGAAGCACGATGGACTTAGACCAGGCTGACCTAGTCCGGCCCAATTCCCAACAATAGTTCAGGCCATCACGTCCCTATCTAATAAAGACCGACACTTTATAGAAAGTTGTATATTTTAAAAAGTCTATCTAAACTCTATATTTAGCTACAATTATACATAAACTTTTAGAGTTGCTCTTACAAAGAGAGTTGCTCTTACAAAGATAAACTTTATGTATGTGCATATTTTTAAGCTTGCTTACTTAACTTTACGTTGCACGCAAACTGACTGGAGTTGGCAAAGGAGATGTAGAATATATTGTATTGTAAAGTGAGAATATTTGTAACGTGGAGTGAGAATGAATTTAAGGCATCTGTAATTTGATAGTGTTTTTTCCCCTTTCTAGGCGTTAATTCGCTTCGGTGGAGGAATCAGTTCCTTCCAAGAAGAGCTCAAAAAGCTTTGTCGCTACTGGCGCGCCGGGACCCGCTGCCCTCCGACCACCGCGGGGCGTGCGACGACGGGCTCTGGTGCGCGCCCGGTCGCATCGTTGAGGAGTTCCAGATGGACCAGTCCGTGCCGCCCTACCTCTTCGCGTTCGCCGCCGGCAGCATCGGGTTCAGGGACCTCGGCCCGAGGACGCGGGTGTACGCGGAGGGAGGGGACACGGTGCTGGACGAGGCGGCCAGGGAGTTCGCGGGGGTGGAGGAGATGGTCAAGGTTGGGGAGGGGCTCTTTGGGCCGTATGAATGGGAGAGGTTCGATCTGCTCGTGCTGCCACCGAGCTTCCCCTATGGAGGCATGGAGAACCCCAGGATGGTGTTCCTCACTCCCACGGTCATCAAAGGGGATGCTGCAGGGGCTCAGGTTGTGGCCCATGAGCTCGCACATAGCTGGACTGGCAATCTGATTACTAACAAAACCAATGAAGATTTCTGGCTAAATGAGGTGAGTGAACACACGTTGTTGTTGTTGTTGTCGCTGTCAGCCTTTAGCCCTTTACTATGCAATCAGTAGTTTTCCTCAAAATTCAACGTAGTAGGAATCGATATGGTATATTCTGCACGTCTCTTATATTCATGTTTATGTGGAATATCTGACCTTGCTACTCGCCCACTAGTTCATTTTTGAACTAAACCGCGACAGATAAAAAAGAAAGGAACGAATACTAGAAAGTAAAACAGCAGCAGCCCTTGCAGCTGCTGAAAAGCACAGCTGAGCAGGCCCTTGGGCTCTCTTTGATAGGGTTCCACCAGTTTGATGAATCTTGGGGCAGATCCACTATTTTGGTGGATCAGATCCACGATGAAACTGGAAGCGTTTGGCTAAAAAACTCAGATCAGAATCTGTTTTTGTTGAATGGAGCTGGTGGAGCTCTACCAAACATGTTAGTCTCCCATAGCATTGAATATTTGTGGAGTCAAGTTTAACCAGTAGCTTATGTATGATTTGGGTTATGGATCTGAAGTGTAAGAACCCTACTTTAGGTTAGGAGATTTTACTTCACAAGAGCTCCGTCTCTTTGCCGATATATAGACCTTTCGACTACCATAGTTTCCCATGTCAAATGTCACTGAATATTTGTGTGACTCAAGTTTAGCCAATTGCTTATGTATGATTTATGGATCTGAAGTGTAAGAACCCTAGTTTAGATTAGGAGAATTTTACTCTACAAGAACTTTATCTCTTTACCGATATAGACAGAGAATATATACTTCTTTATAGCAGTATGCATTTTCTGCTAGATTGGTCGCACTCCAGTAACTGGGGTCTGGTTCTACACTGGGTACCACGTCATCAGGACTCCGAGAAAAGATCTTCTAATGCTTTTACCGTTTCCCTGACCAGTGTGTGAAATGTTAGGTGGGAGATGCTAGAGAGCATATTTTTTCTGAAACTGTGAAATCATGATTTCTTCTCTTCTAATACAGTTGCGTCTTGCTGCTACTCAGAATAGTATTGCACATCTGCCATTAAAAATGTGGAGCTGCAAACTTGCCGTCAGAATGATATGGACTGGACCCTACCATTCTTGGCACTGGAATGACGGGTTTGACTAATGTAGTTTTTGGCACGTGCCCCTAGTTTACAGTCACATAAAACAGGGCCGAAGGTGGTGTTCCTTGACTCTGGAACATCGTTGCCTCCCTGGGTATGTGGGGCTCTTTTTGGCTCTACCTTGTAAAAACCTTTTGCAAATAGTGTACCATGTTTCTTGACCCCATTCCTTGACCCCCATCGATCTGGGATGGTGACTTTCACATTTCCACACAAGATGGTTGTTGCTACCCCTGGACTGATACCACCATTGCCTCTACCGACAAACCGAGGTCCATCACCATTTGGCTCTCTGCCTCCACATTCTGGCCTTTGTTTTTTTTCTCGAACGCGCAGCAGAGCTGCACGTCTTTATATATTAGAGAACGAAACAGAGTCTTACACATTGGGCCTGGCCTCAAGACAAAAGCCAAAGAAAGAAAAGAAAAGGGCCCACAGACATGGTTACATTATAGCAAAACGACTCGACCCGATCCTTCTCATGAAGTTGGCTAGATCTAGCTCACTCAGGTGCTTAGCACCAGCCATGATCCAGCACACTAGCCCATCAAGGAATTGATGCTGCACTTTCTGAATGGAGGGACGATCCTTATAAAAAACAACTTGATTCCTCTATAGCCAAAGACACCAAGCACCCAAAATGATAGCATTGTTGAACCCCTTTCTCTTATCTTTCATTACGCTATTGCTGGTCCTCCTCCACCAACTCCACAAAGGAAACATCACCGACCCTTGGTGGGAAGAAGCTTCTGGGTCAGTTAATGGACCTATTAAGAAGGGGCTCAATTCTCTCATTGCTTTGGGGGGCTTGGATTATTTGGGATCATCAAAACAAATGTATCTTTGATGGCTGGACCCCCAATGTCTCTCTAGCTTTTTAGTTAGCTAGGGAAGAAAGAATGGTGTGGGAGATGGCCGGGGCCAAGGGCCTCTCTTACTTGGCGGCCTCTATTCCTGAGGCTTAGTTCTGGAAAGGGGGGCTGGATAGTTTGGTGGGTTTCCATAGTTTGTTTAGATGGAACTTCCCAGGTCGCTGAGTTTTCGACCTCCGTAAGGAAGTCCTTGTACCTGATCTGGTTTAGACCTTCAATTCTTTATTCTTAATATAATGGGGCGCAGCTTTCCTGCGCTTGTCGAGAAAAAAAAAAGAGATGACCCATCCCAAAATGAGCAAGAAGATGGTACCAGAACTGTCGGACAAAGATGGGTAGGAGGAACACCATAGGGAGTAGCAGGAGAGCTGCAAAAGGTTGGATTTGAGTTAGCATGGGCCAGTAATAATAAAGCTGGTAGGCAGGTAGGTGAAGATGTAGAAACAAGAGAAAGGGGTCTTTAACCTCATGTAGTGTTTTCCTTTGCCATTTTGTTTTATTTTTTTGCAAATATAAAAATAGGAAGTAATGACCGGGTTAAAGCAGTGTCAAATCAGAATTTTGCTAGTTCAGTCTTCAGTGGCAAATTTGAATTTGGACCTTTTTTAAGGGCAAGTTTGCAGTTGGCGTGTGTGGAAACAGAGGTAAATGTGCAACTTTTCTGGGCTATGATGATGCTGTTTATCATGCCTAAGTGCCTAACAACTTAATATGTATATTGACATTTTAGTCTCATATTGTTGTCACTTGATACAGGGATTCACAACATATGCTGAGAGGAGGATTGTTGAGGTTGTGCAAGGGGAGGAGCGGGCAGCCTTAAACATGGGGATTGGATGGAGGGGGTTGAACAGGATGATGGAGAGGTTTAAGGATAACATGGAGTTCACCAAGTTGAAGCCAAAGATGGCAGGGATTGACCCTGATGATGTTTACTCTGAAGTGCCCTATGAGAAAGGTTTCCAGTTCCTTTGGAGAATTGAGCGTGAGGTGGGTGGAAGTATGGAACATGGCAACTCTTCTACTCTTCCTTGCAACATTCTTTCAGTAAAATTACTTCAGTATTGGACTAATTTCTAACGTGATGTCTTATGCATGTTGCTTGTATCAGATTGGCAGGCCTGCTTTCGACGAATTTTTAAAGAAGTACATTGCAACCTTCAAGTTCCAATCGATAGATACAGAGACATTTCTTGAATTCCTCAAAACCAATGTACCTGGGATAGAAAACAAAATTGACCTTCACCTGTGGGTTGAGGGGACTGGTATCCCTCCTGATGCCATGGAACCAGATTCAGCTACTTACAAAAAGATCTGCTCCTTAGCTGCAGAATTCAAATCTGGAAAACTTCCAAGTGAAGATGAGGTGGCAAAGTGGAGTGGGCAAGAATGGGAACTTTATATAGAAAATCTACCAGCAGATGTTGAAGCCTCACAGGTATGGGCTCTTATCAAATACCAATGTTATCTCTCATTTATTGGTGTCTGAGAGTTACCTTGGTGCTTATGATGATTCTATTCAGAATATGATGACTCCCATAGTACAAACTGTTAGGCTTTGACATGTGTGTTTCAGGTCTATCATGGGCTGTTGTGCACTGCAGACTGTTGCATCGCCTGTTCCAGTGAATCAGAATCCCTCCATTCATAGCATCTGTTTTCTATCTATTCCAATTGAGTTGCGTAATTTACTTTGCAAGACAGCATCCATGTTTATTGATACATCACTGTTTCCAAGGGAAAATAAACTAATTTCCATTGGGAAAATGGAAATCCATTGGAAAACAGGGTTGCCAAACTAGCCTTTAAGTGGAAATTGTACTGAACTGGATTTTACTTGAACAAGTGGCAAAGGCATGTAGGCCTAACACAACTTGCTTGGGACTTATATGCAATGTGCTTGTTAGATGTTGTTGATTTATTTTGACTTTGTCAGTTAGAGCAAGCCCAGCCCAGGCTTATATGGATGTTGGCTTAGACAGAAGTGACAGCACACGTAGATGGAGTTCTGAAACAACTATCCTGCCATCACAATCACAGCCCAACGCTAAGTTCTGGCCTGTCCAAAAACGTTACTTTTGCTTTGCAGTGCACCTTCCTGACTTCTTCTGCACGTGCTTTCTCTTTCTCTCTCCACCCGACGGTCCTAGACTCCCATGTTCTCCATCGCCCGTGCAGTAGCTATTCTATCTGTCAGAACGAGCACTCGTTACCCCTGCAAGTCACTCTGACGCTCGGCAAGGCTACTGTTCAAGTCGATCTGGACATTCAATACAGACGTGGAGCTTGAAATTTCCAGCTAGCGTGTAGCGCTGGGGCTGGCCTTAGGTAGCTGAAAGATCAAATATCAGTTATGTGGCGGAGATTATACCTCCGTCTTTTCTTCTGTTTACGACTTTAACTTGAATATTATGAGCTCTGGTTTTGTTGTAGAATCTATGTAGATCAACACTGAATTTTTTTTTCTCGAAAGCGCAGGAGAACTGCGCCTCATAATATATTAAGAAGAGGTAAAAAGGGGGCCAAGAAAGGCCAGTACAAAACAACCTCCTTACGGAGGCCAGTAAGAAGCATACAAAAAAGAATCCATTAGACTCTACTTAGCTCTCAGCTAACGGAACAGCTAGATGGCAGAGCCCCTTGGCACCAGCAATCTCCCATTGCATCCTTTCCTCATTAGCAGCTCTAAGACTCATGACAACAATGGGGCTGCAGCCATCAAAAATGCATTTGTTTCTATGCTTCCACAAGGTCCAGGCTCCCAGAATGATAAGGGAATCAGGCCCTTTTCTAGTGAGCCCAGCAGCAATATTCCCCACCGACTCCCACCAGCCTAGATATGAGCCAACATCAGGTTGAGGAGCCAAAGAATGCAGGCCAAAATTCCGTAACAACAGGTACCAGAATTCCCTGGAGAAGGAACAGGTAACAAGGAGATGATCAATAGTTTCATCTTCTTGATCACAAAAGGGGCACCTCTCAGGATGACTCAGCCCTCTTTTAGCAAGTCGATCCGCAGTCTAGAGACGGTTTTGTGCAACCAGCCAGATGAAGAAACGACATTTTGGCAAGGCCCAACAACAACAACAACAAAGCCTTTTTGTCCCAAGCACGTTGGGGTAGGCTAGAGATGAAACCCCGTATGAAAACCTCAGAGCTCAACCCCCAAAGAAAAAAAGGGGAAACAAAGGCAAAGGAGAACCGAAAAACGACGAAACGGGGAAACACATAAAAGAGATAAAACCCACAAGAACCAGCAAGATCTAAATGAGCACAAGAAGAGGTCAAACGATTAAGGAGGAAAAGCGAAACTATAAATCAAGGTTCTGGCACGTGAATTGCACACTTCCACCCCTTCCTATCCACGGCGAGCTCTTTATCAATATTCCACTCCTTCAGGTCCCTCTTTACAGCCTCTGTCCACGTCAAGGTTGGTCGATCTCTACCTCTCTTCACATTCTCGGGACGCCTAATTATTCCGATATGCACTGGTGCCTCTTCAGGTCTTCGTTGGATATGTCCAAACCATCTCAAACGATGTTGCATAAGCTTCTCCTCAATTGGCGCCACTCCTACTCTCTCTCGTATATCATCATTCCGGACTCGGTCTCTCCTTGTGTGGCCACATATCCAGCGCAACATACGCATCTCTGCCACACATAGTTGTTGGACATGTCGTCTTTTAGTGGGCCAACATTCTGCTCCATACAACATAGCCGGCCGGATTGCTGTCCTGTAGAATTTGCCTTTTAGTTTGTGTGGCACCCGGGGGTCGCATAAGACACCCGCCGCTTGCCGCCACTTCAACCAAGTTTTCCAAATTTTCTTGTAATGAGGGAAAATTACAGACCCCAAAAAGAAGCCCTCGTAAGCAATCTTTGCTGAGTAGATGCCATTAGGAGCAATACTGAAAACATGTTTATCCTCAACCTCAGGCTGCAGCTGCCAATCTGAAGTCATGTCCCATAACTGAAGATACTCTGTTAAGACTCCCACTGTCAGAGGACCTTTAATATCAGAGATCCATTTTCTGTCTGTAATTGCCTCATAGACTGTCCTGCTATTGATAATCCTCTTAGGTATAATATTATATAAACTTGGAGTAAGATCTTTAATTCGCTTACCATATAACCACTTATCCTTCCAAAACTTTGTATTTGTGCCATCCCCCACCTCAGTAATGACCACCTCCATGAAGAAAGCTCTAGCTTTTCCAGGTACTTTTATGTGGAGATCAGACCAAGGTCGAGTAGGATCAGTCTTCTGCAGCCAGAGCCAACACATTCGAAGGGCCCAACATAATTCTTGAAAACTAGATATGCCAAGACCTCCAAGCTGCAGTGGTCGGCAAACACGACCCCAGGCTACAAGACAATGACCTCCTCTCGCCTCCTTCCGGCCCCTCTAAAGAAAGCCCCTGCGAATTTTATCAATTGCATCCAGACCCCATTTTGGAATGTCAACTGCCATAGCAAGGTAGACCAACATGCTTGTGAGAACATGCTGAACCTGCACTCTCCTCCCAGCTTGAGTCATGAGATCTGCCTTCCAATTGGGGAGCTGATCAGCAATCTTCTCAACAATTGGTTGGAACTGCTGTTTGGACAGCTTGTGTAAGGAAAGAGGCAGCCCCAAATAAGTGCAGGGGAATGCTGAAATACCCCCTGGAATCATGTTCTGGGCAGCTACCAAGTCTTGTTCAGAGCACCTTATAGGATAGACTTTTGACTTTTGTGCATTATTATGTAACCTAGAAGCATCCCCGAACAGTTTTAAGATATCTAGAGAGAGGGCCATATCCGCTGTAGAAGGGTGCAAAAAGAGAGCAACGCCATCTGCATACATGGAGACCCTGTGAAGTTTCTTTCTACATGAAAGCTGCTGCAACAGCCCCTCTTCTTCAGCCTTCAGGAACAGAAATCCTAGAACATCCATTACTAAAATAAACAGCATGGGTGAGAGAGGATCACCCTGACGAAGGCCCCTCCTATGTATAATACGACAACCTGGAACACCATTCAACAAAACTTGAGTAGAGGAGGTGGCTAATAATCCACTAATGAGATCCCTCCAGATTTGACCAAAGCCCAGGTGTCGCATTACTTCAATCAAGAAAGGCCAGGACACTGAATCAAAGGCTTTGGTAATGTCCAGCTTCAGCAGCAGACATGCTTTGTGCTGTTGATGAAGAAACTTTGTGGTTTGTTGAACAAGCATAAAGTTGTCCTGGATGAACCTTCCTTTAATAAAAGCACTCTGATTTGGTGATATCATCTCATGAAGCCTCTTGGACAGTCTAGATGCAAGGATTTTGGTGACTAATTTCCCAAAACTATGAACCAAGATAATGGGCCTGAAATCTTAAACATTTTCAGCCCCATCCATTTTAGGGATCAACGTGATATATGCTGAGTTTAGCCGACCAAAATTCTCAAACTTTCTCCCCCAAACAGCAGAAATGGCAGCCATGACATCACCTTTGATTATGTCCCAACATGCCCTATAGAACCTCCCAGTGAAGTCGTCAGGCCCAGGTGCCTTATCTGAAGGAAGCAGTTTGATGACCTCCCAAACTTCCTGCTCAGAAAAAGGGGCTTCCAACTCAGACAAATCATAGGACGGCATTCCCAAATTCTCTAGATTAATACTTCTCTCCTTGGTTCCACTGGCCCCCAAGTGATTGGTGTAGAAAGAATCGATGCACTCAGCTTTCCCAGTGTGACTAGTTAGGATCTGATTTCGTCAACCCATCTAGCCACAAAATTTTTTCTTTTGTGATGACGAGCATGTAAATGGAACAACTTCGTATTTGCATCTGCATCTCTTAACCAAGAAATCCTAGCCCTCAAACGTGCCATAGTACGTTTAAAAGAGGAAGGCAGTAGGGATTGTTTTTTAAGCTTGTTCTTAAGCCAGAATTCAGCTGGGCTGAGAATACGTCCATCCTGGGCCATCTCTAACTTGTGCAGAATTTCCTTGGCTAGAGCAAGCTGGGATTTCACATGTCCAACTTTTCTATCACTCCATGTCTGCAATTTTTTAGCCGTTTCTTTCAGCTTTCGGTCCAAGGTATTGAAGGGGCAAGTAGTAGCCTGAACTGAATTCCAAACTTCCGCAACAGTATCCTGAAAATCATCAAGTTTTGTCCAGAAGGCCTCAAAATGGAAACGCCTTCTTCCAATTCTGTTATCTGAAAGTCCTAGGATGAGAGGGCAGTGGTCAGAATCTTGGGAGGCAGTACTTTGAAGGAGGACATTTGGAAATAATATTTCCCAGTCCACTGAGCAGAACACCCTATCCAGCTTGACCAGAACTGGATTTACTTGCTGGTTGGACCAAGTATATCGTCTCCCATGCAAGGGAATTTCTTTTAGAGCTAGGTCTTCAATTAATCTTTTGAACCTATTCATCATAGCTCTGTTGAAATGATTGGTATTCTTGTCAGAGGTCCTGTAGATGAGATTGAAGTCCCCAGCCAACATCCAAGGCCCTAAACAAGCAGTTCTGATATCTCTTAATTCCTGCATAAATAGCAGCTTCTCAGCATCCCCTTGCGGCCCATACACACAGGTTAGCCACCATGCAGTCCCATTCTCTTTACAAAACTGAACCGACACACTATGATTATCAATTCTGCTCTGCCCAGTCGATTTAAGATGGTGTCTCCATGCAACCAAAATGCCCCCACTAACTCCAACAGCAGGGAGGAAAATGTATTCACTGAAATTAGAGCCCAGCATGGAAAGAATGGTATGGTAGGAGATATTCTGCATTTTAGTCTCCTGTAGACAAACAACATCCACCCTAACAGTTTCAACAAAATCCCTCACAGAGTCTTGTCTTAGAGATGAGTTCAATCCTCTAACATTCCAAACAAGGATTTTTGAAGGGTCCATTAAAAAAATTTACAGCAAGGGAGCAACCAGCGCAAGACCCTACTCAAGGCTCCAAAACAGAAGGAGCACTCTAGCCACAAGGCTGCAAGGGCTTCAACATGACACTGAGACAGGGGTTGGGAAAACAGTTTGGCGTATGCATCAATAGCTTCCTGACTGATGCCCTCAGTTTCTGAAATAATGTGCAGGGTTGCCATAGCTTTTTTCATTGATCTTCTTCCTAGGTCCTGCATGATAAATTCAACTCCAACCCCAGCCACTCTACGACTTCTTCGGGGAACAGCCAGCGATGAGAGTGGAGAAGATGCCTTCTTGTGTACTTTGATGCATGGATTTGGCAGTAGAGCAGCCGGCCTGATAGCAACTCTGTTCAGGAAATACTCAGCACTTGAACAACTGATCTGTTTTTCCACATCTGAGCTAACAACCTCCATTTCAGCCAAGTTATCCAGAACCTGCTCAGCATCTCTTCTTCCATCAACAATCACCTGGGCAACCTCAGTATCCTGGCAAACCTTGTTTCTTGACATTTTTCTGGTATATACCTTCAGGGAAGTGGAACTCTGATTCTTCCCAAAGGTTGCGGAGGAGTAAGAAACACTTGGCGGGGCTTCACTGTTCGCTGTGATTCTATGGGGCGAGCTAGAAACAATTCTCTCCAGCGTCTCCTCAGGCTGGTTATGAGTAGGCGAAGAGAATTTATTCTGGCCCAGCGTCCCTATCCCATTGTCCTTAACTATGGGAGATAGCTGATGAGGCGAGTTCAGGTTGGTCATCTCCAGCGGCCCATCCGAGGGACTGTGGTGGGGCGAAGATGGACCAAACGATCCCAGCGGCCCATCAAGGGTTATAGCTTCATCATATGGTTTCTGGTGGGGCGAGTCATGGCACAAGCTCTCCAGCGACCCTGAGACAAAGGTTCCCAGGTGCGGAGAAGAAGTGGCCTGACCCAGCGTTCCTTCCAACTGAATGTCAGTTATCCCAGCATCGGGAGGAAACGAAACACGCGCATTCTCCCCAAGATCCTCCTCGACTTCCACCCGAACCGGTGGCTGAAACAGAAACTCCTCTGCTCCTAGCTGATCCTCGTACCTCCCAGCTGTCACCTCAACCCCTGGGGCAGTCTCCTCAACTCCCGGGGCACTCCCAGGCACAATTACCGCATGCGCGCGGCCCAAAGGAAGTCGTGGGCCCAGACGCATCTGAACAGGCCGCTGTAGATCAACAGGGATCGGCCGCCTCCGATGCTGGGGACCTTGATCCTCAGGGTCATCATCATCAGGTTCCCTTCCCGACGGAGGTGGAGGAGGTGGTGGTGGGGTCGCCGTTGTCATCTGTAGGGTCTTCGGTGGAAGGATATCAATGGAAATCTTATAGGTTAAGAATCTCTTTTCCTGATCATCTATCCCAGCCTCCAAGATGTGTAAATCCATTTTCCTGACCAGTTTTTCAGGATCAAAACACCATGCTTTCACCATCAAGGCTGAAAAATCCCTCATTTCCAATGCTTCTGAATGTAGTGCTTCAACCCAACATGAGTCCCTGAGCAACTGCTCAGCTGTAGATCTACACCAAGCATGATGAGGAATGCCTGTTAATCTAACAACCACCAACTCAGCCATCGACGATGAGGACGCATGAGCGAATCTGGACCATCTTTTGAGCAGCAAACTGAAACGGGGCACATTGTTTTGGTGTCAAGTTGGAGGACATGAGGATTCATCAGACCTACCCTGAAGATTTCCTGCTGTTTCTACCGGATGAAGACACGGCAACCAAGGTTCTCAACGAAGGAAGACCTCTGAACCAGAAACCCCAGGACGTGAACCAGTCACAGAGACGAACAGAGCACGACGAAGGGCAATTTCCTCCTGAAAATTACGTTGTCCTCCCCAATTTCCCCACTATTTTGATGGTAGGTTGCACTACAGGAAACTGCTTAATTTCTGGCGGCCAAAGGTCACCGAAAATAAGGCTTTACCGCCAAAAATAGCTGTCAGCGGCTGGCATCCGGCGACCGAAAGTTCCTCGTTTTTCCTGTAGCGTTGCATTAAAAAAATTGTTTGGAGATTCTATTGCAGAATACCATTTAGTCATGAAGAGACTTGAGTAACTAGATCATTTGTTTCTTTCTTTAGCAAACTAAACATGGTCACATCTATATAAACCGTGTTTTTGTTCATTTCTCAGTTGCAAATACCGACGCATTGCTGGCTTTTCGTACCTGAGCATCCCGTAACATATAGTTGATTGATTGAAGAAAGTTTAAAGTTAGCCTGTTCTTCACTATAATGACGTAGTACAAAGTAAAGTGGGGCTTGTCCAGTGTCCATCACTTTATATGAAAGGCTTTGGCGTGTTGTTAGCTGTTACATATAGCATGCTATTGTTGTGCACCAGCTCTTCTCTTTCTAACACAACTTATATATATATATATATATATATATATATATATATATATATATATATATATATATATATATATATATATATATATACATACATCACAATAACTCATTGAGTGATTTAAAGATCGACTGACCACTATATCTTCTTCTGCATGCAGGTCACTGCTCTCGACGAGCGGTACAAGCTATCTGAAAGCCGTGACTACGAGGTCAAGGTGGCGTTCCTCCAGCTGGCGATCCCCACCGGGTGCAAGTGCTACTTCAACGAGGTTGAGAAATGCTTGAAGCAGGTGGGAAGGATGAAGTACCTCCGCCCGCTCTACAGCTCGCTGGCCAAGTGCTCCAGCGAGGAGAAGATGCTGGCCCAGAGGATATTCTCGGAGGCTCAAGAGTTCTACCACCCAATAGCTCGAAGTGTTGCGGAGGCCATTTTGTCGAAGCATAGCTAAGCAAGCCAAGACTCTTGCTTAGCGATTCACGCTTGATCTGGTGACTGCTGCTCAGTTTGCTTCTTTCGCGTAAAAAAAAAAAGCCAAACAAAACAAAAAATTCCGTTGCCGGGACTCGAACCCGGGTCTTTCGGGTGAGAGCCGAATATCCTGACCAGCTAGACTACAACGGATGTTGTTATATGGTTCCGTATAACTTTATATAACATAAACGTAAATAAAAAAGAATTCATGACTTGCGTGATGATGATCATGTGTGCAAACACAGCGGACTGTTCCTAGCTTCACGTACAACCTGTTGGAATGAGAACCCATACCCCTAACCAGGGATGGGGAGTAGTATTAATAGACTTAGTAACTGGGCCAGGCCCATTACAGTGAGGGGTGAGACGGTAATTACATAGGGAATACCCCGAACCCTAGAATCCTAGACGGGTAGTCTAACAGGGTAGTCTAACACCCCCCGCAGTCACAACTCTATCCTGTACAGATGTTGAGACTGGAACGAAAGTCTAAGAATACACTCGACGGTAGTCCCTTGGTGAAGATGTCGGCGAACTGCAGCGTGGTGGGGACGCTGAGAACCCGAACGTCACCGGCAGCGACACGCTCGCGGACGAAGTGCAGGTCGATCTCCACATGCTTTGTGCGTTGATGCTGCACGGGGTTGGTGGAGAGGTAGACCGCGCTGACGTTGTCGCAGTAGACGAGGGTGGCGCGCTGGAGGGGACTGTGGAGCTCGTGGAGGAGCTGGCGCAGCCAGGAGGCCTCTGCCACGCCGTTGGCCACGGCACGGTACTCGGCCTCAGCACTGGAGCGAGAGACGACGGGCTGACGCTTGGCGGCCCAAGAGACGAGGTTGGCGCCCAGGAACACGGCGTAACCGGAGGTGGACCGGCGCGTGTCGGGACAGCCAGCCCAGTCAGCGTCGGTGTAGACCACGAGCTCTGACGTTGGTGATGGTCGGAGAAGGAGGCCGTAGTCGAGGGAGCCGCGGAGGTAGCGCAGAATCCGCTTGAGCGCAGTGAGATGGGGCTCCCGCGGAGTGTGCATATGCAGGCACACCTGCTGGACGGCGTATGCGATGTCGGGCCTGGAGAAGGTGAGGTACTGGAGTGTCACACCCGGTTTTTAGAAGGTAAACCGAATGCGAACCATGTACGTGCCAGGATCAGTTATTCACGTACACAGCAGTTACATAACATGGACATCATCACATAGTGCTCAAATAGTATTAAAAGGGGAAATAATAGTCGATTACATCATACGTCTGAGACGTCCATATAGTTCTTACAATAAATCAAAGTGCGGAAAAGAAACGTAGATAACACGGCCTTCACAGGCAGCCGACTGGGGGTTGCCGCTAACCCACACCTAGAACTCGTCGTAGTCTTGGAACTCCTGGAAGTCTCCTTCCACAGCTTCATCTTCTCCTGAGCAGTGGTTGCAATGCTGACAACCTGGGGGGGGGATTTGGTGTGTAGAGCAAGGGTGAGTACACATCAACATACTCAGCAAGTATCCCGTTTGGCTGTAGTGGACTAGCTTTATGTGGGGATAAGTCAAGCAGTTGCTTTTAGTTGGTCAGGTTATTACTTACTAGTAGAGAGCCAGGTTTTAGCATTAACCCAAGTTATTAGCCCAATGTATCCTTTCCAAACGGAAAGAATACCACTTACCAATACCATAATCATAATCAGAACCATCCATCTCATTGCCACCTGTACCAAAGTATCACTGATCAAGTATCACTAATCTCTGGAGCTCCCTTGGCCGCTCATAACCGTGAGCACGGCTGATATATCAGTTTCATAACACTCTGCAGAGGTTGCGCACTTTACCCACAAGCCGTGATTCCCACTTGCCTCGGGCTGATCAAACCCTTAAACACTACCAAGGTGAATAGGCAGGGTCTCACTACGTAGCCTTTACAAAGATTCCCCGGGGCTGTAGCCACCCGTTAGGTTTCCTAAATGTACCGCACTCCTCCCCAAGGGACAAATCAACCTTGGCAGAGCGAGCCGCATACACCGAGCCCCATTGACGGCACAACGGCTAAGCGAACTACACCCCGGTTCCTCCAATTATTCAGCTAAGGGTGTCCCATTCCACCCTCATGGTTGCACTGTTTTCCCGGGCGGTCATCCATTGAACAGGTCCTTACGGAGAGGCACTCGAGAAACCGCTCGAGTCCCCTTAAATGCCACAAGTATAATCATAAATAAGAACGGGAAAACAGCGTATCATAGATAATCACATCATGTTCATTGATTAGAGTTGAGCAATAGCATCAGACTAAGCAGTAATAATCCGACCCAAATAGGTAAACAAGGACATGGATAACAAAAGCTAGTCAATCCTTAGGTATAAATGTGTAATGCGGGAGGTGAATTAAAGAATGAATAGGACAGAGATGGGTCAAAGGACACTTGCCTCCACCAACCGACTGCTGCTCAGGGGCTTCTCCTGCGAATTCCTCGGGCTCTTCGACCGGATCGTTCTCTATGCGATTGCAAACATACATACATCCATCCACATATTTAATACCAAAGAACAGTACACCATACAAGGGAACAAATAAAGTGAGTATGCATCAAATATGACATTCGACATCGCATTTGTTATGGTTAGAAAGAAACGGGAAAAGGGTCTCGCAGGGGGGTTAAGTCTTATGCACTAATAATCAATTACAATTGATTCCTAACAAAAGAATTCTGTTATGCATATATACAAAGGGGAGCCTAATCATTTTTAGTTGATCAACATTGCACAGGATAAACAATTAACTACGTGAATCAATAACATAACGGAATTTTAAATTAAACTTCCTATTTTCCATAGCATGAACAATGATTAGTCTACCTAAAATAAAGTAATTATGATGACAGAAAGTAAATAAAATAAAATAAAAAAATAAAAAAAAACAGAAAAGGGGGGGGGGCGGTTGAACCGGCCCTAGGGCGGTTGAACCGGCCCTGGGCGGGGCGGCCGAGCTGGGGCGGGCGCGCGGGGGAGGGCGGCCGAGCTGGGGCCGGGCGGCTGAGCCGGCCGGTTGAACCGGCGGCCAGGCGGCTGAACCGGCCCCGCGCAGGGGGCGCGGCCGGGGAGCCAGGCGGCCGGGCGCGGCCAGGGGCCAGCGGCCAAGGGCGGCTAAGGGGAGAGGAGGGGAGGGGGAAGGAGAGAGGAGGGAGAAGGGAGAGGGGGAGGGGGCTCACCGGCGGGGGGGGTGGCCGACGGCGAGGGGCGGCCAAGGGCGGCGGCGGCCTAGGGCAGGGGCGGGTAGGGGTAGGGCGGCGGCTTAGGCGGGGAGAGAGAGAGGGAGAGAATGAGGGAGAGGGAGAGGGTTTTGGGAGAAAAAAAAAGAGGGGGGGGGGGTGGGGGGCGCTGGGCCTTCCCAAGGCCCAAGAGGGGGGGCGCCAGGGGCGGCTGGGCCGGCCGGGGTCAGCCCAGGGCGCGGGAGAGAGAGAGAAAGAGGAGAGAGAAAGAGAGAGAAAGAAAAAGAAAAGATTATTTCCCTGTTTTCGAAATCCGATCTTTTAGATGAATGCGTTTGCACTTTCAAACAATCAAAAAAAATGCAAGGTTCGGCATGGTGCATCAAACAACACAAAATATCTTTAGAGTTTTCTCTTACATGGGAAATCCAAACCGAATCCCGCTAGCTTTGGAAAAGATCAAGGTTTAGCGAGGGGAAAAAGAAAAAGAAAAGGTAACGCCCGAATTTTGGCGAGTAAAGAAAAGAAAAAATTCAACTGCAAAATTCGGGGCGTTACAAACCTATCCCCCTTAAAAGAATCTCGCCCTCGAGATTCAGGGCTGGCTAGCAAAGAGCTCTGGGTACTTGGCCATCAAATCATCTTCACGCTCCCAGGTTGCTTCTTCCTCAGAGTGGTGACTCCATCTGACTTTGCACATTCTGATGGTTTTCCTTCGAGTGACTCTATCTGCAACCTCAAGAATCTGAGCTGGCTTCTCAATATAGGTCAAGTCCTCCTGGACTTCCAGACCTTCCACTGGCAACTGCTCTTCTGGCACACGCAAGCACTTCTTCAACTGAGACACATGAAAGACATCATGCACAGCAGACAAATTCTCTGGCAGACTGAGCTGATAGGCCACTTCTCCACGCTTTGAGAGAATTTGATACGGACCAATGTAGCGGGGTGCTAGCTTGCCTTTCACTCCGAATCTTCTGACTCCTCTGATCGGTGACACTTTCAGATAGACAAAGTCTCCGACTTCGAAACTCAGCTCTCTTCTTCTTGTGTCTGCATAGCTTCGCTGCCTCGATTGCGCTATCTTCAGATTCTCTCGGACCATCTTGATGTTCTCTTCGGCTTCAAGCAAAATGTCTGTCCCAAACACTTGCTTCTCTCCAGGCTGATCCCATTGCAACGGAGTTCTGCAACTCCTTCCATAGAGCGCTTGAAATGGTGACATCTTCAAACTGGACTGGTAACTGTTGTTATAGGAAAACTCTGCATAAGGCAATCGCTTGTCCCATCCGGACTGATCTTGCAACGCACAGGCTCTCAACATATCTTCAAGAATTTGATTGGTTCTTTCAGTCTGGCCATCTGTCTGCGGGTGATAAGCTGAACTGAAATTCAGATGTGTGCCCAAGGCTTCATGCAACTGCTGCCAGAAATGAGAGGTGAACTGCGTTCCTCTGTCTGACACTATCTTCTTTGGCACACCATGAAGACAAACGATCCGAGACATGTACAACTCTGCCAATACTGCACTGTTGTAGCTGATCTTGACAGGTATGAAGTGGGCTGACTTGGTCAAACGGTCCACTACTACCCAAATAGAATCGTAGCCGGCTCGGGTGCGAGGCAATCCGACTATGAAATCCATGCCGATTTCATCCCATTTCCACTGAGGGATCTGCAACGGTTGCAACAATCCAGCAGGCCTCTGATGCTCTGCCTTAATTCTTCGACAACTATCGCACATAGCCACATGCTTTGCGATTTCCCTCTTCATTCCGTACCACCAGAATTTCTTCTTCAGATCCTGATACATCTTCTCACTGCCAGGGTGAATCGAATAAGCTGTCTCATGAGCTTCCTTGAGAATCAACTCCCGAATGGACTGGACATTGGGAACACACAAGCGGTCTTTGAACCATACCACACTTTCAGCATCTTCTCGAAAATCCTTGCCTCTGCCATCTAGAATCAGTCGCCGAATCTCACTGATCTTTTCATCATTCTTCTGCGCTTCTTTGATTTCTCGCTCCAAGGTAGGTTCCAATTCAACTGTGACTCCTCGCGAATTGTTCAGAAATCCGAGACTCAACCTGTCAAATTCCTTGGCCAACTCATAAGGCATCGGACGAGCGACCATCAGATTGACTTGACTCTTTCTGCTCAAAGCATCTGCTACTACGTTCGCTTTGCCTGGATGGTAATGGATCTCCAACTCATAATCTTTGATCAACTCTAACCATCTTCGTTGCCTCATGTTCAGCTCTGTCTGAGTAAATATGTACTTCAGACTCTTGTGGTCTGTGTAAACATCGCATTTCTGTCCATACAGATAGTGCCTCCATGTCTTCAGTGCGTGAACCACTGCTGCCAACTCTAGATCATGGATTGGGTAATTCTTCTCATGAACCTTCAACTGTCGGGACGAGTAAGCCACAACTCTTCCCTCTTGCATCAATACGCATCCCAAACCTGTGTAACAAGCATCACAATACACAGAGAAGGGCTTGTGCACATCAGGCAAGACTAGGACAGGCGCTGTTGTCAACTTCTCTTTCAGCGCTTCAAAGGCCTCTTGACATTTCTGGGTCCACTTGAACTCAACCTTGTTGCCTAGCAACGCTGTCATTGGTTTCGCAATCTTCGAAAACCCTTCAATGAATCGCCGATAATATCCAGCCATTCCAATGAAGCTCTTGATTCCCCGAGCATCCGTTGGCGCTTTCCAGTTCAGAATGTCTGCCACTTTCTTCGGATCCACAGCCAATCCTTCTTTGTTGATTATGTGACCCAAGAACAGGACTTCACTGATCCAGAACTCACACTTGCTCAACTTTGCATACAACTGGTGCTCTCGCAATCTCTGCAATACCATCCTCAAATGATCTGCATGCTCTTCTTCACTTTGAGAATAAATCAGAATGTCATCAATGAATACCACCACAAACTTATCAAGATAATCCATGAATACACTGTTCATCAAGTTCATAAAGAACGCTGGTGCATTGGTCAAACCAAAAGACATCACTGTGAACTCATACAAACCATACTTGGTAATGAATGCCGTCTTCGGAATGTCCGAAGGTCGGATCCTGAGCTGATGATAACCTGACCTCAGATCTATCTTGGAGAACACACTGGCTCCTCTCAACTGGTCGAACAGATCTTCTATTCTAGGCAAGGGATACTTGTTCTTGATCGTGACTTCATTCAAAGCTCGATAATCGATACACATCCTCTTTGTGCCATCTTTCTTCTCCACAAACAGGACAGGGGCGGCCCAAGGCGAGGTGCTTGGCCGGATGTAACCTTTCTCTGACAGCTCATCAATCTGCTTCTTAAGCTCAACCAACTCTGGTCCAGATATTCTGTAAGCTCTCTTAAAGATGGGGGCGATTCCAGGAAGAAGCTCTATGGCAAACTCAACTTTTCGCTCTGGTGGCATACCCGGTAAATCCTTTGGAAACACATCTGGAAATTCAGACACAACCTTGATACTCTCAATTGGGTCTGCTTCACTGCTATCGACAGCCATCTGATAACAACTTCCTTTCTTTGGCTCAGGCGGGACTAACTCGGTCACCACTTCCTCTCCTAGTGGGGACACCAACTCGATTGTCCTTCTATCACAACTGATAACTGCCCGATACTTATCTAGCCAATTCATCCCTAGGATGACATCTATTCCCTGAGTACCCATTACTATAAGGTTAGCGGGAAACGCTATCCCCCTTATTTCCACACTTACACCCAAACATATGCTATCAGCTCGAACTCTACCACCAGCTGAGTCAATTTGAATGGGGGTTGACATGGTAGTAATTGGAAGATTATGTGCTTCTACCCATGATGCAGTAATAAAAGAATGCGTTGCTCCAGTATCAAATAACACTTCTGCAATATGGGAATCGACTGGGAACATACCTACTGTCATGCCGGGGGTCTCCTGAACTGATTCAGCCTCCAGGTGATTCAATCTTCCATGATTATAGTGCTGCTGAGGGCGGTTGCCTGCTCCAGGCTGGGACACATTCTGCTTTGCTGGGGCATTGGGGCCTGACTGCTGCTGGGCTGCTTTCTTCGGGCATTGCATCACCCAATGGCCTTGCTCTCCACAGTGGAAACATGCCCTGTTTCCAACCTGAGCTGGTGCTGCCTGACTGTTCTGCTGGTTTGCTGGGGCAGGAAGACGAGGTGTCTGCTGATTCTGCCTCTGAAACTGACCTCCTCCTGACTGATTGCTCTGACGATTCTGGTACTGATGCTGAGGATACTGCCTTTGGAACTGCTGATACTGCTGACGCTGCTGATGCTGCTGAGGTGGACGCTGGTTCTGCCTGAACTGCTGAAGTTGATTGCCTGAAAAACGGGGACGGCTGCTGCTTCCAGGCTGGGGTCCACTGATCTTGCGCTTACGATCCTCCATCTCCTTACGCTTCCTTTCTGTCATGATTGCTCTGTCAATCAGGTGCTGGAATGTCGGGAAGGTATGATTCATCAGTTGGTACTGAAGAGGATCAACCAAGCCTCTCAAGAAACGGTATTGTCGCTTGGCATCAGTGTTGACATCTTCAGGAGCATAGCGGGACAACTGCAGGAACCTATCTCGATACTCACTGACAGATGATGACCCTTGCCTAAGGGCCAGGAACTCCTCCTTCTTCACTGTCATCAGACCTGCAGGCACATGGTACTGACGAAAGCTACCTCTGAATTCTTCCCAGGTGATGGTGTCGGGGTCGGCATGGGTGGCGAGGTAAGACTCCCACCAGGATTGGGCTGCTCCTCTCAACAGACGGGGACCATACAAGACTTTCTCCCTGTCATCACACTGAGCGGTATGCAACTCCCGCTCCACAGTGCGCAGCCAATCTTCAGCATCCATGGGGTCAGAAGAGTGAGCGAACGTTGGTGGATGACCTCTCATGAATTCAGCACGCTTGTCTCTAGGCATCTGAGGCATCTGAGGCTGAGGTGGTGCTTGCTGCTGCTGCTGCTGAATGGCGGCCAGAGTCTGACCGATGGCCTGAACTGCCTGAGTCTGCATCAGAAACATCTGCTCGATCGACATCGGGGGCGGGGGCGGCAGCTGCTGTTGCTGGGGCGCCTCATCTTGCTGACCGGCTTGCTCCTGCTGAGCACGCCTTCCTCCTCTGCGCCTGTTATCTGACATCTGCAGAACGCAACCACACATCAGAACTGATCTGGCAAATCTTGCAGCATAAGAAAAGAGTATAGAATTCTCCAACAGCACTGAACGGATGAGCATCTTCACTGATCTCCAACACAGACCACACAGCTTCTCAGATAAAGAGGAAAGTAGAATAAAGGTTTTCCCAACTATATAACTAACTTTATTAACATAATATGTAAACCAAAATGCAGGGGATACCCACACTCTGGTGACAGTCATTACAAAGATCCAAACCAAACATAGTTCATCATGACAAACATAAATGCACAGGATATAGCAAACTACCCTATCTAACTAAGACTAACTAAGACCGAGCTAAGACTGAAGCTTCTATGTATATATATTTCGTATTAATTACAAGATCCAACTCTAACGATCTATGGTTCTAGATTGATCTTGGTCTTGCAGTCGGGATTGCCATAAGACTGGAGTCCACGCCGAGGTGAGCGGTACGGGTGCTGAGTCCCAACGGGAGCGGGAGAACCATCATCCAGGTGACGACGTTCCGCGCGCTCAGCCCGCAGCAGGGCGATCTCAGCATGAGCCCTACTCAGCTCGTCTAGTGCATGGTCCAGCTCCGTGTTTAGCACGGCGGCTAGGTTGACTGTGCTGCTCAACCTAGGATTGTCCTCACCAGCAGGTGAAACAATCACGCCTCCTGTGCTGCCAGATGGACGGCGGGGGTAATACTTCAGGTCAAGACCGTCAGCTACCCCACCGAGAACCGAGCAGTAGTGCGAAAGCGCACGCCGTGCAGCATCCTGCATGGCTGTCTCAGCTGAGTCCCGCTCAGAGATAGAATAGTGCTCTGAGCAAGCCTCCGCGCCCTGGAGACTGTTCTCCGGACGGCGCACCAAGCAGGTCGCCTCCCAGCGGTCCGGGTAGACCCCACGACTATGCTGGTAGACCACACAGCGATACTCGATGGACCAAGTACGCCGGTCAAGTGCCCGACGTAGCAGGGTGTCGAGCGCGTCGTGGAAGTGACACCCGCGAGCAGCGTCGCGAGTGATGGGTCGAGCAACCCATCCTTCCGGCTCATGGTCAGCAGAGAAGTCGATGTCGTGGCTCAAGCTGTCGTCGCCATCTCCGTCGTCTGGGTCTCCCCCAGCAGCTACTC
Organism: Zea luxurians; assembly: GCA_029449295.1. Classification (NCBI taxonomy): domain Eukaryota; kingdom Viridiplantae; phylum Streptophyta; class Magnoliopsida; order Poales; family Poaceae; genus Zea; species Zea luxurians. Next base: position 215,007,327 of record JAOPSE010000002.1, read on the forward strand.
CAGAAGCTGGGACGCCCAGTGGTGGTGCAGGGGGCGCCTCCAGGGGAAGCACAGGAGAGCAGCTCCTCACAGACTCTATCTCCTGCTGGAGCGAGAAGGAAGAGCCCTGCTGCTCCTGTCGTCGACATTCCTGCTCCTCATGCAGGCGGTGGTGCAGTCTCTCCAAGTGGCTGGACTGTCCGGCCACGGGACGGCGAAGCGGACGCTCAGCAAGGCGGGAGGGTAAGAAGGGGATGACGGACTTTCGTGCAGTGTGTCTAAGTCGAGCCATCTACAAAAGACATCGCAAGCAAAAGGGTGAGAACAGAATTAATATGACCAGCAAGTAATGAATCATAAATAAATGAAGGATCAGAATAATAATGAATCATAAATAAATGAAGGATCAGAATAAAACATAATTTTCAGCAAGGTATATAATATATAGTAGAACATAGATTTGGTCAGTAGGACCAACTTTTGAAGGGATACCAAAGTCAAGGCAGGGACAGAGGTCTATAGTCCTTAGAACGACCATTCTACTCTAGGTTAGCGGTCCTACAGTCACCTGGCTCTGATACCACTTATGTCACACCCGGTTTTTAGAAGGTAAACCGAATGCGAACCATGTACGTGCCAGGATCAGTTATTCACGTACACAGCAGTTACATAACATGGACATCATCACACAGTGCTCAAATAGTATTAAAAGGGGAAATAATAGTCGATTACATCATACGTCTGAGACGTCCATATAGTTCTTACAATAAATCAAAGTGCGGAAAAGAAACGTAGATAACACGGCCTTCACAGGCAGCCGACTGGGGGTTGCCGCTAACCCACACCTAGAACTCGTCGTAGTCTTGGAACTCCTGGAAGTCTCCTTCCACAGCTTCATCTTCTCCTGAGCAGTGGTTGCAATGCTGACAACCTGGGGGGGGATTTGGTGTGTAGAGCAAGGGTGAGTACACATCAACATACTCAGCAAGTATCCCGTTTGGCTGTAGTGGACTAGCTTTATGTGGGGATAAGTCAAGCAGTTGCTTTTAGTTGGTCAGGTTATTACTTACTAGTAGAGAGCCAGGTTTTAGCATTAACCCAAGTTATTAGCCCAATGTATCCTTTCCAAACGGAAAGAATACCACTTACCAATACCATAATCATAATCAGAACCATCCATCTCATTGCCACCTGTACCAAAGTATCACTGATCAAGTATCACTAATCTCTGGAGCTCCCTTGGCCGCTCATAACCGTGAGCACGGCTGATATATCAGTTTCATAACACTCTGCAGAGGTTGCGCACTTTACCCACAAGCCGTGATTCCCACTTGCCTCGGGCTGATCAAACCCTTAAACACTACCAAGGTGAATAGGCAGGGTCTCACTACGTAGCCTTTACAAAGATTCCCCGGGGTTGTAGCCACCCGTTAGGTTTCCTAAATGTACCGCACTCCTCCCCAAGGGACAAATCAACCTTGGCAGAGCGAGCCGCATACACCGAGCCCCATTGACGGCACAACGGCTAAGCGAACTACACCCCGGTTCCTCCAATTATTCAGCTAAGGGCGTCCCATTCCACCCTCATGGTTGCACTGTTTTCCCGGGCGGTCATCCATTGAACAGGTCCTTACGGAGAGGCACTCGAGAAACCGCTCGAGTCCCCTTAAATGCCACAAGTATAATCATAAATAAGAACGGGAAAACAGCGTATCATAGATAATCACATCATGTTCATTGATTAGAGTTGAGCAATAGCATCAGACTAAGCAGTAATAATCCGACCCAAATAGGTAAACAAGGACATGGATAACAAAAGCTAGTCAATCCTTAGGTATAAATGTGTAATGCGGGAGGTGAATTAAAGAATGAATAGGACAGAGATGGGTCAAAGGACACTTGCCTCCACCAACCGACTGCTGCTCAGGGGCTTCTCCTGCGAATTCCTCGGGCTCTTCGACCGGATCGTTCTCTATGCGATTGCAAACATACATACATCCATCCACATATTTAATACCAAAGAACAGTACACCATACAAGGGAACAAATAAAGTGAGTATGCATCAAATATGACATTCGACATCGCATTTGTTATGGTTAGAAAGAAACGGGAAAAGGGTCTCGCAGGGGGGTTAAGTCTTATGCACTAATAATCAATTACAATTGATTCCTAACAAAAGAATTCTGTTATGCATATATACAAAGGGGAGCCTAATCATTTTTAGTTGATCAACATTGCATAGGATAAACAATTAACTACGTGAATCAATAACATAACGGAATTTTAAATTAAACTTCCTATTTTCCATAGCATGAACAATGATTAGTCTACCTAAAATAAAGTAATTATGATCACAGAAAGTAAATAAAATAAAATAAAAAAAATAAAAAAAAACAGAAAGGGGGGGGGGCGGTTGAACCGGCCCTAGGGCGGTTGAACCGGCCCTGGGCGGGGCGGCCGAGCTGGGGCGGGCGCGCGGGGGAGGGCGGCCGAGCTGGGGCCGGGCGGCTGAGCCGGCCGGTTGAACCGGCGGCCAGGCGGCTGAACCGGCCCCGCGCAGGGGGCGCGGCCGGGGGGCCAGGCGGCCGAGGGCGCGGGCTGGGGGCGGCAGCGGCCGGCCGGGGCCGAGCAGGGGGCGGCCGGGGCGCGGCTGGGCGCGGCCGGGCGGCCGAGCGGCGCGGCCAGGCGGCCGGGCGCGGCCAGGGGCCAGCGGCCAAGGGCGGCTAAGGGGAGAGGAGGGGAGGGGGAAGGAGAGAGGAGGGAGAAGGGAGAGGGGGAGGGGGCTCACCGGCGGGGGGGGGGGGTGGCCGACGGCGAGGGGCGGCCAAGGGCGGCGGTGGCCTAGGGCAGGGGCGGGTAGGGGTAGGGCGGCGGCTTAGGCGGGGAGAGAGAGAGGGAGAGAATGAGGGAGAGGGAGAGGGTTTTGGGAGAAAAAAAAAGAGGGGGGGTGGGGGGCGGCTGGGCCTTCCCAAGGCCCAAGAGGGGGGGGCGCCAGGGGCGGCTGGGCCGGCCGGGGTCGGCCCAGGGCGCGGGAGAGAGAGAGAAAGAGGAGAGAGAAAGAGAGAGAAAGAAAAAGAAAAGATTATTTCCCTGTTTTCGAAATCCGATCTTTTAGATGAATGCGTTTGCACTTTCAAACAATCAAAAAAAATGCAAGGTTCGGCATGGTGCATCAAACAACACAAAATATCTTTAGAGTTTTCTCTTACACGGGAAATCCAAACCGAATCCCGCTAGCTTTGGAAAAGATCAAGGTTTAGCGAGGGGAAAAAGAAAAAGAAAAGGTAACGCCCGAATTTTGGCGAGTAAAGAAAAGAAAAAATTCAACTGCAAAATTCGGGGCGTTACATGGAGCGCGCCGGTCAGGCTCCGGTAGGACGTCGCGTCGGCGACCAGAGGCCCATCGTCCTCAGAGAGCTTGGTCTGAGTGTCGACAGGCGTGGAGCAGGGCTTGCAGTCAGACATGCCAGCCCGCTCCAGGATGTCGATGGCGTACTGGCGCTGGTGGAGGAAGAGACCCTGGGGCCGGCGCTCGGCGGTGATGCCGAGGAAGTGGTGTAGGGGCCCCAGGTCCTTCATCGCGAACTCTCGCTGAAGGGCGACGATCGTGCGGTGTAGAAGATCGGCGGTGGATGCCGTGAGCACAATGTCGTCGACGTAGAGCAGGAGGTAGACGGTGTCGTCGCCGCGCCGGTAGATGAACAGGGACGTGTCCGACTTGGCCTCGACGAAGCCGATGGAGGCCAGGTAGGAGGCGAAGCGACTGTACCATGCCCGTGGCGCCTGCTTGAGGCCGTACAGGGACCGGTTCAGCCGGCAGACCAGATCCGGACGGTCAGCGTCGACGAAGCCGGTGGGCTGGCTGCAGTAGACAGTCTCCGTCAGAGTGCCATGCAGGAAGGCATTCTTGACATCGAGCTGATGGATCGCCCAGTCGCGGGAGAGGGCGAGGGAGAGGACGGCGCGAACAGTGGCGAACTTGACGACGGGGCTGAAGGTCTCGTCGTAGTCCACTCCGGGGCGCTGTGTGAAACCCCGAAGGACCCAACGGGCCTTGTAGCGGTCGAGGGAGCCATCCGAGGTCAGCTTGTGGCGAAATAGCCACTTGCCGGTGACCACGTTGGTGCCTGGTGGACACGGCACCAGGTCCCAGGTGTGGTTGGCCAAGAGGGCCGCGTACTCCTCCTCCATAGCACGACGCCAATGTGGGTCGGCGAGGGCAGCGCGAACGGAGGAGGGCACTGGGGAAGCGCCGGGTGGAGTGCTGGACGTATCAGCTGCCAGGATCAGCCGGTCGACGGGGCGGAGAACGCCAGCAGCGCGCCGAGTCACCATCGGGTGGACGTGCCCGGGGTCGCGATGGATGGCGACCGGGTGGTATACGGCCGACTCGGAGTGAGCCGCCGGAACGGCGGGAGCGGCTGGTGGGGCCGGCTCACGGCGGGGTCGGCGAATCGGGCCGCGCTCGTCGACGGGCCCGAGTTGGGGGGCGCCGAGGTAGGGGCGTGGCCGCGGCGATGGTAGACGAGGGCGGGGTTGGCGAATCGAGCCGGAGTCGACGGGGCCGCGCGTGGCGCAGGCGGGGTCGACGGGGCCGCGCGTGGTGCAGGCGGGGTCGACGGGGCCGCGCGTGGCGCAGGCAGGACCGACGGGGCCGCGCGTGGCGCAGGCGTGGTCGACGGGGCCGCGCGTGGCGCAGGCGGGGTCGACGGGGTTGCACGTGTCGCGGAAACCGACGGGGCCGCGCGTGGCGCAGGCGTGGTCGACGGGGCCGCGCGTGGCGCAGGCGGGGTCGTGGGGGCCGCACGAGGAGCAGGTAACGGCGCAAGACGGGGAGCCGAAGGTGGGGGAGGAATCGGATCGGACTCGAGGAGGGAGTCAAGGTCGGTGGGTGGGGTGGAGCCAGCAAGGGGAAACACATCTTCGTCAAAGACGACGTGACGAGAGATGATGATGCGGTGGGAGGTGAGGTCTAGGCACCGATACCCCTTGTGGTCAGGGGAGTAGCCGAGGAAGAGGCATCGAGTGGAGCGAGGAGAAAGCTTGTTAGGGGCGGTAGCGGAAGTGTTAGGGTAGCAGGCACAGCCGAACACGCGCAGGTGGTCGTAGGAAGGGGCTGTGCCGTACAGGGCAAAGTGAGGAGTAGGGTGGCTCACCGCCTTCGAGGGAAGACGGTTGAGGAGATGCGTGGCAGTATGAAGGGCCTCTGCCCAGTAGGTGGAAGGGAGAGAAGCCTGAAAGAGAAGGCAGCGGATCATGTTGGTGGTGGTGCGAATCATACGCTCGGCCCGGCCGTTCTGAGCAGAGGTGTAGGGACACGAGAGATGCAACTGGACGCCGTGAGTGAGGAAGAAGGAGCGGGAGGCGTTGTTGTCGAACTCGCGGCCATTGTCGCACTGCAGGGCACGGACCGGGCGCCGAAACTGGGTGGATACCCAGGTGAAGAAGTGAGTGAGGGTGGTAAACGTGTCGGACTTCAGCCGAAGGGGGAAGGTCCAAAGGAAATGGGAGTAGTCATCCAGAATGACTAGGTAGTACTTGTAGCCGGAGAGGCTAAGGACAGGAGATGTCCAGAGGTCACAGTGGACAAGATCAAAGGCCTGAACGGCCCTGGATGTGGAAGTGGAAAAGGGAAGACGGGAGTGACGGCCGAGCTGACAAGCATGACAGAGGCGCTCAGAAGAGCCCCGAGTATATGATATGTCGGAGTGGCCGGAAAGCTGGGACATGACGTCAGGTCCAGGGTGCCCGAGGCGGCGGTGCCAAATGGCGGAGGAGGTGGTGGTAGTAGCAAGAGCATGTGATGTGGTGGTAGTATGAAGTACAGGAGAAGAGGCTCCTCTGGTGTGGGGGGTGGAGGGCAGGTGAAGAGAATAGAGGGGGCCGGAGCTGTTACAGCGAGCGAGCACAGCATGTGTGGGAAGGTGGCGTATGGTGAGGCCCCAGGGGTCGAACTCCATAGAGCACTGGTTGTCACTAGTGAAGCGACGAACCGAGAGGAGGGGATGAGTTAGTCCGGGAGCAACAAGGACGTCGTTAAGGCAGAATGGTCCTGGAAGAGCCGATGTACCTACTGAGGTGACCGGTAGGGTGGAACCGTTGCCGACGACGATGGAGGTAGGATGTGAGGGGTGGGGAGGATGGGAGTGGAGTAACGAAGTAGTGGTGGGGGTAGTGTGGAAGGAGGCCCCCGAGTCAACCACCCAATCGGTGGTAGTCTGGGGAGGCGGAAGTGGTGAAGGTACGGTGTGAGCGGAGAGGGCCAAAGAAGGTGCCCCGACAGAGGCACTAGGAAGGGAGGGAGATGACACGGGCTCAACCGCAAGGGAGGCGATCGCAGCACGTGGGAAGACAAGCGGTCCGGGCACGTGACGGCCCGTCTGAGGGTGGATCTCGACGCAGTCCCGAAGAATAGGGTTCCAGACTGGATCGAAGGACACGAACATGCCCCGGATGAGCTGGCCGTCGTGGAGGAGGACACGCACAGTCACGAGAGCGACGGGCGGGGGTGACGCCATGGAATCGATGTGGGTGGGGACACCGCTGGTAGGAGAAGCGCAACGGCGCGAGGAGCGCGGAGGGGAGGGGCGCAGCTCTGCAGCACGGACTCCGGGGCGCGGGGAAGGAGCGGCGCACGGGCGGCGCGGCAAGGCAGGGGCGCAGGGCGGCCGGCAGGGGAGGAGAGGCGGCTGGACGCCGGCCGACGGTGAAGGGGAAGAAGCTAGCCGGGGCGGATCCGGCGGCGCTGGCGCGGAAGGAGACAAGTCACGCGCGGCACCGGCGGCTGGAGGAGACGGCGCAGGTGCGCGGTCCGGTGGGAGCAGAGGGAGATGGCGGGGAGCGTGCCGTTTGAGCTGGTTGGAGGATGGATCGGACGAGGGAGTGAGGTAGGGAAGCCTGCCTGAAGAACAACACCGGAGGGAGCAGTGGAGGTGAGGCCGCTGCTCCCTGCTGCGTCCAGAAACAGAGGAGGGATGCAGGCGTGGGACACCGGGCGCTGGGTCGCGGAGCCGTGGCGGCTGCGCGGCCGGGAGCGTTGGTCGGCGGTGCGGGAGCTCCTGGCGCTGGGTCGCGGAGCCAGAGGCGGCTGCCCGCGCGCGGCCTGGAGCAGTGGTCGCGGCAGAGGGTTGCGCGGCCTCGGTCGAAGGGACGTCCGCGGCCAGGCGGGACGTCGGAGGCGCGGCACCGGGGAGTGGCGGCCGCGCAGGGGCGGCGACCCTGTGAGCGACGGTCGCGCACCGACGGGAGCGGCGACCCAGGGGAGGGCGGCGCGCCGGGGAGATGGGAGGGAGGCCGGCGGCCGGAGGTGGGTCAGGGGAGGGCGGCGGCTGGGTGGAGGCCGGTCGGTTGGAACCGACGGCTGAGAAAAAAACCTAAACCTAGCTCTGTGATACCATGTTGGAATGAGAACCCATACCCCTAACCAGGGATGGGGAGTAGTATTAATAGACTTAGTAACTGGGCCAGGCCCATTACAGTGAGGGGTGAGACGGTAATTACATAGGGAATACCCCGAACCCTAGAATCCTAGACGGGTAGTCTAACAGGGTAGTCTAACACAACCTACCACAACCATGAAATAGTAGCTACGACTTTTGTGTCTATCTTAAACTTCGTTTATGTTGCTGGTGTGGTGGTGTGTTCTAAACAGAAGCTGGAGAAGAGGACCTCAAACGCCATATCAATAAATATTATAAAGGTTTGATTGGGAAGCTAAAACAAAACTCATTAACTATGAAGGAATCGATTAAACCCCAAGATTTATAATATCGAAAACGCAATTATGATCGCACCCTTCACCTCGAATGAGGTCTGCAAGGCTGTTCTCAAAACGGAACACACTAAAGCTCTAGGACCGGATGGTTTTTTAGCCGAGTTTTATCAGGGTTTCTAGGAGTCAATAAAGGATGATTTGTTAGCCTTCTACGCGTAATTTCACAATGCTACCCTTCCGGTGTATAGCCTGAATTTTAGGGTAATTACTCTTCTACCTAAGAGGCTAAGAAATGTAATGTCTAAAAAATCCAAAATTATCAATCTATTTGTTTACTTAATGTTAATTTTTAAAATAATTAAAAGTTCTCACAAACAAAATTAGTGTTATTGCGGATAAGATTAATAATCCCTCAAAAATAGCTTTCATGCTTGGTCGCAACATTCTCGAAAGTGTAACTGTGCTCCATGAGACTATATATGAGCTAGACGGGAAAAATGAACGAACTGGTACTAAAGTAGTATTTTGAAAAAAAACATACGATAAAGTAAAACGGCCCTGACTCCAACAGGCTATGTGAATGGAAGGTTTCTTGCCTAACTGGTATGATTGGGTTCAATCGATGGTCTCGATAGGCGAGGTCGCGGTTAAATTTAATGAAGTTGGTCCTTTACTACTCATAAGGGCCTCCGACAAGGTGATTCACTTTTTCTGATCCTTTTTAATATAGTTGTGGATATATTGGCGATCCTCTTTTCAAAAGCGAAGGAAAGTAACCAATTCGCAGGAGTGGTTCCTCACCTAGTGGAAGGGGGACTTTCTATACTCCAATTTGTGGATGATATCGTTGTTCTTATAGATCAAAGCTTGGAACATGTGTGTAACGTGAAACTTCATCTAGCCGCTTTTGAGCAAAAGTTGAGTTTGAAATCAACTTTCACAAAAGCGACCTCTTTTGCTATGGCTTAGCTAAGTATTATGAACAAAAATTACTCTCGTCTTTTTGGTTGTGGGCTCTGTTCACTACCTTTCAAATACCTTGGGATTCCTATTACCTATTGTCGGTTTGAAACGACGAGTGATAATATGTCATTGATATATTCTAAAAAATATTAAACACATGAAAACTTAAATTACTTCATTTGGGCGGGCACCTAGTGCTCATTAATTCAGTATTTAGCAACATTTTCATTTTTATGATGTCTTTCTTTGAGGTGCCTGCGGGGGTCTTAGAAAAACTAGATGTCATTTGTTCCCAGTTCTACTGGTAAGGTGGTCATTTTAAAACAAATATAGACTAACAAAATAGAAGATTATTTGTCAACCTAAGGAGATCGGTGAATTCAGTGTAGCCTATCTAGCCATTAAGAACATTTGCTTACTCAGCAAGTTGCTCTTTAAGTTACTAAATGAAGATGGTACAAGTTTGGAAATTCTTAAAAATAAATACTTTGGGTCCAAATCGCTTACTCGAGTCGCGAGAAAACTAGGAGACTCACATTTCTATTATGGGCTCATGAATATTAAATAAGAATTCTTGAGATAGGGAGGTTTCGAGTATGCAATGGTCAAACAACTAGGTTTTGGAACGACAAATGGGTTCTCGATGGACCGTTTAAGGACCATTTTTTAATATTTTAATATTGTGCATAAAAAGAATGCTTTAGTCAAAGATGTTATGAATGGAAATATAACCCACCTATTTTTTTATAGAACTATTGTTGGGGTAAAAATTGTTGAGTGGCAAATATAAGCGTGTGTCGCGGCCCGATAACCTGGGTGGGCGCACCGTATGTGCGGGCGGCCCCAACGGACACGCCATGTGTCGGCGGTCCGGTTCCAACAATTGGTATCAGAGCCAGGTTGGCCCAGTGCATTCTCGGACAAATCTCGGCTCACAATGTGTGAGGGGGAGATTGTTGGAAATAGTCCCACATTGTCTGGTGAGATTGTGAAAGCATGGTTTATAAGGTTGAGGGTGCAACCCCTATCAGACTAGCTTTTTGGGGGAGTGTTGGCCCAAGAGACCTAAAGCCCGTTGCTATACGTGCGGGCGCGTGTGTCGCGGCCCGATAACCTGGGTGGGCGCACCGTATGTGCGGGCGGCCCCAACGGACACGCCATGTGTCGGCGGTCCGGTTCCAACAATTGGTATCAGAACCAGGTTGGCCCAGTGCATTCTCAGACAAATCTCGGCTCACAATGTGTGAGGGGGAGATTGTTGGAAATAGTCCCACATTGTGTGGTGAGAGTGTGATAGCATGGTTTATAAGATTGAGGGTGCAACCCCCTGATAGGCTAGCTTTTTGGGGGGAGTGTTGGCCCAAGAGATCTAAAGCCCGCTGCTATACGTGCGGACGCGTGTGTCGCGGGCTTTAGGTCTCTTGGGCCAACACTCCCCCAAAAAGCTAGCCTATCAGGGGGTTGCACCCTCAATCTTATAAACATGCTATCACTGAGAGCACCTAGAGGGGGGTGAATAGGTGATCCTGTAAAACTTTAAACTTAAGCCACAAAAACTTGGTTAAGCGTTAGCACAATAATCGCCAAGTGGCTAGAGAGGAGTCTCAACAAAACACAATAACCATAAGAGATCAATCACAGAGATGGCACAGTGGTTTATCCCGTGGTTCGGCCAAGACCAACGCTTGCCTACTCCACGTTGTGGCGTCCCAACGAATGAGGGTTGCAATCAACCCCTCTCAAGCGGTCCAAAGACCCACTTGAATACCACGGTGTTTTGCTTTGCTTTTCTATATCCCGTTCGCGAGGAATCTCCACAACTTGGAGTCTCTCGCCCTTACACTTGAAGTTCACAAAGAAGCACGGAGTAAGGGAGGGATGAGCAACGCACACAAGACACAAGAACACAGTGACAACACGCACACAAGTCGCAACAAGAGCTCGCAACACAACCCGACGAGTTCACAACTCAAATAGAGCTCTAGATGCTATCACGAAGAAACAAATGCGTGGAATCGAAGTCTTGGTGCTTAGGAATGCTTTGAGTATGCTTGGTTATCTTCTCCATGCGCCAAGGGGTCCCTTTTATAGCCCCAAGGCAGCTAGGAGCCGTTGAGAGCATTGTTGGAAGGCATATCTTGCCTTCTATCGACTGGCGCACCGGACAGTCCGGTGCACCACCGGACACTGTCCGGTGCGGATATCCTTCCTTATTTGACGAAGCCGACCGTTGGAGTTTGAGAGCCGTTGGCACACCAGACACTGTCCGGTGCACACCGGACAGTCTGGTGCTCCAATGTGACCGTTGGCTCGGCCACGCGTCACGCGCGGAATCCTCGGCCGACCGTTGCCCCGGCTGACTGTTGGCTCACCGGACAGTCCGGTGCACCACCGGACAGTCCGGTGAATTTTAGCCGTACGCCGTTAATCATCTCCCGAGAGCGACGAGTTCGCCTGTGAACGGCTCACCGGACAGTCCGGTGCACCACCGGACAGTCCGGTGAATTATAGCCATACACCGCCGTCGAAGTCCCGAGAGCAGCCTGTTCGCCAGAGCCAGCCTGGCGCACCGGACACTGTCCGGTGCACCACCGGACAGTCCGGTGCACCCAGACTGAGCAGACTTTGGCTGAACAAAGCCATCTCTTTTCCAACTCGATTTTTCCTGTTTCCAGCACTTAGACACAATACATTAGTCCATAAAACAATGTACTAAGTCTAGAAACATACCATTTGACATGATTTGCACTTTGTCCACCACTTTGCATAGAATAACACAAAAGCACTTGTGTTGGCACTCAGTCACCAAAATACTTAGAAATGGCCCAAGGGCACATTTCCCTTTCAATCTCCCCCTTTTTGGTGATTTATGTCAACACAACATAAAGCAACTAGAACAAGGGCAACATCAATACAAATGAGAACTCAAAATTGTTTTGATTCAAATTTGGCATATATGGATCAGTCTTTGCCACCACTTGGTTTTGTTTTTGCAAATCAACCTCAAATTTCTATCTCTAAGCCAAACACACATGTTAAGACATAAAGAGAGTGTAGTGGAAGTCTTTCATGGTCCAAGTCCACCTTTTTCCTTTCAAACCTCCTTTGAGACTAAATCAAGCAAACTCAAGTACACGGTTAGTCTCAAAGGGTCAAGTTGTAGCACACCTCCCCCTAAATATGTGCATCACTTGCAAAAAGGACTTGTGAGGTCCGGGGAGTGATTGTACAACTTGAGCACCACAAGTAAGCAACAAAATGCATAAGGAACATGATCAAGGCATAAACACATGTATGCTATAAATCAATCCAAGTTCCGCGAATCTAAGACATTTAGCTCTCCACACTCTCTCCTCTCATCCATGACTTGGTGAGTGAGTGTGGCTTCCATATTTAAGCTAGCTCTACTCCACTAGAGCTAGCAATATGGTGCTAATGGTTCCACCTATCCTCTAGCCATCCTCTTGTATGGGCTTTTGAGATTTTCTGGGATTTATTTAAATTTCTTAATTGGGCCAAGCCCATAAATCCTAACAACAACTACGGTGAAATTTTTACTCTAATAGCTTATTTGGTTAGGTCTAAATCGAAGGGGATTGGAGTGGATTAAATCTCCTAGTTAAAATTGAATAGAAGAGGATTTAATTTTCTACAATCCCCTTCTGGATCGTCTAACCGAACAAGTCTTAAGAGTTGATTTGGTGACAATAAAATGACCAAGGACTGGAGAAAATCTCAAATCCCTTCAATCGTCCGTGATCTCTAGTTACCAAATGAGCCTTAAATATGTAGTGATAATCAGTTTCTTGTATCGTTCTTTTCTTAAAATTCCACCGAAACGCGGTAAATTCAACTAGTTTTTTTTCACGTCACACTGGCAAGTTATCAGAAGGAAAAGAAGTGGAAACACTTGACTCTAGATCATAGGCACAGCAAAAATAGCTTCGGAAACGTGTTGCTCTCCATCTCATATCATAGCTCGTTCCGATTCCATTCATTCTAAGTCAAACTTATCGTTTTGCTTGTATATATAGAGAATCTTCAAGATATATGTTTTCTCAGATGCCAAAAACAATGTTTCGCTAATGCGTTCATTTGGACTTGTACGTGTAGTTTGTTTTAGAAGCTTAGTTAAAATTAGAGGAGTTTGACTTGATATAAACTAAAGTGAGCTATAATTTATAACGGATGTGATAATTATATATGTCACTCTGGACTTCTGGAGGCAACAAAAAAACATATTCAAAAGCACATTGTAGAGTTTTCAGACAAAGTAAGGACATGTTTGGTTGTATACTTAAGTTGCCAAAAATTACCACACGTTTTATGCCAGACTTGCCAAAAGTTAGGCGTTAAAATTCTACGCCACAGTTTACCACGTTTAAGAGAAACTTGTCATACTTTTATAAGTCATTGATTAATGAGACCTACGTAGCAGGAGAAATTTTTTGCCACAACAATGGCTACAAATAAAAAATATGCCTAACTCGATTAAACCTACCTAATCTTAGGCTTGTCAAACCGCGACAAGTGAGGTAGCGAACCAATCATGTTCTTAAGTGTTTTTAGAAAACGGTAACTACCATAGGGCAAAACGAACTACTCTCTCCGTTTTATAATATAATTCGACTAACTTTTTGAACTTTAAGGGCTTGTTTTATTTAAAAAATCATGAAAAATAAAAAATCAAGTTATATGTAAAGTATATTTGATAATAAACAAAATCACAAGGATTTTTTTTTTTTGTTTTTTCAATTTTTTTGAATAAGACGAGTATTCAAAGTTAGGACTGAAAAAGTTAAATGAATTATAAATTAAAATGTAGGGGGTATTATTATTTGAAACAAAGTGCAAAAAATGTATTATTATTTGAAGGAAGGGAAAGGGGAGCATAGATGTATTAAAATGTAATTTGCTTCCTAGGACGGTAGGAGCACCACATGAATGCGATCCATAGCACGTCACCCACCAAGTTGACTCGGGCCGAATCTTGAATCCGAAATTTTTTGAACCAGGCATCCGGCCCACGATGATAGAGCGGCTTTAGAGTTTAGAGGCCCGAGGCCCGAGGGGATCTGCTTCGCCTACGGGCGATATGACAAGTTCATTGCCGATGCGAGTGCTTGCCAGACAGTCGACCAGTGCAAAGTGTAGATTTCCCAAGGTAAGAGTGGTGTGGTGGTGACTCTTCACGTTCAGCCATGGCGATCGATTAGTGAGGAAGATTGACACCGAGCATGTAGTTTCTAAAAACTAGAGTTTTAAAAATTAGGTTGCTTAGAGCAACTCAAACGACCTGGATAAATAGCTTGTGCTCCGTAAAAAAAGGAAAATTCTTGTGCAAACGGATTCCAACAGCATCGCTTTCGACCTCGCCATTGTATCTCGCTCGGTATCGCCTCTCCGTCGCTCGGCATCTTTGGCAAGCGCTCGGAACTCGCCAAATCCTGACTGACGCGCTCTCCCAGCCCCATAAGGCTACCCGCAGTCGCGCGCTCCACGTAGAGCTGTATCGAGATAGCGTAGGAAAAGTTGCTGCAGTGGAGTACTGTAAATGTTACCCTATTTTAACGCACAGAGAAAGAACGCTAAATCGAGCGCTCGTACGGCTGTCTGCGCTATGCGGTTCGGACGCGCTTTACAGTATCTGTGGGACCCGCGGCATGACACACGCAGCCGAGCAAGTGGATGAAGTGGCCACACGTGTGTATAAAAAAATGATAGAATATGTGGTAGTTGGTATAGGGTATAGATTTAGGGTAAATATGACTGCGGAGGATTGTGTGGTAGAGTAGAGAATCTTGCTGATCAGGATAGAATATTCTTTTTAGAGTAGAAATTTAGAGTTACACGAGTGCTGACAACCTAAACCCTCCCGGTATGGTTCCCATAATCCCATGCGCCGCTCCCTTGCGACCTCACCGCCATGGACATCTCGCGCCTTCTCGTTTGGGTTCCCGTGCCCGACCTTACCGTCGTGTATAGCCCCCGATGACCAACACTGCCTTCTTCCCTCGCCCTTAGTCAACCGTTCAGCCTAGTACCGGAAATATGGGTCGGGCTTTTCGGGCCGGGTTGGACCGGCCCACAAGTCTAGCCTTCGGTCTGGCCCAGCCCGTAATTATTATAAAACGCCGAAATTCACATCAGGGCCCGAAATTCACATCAGAGCCTGAAATTCACATCAAAGCCCAAAATTCACATCATAGTTAATAAAAAATAAAAGATAAGACAAATAAATTTGACCAAAAGTAAACTTAATATTTGTATTAAGTTACCAGAGCTATGGAATGACTACATCATTTACAAATCATTTTGTTAGAAAGACATAGAGTATATTCAACTCTATATAAAGTTCGTAAGTTCACTTCATTATCTAATGTTCATAACAAAATAAAATTACATCACATACTCTAATTCAAAGCTACAAAAAACATATAACTAACATTATCTCTAGCTTTGTGTTCTTTATAAGTACATGAAAGTGTGGAATGAGGTGTGGTTTTAATAAATATATGGGCCTTTTCGTGCCTCTATATCGGGTCGTGCCAGTCCGGCACTAAAATATTTCGGGCCGGGCCGTGCCTGGGTCGTGTTTTTTTCGTGCTTCGAGCCGGCCCATCAGTCTCGGCCCAAATGTACACCTATAAGGAGCCCAAAGCACGGTCCGACACGAAATAATATGGGGCGGGCTTGGGCCGGACCTTAATTTCCGGCCCGTCAGGCCCCCGACACGGCCCGCATAGAATGGGCCGGGCTTAGACCGGTACGGTCCAATTAAACCTAATTTGTTTAATTTCTTTAATTTAGTAAGATAGAGACTTTATATCGTTGTTATATTTGAAGTTTATGTGATCAAATGATGCTAGAATTGTTTAATATCTTTAATTTAGTAAGCTATGAACTTTATATGGTTGTAATATTTTGATTTTATGTGGTCAAATATATGGGTCGGGCTTAGGCCGGCACAACCCAACAAAGGCACGACGTGATTTAGGGCCGGTGTGGGTCACTGTTTTTACACTTCGGACTGGTACGGTACGATCCAAAAGTTTTTTGTGCTTTTCTGACCCGAACCCGTTTGGCACGAAGCACGATGGACTTAGACCAGGCTGACCCAGTCCGGCCCAATTCCCAACAATAGTTCAGGCCATCAGGTCCCTATCTAATAAAGACCGACACTTTATAGAAAGTTGTATATTTTAAAAAGTCTATCTAAACTCTATATTTAGCTACAATTATACATAAACTTTTAGAGTTGCTCTTACAAAGAGAGTTGCTCTTACAAAGATAAACTTTATGTATGTGCATATTTTTAAGCTTGCTTACTTAACTTTACGTTGCACGCAAACTGACTGGAGTTGGCAAAGGAGATGTAGAATATATTGTATTGTAAAGTGAGAATATTTGTAACGTGGAGTGAGAATGAATTTAAGGCATCTGTAATTTGATAGTGTTTTTTTTCCCTTTCTAGGCGTTAATTCGCTTCGGTGGAGGAATCAGTTCCTTCCAAGAAGAGCTCAAAAAGCTTTGTCTGCTCAACCTGGACGCCTCGGCCTCGGCGATCCACCGGCACGGTACCGAAACACCTCGGCTCGATTTCGAACCAAACCCTCCAGTGTCCAGCAGCCCCGTCTCGTTCGCCGCGGCAGGAGCGACCGAGCGAGCAGCCATGGCGCCGGTCGATCCCCACTCCTACACCGACGGCGCGCACCCGGTGGTCTCGCGCGCGGCGCTCGCCTTCTACCTCGACTTCGCCGCCTCCACCATACACGCCTCCGCGGTGCTCACCCTCTCCGCGCCGCACTCCGGCGACCTCCTCCTCGACACCCGCGCCCTCGCCGTCCACTCCGCCTCCACCGACGCCGACCCGCCGGAGCCCATCCCCTTCTCCCTCGCCGCGGCGCCCGACCCGGTCCTCGGCACCGCGCTGACCCTCGCCCTGCCCCGCGACACCGCCTCCTTCCGGCTCACCTTCTCAACCTCCCCCGCCGCCTCCGCGCTGCAGTGGCTGGCCCCGCCGCAGACCGCCTCCGCGCAGCCCTTCGTCTTCTCGCAGTGCCAGTCCATCCACGCCCGCTCCGTCTTCCCCTGCCACGACACCCCCGCCGCGCGCATCACCTTCTCGCTCCTCCTCAACGTCCCCGAGCAGCTCTCCGCCGTCGCCGCCGCGCGCCACGTCGCGCGCCGGGACCCGCTGCCCTCCGACCACCGCGGGGCGTGCGACGACGGGCTCTGGTGCGCGCCCGGTCGCATCGTTGAGGAGTTCCAGATGGACCAGTCCGTGCCGCCCTACCTCTTCGCGTTCGCCGCCGGCAGCATCGGGTTCAGGGACCTCGGCCCGAGGACGCGGGTGTACGCGGAGGGAGGGGACACGGTGCTGGACGAGGCGGCCAGGGAGTTCGCGGGGGTGGAGGAGATGGTCAAGGTTGGGGAGGGGCTCTTTGGGCCGTATGAATGGGAGAGGTTCGATCTGCTCGTGCTGCCACCGAGCTTCCCCTATGGAGGCATGGAGAACCCCAGGATGGTGTTCCTCACTCCCACGGTCATCAAAGGGGATGCTGCAGGGGCTCAGGTTGTGGCCCATGAGCTCGCACATAGCTGGACTGGCAATCTGATTACTAACAAAACCAATGAAGATTTCTGGCTAAATGAGGTGAGTGAACACACGTTGTTGTTGTTGTTGTCGCTGTCAGCCTTTAGCCCTTTACTATGCAATCAGTAGTTTTCCTCAAAATTCAACGTAGTAGGAATCGATATGGTATATTCTGCACGTCTCTTATATTCATGTTTATGTGGAATATCTGACCTTGCTACTCGCCCACTAGTTCATTTTTGAACTAAACCGCGACAGATAAAAAAGAAAGGAACGAATACTAGAAAGTAAAACAGCAGCAGCCCTTGCAGCTGCTGAAAAGTGTTAGACTACCCGTCTAGGATTCTAGCGTTTGGGGTATTCCCCATGTAATTACCGTCTCACCCCTCACTGTAATGGGCCTGGCCCAGTTACTAAGTCTATTAATACTACTCCCCATCCCTGGTAAGGGGCATGGGTTCCTATTCTAACATGGTATCAGCTTAGGGTTTCATCCTCTCCTCCTGCTACAGCCGCCAGCTGCCAGGGGGCGTCTTCCCCCTGCAGCCGCCCCCAGCCCCCAGCCCCTCTCCCTGCCCAGCGGCCGGTGCCTCCCTACCTCCCAGGCGGCGTCCTCACCGCCGCTTCCGCCTGTACCGCTTCTGGGAGACGCCCCGCGAGGAGTTCCTCCGCACGCACGCGGGCGCCGTGCGCGCCGTCCACGCCAGCTTCGGCGCCGACGCCGCGCTCATCGACGCGCTCCCGGCGCTCGAGATCGTCGCCTCCTTCTCCGTCGGCATCGACCGCGTCGACCTCGCCAAGTGCCGCGACCGCGGGATCCGGGTCACCAACACCCCCGACGTCCTCACCGACGACGTCGCCGACCTCGCCGCCGGGCCTTCCCCCCACCGCCAGCCGTCCCCTCTCCCACTCCTCTCTCTCCCAGGCGCCGGCCTCCCACCGCGCCGCCCGTCCCCACGCTCGCCGTTCGTCGCGCCGCCCGTCCCCTCGACCAGGCGCGCCTTGGACGGCCGCCGCTGGTCGTGACCCCGGCCACACACTCGCGCCAGGGAGCCGCGCCGCCCAGGCGCCGTCCCCACCGCCCCGACCAACCTTCACTCCCAGCCGCCGGCCAGCCGCCAGGGGCCTCCTCTCCCCTGCGCAGCCGCCAGGGGGCCTCTCCCCCCCTGCGAACGCCGCCGGCCCTCACCGCTCCTGCTGGCGTCTCCGCTGCCCGGCAGCCTTCTCCTCCCTGCTTCTCCCGACCAGGAGCACCCGCTCGGAGGACCCGCGCCCGGCTGTCCAGTCCGCGCCTCCCTGCGTCGGCCTGCACCGGTCGCCATGAGCTTTACCTCGCCCGCCGCTCTCGTGACTGTGCGTGTCCTCCTCCACGACGGCCAGCTCATCCGGGGCATGTTCGTGTCCTTCGATCCAGTCTGGAACCCTATTCTTCGGGACTGCGTCGAGGTCCACCCTCAGACGGGCCGTCACGTGCCTGGACCGCTTGTCTTCCCACGTGCTGCGATCGCCTCCTTAGCGGTTGAGCCCGTGTCATCTCCCTCCCTTCCTAGTGCCTCTGTCGGCGCACCTTCTTTGGCCCTCTCCGCTCACACCGTACCTTCGCCACTTCCGCCTCCCCAGACTACCACCGATTGGGTGGTTGACTCCGGGGCCTCCTTCCACACTACCCCCACCACTACTTCGTTACTCCACTCCCATCCTCCCCACCCCTCACATCCTACCTCCATCGTCGTCGGCAACGGTTCCACCCTCCCGGTCACCTCAGTAGGTACATCGGCTCTTCCAGGACCATTCTGCCTTAACGACGTCCTTGTTGCTCCCGGACTAACTCATCCCCTCCTCTCGGTTCGTCGCTTCACTAGTGACAACCAGTGCTCTATGGAGTTCGACCCCTGGGGCCTCACCATACGCCACCTTCCCACACATGCTGTGCTCGCTCGCTGTAACAGCTCCGGCCCCCTCTATTCTCTTCACTTGCCCTCCACTCCCCACACCAGAGGAGCCTCTTCTCCCGTACTTCATACTACCACCACATCACATGCTCTTGCTACTACCACCACCTCCTCCGCCATTTGGCACCGTCGCCTCGGGCACCCTGGACCTGACGTCATGTCCCAGCTTTCCGGCCACTCCGACATATCATATACTCGGGGCTCTTCTGAGCGCCTCTGTCATGCTTGTCAGCTCGGCCGTCACTCCCGTCTTCCCTTTTCCACTTCCACATCCAGGGCTGTTCAGGCCTTTGATCTTGTCCACTGTGATCTCTGGACATCTCCTGTCCTTAGTCTCTCCGGCTACAAATACTACCTGGTTATTCTGGATGACTACTCCCATTTCCTTTGGACTTTCCCCCTTCGGCTGAAGTCCGATACGTTCACCACCCTTACTCACTTCTTCGCCTGGGTTTCCACCCAGTTCCGGCGCCCGGTCCGTGCCCTGCAGTGCGACAATGGCCGCGAGTTCGACAACAACGCCTCCCGCTCTTTCTTCCTCACTCACGGCGTCCAGTTGCGTCTCTCGTGTCCCTACACCTCTGCTCAGAACGGCCGGGCCGAGCGCATGATTCGCACCACCACCAACATGATCCGCTGCCTTCTCTTTCAGGCGTCTCTCCCTACCACCTACTGGGCCGAGGCCCTTCATACCGCCACACATCTCCTCAACCGTCTTCCCTCGAAGGCGGTGAGCCACCCTACACCTCACTTCGCCCTGTACGGCACATCCCCTTCCTACGACCACCTGCGCGTGTTCGGCTGTGCCTGCTACCCTAACATTTCTGCTACCGCCCCTAACAAGCTTTCTCCTCGCTCTACTCGCTGCCTCTTCCTTGGCTACTCCCCTGACCACAAGGGGTACCGGTGTCTGGACCTCACCTCCCACCGCATCATCATCTCTCGTCATGTCATCTTTGACGAAGATGTGTTTCCCCTTGCTGGCTCCACCCCACCCACCGATCTTGACTCCCTCCTCGAGTCCGACCCAATTCCTCCCCCACCTTCGGCTCCCCGTCTTGCGCCGTTACCTGCTCCTCGCGCGGCCCCGTCGGTCCTGCCTGCGCCACGCGCGGCCCCGTCGCTCCTGCCTGCGCCACGCGCGGCCCCGTCGACCCCGCCTGCGCCACGCGCAGCCCCGTCGACCCCGCCTGCACCACGCGCGGCCCCGTCGGTCCTGCCTGCGCCACGCGCGGCCCCGTCGGTCCTGCCTGCGCCACGCGCGGCCCCGTCGACCCCGCCTGCGCCACGCGCGGCCCCGTCGACCCCGCCTGCGCCACGCGCGGCCCCGTCGACTCCGGCTCGGTTCGCCAACCCCGCCCTCGTCTACCATCGCCGCGGCCACGCCACTACCTCGGCGCCCCCCGACTCGGGCCCGTCGACGAGCGCGACCCGATTCGCCGACCCCGCCGTCGTCTATCACCGCCGTGAGCCGGCCCCACCAGCCGCTCCCGACGTTCCGGTGGCTCACTCCGAGCCGGCCGTATACCACCCGGTCGCCATCCATCGCGACCCCGGGCACGTTCACCCGATGGTGACTCGGCGCGCTGCTGGCGTTCTCCGCCCCGTCGACCGGCTGATCCTGGCTGCTGATACGTCCAGCACTCCCCCCGGCGCTTCCCCGGTGCCCTCCTCCGTTCGCACTGCCCTCGCCGACCCACATTGGCGTCGTGCTATGGAGGAGGAGTACGCGGCCCTCTTGGCCAACCACACCTGGGACCTGGTGCCGTGTCCACCAGGCACCAACGTGGTCACCGGCAAGTGGCTATTTCGCCACAAGCTGACCTCGGATGGCTCCCTCGACCGCTACAAGGCCCGTTGGGTCCTTCGGGGTTTCACCCAGCGCCCCGGAGTGGACTACGACGAGACCTTCAGCCCCGTCGTCAAGTTCGCCACTGTTCGCGCCGTCCTCTCCCTCGCCCTCTCCCGCGACTGGGCGATCCATCAGCTCGATGTCAAGAATGCCTTCCTGCATGGCACTCTGACGGAGACTGTCTACTGCAGCCAGCCCACCGGCTTCGTCGACGCTGACCGTCCGGATCTGGTCTGCCGGCTGAACCGGTCCCTGTACGGTCTCAAGCAGGCGCCACGGGCATGGTACAGTCGCTTCGCCTCCTACCTGGCCTCCATCGGCTTCGTCGAGGCCAAGTCGGACACGTCCCTGTTCATCTACCGGCGCGGCGACGACACCGTCTACCTCCTGCTCTACGTCGACGACATTGTGCTCACGGCATCCACCGCCGATCTTCTACACCGCACGATCGTCGCCCTTCAGCGGGAGTTCGCGATGAAGGACCTGGGGCCCCTACACCACTTCCTCGGCATCACCGCCGAGCGCCGGCCCCAGGGTCTTTTCCTCCACCAGCGCCAGTACGCCATCGACATCCTGGAGCGGGCTGGCATGTCTGACTGCAAGCCCTGCTCCACGCCTGTCGACACTCAGGCCAAGCTCTCTGAGGACGATGGGCCTCCGGTCGCCGACGCGACGTCCTACCGGAGCCTGACCGGCGCACTCCAGTACCTCACCTTCTCCAGGCCCGACATCGCATACGCCGTCCAGCAGGTGTGCCTGCATATGCACACTCCGCGGGAGCCCCATCTCACTGCGCTCAAGCGGATTCTGCGCTACCTCCGCGGCTCCCTCGACTACGGCCTCCTTCTCCGACCATCACCAACGTCAGAGCTCGTGGTCTACACCGACGCTGACTGGGCTGGCTGTCCCGACACGCGCCGGTCCACCTCCGGTTACGCCGTGTTCCTGGGCGCCAACCTCGTCTCTTGGGCCGCCAAGCGTCAGCCCGTCGTCTCTCGCTCCAGCGCTGAGGCCGAGTACCGTGCCGTGGCCAACGGCGTGGCAGAGGCCTCCTGGCTGCGCCAGCTCCTCCACGAGCTCCACAGTCCCCTCCAGCGCGCCACCCTCGTCTACTGCGACAACGTCAGCGCGGTCTACCTCTCCACCAACCCCATGCAGCATCAGCGCACAAAGCATGTGGAGATCGACCTGCACTTCGTCCGCGAGCGTGTCGCTGCCGGTGACGTTCGGGTTCTCAGCATCCCCACCACGCTGCAGTTCGCCGACATCTTCACCAAGGGACTACCGTCGAGTGTATTCTTAGACTTTCGTTCCAGTCTCAACATCTGTACAGGATAGAGTTGTGACTGCGGGGGGGTGTTAGACTACCCGTCTAGGATTCTAGGGTTTGGGGTATTCCCCATGTAATTACCGTCTCACCCCTCACTGTAATGGGCCTGGCCCAGTTACTAAGTCTATTAATACTACTCCCCATCCCTGGTAAGGGGCATGGGTTCCTATTCTAACAAAAAGCACAGCTGAGCAGGCCCTTGGGCTCTCTTTGATAGGGTTCCACCAGTTTGATGAATCTTGGGGCAGATCCACTATTTTGGTGGATCAGATCCACGATGAAACTGGAAGCGTTTGGCTAAAAAACTCAGATCCACTATTTTATGTGGTCAAATATATGGGTCGGGCTTAGGCCGGCACAACCCAACAAAGGCACGACGTGATTTAGGGCCGGTGTGGGTCACTGTTTTTACACTTCGGACTGGTACGGTACGATCCAAAAGTTTTTTTGTGCTTTTCTGACCCGAACCCGTTTGGCACGAAGCACGATGGACTTAGACCAGGCTGACCTAGTCCGGCCCAATTCCCAACAATAGTTCAGGCCATCACGTCCCTATCTAATAAAGACCGACACTTTATAGAAAGTTGTATATTTTAAAAAGTCTATCTAAACTCTATATTTAGCTACAATTATACATAAACTTTTAGAGTTGCTCTTACAAAGAGAGTTGCTCTTACAAAGATAAACTTTATGTATGTGCATATTTTTAAGCTTGCTTACTTAACTTTACGTTGCACGCAAACTGACTGGAGTTGGCAAAGGAGATGTAGAATATATTGTATTGTAAAGTGAGAATATTTGTAACGTGGAGTGAGAATGAATTTAAGGCATCTGTAATTTGATAGTGTTTTTTCCCCTTTCTAGGCGTTAATTCGCTTCGGTGGAGGAATCAGTTCCTTCCAAGAAGAGCTCAAAAAGCTTTGTCGCTACTGGCGCGCCGGGACCCGCTGCCCTCCGACCACCGCGGGGCGTGCGACGACGGGCTCTGGTGCGCGCCCGGTCGCATCGTTGAGGAGTTCCAGATGGACCAGTCCGTGCCGCCCTACCTCTTCGCGTTCGCCGCCGGCAGCATCGGGTTCAGGGACCTCGGCCCGAGGACGCGGGTGTACGCGGAGGGAGGGGACACGGTGCTGGACGAGGCGGCCAGGGAGTTCGCGGGGGTGGAGGAGATGGTCAAGGTTGGGGAGGGGCTCTTTGGGCCGTATGAATGGGAGAGGTTCGATCTGCTCGTGCTGCCACCGAGCTTCCCCTATGGAGGCATGGAGAACCCCAGGATGGTGTTCCTCACTCCCACGGTCATCAAAGGGGATGCTGCAGGGGCTCAGGTTGTGGCCCATGAGCTCGCACATAGCTGGACTGGCAATCTGATTACTAACAAAACCAATGAAGATTTCTGGCTAAATGAGGTGAGTGAACACACGTTGTTGTTGTTGTTGTCGCTGTCAGCCTTTAGCCCTTTACTATGCAATCAGTAGTTTTCCTCAAAATTCAACGTAGTAGGAATCGATATGGTATATTCTGCACGTCTCTTATATTCATGTTTATGTGGAATATCTGACCTTGCTACTCGCCCACTAGTTCATTTTTGAACTAAACCGCGACAGATAAAAAAGAAAGGAACGAATACTAGAAAGTAAAACAGCAGCAGCCCTTGCAGCTGCTGAAAAGCACAGCTGAGCAGGCCCTTGGGCTCTCTTTGATAGGGTTCCACCAGTTTGATGAATCTTGGGGCAGATCCACTATTTTGGTGGATCAGATCCACGATGAAACTGGAAGCGTTTGGCTAAAAAACTCAGATCAGAATCTGTTTTTGTTGAATGGAGCTGGTGGAGCTCTACCAAACATGTTAGTCTCCCATAGCATTGAATATTTGTGGAGTCAAGTTTAACCAGTAGCTTATGTATGATTTGGGTTATGGATCTGAAGTGTAAGAACCCTACTTTAGGTTAGGAGATTTTACTTCACAAGAGCTCCGTCTCTTTGCCGATATATAGACCTTTCGACTACCATAGTTTCCCATGTCAAATGTCACTGAATATTTGTGTGACTCAAGTTTAGCCAATTGCTTATGTATGATTTATGGATCTGAAGTGTAAGAACCCTAGTTTAGATTAGGAGAATTTTACTCTACAAGAACTTTATCTCTTTACCGATATAGACAGAGAATATATACTTCTTTATAGCAGTATGCATTTTCTGCTAGATTGGTCGCACTCCAGTAACTGGGGTCTGGTTCTACACTGGGTACCACGTCATCAGGACTCCGAGAAAAGATCTTCTAATGCTTTTACCGTTTCCCTGACCAGTGTGTGAAATGTTAGGTGGGAGATGCTAGAGAGCATATTTTTTCTGAAACTGTGAAATCATGATTTCTTCTCTTCTAATACAGTTGCGTCTTGCTGCTACTCAGAATAGTATTGCACATCTGCCATTAAAAATGTGGAGCTGCAAACTTGCCGTCAGAATGATATGGACTGGACCCTACCATTCTTGGCACTGGAATGACGGGTTTGACTAATGTAGTTTTTGGCACGTGCCCCTAGTTTACAGTCACATAAAACAGGGCCGAAGGTGGTGTTCCTTGACTCTGGAACATCGTTGCCTCCCTGGGTATGTGGGGCTCTTTTTGGCTCTACCTTGTAAAAACCTTTTGCAAATAGTGTACCATGTTTCTTGACCCCATTCCTTGACCCCCATCGATCTGGGATGGTGACTTTCACATTTCCACACAAGATGGTTGTTGCTACCCCTGGACTGATACCACCATTGCCTCTACCGACAAACCGAGGTCCATCACCATTTGGCTCTCTGCCTCCACATTCTGGCCTTTGTTTTTTTTCTCGAACGCGCAGCAGAGCTGCACGTCTTTATATATTAGAGAACGAAACAGAGTCTTACACATTGGGCCTGGCCTCAAGACAAAAGCCAAAGAAAGAAAAGAAAAGGGCCCACAGACATGGTTACATTATAGCAAAACGACTCGACCCGATCCTTCTCATGAAGTTGGCTAGATCTAGCTCACTCAGGTGCTTAGCACCAGCCATGATCCAGCACACTAGCCCATCAAGGAATTGATGCTGCACTTTCTGAATGGAGGGACGATCCTTATAAAAAACAACTTGATTCCTCTATAGCCAAAGACACCAAGCACCCAAAATGATAGCATTGTTGAACCCCTTTCTCTTATCTTTCATTACGCTATTGCTGGTCCTCCTCCACCAACTCCACAAAGGAAACATCACCGACCCTTGGTGGGAAGAAGCTTCTGGGTCAGTTAATGGACCTATTAAGAAGGGGCTCAATTCTCTCATTGCTTTGGGGGGCTTGGATTATTTGGGATCATCAAAACAAATGTATCTTTGATGGCTGGACCCCCAATGTCTCTCTAGCTTTTTAGTTAGCTAGGGAAGAAAGAATGGTGTGGGAGATGGCCGGGGCCAAGGGCCTCTCTTACTTGGCGGCCTCTATTCCTGAGGCTTAGTTCTGGAAAGGGGGGCTGGATAGTTTGGTGGGTTTCCATAGTTTGTTTAGATGGAACTTCCCAGGTCGCTGAGTTTTCGACCTCCGTAAGGAAGTCCTTGTACCTGATCTGGTTTAGACCTTCAATTCTTTATTCTTAATATAATGGGGCGCAGCTTTCCTGCGCTTGTCGAGAAAAAAAAAAGAGATGACCCATCCCAAAATGAGCAAGAAGATGGTACCAGAACTGTCGGACAAAGATGGGTAGGAGGAACACCATAGGGAGTAGCAGGAGAGCTGCAAAAGGTTGGATTTGAGTTAGCATGGGCCAGTAATAATAAAGCTGGTAGGCAGGTAGGTGAAGATGTAGAAACAAGAGAAAGGGGTCTTTAACCTCATGTAGTGTTTTCCTTTGCCATTTTGTTTTATTTTTTTGCAAATATAAAAATAGGAAGTAATGACCGGGTTAAAGCAGTGTCAAATCAGAATTTTGCTAGTTCAGTCTTCAGTGGCAAATTTGAATTTGGACCTTTTTTAAGGGCAAGTTTGCAGTTGGCGTGTGTGGAAACAGAGGTAAATGTGCAACTTTTCTGGGCTATGATGATGCTGTTTATCATGCCTAAGTGCCTAACAACTTAATATGTATATTGACATTTTAGTCTCATATTGTTGTCACTTGATACAGGGATTCACAACATATGCTGAGAGGAGGATTGTTGAGGTTGTGCAAGGGGAGGAGCGGGCAGCCTTAAACATGGGGATTGGATGGAGGGGGTTGAACAGGATGATGGAGAGGTTTAAGGATAACATGGAGTTCACCAAGTTGAAGCCAAAGATGGCAGGGATTGACCCTGATGATGTTTACTCTGAAGTGCCCTATGAGAAAGGTTTCCAGTTCCTTTGGAGAATTGAGCGTGAGGTGGGTGGAAGTATGGAACATGGCAACTCTTCTACTCTTCCTTGCAACATTCTTTCAGTAAAATTACTTCAGTATTGGACTAATTTCTAACGTGATGTCTTATGCATGTTGCTTGTATCAGATTGGCAGGCCTGCTTTCGACGAATTTTTAAAGAAGTACATTGCAACCTTCAAGTTCCAATCGATAGATACAGAGACATTTCTTGAATTCCTCAAAACCAATGTACCTGGGATAGAAAACAAAATTGACCTTCACCTGTGGGTTGAGGGGACTGGTATCCCTCCTGATGCCATGGAACCAGATTCAGCTACTTACAAAAAGATCTGCTCCTTAGCTGCAGAATTCAAATCTGGAAAACTTCCAAGTGAAGATGAGGTGGCAAAGTGGAGTGGGCAAGAATGGGAACTTTATATAGAAAATCTACCAGCAGATGTTGAAGCCTCACAGGTATGGGCTCTTATCAAATACCAATGTTATCTCTCATTTATTGGTGTCTGAGAGTTACCTTGGTGCTTATGATGATTCTATTCAGAATATGATGACTCCCATAGTACAAACTGTTAGGCTTTGACATGTGTGTTTCAGGTCTATCATGGGCTGTTGTGCACTGCAGACTGTTGCATCGCCTGTTCCAGTGAATCAGAATCCCTCCATTCATAGCATCTGTTTTCTATCTATTCCAATTGAGTTGCGTAATTTACTTTGCAAGACAGCATCCATGTTTATTGATACATCACTGTTTCCAAGGGAAAATAAACTAATTTCCATTGGGAAAATGGAAATCCATTGGAAAACAGGGTTGCCAAACTAGCCTTTAAGTGGAAATTGTACTGAACTGGATTTTACTTGAACAAGTGGCAAAGGCATGTAGGCCTAACACAACTTGCTTGGGACTTATATGCAATGTGCTTGTTAGATGTTGTTGATTTATTTTGACTTTGTCAGTTAGAGCAAGCCCAGCCCAGGCTTATATGGATGTTGGCTTAGACAGAAGTGACAGCACACGTAGATGGAGTTCTGAAACAACTATCCTGCCATCACAATCACAGCCCAACGCTAAGTTCTGGCCTGTCCAAAAACGTTACTTTTGCTTTGCAGTGCACCTTCCTGACTTCTTCTGCACGTGCTTTCTCTTTCTCTCTCCACCCGACGGTCCTAGACTCCCATGTTCTCCATCGCCCGTGCAGTAGCTATTCTATCTGTCAGAACGAGCACTCGTTACCCCTGCAAGTCACTCTGACGCTCGGCAAGGCTACTGTTCAAGTCGATCTGGACATTCAATACAGACGTGGAGCTTGAAATTTCCAGCTAGCGTGTAGCGCTGGGGCTGGCCTTAGGTAGCTGAAAGATCAAATATCAGTTATGTGGCGGAGATTATACCTCCGTCTTTTCTTCTGTTTACGACTTTAACTTGAATATTATGAGCTCTGGTTTTGTTGTAGAATCTATGTAGATCAACACTGAATTTTTTTTTCTCGAAAGCGCAGGAGAACTGCGCCTCATAATATATTAAGAAGAGGTAAAAAGGGGGCCAAGAAAGGCCAGTACAAAACAACCTCCTTACGGAGGCCAGTAAGAAGCATACAAAAAAGAATCCATTAGACTCTACTTAGCTCTCAGCTAACGGAACAGCTAGATGGCAGAGCCCCTTGGCACCAGCAATCTCCCATTGCATCCTTTCCTCATTAGCAGCTCTAAGACTCATGACAACAATGGGGCTGCAGCCATCAAAAATGCATTTGTTTCTATGCTTCCACAAGGTCCATGCTCCCAGAATGATAAGGGAATCAGGCCCTTTTCTAGTGAGCCCAGCAGCAATATTCCCCACCGACTCCCACCAGCCTAGATATGAGCCAACATCAGGTTGAGGAGCCAAAGAATGCAGGCCAAAATTCCGTAACAACAGGTACCAGAATTCCCTGGAGAAGGAACAGGTAACAAGGAGATGATCAATAGTTTCATCTTCTTGATCACAAAAGGGGCACCTCTCAGGATGACTCAGCCCTCTTTTAGCAAGTCGATCCGCAGTCCAGAGACGGTTTTGTGCAACCAGCCAGATGAAGAAACGACATTTTGGCAAGGCCCAACAACAACAACAACAAAGCCTTTTTGTCCCAAGCACGTTGGGGTAGGCTAGAGATGAAACCCCGTATGAAAACCTCAGAGCTCAACCCCCAAAGAAAAAAAGGGGAAACAAAGGCAAAGGAGAACCGAAAAACGACGAAACGGGGAAACACATAAAAGAGATAAAACCCACAAGAACCAGCAAGATCTAAATGAGCACAAGAAGAGGTCAAACGATTAAGGAGGAAAAGCGAAACTATAAATCAAGGTTCTGGCACGTGAATTGCACACTTCCACCCCTTCCTATCCACGGCGAGCTCTTTATCAATATTCCACTCCTTCAGGTCCCTCTTTACAGCCTCTGTCCACGTCAAGGTTGGTCGATCTCTACCTCTCTTCACATTCTCGGGACGCCTAATTATTCCGATATGCACTGGTGCCTCTTCAGGTCTTCGTTGGATATGTCCAAACCATCTCAAACGATGTTGCATAAGTTTCTCCTCAATTGGCGCCACTCCTACTCTCTCTCGTATATCATCATTCCGGACTCGGTCTCTCCTTGTGTGGCCACATATCCAGCGCAACATACGCATCTCTGCCACACATAGTTGTTGGACATGTCGTCTTTTAGTGGGCCAACATTCTGCTCCATACAACATAGCCGGCCGGATTGCTGTCCTGTAGAATTTGCCTTTTAGTTTGTGTGGCACCCGGGGGTCGCATAAGACACCCGCCGCTTGCCGCCACTTCAACCAAGTTTTCCAAATTTTCTTGTAATGAGGGAAAATTACAGACCCCAAAAAGAAGCCCTCGTAAGCAATCTTTGCTGAGTAGATGCCATTAGGAGCAATACTGAAAACATGTTTATCCTCAACCTCAGGCTGCAGCTGCCAATCTGAAGTCATGTCCCATAACTGAAGATACTCTGTTAAGACTCCCACTGTCAGAGGACCTTTAATATCAGAGATCCATTTTCTGTCTGTAATTGCCTCATAGACTGTCCTGCTATTGATAATCCTCTTAGGTATAATATTATATAAACTTGGAGTAAGATCTTTAATTCGCTTACCATATAACCACTTATCCTTCCAAAACTTTGTATTTGTGCCATCCCCCACCTCAGTAATGACCACCTCCATGAAGAAAGCTCTAGCTTTTCCAGGTACTTTTATGTGGAGATCAGACCAAGGTCGAGTAGGATCAGTCTTCTGCAGCCAGAGCCAACACATTCGAAGGGCCCAACATAATTCTTGAAAACTAGATATGCCAAGACCTCCAAGCTGCAGTGGTCGGCAAACACGACCCCAGGCTACAAGACAATGACCTCCTCTCGCCTCCTTCCGGCCCCTCTAAAGAAAGCCCCTGCGAATTTTATCAATTGCATCCAGACCCCATTTTGGAATGTCAACTGCCATAGCAAGGTAGACCAACATGCTTGTGAGAACATGCTGAACCTGCACTCTCCTCCCAGCTTGAGTCATGAGATCTGCCTTCCAATTGGGGAGCTGATCAGCAATCTTCTCAACAATTGGTTGGAACTGCTGTTTGGACAGCTTGTGTAAGGAAAGAGGCAGCCCCAAATAAGTGCAGGGGAATGCTGAAATACCCCCTGGAATCATGTTCTGGGCAGCTACCAAGTCTTGTTCAGAGCACCTTATAGGATAGACTTTTGACTTCTGTGCATTATTATGTAACCTAGAAGCATCCCCGAACAGTTTTAAGATATCTAGAGAGAGGGCCATATCCGCTGTAGAAGGGTGCAAAAAGAGAGCAACGCCATCTGCATACATGGAGACCCTGTGAAGTTTCTTTCTACATGAAAGCTGCTGCAACAGCCCCTCTTCTTCAGCCTTCAGGAACAGAAATCCTAGAACATCCATTACTAAAATAAACAGCATGGGTGAGAGAGGATCACCCTGACGAAGGCCCCTCCTATGTATAATACGACAACCTGGAACACCATTCAACAAAACTTGAGTAGAGGAGGTGGCTAATAATCCACTAATGAGATCCCTCCAGATTTGACCAAAGCCCAGGTGTCGCATTACTTCAATCAAGAAAGGCCAGGACACTGAATCAAAGGCTTTGGTAATGTCCAGCTTCAGCAGCAGACATGCTTTGTGCTGTTGATGAAGAAACTTTGTGGTTTGTTGAACAAGCATAAAGTTGTCCTGGATGAACCTTCCTTTAATAAAAGCACTCTGATTTGGTGATATCATCTCATGAAGCCTCTTGGACAGTCTAGATGCAAGGATTTTGGTGACTAATTTCCCAAAACTATGAACCAAGATAATGGGCCTGAAATCTTAAACATTTTCAGCCCCATCCATTTTAGGGATCAACGTGATATATGCTGAGTTTAGCCGACCAAAATTCTCAAACTTTCTCCCCCAAACAGCAGAAATGGCAGCCATGACATCACCTTTGATTATGTCCCAACATGCCCTATAGAACCTCCCAGTGAAGTCGTCAGGCCCAGGTGCCTTATCTGAAGGAAGCAGTTTGATGACCTCCCAAACTTCCTGCTCAGAAAAAGGGGCTTCCAACTCAGACAAATCATAGGACGGCATTCCCAAATTCTCTAGATTAATACTTCTCTCCTTGGTTCCACTGGTCCCCAAGTGATTGGTGTAGAAAGAATCGATGCACTCAGCTTTCCCAGTGTGACTAGTTAGGATCTGATTTCGTCAACCCATCTAGCCACAAAATTTTTTCTTTTGTGATGACGAGCATGTAAATGGAACAACTTCGTATTTGCATCTGCATCTCTTAACCAAGAAATCCTAGCCCTCAAACGTGCCATAGTACGTTTAAAAGAGGAAGGCAGTAGGGATTGTTTTTTAAGCTTGTTCTTAAGCCAGAATTCAGCTGGGCTGAGAATACGTCCATCCTGGGCCATCTCTAACTTGTGCAGAATTTCCTTGGCTAGAGCAAGCTGGGATTTCGCATGTCCAACTTTTCTATCACTCCATGTCTGCAATTTTTTAGCCGTTTCTTTCAGCTTTCGGTCCAAGGTATTGAAGGGGCAAGTAGTAGCCTGAACTGAATTCCAAACTTCCGCAACAGTATCCTGAAAATCATCAAGTTTTGTCCAGAAGGCCTCAAAATGGAAACGCCTTCTTCCAATTCTGTTATCTGAAAGTCCTAGGATGAGAGGGCAGTGGTCAGAATCTTGGGAGGCAGTACTTTGAAGGAGGACATTTGGAAATAATATTTCCCAGTCCACTGAGCAGAACACCCTATCCAGCTTGACCAGAACTGGATTTACTTGCTGGTTGGACCAAGTATATCGTCTCCCATGCAAGGGAATTTCTTTTAGAGCTAGGTCTTCAATTAATCTTTTGAACCTATTCATCATAGCTCTGTTGAAATGATTGGTATTCTTGTCAGAGGTCCTGTAGATGAGATTGAAGTCCCCAGCCAACATCCAAGGCCCTAAACAAGCAGTTCTGATATCTCTTAATTCCTGCATAAATAGCAGCTTCTCAGCATCCCCTTGCGGCCCATACACACAGGTTAGCCACCATGCAGTCCCATTCTCTTTACAAAACTGAACCGACACACTATGATTATCAATTCTGCTCTGCCCAGTCGATTTAAGATGGTGTCTCCATGCAACCAAAATGCCCCCACTAACTCCAACAGCAGGGAGGAAAATGTATTCACTGAAATTAGAGCCCAGCATGGAAAGAATGGTATGGTAGGAGATATTCTGCATTTTAGTCTCCTGTAGACAAACAACATCCACCCTAACAGTTTCAACAAAATCCCTCACAGAGTCTTGTCTTAGAGATGAGTTCAATCCTCTAACATTCCAAACAAGGATTTTTGAAGGGTCCATTAAAAAAATTTACAGCAAGGGAGCAACCAGCGCAAGACCCTACTCAAGGCTCCAAAACAGAAGGAGCACTCTAGCCACAAGGCTGCAAGGGCTTCAACATGACACTGAGACAGGGGTTGGGAAAACAGTTTGGCGTATGCATCAATAGCTTCCTGACTGATGCCCTCAGTTTCTGAAATAATGTGCAGGGTTGCCATAGCTTTTTTCATTGATCTTCTTCCTAGGTCCTGCATGATAAATTCAACTCCAACCCCAGCCACTCTACGACTTCTTCGGGGAACAGCCAGCGATGAGAGTGGAGAAGATGCCTTCTTGTGTACTTTGATGCATGGATTTGGCAGTAGAGCAGCCGGCCTGATAGCAACTCTGTTCAGGAAATACTCAGCACTTGAACAACTGATCTGTTTTTCCACATCTGAGCTAACAACCTCCATTTCAGCCAAGTTATCCAGAACCTGCTCAGCATCTCTTCTTCCATCAACAATCACCTGGGCAACCTCAGTATCCTGGCAAACCTTGTTTCTTGACATTTTTCTGGTATATACCTTCAGGGAAGTGGAACTCTGATTCTTCCCAAAGGTTGCGGAGGAGTAAGAAACACTTGGCGGGGCTTCACTGTTCGCTGTGATTCTATGGGGCGAGCTAGAAACAATTCTCTCCAGCGTCTCCTCAGGCTGGTTATGAGTAGGCGAAGAGAATTTATTCTGGCCCAGCGTCCCTATCCCATTGTCCTTAACTATGGGAGATAGCTGATGAGGCGAGTTCAGGTTGGTCATCTCCAGCGGCCCATCCGAGGGACTGTGGTGGGGCGAAGATGGACCAAACGATCCCAGCGGCCCATCAAGGGTTATAGCTTCATCATATGGTTTCTGGTGGGGCGAGTCATGGCACAAGCTCTCCAGCGACCCTGAGACAAAGGTTCCCAGGTGCGGAGAAGAAGTGGCCTGACCCAGCGTTCCTTCCAACTGAATGTCAGTTATCCCAGCATCGGGAGGAAACGAAACACGCGCATTCTCCCCAAGATCCTCCTCGACTTCCACCCGAACCGGTGGCTGAAACAGAAACTCCTCTGCTCCTAGCTGATCCTCGTACCTCCCAGCTGTCACCTCAACCCCTGGGGCAGTCTCCTCAACTCCCGGGGCACTCCCAGGCACAATTACCGCATGCGCGCGTCCCAAAGGAAGTCGTGGGCCCAGACGCATCTGAACAGGCCGCTGTAGATCAACAGGGATCGGCCGCCTCCGATGCTGGGGACCTTGATCCTCAGGGTCATCATCATCAGGTTCCCTTCCCGACGGAGGTGGAGGAGGTGGTGGTGGGGTCGCCGTTGTCATCTGTAGGGTCTTCGGTGGAAGGATATCAATGGAAATCTTATAGGTTAAGAATCTCTTTTCCTGATCATCTATCCCAGCCTCCAAGATGTGTAAATCCATTTTCCTGACCAGTTTTTCAGGATCAAAACACCATGCTTTCACCATCAAGGCTGAAAAATCCCTCATTTCCAATGCTTCTGAATGTAGTGCTTCAACCCAACATGAGTCCCTGAGCAACTGCTCAGCTGTAGATCTACACCAAGCATGATGAGGAATGCCTGTTAATCTAACAACCACCAACTCAGCCATCGACGATGAGGACGCATGAGCGAATCTGGACCATCTTTTGAGCAGCAAACTGAAACGGGGCACATTGTTTTGGTGTCAAGTTGGAGGACATGAGGATTCATCAGACCTACCCTGAAGATTTCCTGCTGTTTCTACCGGATGAAGACACGGCAACCAAGGTTCTCAACGAAGGAAGACCTCTGAACCAGAAACCCCAGGACGTGAACCAGTCACAGAGACGAACAGAGCACGACGAAGGGCAATTTCCTCCTGAAAATTACGTTGTCCTCCCCAATTTCCCCACTATTTTGATGGTAGGTTGCACTACAGGAAACTGCTTAATTTCTGGCGGCCAAAGGTCACCGAAAATAAGGCTTTACCGCCAAAAATAGCTGTCAGCGGCTGGCATCCGGCGACCGAAAGTTCCTCGTTTTTCCTGTAGCGTTGCATTAAAAAAATTGTTTGGAGATTCTATTGCAGAATACCATTTAGTCATGAAGAGACTTGAGTAACTAGATCATTTGTTTCTTTCTTTAGCAAACTAAACATGGTCACATCTATATAAACCGTGTTTTTGTTCATTTCTCAGTTGCAAATACCGACGCATTGCTGGCTTTTCGTACCTGAGCATCCCGTAACATATAGTTGATTGATTGAAGAAAGTTTAAAGTTAGCCTGTTCTTCACTATAATGACGTAGTACAAAGTCCAGTGTCCATCACTTTATATGAAAGGCTTTGGCGTGTTGTTAGCTGTTACATATAGCATGCTATTGTTGTGCACCAGCTCTTCTCTTTCTAACACAACTTATATATATATATATATATATATATATATATATATATATATATATATATACATCACAATAACTCATTGAGTGATTTAAAGATCGACTGACCACTATATCTTCTTCTGCATGCAGGTCACTGCTCTCGACGAGCGGTACAAGCTATCTGAAAGCCGTGACTACGAGGTCAAGGTGGCGTTCCTCCAGCTGGCGATCCCCACCGGGTGCAAGTGCTACTTCAACGAGGTTGAGAAATGCTTGAAGCAGGTGGGAAGGATGAAGTACCTCCGCCCGCTCTACAGCTCGCTGGCCAAGTGCTCCAGCGAGGAGAAGATGCTGGCCCAGAGGATATTCTCGGAGGCTCAAGAGTTCTACCACCCAATAGCTCGAAGTGTTGCGGAGGCCATTTTGTCGAAGCATAGCTAAGCAAGCCAAGACTCTTGCTTAGCGATTCACGCTTGATCTGGTGACTGCTGCTCAGTTTGCTTCTTTCGCGTAAAAAAAAAAGCCAAACAAAACAAAAAATTCCGTTGCCGGGACTCGAACCCGGGTCTTTCGGGTGAGAGCCGAATATCCTGACCAGCTAGACTACAACGGATGTTGTTATATGGTTCCGTATAACTTTATATAACATAAACGTAAATAAAAAAGAATTCATGACTTGCGTGATGATGATCATGTGTGCAAACACAGCGGACTGTTCCTAGCTTCACGTACAACCTACCACAACCATGAAATAGTAGCTACGACTTTTGTGTCTATCTTAAACTTCGTTTATGTTGCTGGTGTGGTGGTGTGTTCTAAACAGAAGCTGGAGAAGAGGACCTCAAATGCCATATCAATAAATATTATAAAGGTTTGATTGGGAAGCTAAAACAAAACTCATTAACTATGAAGGAATCGATTAAACCCCAAGATTTATAATATCAAAAACGCAATTATGATCGCACCCTTCACCTCGAATGAGGTCTGCAAGGCTGTTCTCAAAACGGAACACACTAAAGCTCTAGGACCGGATGGTTTTTTAGCCGAGTTTTATCAGGGTTTCTAGGAGTCAATAAAGGATGATTTGTTAGCCTTCTACGCGTAATTTCACAATGCTACCCTTCCGGTGTATAGCCTGAATTTTAGGGTAATTACTCTTCTACCTAAGAGGCTAAGAAATGTAATGTCTAAAAAATCCAAAATTATCAGTCTATTTGTTTACTTAATGTTAATTTTTAAAATAATTAAAAGTTCTCACAAACAAAATTAGTGTTATTGCGGATAAGATTAATAATCCCTCAAAAATAGCTTTCATGCTTGGTCGCAACATTCTCGAAAGTGTAACTGTGCTCCATGAGACTATATATGAGCTAGACGGGAAAAATGAACGAACTGGTACTAAAGTAGTATTTTGAAAAAAAACATACGATAAAGTAAAACGGCCCTGACTCCAACAGGCTATGTGAATGGAAGGTTTCTTGCCTAACTGGTATGATTGGGTTCAATCGATGGTCTCGATAGGCGAGGTCGCGGTTAAATTTAATGAAGTTGGTCCTTTACTACTCATAAGGGCCTCCGACAAGGTGATTCACTTTTTCTGATCCTTTTTAATATAGTTGTGGATATATTGGCGATCCTCTTTTCAAAAGCGAAGGAAAGTAACCAATTCGCAGGAGTGGTTCCTCACCTAGTGGAAGGGGGACTTTCTATACTCCAATTTGTGGATGATATCGTTGTTCTTATAGATCAAAGCTTGGAACATGTGTGTAACGTGAAACTTCATCTAGCCGCTTTTGAGCAAAAGTTGAGTTTGAAATCAACTTTCACAAAAGCGACCTCTTTTGCTATGGCTTAGCTAAGTATTATGAACAAAAATTACTCTCGTCTTTTTGGTTGTGGGCTCTGTTCACTACCTTTCAAATACCTTGGGATTCCTATTACCTATTGTCGGTTTGAAACGACGAGTGATAATATGTCATTGATATATTCTAAAAAATATTAAACACATGAAAACTTAAATTACTTCATTTGGGCGGGCACCTAGTGCTCATTAATTCAGTATTTAGCAACATTTTCATTTTTATGATGTCTTTCTTTGAGGTGCCTGCGGGGGTCTTAGAAAAACTAGATGTCATTTGTTCCCAGTTCTACTGGTAAGGTGGTCATTTTAAAACAAATATAGACTAACAAAATAGAAGATTATTTGTCAACCTAAGGAGATCGGTGAATTCAGTGTAGCCTATCTAGCCATTAAGAACATTTGCTTACTCAGCAAGTTGCTCTTTAAGTTACTAAATGAAGATGGTACAAGTTTGGAAATTCTTAAAAATAAATACTTTGGGTCCAAATCGCTTACTCGAGTCGCGAGAAAACTAGGAGACTCACATTTCTATTATGGGCTCATGAATATTAAATAAGAATTCTTGAGATAGGGAGGTTTCGAGTATGCAATGGTCAAACGACTAGGTTTTGGAACGACAAATGGGTTCTCGATGGACCGTTTAAGGACCATTTTTTAATATTTTAATATTGTGCATAAAAAGAATGCTTTAGTCAAAGATGTTATGAATGGAAATATAACCCACCTATTTTTTTATAGAACTATTGTTGGGGTAAAAAATGTTGAGTGGCAAATATAAGCGTGTGTCGCGGCCCGATAACCTGGGTGGGCGCACCGTATGTGCGGGCGGCCCCAACGGACACGCCATGTGTCGGCGGTCCGGTTCCAACAATTGGTATCAGAGCCAGGTTGGCCCAGTGCATTCTCGGACAAATCTCGGCTCACAATGTGTGAGGGGGAGATTGTTGGAAATAGTCCCACATTGTCTGGTGAGATTGTGAAAGCATGGTTTATAAGGTTGAGGGTGCAACCCCTATCAGACTAGCTTTTTGGGGGAGTGTTGGCCCAAGAGACCTAAAGCCCGTTGCTATACGTGCGGGCGCGTGTGTCGCGGCCCGATAACCTGGGTGGGCGCACCGTATGTGCGGGCGGCCCCAACGGACACGCCATGTGTCGGCGGTCCGGTTCCAACAATTGGTATCAGAACCAGGTTGGCCCAGTGCATTCTCAGACAAATCTCGGCTCACAATGTGTGAGGGGGAGATTGTTGGGAATAGTCCCACATTGTGTGGTGAGAGTGTGATAGCATGGTTTATAAGATTGAGGGTGCAACCCCCTGATAGGCTAGCTTTTTGGGGGGAGTGTTGGCCCAAGAGATCTAAAGCCCGCTGCTATACGTGCGGACGCGTGTGTCGCGGGCTTTAGGTCTCTTGGGCCAACACTCCCCCAAAAAGCTAGCCTATCAGGGGGTTGCACCCTCAATCTTATAAACATGCTATCACTGAGAGCACCTAGAGGGGGGTGAATAGGTGATCCTGTAAAACTTTAAACTTAAGCCACAAAAACTTGGTTAAGCGTTAGCACAATAATCGCCAAGTGGCTAGAGAGGAGTCTCAACAAAACACAATAACCATAAGAGATCAATCACAGAGATGGCACAGTGGTTTATCCCGTGGTTCGGCCAAGACCAACGCTTGCCTACTCCACGTTGTGGCGTCCCAACGAACGAGGGTTGCAATCAACCCCTCTCAAGCGGTCCAAAGACCCACTTGAATACCACGGTGTTTTGCTTTGCTTTTCTATATCCCGTTCGCGAGGAATCTCCACAACTTGGAGTCTCTCGCCCTTACACTTGAAGTTCACAAAGAAGCACGGAGTAAGGGAGGGATGAGCAACGCACACAAGACACAAGAACACAGTGACAACACGCACACAAGTCGCAA
This sequence comes from Zea luxurians, assembly GCA_029449295.1. Lineage (NCBI taxonomy): Eukaryota > Viridiplantae > Streptophyta > Magnoliopsida > Poales > Poaceae > Zea > Zea luxurians. The sequence continues at coordinate 215,046,153 of JAOPSE010000002.1, forward strand.
CAAGAGCTCGCAACACAACCCGACGAGTTCACAACTCAAATAGAGCTCTAGATGCTATCACGAAGAAACAAATGCGTGGAATCGAAGTCTTGGTGCTTAGGAATGCTTTGAGTATGCTTGGTTATCTTCTCCATGCGCCAAGGGGTCCCTTTTATAGCCCCAAGGCAGCTAGGAGCCGTTGAGAGCATTGTTGGAAGGCATATCTTGCCTTCTATCGACTGGCGCACCGGACAGTCCGGTGCACCACCGGACACTGTCCGGTGCGGATATCCTTCCTTATTTGACGAAGCCGACCGTTGGAGTTTGAGAGCCGTTGGCACACCGGACACTGTCCGGTGCACACCGGACAGTCTGGTGCTCCAATGTGACCGTTGGCTCGGCCACGCGTCACGCGCGGAATCCTCGGCCGACCGTTGCCCCGGCTGACTGTTGGCTCACCGGACAGTCCGGTGCACCACCGGACAGTCCGGTGAATTTTAGCCGTACGCCGTTAATCATCTCCCGAGAGCGACGAGTTCGCCTGTGAACGGCTCACCGGACAGTCCGGTGCACCACCGGACAGTCCGGTGAATTATAGCCATACACCGCCGTCGAAGTCCCGAGAGCAGCCTGTTCGCCAGAGCCAGCCTGGCGCACCGGACACTGTCCGGTGCACCACCGGACAGTCCGGTGCACCCAGACTGAGCAGACTTTGGCTGAACAAAGCCATCTCTTTTCCAACTCGATTTTTCCTGTTTCCAGCACTTAGACACAATACATTAGTCCATAAAACAATGTACTAAGTCTAGAAACATACCATTTGACATGATTTGCACTTTGTCCACCACTTTGCATAGAATAACACAAAAGCACTTGTGTTGGCATTCAATCACCAAAATACTTAGAAATGTCCCAAGGGCACATTTCCCTTTCAATCTCCCCCTTTTTGGTGATTTATGCCAACACAACATAAAGCAACTAGAACAAGTGCAACATCAATACAAATGAGAACTCAAAATTGTTTTGATTCAAATTTGGCATATATGGATCAGTCTTTGCCACCACTTGGTTTTGTTTTTGCAAATCAACCTCAATTTTCTATCTCTAAGCCAAACACACATGTTAAGACATAAAGAGAGTCGTTCCAAGAGAAATTGATTCAAGATTTCAAAAACTCCCCCTTTTTCCTATAATCGACTATTCTCCCCACAAGAGGCCAACTTTTGACAAAAGAGACAACAAGTGAGTTTTGACAAACCAAAAGCTCTATTATACTATTTTCAAAATTTCTCAAGTGGTAGCTGATCCATTTATTGCTTTGGCCTTTATTTTCTCCCCCTTTGGCATCAAGCACCAAAACAGGATCAACTTTGGCCCTAGAACCCCATTGCCTCACCAAAGTCTTCAAATAAGAATACAAAGGCAATAAGAGTACATGAGATGAACTTGGAATAGGTTACCCTCTCATCGGAGTGTAGTGGAAGTCTTTCATGGTCCAAGTCCACCTTTTTCCTTTCAAACCTCCTTTGAGACTAAATCAAGCAAACTCAAGTACACGGTTAGTCTCAAAGGGTCAAGTTGTAGCACACCTCCCCCTAAATATGTGCATCACTTGCAAAAAGGACTTGTGAGGTCCGGGGAGTGATTGTACAACTTGAGCACCACAAGTAAGCAACAAAATGCATAAGGAACATGATCAAGGCATAAACACATGTATGCTATAAATCAATCCAAGTTCCGCGAATCTAAGACATTTAGCTCTCCACACTCTCTCCTCTCATCCATGACTTGGTGAGTGAGTGTGGCTTCCATATTTAAGCTAGCTCTACTCCACTAGAGCTAGCAATATGGTGCTAATGGTTCCACCTATCCTCTAGCCATCCTCTTGTATGGGCTTTTGAGATTTTCTGGGATTTATTTAAATTTCTTAATTGGGCCAAGCCCATAAATCCTAACAACAACTACGGTGAAATTTTTACTCTAATAGCTTATTTGGTTAGGTCTAAATCGAAGGGGATTGGAGTGGATTAAATCTCCTAGTTAAAATTGAATAGAAGAGGATTTAATTTTCTACAATCCCCTTCTGGATCGTCTAACCGAACAAGTCTTAAGAGTTGATTTGGTGACAATAAAATGACCAAGGACTGGAGAAAATCTCAAATCCCTTCAATCGTCCGTGATCTCTAGTTACCAAATGAGCCTTAAATATGTAGTGATAATCAGTTTCTTGTATCGTTCTTTTCTTAAAATTCCACCGAAACGCGGTAAATTCAACTAGTTTTTTTTCACGTCACACTGGCAAGTTATCAGAAGGAAAAGAAGTGGAAACACTTGACTCTAGATCATAGGCACAGCAAAAATAGCTTCGGAAACGTGTTGCTCTCCATCTCATATCATAGCTCGTTCCGATTCCATTCATTCTAAGTCAAACTTATCGTTTTGCTTGTATATATAGAGAATCTTCAAGATATATGTTTTCTCAGATGCCAAAAACAATGTTTCGCTAATGCGTTCATTTGGACTTGTACGTGTAGTTTGTTTTAGAAGCTTAGTTAAAATTAGAGGAGTTTGACTTGATATAAACTAAAGTGAGCTATAATTTATAACGGATGTGATAATTATATATGTCACTCTGGACTTCTGGAGGCAACAAAAAAACATATTCAAAAGCACATTGTAGAGTTTTCGGACAAAGTAAGGACATGTTTGGTTGTATACTTAAGTTGCCAAAAATTACCACATGTTTTATGCCAGACTTGCCAAAAGTTAGGCGTTAAAATTCTACGCCACAGTTTACCACGTTTAAGAGAAACTTGTCATACTTTTATAAGTCATTGATTAATGAGACCTACGTAGCAGGAGAAATTTTTTGCCACAACAATGGCTACAAATAAAAAATATGCCTAACTCGATTAAACCTACCTAATCTTAGGCTTGTCAAACCGTGACAAGTGAGGTAGCGAACCAATCATGTTCTTAAGTGTTTTTAGAAAACGGTAACTACCATAGGGCAAAACGAACTACTCTCACTACAAGAAACTGGTTAAAGAACGTGGGTGAAAAACCGTCGAACTTAATGTAATAGGCCGTCGAACTTAACATAAGAACGTGGGTTTACCCACGAACATAGCCGACGGCGATTTTTGGACGAACTTAAAGAAGTAAGTTCGACGGCCCCCACGTTCTTAAGGTTAACAACGTGGGTACCGTCGAACTTAAGGTTAAGAACGTGGGTACCGTCGAACTTAAGGTTAAGAACGTGGGTTTTTAAGTTCGACGGGGGCCGTCGAATTTTCTTCCATAAGTTCGACGGCACCCACGTTCTTAACCTTAAGTTCGACGGTGCCACGTGACCGTCGAACTTATGGGTCGTGCCTAGGTCGGCGAGGGCTGCCCATTAAGTTCGACGGTACCCACGTTCTTAAACTTAAGAACGTGGGTACCCACGTTCTTAACTCTTTTCCAGAAAAAAATAAAAAATACCGAAATGAAAAAATAGACACACATAATATCACATGCAACACAGAATATCACATACAATACAGATTTCAAACACATTGATATATGTTCATATCACAAATTCACACAAGTCCAAATATATAAGTTCACAAATTCACATAAGTCCAAATACATAAGTTCACAAATTCACACAAGTTCACATCCATAGTTCACATTTTTAGTTCACAAGTTCAAACACACAAGTTCAAACATTAGATCCATCGCTCTCGATCAGGACATCGGATTGTTGTTCGTAGCTCCACCACTAGAATTGAGACATCTGTCCACAAAGTCATCATGAGGGGGAGGAGTCACTTGATGAGAGCCGGAATCCTACAAAATAAACCAAAATTCTCATAAATATACAGCTCGCATTAAATCACATGTACACAAAGATATAGGAAAGCATGATAAACACAAAATGTGGCTTCCATATTTGTGCATGAACATGAACATGAGAGTGAAAATAGACCGAAATTGCTATACCTTGTATGTACTTTGTGTAGTAGGACCTGTTTTGTATTTTACATTTGATAAAACATCACCAATAGAAAGAGACGAAAGGGCAGATAAAGGAAAAGACCTTGCACTTGACAGCTAGGAAAGATGGTTTCATGGAAGTTCCTCGTTCATTCACAAGTTCCTCCCCTAGTGGCCTCAGTGGGCTGTTATGGCATTGCTCTTCCTTTTCTATTTATTTTGTCACATTTGTGCAACTATAGATCTGTTGATATGTAGTTATAGTGTATAAACACTTATCACGTTTGATCTACATTGAGACATCCTAGGTGCTAATAGATGGCTTAGCGCCTAGCTCCTTTTTGAACCTTTCTAGCAACCAAAGGAACTATCCTACAAATGCTATAAGTGAAGCCCCATCAGCAGTAGTAAGTAAAGCATGTTGGCAATATATAAGAACAAGGTTTTAAAGTAGACAAGTCAACTTGGTCAAAGTTAGAGAAGCTTTATATAACACAAACCTAAAGTTAATGAAATGATATGTCACAATTTCTACAGGATCCAGGCTGTATTGGTTCAAACAAAGTTCATGGTTAAAGTTCAGAATGTTTGACAAGCAACCGATACCAAAACTATAAAACGTGTTGTTAAACTTAGAAACAGTAGGAGTATAGTAGTGCATTCTGGAACACCGTACCTTCCAAAAGGATTCAAAGATCTTTGGAGGGTCGAAAAGAATCGCGGCTGCTATCAGCCCTGGGTAGTGTTTCTGAATGATGTTCATCGATTGACGTGACTATGCCAACGGAGTACTTGACAGTGTCCATCCACGGAAGTCAGCTATCCAAACAACACTTTCTTGCCCGTTTTCTGAGCCTACGGTACAACTCTCCAAGGTGTAAACTAGTAGTTTCACCTGCTCCTTCGCTGAAATTTGGCTCTGCTCGAACATACTTTAAGATCAGCAAAATGCCAAAAATATATGTGATGGGCGGAGAGGTAAAAACTACTGTACTATTCATTACTGGACCTTGGTATGGTCACCGAAATGTCAATACTGGATCCAGGCACTGGAATACAGATCCCATAAGCAGCATTTTCCTGATGTTTGGGTCCAGTGGGAGAGTACATGCTGAAAGTGGATTGACCCATCTCATCCCTCATTGTCCCAGGAACCTAACACAACTATTTTCTCAATGGGTAGCTAACTGGCTCACCTCATATTAGCTGGTGGTCTGTCAAAAATTTCGCGTTGATTCACAGTTGGCATAGAACCATGCAAAGGAAGAACAAGAAATCTATTAGGACTACCAAGGAAATTATTCCCTTTAATCTTGTCCAGAAGCTTCGAAATTTCATCCCAGCCAATAAGGAACACAAGGATTGCACCTTCTGCTTCATAGTGACAAATATACTCAAATGTACTTTCCACCTAAAATGTCAACATAGAGGTGTTAGCAGCAACTATTTTTCCTGGGTATGGTTAGCAGTGTATTAAGTTCAAATAATAGTTCTGGTGCACAAATGTGACAGCCATGCAGTTAACTAATGTAACAAGGATCAACATGAAATAAATAAAACTCAGAACAAAAAAATACTGTTTAGGTATTAGCACAAGACAGTATTTGTGCACCAAGGCATAGTATTTACAAGGCTACTTACAAGGCATTTTTTGAGCCTTGTAAGTAGCCTTGTAAATACTATTTTTCCTTGAAGGGACGTCTATGGTTCTCTAATGAATCATTTACAAAAACATGACTTCCAGCTAATTGAGGAATTAATGTATGCATTTCAATTATACAAAAAATGCACAGTACTTACAAGGCTCAAATCTAGTTCAGCAGCAGACCAAGCTTCAAGGGACTGCCTTGTTGAACTGCTGTAATTTCCATACTCCTTAGTAATGTCAATGTCCTGGAAAAAAATGAGCAACCGAAATGCACTTTGTGTGAAAACTAAAGCAAAATGATTTCTGAAACAATTGTTTTCACAGTTTAGATTTTTTTTATCTATCTGTACTTGCAGCTGAAGTGCTTAATCAGTGTGACACAATGCATATATAGAAGTACACAGCTAGACTAATCCATGCTCATTAGTGCTAAATTAAGGGGAAAAGAAGTTGAAAAACGAAGTTTACCTCAAAAACATCAGACAGTGGATCACTCTTAACTGATGAAAACCTCTTTCTCCTTGAACTACCTGCAAAATTATCACGTTCGGAATTGATCCTGTAACATGTCTTTTCTAGAACATCTTCCAGAAATAACTCAGCAACAGGAAAAGTGAACCCCTGCTCAGAACACCTCAATGTAAATATATAACATACAGACACAATCAATCAGAAGTTCAATTTGATGTTGTTCATGAAACATTACAGTACCAGGATGTGCATCACTGGAGCATCTCCAAAGTACTTGGAAAATAGTTCAGCATTTATAGTTGCACTCATCAGTACAAGGCGAAGATCTGGACGTCTTGGTAGAAGGTCATGTAGTATTATGATGAGAAAATCTTCATTCATGCCGCGTTCATGAATTTCATCAACTAGTAAATGACTCACCCCAATTAAGTCAGGCTCTTGAACCTGCAATTTATATACTATTTCAGTAAATTCAAAACGCAACTAAAATGGAAGCATTCAAGCATACAAAAAATAAACAATCGGTTGCATTAAATTGCATCAGCAAGTGTTAAGGTAGGCTGAAGTGAGCAAAATATGTCAACAAGGTTGGCTAAAAAGGAGGATACTGCTCCAAGCTGTAGGCTTTTGATGGTAAGGCATAGCTCTTGCAAAGGAGTCCTGAGAATTTCAGGTAACTGAAACTGTGGCATTGCATCGTGAATGATCTTTGGATAGAGCCGATAGCAAAAACCTGGCTGAACGCGGCCTGCACGACCTCTCCTCTGTGAATAAAATAAAGAGAGAACTGCATCTATTAATGGACTTTTCATGTCTGCAAAGAGCCTAGTTACATATTGTCAGCAGTAACATACCTGAGATGCAAAGAGAACTACACTTGGAAAACACCAGTCTGCTGGTCCTAGCTGCGATAGCATTCAACTGGCATGAGATGCAAAGCTTGACCTGATGCCGGTCCATTCCAACCATCGACTGTTAAAAGATCCTGATGGCGACACAGCAAACTTGCTTGACCTGGTGCAAGTCTCTGGGCCCTACATTCGGTTGAGCAGAGAATGACACAATCCTGTGAATTAAAATTCACCACCAGAGAGTACTCTTTATTAATTTAGCTGAATAGCTTCCTGTGACTCGACTCGATCCATCGATATTGCAGAGAAGAGCAGGCCTCGTCTGTCTAGCTGATGTGATGAACATGCATCAACCTTGCTTTCTACAGTATCTCCTCCTCATCCTCGTGCCTCTGCTGCTGTCCGCCTCTGCTTATGATAGATCAGGTGAGTTCACCTTCGATGGTTTCTCTGGCAACGATCTAATAACCATGGATGCTGCAGCTTCTGTCACCAATGGCCTCTTGAGCCTCACTAGCGGGCAGAAGGAATTGAGAGGTCACCTGGCGGAGAGGGAGGTCGGCTGTGTCTCCCTGGCCGACGGTGGTGCAGAAGCCAGAGAAGCGAGGGCGGCGAGCGGGGAGGCGCACCCGAGCCTTGAGCGCGGCGATCTCGGCGAGCGCGTTGCTCTGCAGCTGGATCGGGCCGCGATACCTCCCTTCCCCACAGACGACGCTCACGTCCCGCTCCAGCACCAGCACCTCGAACCCCTTCCGCCTGGCGGCAAGCGCGAAGGCCAGGCCACCGATGTCGCCGCCGGCCACCAGGACGCGCGCCTTGGGCTCCACCAGGATGAGCCCCGCGCGGGCGAGAGGGAGGCTGGTCCTACGCCTCAGTCGCGGCCACGGCCGCAACGTGGACGGGGAGTAAAGCACGGCGAGAAGATGGAGCGCTCGGTTGCTGCGGGAGACGGGGTGGAGCTGGCTCGCCGTGCTAGAGTGGGAGGAACGAGAGGAGGGGAGCGAGATCGTTTTTGGCGATGCGGCCCGCCTTGTGCTGAGCACGGTGGAGGAGCGGTGGGTCTGGCGGCGGCGCGGCGGCCGCGGTTGGGCGTGACGGGCGCGGTTGGGCACGGGTCTGGCGACGGCTCGGCGGGCGCAGTTGGGCGCGGTGGTGGCGGCGCGCGAGGTGGAGGAGCGGTGGCGGAGGCGTGGCGAGCGCGGTGGCTGGCGGCGGTGCGGTGGAGGATTGCGCGCGGTACGTGCAGTGGGCAAGAAAGAAGAGAGTCGTGTGGGTGGGTTGGGGATTTAGGTTTTTAGGTTAAGTTCGACGGTGTCCATGTGGCCCACGAACTTAATATAAGAACGTGGGTACCCACGTTTCTAATACGATAAGTTCGACGGTTTTAGCTAGGGCGCACGGATTTAAACTAAGAACGTGGGTACCCACGTTTTTCAACAAACCCATGAACTTAACTCAATTAAGAACGTGGGTACCCACGTTCTTAAATTAACCCACGAACATTTATTAGTTTCTTGTAGTGTCTCTCCGTTTTATAATATAATTCGACTAACTTTTTGAACTTTAAGGGCTTGTTTTATTTAAAAAATCATGAAAAATAAAAAATCAAGTTATATGTAAAGTATATTTGATAATAAACAAAATCACAAGGATTTTTTTTTGTTTTTTCAAATTTTTTGAATAAGACGAGTATTCAAAGTTAGGACTGAAAAAGTTAAATGAATTATAAATTAAAATGTAGGGGGTATTATTATTTGAAACAAAGTGCAAAAAATGTATTATTATTTGAAGGAAGGGAAAGGGGAGCACAGATGTATTAAAATGTAATTTGCTTCCTAGGACGGTAGGAGCACCACATGAATGCGATCCATAGCACGTCACCCACCAAGTTGACTCGGGCCGAATCTTGAATCCGAAATTTTTTGAACCAGGCATCCGGCCCACGATGATAGAGCGGCTTTAGAGTTTAGAGGCCCGAGGCCCGAGGGGATCTGCTTCGCCTACGGGCGATATGACAAGTTCATTGCCGATGCGAGTGCTTGCCAGACAGTCGACCAGTGCAAAGTGTAGATTTCCCAAGGTAAGAGTGGTGTGGTGGTGACTCTTCACGTTCAGCCATGGCGATCGATTAGTGAGGAAGATTGACACCGAGCATGTAGTTTCTAAAAACTAGAGTTTTAAAAATTAGGTTGCTTAGAGCATCTATAAGAGACTAGCAAAATGACTCGTCAAGCTAAATTTTAGCTACTCAACAACAAAATAACTCTCCAACAGACTAGCTATCTGACTCGGCAATCTATCCGACTCTCCAAATTTGCTCACTCACTAGCCAAATTTGGCTAGCCACCTGACTAGTCAAACTAGATGAATAATCTGTTGGAATAGAGATACTACAAATAAAGCATAATCTTTATGAAAAGGTAAATAGAGAGTCAAATAGAGAGACAAAAATGAAGAGTCTATTGGAGATGCTCTTAGAGCAACTCAAACGACCTGGATAAATAGCTTGTGCTCCGTAAAAAAGGAAAATTCTTGTGCAAACGGATTCCAACAGCATCGCTTTCGGCCTCGCCATTGTATCTCGCTCGGTATCGCCTCTCCGTCGCTCGGCATCTCTGGCAAGCGCTCGGAACTCGCCAAATCCTGACTGACGCGCTCTCCCAGCCCCATAAGGCTACCCGTAGTCGCGCGCTCCACGTAGAGCTATATCGAGATAGCGTAGGAAAAGTTGCTGCAGTGGAGTACTGTAAATGTTACCCTATTTTAACGCACAGAGAAAGAACGCTAAATCGAGCGCTCGTACGGCTGTCTGCGCTATGCGGTTCGGACGCGCTTTACAGTATCTGTGGGACCCGCGGCATGACACACGCAGCCGAGCAAGTGGATGAAGTGGCCACACGTGTGTATAAAAAAATGATAGAATATGTGGTAGTTGGTATAGGGTATAGATTTAGGGTAAATATGACTGCAGAGGATTGTGTGGTAGAGTAGAGAATCTTGCTGATCAGGATAGAATATTCTTTTTAGAGTAGAAATTTAGAGTTACACGAGTGCGGACAGCCTAAACCCTCCCGGTATGGTTCCCATAATCCCATGCGCCGCTCCCTTGCGACCTCACCGCCATGGACATCTCGCGCCTTCTCGTTTGGGTTCCCGTGCCCAACCTTACCGTCGTGTATAGCCCCCGATGACCAACACTGCCTTCTTCCCTCGCCCTTAGTCAACCGTTCAGCCTAGTACCGGAAATATGGGTCGGGCTTTTTGGGCCGGGTTGGACCGGCCCATAAGTCTAGCCTTCGGTCTGGCCCAGCCCGTAATTATTATAAAACGCCGAAATTCACATCAGGACCCGAAATTCACATCAGAGCCTGAAATTCACATCAGAGCCCAAAATTCACATCATAGTTAATAAAAAATAAAAGATAAGATAAATAAATTTGACCAAAAGTAAACTTAATATTTGTATTAAGTTACCAGAGCTATGGAATGACTACATCATTTACAAATCATTTTGTTAGAAAGACATAGAGTATATTCAACTCTATATAAAGTTCGTAAGTTCACTTCATTATCTAATGTTCATAACAAAATAAAATTACATCACATACTCTAATTCAAAGCTACAAAAAACATATAACTAACATTATCTCTAGCTTTGTGTTTTTTATAAGTACATGAAAGTGTGGAATGAGGTGTGGTTTTAATAAATATATGTGCCTTTTCGTGCCTTTATATCGGGTCGTGCCAGTCCGGCACTAAAATATTTTGGGCCGTGCCGTGCCTGGGTCGTGTTTTTTTCGTGCTTCGAGCCGGCCCATCAGTCTCGGCCCAAATGTACACCTATAAGAAGCCCAAAGCACGGTCCGACACGAAATAATATGGGGCGGGCTTGGGCCGGACCTCAATTTCCGGCCCGTCAGGCCCCCGGCACGGCCCGCATAGAATGGGCCGGGCTTAGGCCGGTACGGTCCAATTAAGCCTAATTTGTTTAATTTCTTTAATTTAGTAAGATAGAGACTTTATATCGTTGTTATATTTGAAGTTTATGTGATCAAATGATGCTAGAATTGTTTAATATCTTTAATTTAGTAAGCTATGAACTTTATATGGTTGTAATATTTTGATTTTATGTGGTCAAATATATGGGTCGGGCTTAGGCCGGCACAACCCAACAAAGGCACGACGTGATTTAGGGCTGGTGTGGGTCACTGTTTTTACACTTCGGACTGGTACGGTACGATCCAAAAGTTTTTTGTGCTTTTCTGACCCGAACCCGTTTGGCACGAAGCACGATGGACTTAGACCGGGCTGACCCAGTCCGGCCCAATTCCCAACAATAGTTCAGGCCATCACGTCCCTATCTAATAAAGATCGACACTTTATAGAAAGTTGTATATTTTAAAAAGTCCTATCTAAACTCTATATTTAGCTACAATTATACATAAACTTTTAGAGTTGCTCTTACAAAGAGAATTAGATCAGCCATGAGTTCATTCAATCTATGTATGTGCATATTTTTAAGCTTGCTTACGTTGCACGCAAACTGACTGGAGTTGGCAAAGGAGATGTAGAATATATTGTATTGTAAAGTGAGAATATTTGTAACGTGGAGTGAGAATGAATTTAAGGCATCTGTAATTTGATAGTGTTTTTTCCCCTTTCTAGGCGTTAATTCGCTTCGGTGGAGGAATCAGTTCCTTCCAAGAAGAGCTCAAAAAGCTTTGTCTGCTCAACCTGGACGCCTCGGCCTCGGCCTCGGCGATCCACCGGCACGGTACCGAAACACCTCGGCTCGATTTCGAACCAAACCCTCCAGTGTCCAGCAGCCCCGTCTCGTTCGCCGCGGCAGGAGCGACCGAGCGAGCAGCCATGGCGCCGGTCGATCCCCACTCCTACACCGACGGCGCGCACCCGGTGGTCTCGCGCGCGGCGCTCGCCTTCTACCTCGACTTCGCCGCCTCCACCATACACGCCTCCGCGGTGCTCACCCTCTCCGCGCCGCACTCCGGCGACCTCCTCCTCGACACCCGCGCCCTCGCCGTCCACTCCGCCTCCACCGACGCCGACCCGCCGGAGCCCATCCCCTTCTCCCTCGCCGCGGCGCCCGACCCGGTCCTCGGCACCGCGCTGACCCTCGCCCTGCCCCGCGACACCGCCTCCTTCCGGCTCACCTTCTCAACCTCCCCCGCCGCCTCCGCGCTGCAGTGGCTGGCCCCGCCGCAGACCGCCTCCGCGCAGCCCTTCGTCTTCTCGCAGTGCCAGTCCATCCACGCCCGCTCCGTCTTCCCCTGCCACGACACCCCCGCCGCGCGCATCACCTTCTCGCTCCTCCTCAACGTCCCCGAGCAGCTCTCCGCCGTCGCCGCTGCGCGCCACGTCGCGCGCCGGGACCCGCTGCCCTCCGACCACCGCGGAGCGTGCGACGACGGGCTCTGGTGCGCGCCCGGTCGCATCGTTGAGGAGTTCCAGATGGACCAGTCCGTGCCGCCCTACCTCTTCGCGTTCGCCGCCGGCAGCATCGGGTTCAGGGACCTCGGCCCGAGGACGCGGGTGTACGCGGAGGGAGGGGACACGGTGCTGGACGAGGCGGCCAGGGAGTTCGCGGGAGTGGAGGAGATGGTCAAGGTTGGGGAGGGGCTCTTTGGGCCGTATGAATGGGAGAGGTTCGATCTGCTCGTGCTGCCACCGAGCTTCCCCTATGGAGGCATGGAGAACCCCAGGATGGTGTTCCTCACTCCCACGGTCATCAAAGGGGATGCTGCAGGGGCTCAGGTTGTGGCCCATGAGCTCGCACATAGCTGGACTGGCAATCTGATTACTAACAAAACCAATGAAGATTTCTGGCTAAATGAGGTGAGTGAACACACGTTGTTGTTGATGTTGTCGCTGTCAGCCTTTAGCCCTTTACTATGCAATCAGTAGTTTTCCTCAAAATTCAACGTAGTAGGAATCGATATGGTATATTCTGCACGTCTCTTATATTCATGTTTATGTGGAATATCTGACCTTGCTACTCGCCCACTAGTTCATTTTTGAACTAAACCGCGACAGATAAAAAAGAAAGGAACGAATACTAGAAAGTAAAACAGCAGCAGCCCTTGCAGCTGCTGAAAAGCACAGCTGAGCAGGCCCTTGGGCTCTCTTTGATAGGGTTCCACCAGTTTGATGAATCTTGGGGCAGATCCACTATTTTGGTGGATCAGATCCACGATGAAACTGGAAGCGTTTGGCTAAAAAACTCAGATCAGAATCTGTTTTTGTTGAATGGAGCTGGTGGAGCTCTACCAAACATGTTAGTCTCCCATAGCATTGAATATTTGTGGAGTCAAGTTTAACCAGTAGCTTATGTATGATTTGGGTTATGGATCTGAAGTGTAAGAACCCTACTTTAGGTTAGGAGATTTTACTTTACAAGAACTCCGTCTCTTTGCCGATATATAGACCTTTCGACTACCATAGTTTCCCATGTCAAATGTCACTGAATATTTGTGTGACTCAAGTTTAGCCAATTGCTTATGTATGATTTATGGATCTGAAGTGTAAGAACCCTAGTTTAGATTAGGAGAATTTTACTCTACAAGAACTTTATCTCTTTACCGATATAGACAGAGAATATATACTTCTTTATAGCAGTATGCATTTTCTGCTAGATTGGTCGCACTCCAGTAACTGGGGTCTGGTTCTACACTGGGTACCACGTCATCAGGACTCCGAGAAAAGATCTTCTAATGCTTTTACCGTTTCCCTGACCAGTGTGTGAAATGTTAGGTGGGAGATGCTAGAGAGCATATTTTTTCTGAAACTGTGAAATCATGATTTCTTCTCTTCTAATACAGTTGCGTCTTGCTGCTACTCAGAATAGTATTGCACATCTGCCATTAAAAATGTGGAGCTGCAAACTTGCCGTCAGAATGATATGGACTGGACCCTACCATTCTTGGCACTGGAATGACGGGTTTGACTAATGTAGTTTTTGGCACGTGCCCCTAGTTTACAGTCACATAAAACAGGGCCGAAGGTGGTGTTCCTTGACTCTGGAACATCGTTGCCTCCCTGGGTATGTGGGGCTCTTTTTGGCTCTACCTTGTAAAAACCTTTTGCAAATAGTGTACCATGTTTCTTGACCCCATTCCTTGACCCCCATCGATCTGGGATGGTGACTTTCACATTTCCACACAAGATGGTTGTTGCTACCCCTGGACTGATACCACCATTGCCTCTACCGACAAACCGAGGTCCATCACCATTTGGCTCTCTGCCTCCACATTCTGGCCTTTGTTTTTTTTCTCGAACGCGCAGCAGAGCTGCACGTCTTTATATATTAGAGAACGAAACAGAGTCTTACACATTGGGCCTGGCCTCAAGACAAAAGCCAAAGAAAGAAAAGAAAAGGGCCCACAGACATGGTTACATTATAGCAAAACGACTCGACCCGATCCTTCTCATGAAGTTGGCTAGATCTAGCTCACTCAGGTGCTTAGCACCAGCCATGATCCAGCACACTAGCCCATCAAGGAATTGATGCTGCACTTTCTGAATGGAGGGACGATCCTTATAAAAAACAACTTGATTCCTCTATAGCCAAAGACACCAAGCACCCAAAATGATAGCATTGTTGAACCCCTTTCTCTTATCTTTCATTACGCTATTGCTGGTCCTCCTCCACCAACTCCACAAAGGAAACATCACCGACCCTTGGTGGGAAGAAGCTTCCGGGTCAGTTAATGGACCTATTAAGAAGGGGCTCAATTCTCTCATTGCTTTGGGGGGCTTGGATTATTTGGGATCATCAAAACAAATGTATCTTTGATGGCTGGACCCCCAATGTCTCTCTAGCTTTTTAGTTAGCTAGGGAAGAAAGAATGGTGTGGGAGATGGCCGGGGCCAAGGGCCTCTCTTACTTGGCGGCCTCTATTCCTGAGGCTTAGTTCTGGAAAGGGGGGCTGGATAGTTTGGTGGGTTTCCATAGTTTGTTTAGATGGAACTTCCCAGGTCGCTGAGTTTTCGACCTCCGTAAGGAAGTCCTTGTACCTGATCTGGTTTAGACCTTCAATTCTTTATTCTTAATATAATGGGGCGCAGCTTTCCTGCGCTTGTCGAGAAAAAAAAAGAGATGACCCATCCCAAAATGAGCAAGAAGATGGTACCAGAACTGTCGGACAAAGATGGGTAGGAGGAACACCATAGGGAGTAGCAGGAGAGCTGCAAAAGGTTGGATTTGAGTTAGCATGGGCCAGTAATAATAAAGCTGGTAGGCAGGTAGGTGAAGATGTAGAAACAAGAGAAAGGGGTCTTTAACCTCATGTAGTGTTTTCCTTTGCCATTTTGTTTTATTTTTTTGCAAATATAAAAATAGGAAGTAATGACCGGGTTAAAGCAGTGTCAAATCAGAATTTTGCTAGTTCAGTCTTCAGTGGCAAATTTGAATTTGGACCTTTTTTAAGGGCAAGTTTGCAGTTGGCGTGTGTGGAAACAGAGGTAAATGTGCAACTTTTCTGGGCTATGATGATGCTGTTTATCATGCCTAAGTGCCTAACAACTTAATATGTATATTGACATTTTAGTCTCATATTGTTGTCACTTGATACAGGGATTCACAACATATGCTGAGAGGAGGATTGTTGAGGTTGTGCAAGGGGAGGAGCGGGCAGCCTTAAACATGGGGATTGGATGGAGGGGGTTGAACAGGATGATGGAGAGGTTTAAGGATAACAAGGAGTTCACCAAGTTGAAGCCAAAGATGGCAGGGATTGACCCTGATGATGTTTACTCTGAAGTGCCCTATGAGAAAGGTTTCCAGTTCCTTTGGAGAATTGAGCGTGAGGTGGGTGGAAGTATGGAACATGGCAACTCTTCTACTCTTCCTTGCAACATTCTTTCAGTAAAATTACTTCAGTATTGGACTAATTTCTAACGTGATGTCTTATGCATGTTGCTTGTATCAGATTGGCAGGCCTGCTTTCGACGAATTTTTAAAGAAGTACATTGCAACCTTCAAGTTCCAATCGATAGATACAGAGACATTTCTTGAATTCCTCAAAACCAATGTACCTGGGATAGAAAACAAAATTGACCTTCACCTGTGGGTTGAGGGGACTGGTATCCCTCCTGATGCCATGGAACCAGATTCAGCTACTTACAAAAAGATCTGCTCCTTAGCTGCAGAATTCAAATCTGGAAAACTTCCAAGTGAAGATGAGGTGGCAAAGTGGAGTGGGCAAGAATGGGAACTTTATATAGAAAATCTACCAGCAGATGTTGAAGCCTCACAGGTATGGGCTCTTATCAAATACCAATGTTATCTCTCATTTATTGGTGTCTGAGAGTTACCTTGGTGCTTATGATGATTCTATTCAGAATATGATGACTCCCATAGTACAAACTGTTAGGCTTTGACATGTGTGTTTCAGGTCTATCATGGGCTGTTGTGCACTGCAGACTGTTGCATCGCCTGTTCCAGTGAATCAGAATCCCTCCATTCATAGCATCTGTTTTCTATCTATTCCAATTGAGTTGCGTAATTTACTTTGCAAGACAGCATCCATGTTTATTGATACATCACTGTTTCCAAGGGAAAATAAACTAATTTCCATTGGGAAAATGGAAATCCATTGGAAAACAGGGTTGCCAAACTAGCCTTTAAGTGGAAATTGTACTGAACTGGATTTTACTTGAACAAGTGGCAAAGGCATGTAGGCCTAACACAACTTGCTTGGGACTTATATGCAATGTGCTTGTTAGATGTTGTTGATTTATTTTGACTTTGTCAGTTAGAGCAAGCCCAGCCCAGGCTTATATGGATGTTGGCTTAGACAGAAGTGACAGCACACGTAGATGGAGTTCTGAAACAACTATCCTGCCATCACAATCACAGCCCAACGCTAAGTTCTGGCCTGTCCAAAAACGTTACTTTTGCTTTGCAGTGCACCTTCCTGACTTCTTCTGCACGTGCTTTCTCTTTCTCTCTCCACCCGACGGTCCTAGACTCCCATGTTCTCCATCGCCCGTGCAGTAGCTATTCTATCTGTCAGAACGAGCACTCGTTACCCCTGCAAGTCACTCTGACGCTCGGCAAGGCTACTGTTCAAGTCGATCTGGACATTCAATACAGACGTGGAGCTTGAAATTTCCAGCTAGCGTGTAGCGCTGGGGCTGGCCTTAGGTAGCTGAAAGATCAAATATCAGTTATGTGGCGGAGATTATACCTCCGTCTTTTCTTCTGTTTACGACTTTAACTTGAATATTATGAGCTCTGGTTTTGTTGTAGAATCTATGTAGATCAACACTGAATTTTTTTTTCTCGAAAGCGCAGGAGAACTGCGCCTCATAATATATTAAGAAGAGGTAAAAAGGGGGCCAAGAAAGGCCAGTACAAAACAACCTCCTTACGGAGGCCAGTAAGAAGCATACAAAAAAGAATCCATTAGACTCTACTTAGCTCTCAGCTAACGGAACAGCTAGATGGCAGAGCCCCTTGGCACCAGCAATCTCCCATTGCATCCTTTCCTCATTAGCAGCTCTAAGACTCATGACAACAATGGGGCTGCAGCCATCAAAAATGCATTTGTTTCTATGCTTCCACAAGGTCCATGCTCCCAGAATGATAAGGGAA
Source organism: Zea luxurians (assembly GCA_029449295.1). Taxonomy (NCBI): domain Eukaryota; kingdom Viridiplantae; phylum Streptophyta; class Magnoliopsida; order Poales; family Poaceae; genus Zea; species Zea luxurians. The sequence goes on from JAOPSE010000002.1 coordinate 215,063,692, forward strand.
TCAGGCCCTTTTCTAGTGAGCCCAGCAGCAATATTCCCCACCGACTCCCACCAGCCTAGATATGAGCCAACATCAGGTTGAGGAGCCAAAGAATGCAGGCCAAAATTCCGTAACAACAGGTACCAGAATTCCCTGGAGAAGGAACAGGTAACAAGGAGATGATCAATAGTTTCATCTTCTTGATCACAAAAGGGGCACCTCTCAGGATGACTCAGCCCTCTTTTAGCAAGTCGATCCGCAGTCCAGAGACGGTTTTGTGCAACCAGCCAGATGAAGAAACGACATTTTGGCAAGGCCCAACAACAACAACAACAAAGCCTTTTTGTCCCAAGCACGTTGGGGTAGGCTAGAGATGAAACCCCGTATGAAAACCTCAGAGCTCAACCCCCAAAGAAAAAAAGGGGAAACAAAGGCAAAGGAGAACCGAAAAAACGACGAAACGGGGAAACACATAAAAGAGATAAAACCCACAAGAACCAGCAAGATCTAAATGAGCACAAGAAGAGGTCAAACGATTAAGGAGGAAAAGCGAAACTATAAATCAAGGTTCTGGCACGTGAATTGCACACTTCCACCCCTTCCTATCCACGGCGAGCTCTTTATCAATATTCCACTCCTTCAGGTCCCTCTTTACAGCCTCTGTCCACGTCAAGGTTGGTCGATCTCTACCTCTCTTCACATTCTCGGGACGCCTAATTATTCCGATATGCACTGGTGCCTCTTCAGGTCTTCGTTGGATATGTCCAAACCATCTCAAACGATGTTGCATAAGCTTCTCCTCAATTGGCGCCACTCCTACTCTCTCTCGTATATCATCATTCCGGACTCGGTCTCTCCTTGTGTGGCCACATATCCAGCGCAACATACGCATCTCTGCCACACATAGTTGTTGGACATGTCGTCTTTTAGTGGGCCAACATTCTGCTCCATACAACATAGCCGGCCGGATTGCTGTCCTGTAGAATTTGCCTTTTAGTTTGTGTGGCACCCGGGGGTCGCATAAGACACCCGCCGCTTGCCGCCACTTCAACCAAGTTTTCCAAATTTTCTTGTAATGAGGGAAAATTACAGACCCCAAAAAGAAGCCCTCGTAAGCAATCTTTGCTGAGTAGATGCCATTAGGAGCAATACTGAAAACATGTTTATCCTCAACCTCAGGCTGCAGCTGCCAATCTGAAGTCATGTCCCATAACTGAAGATACTCTGTTAAGACTCCCACTGTCAGAGGACCTTTAATATCAGAGATCCATTTTCTGTCTGTAATTGCCTCATAGACTGTCCTGCTATTGATAATCCTCTTAGGTATAATATTATATAAACTTGGAGTAAGATCTTTAATTCGCTTACCATATAACCACTTATCCTTCCAAAACTTTGTATTTGTGCCATCCCCCACCTCAGTAATGACCACCTCCATGAAGAAAGCTCTAGCTTTTCCAGGTACTTTTATGTGGAGATCAGACCAAGGTCGAGTAGGATCAGTCTTCTGCAGCCAGAGCCAACACATTCGAAGGGCCCAACATAATTCTTGAAAACTAGATATGCCAAGACCTCCAAGCTGCAGTGGTCGGCAAACACGACCCCAGGCTACAAGACAATGACCTCCTCTCGCCTCCTTCCGGCCCCTCTAAAGAAAGCCCCTGCGAATTTTATCAATTGCATCCAGACCCCATTTTGGAATGTCAACTGCCATAGCAAGGTAGACCAACATGCTTGTGAGAACATGCTGAACCTGCACTCTCCTCCCAGCTTGAGTCATGAGATCTGCCTTCCAATTGGGGAGCTGATCAGCAATCTTCTCAACAATTGGTTGGAACTGCTGTTTGGACAGCTTGTGTAAGGAAAGAGGCAGCCCCAAATAAGTGCAGGGGAATGCTGAAATACCCCCTGGAATCATGTTCTGGGCAGCTACCAAGTCTTGTTCAGAGCACCTTATAGGATAGACTTTTGACTTCTGTGCATTATTATGTAACCTAGAAGCATCCCCGAACAGTTTTAAGATATCTAGAGAGAGGGCCATATCCGCTGTAGAAGGGTGCAAAAAGAGAGCAACGTCATCTGCATACATGGAGACCTTGTGAAGTTTCTTTCTACATGAAAGCTGCTGCAACAGCCCCTCTTCTTCAGCCTTCAGGAACAGAAATCCTAGAACATCCATTACTAAAATAAACAGCATGGGTGAGAGAGGATCACCCTGACGAAGGCCCCTCCTATGTATAATACGACAACCTGGAACACCATTCAACAAAACTTGAGTAGAGGAGGTGGCTAATAATCCACTAATGAGATCCCTCCAGATTTGACCAAAGCCCAGGTGTCGCATTACTTCAATCAAGAAAGGCCAGGACACTGAATCAAAGGCTTTGGTAATGTCCAGCTTCAGCAGCAGACATGCTTTGTGCTGTTGATGAAGAAACTTTGTGGTTTGTTGAACAAGCATAAAGTTGTCCTGGATGAACCTTCCTTTAATAAAAGCACTCTGATTTGGTGATATCATCTCATGAAGCCTCTTGGACAGTCTAGATGCAAGGATTTTGGTGACTAATTTCCCAAAACTATGAACCAAGATAATGGGCCTGAAATCTTAAACATTTTCAGCCCCATCCATTTTAGGGATCAACATGATATATGCTGAGTTTAGCCGACCAAAATTCTCAAACTTTCTCCCCCAAACAACAGAAATGGCAGCCATGACATCACCTTTGATTATGTCCCAACATGCCCTATAGAACCTCCCAGTGAAGTCGTCAGGCCCAGGTGCCTTATCTGAAGGAAGCAGTTTGATGACCTCCCAAACTTCCTGCTCAGAAAAAGGGGCTTCCAACTCAGACAAATCATAGGACGGCATTCCCAAATTCTCTAGATTAATACTTCTCTCCTTGGTTCCACTGGTCCCCAAGTGATTGGTGTAGAAAGAATCGATGCACTCAGCTTTCCCAGTGTGACTAGTTAGGATCTGATTTCCGTCAACCCATCTAGCCACAAAATTTTTTCTTTTGTGATGACGAGCATGTAAATGGAACAACTTCGTATTTGCATCTGCATCTCTTAACCAAGAAATCCTGGCCCTCAAACGTGCCATAGTACGTTTAAAAGAGGAAGGCAGTAGGGATTGTTTTTTAAGCTTGTTCTTAAGCCAGAATTCAGCTGGGCTGAGAATACGTCCATCCTGGGCCATCTCTAACTTGTGCAGAATTTCCTTGGCTAGAGCAAGCTGGGATTTCACATGTCCAACTTTTCTATCACTCCATGTCTGCAATTTTTTAGCCGTTTCTTTCAGCTTTCGGTCCAAGGTATTGAAGGGGCAAGTAGTAGCCTGAACTGAATTCCAAACTTCCGCAACAGTATCCTGAAAATCATCAAGTTTTGTCCAGAAGGCCTCAAAATGGAAACGCCTTCTTCCAATTCTGTTATCTGAAAGTCCTAGGATGAGAGGGCAGTGGTCAGAATCTTGGGAGGCAGTACTTTGAAGGAGGACATTTGGAAATAATATTTCCCAGTCCACTGAGCAGAACACCCTATCCAGCTTGACCAGAACTGGATTTACTTGCTGGTTGGACCAAGTATATCGTCTCCCATGCAAGGGAATTTCTTTTAGAGCTAGGTCTTCAATTAATCTTTTGAACCTATTCATCATAGCTCTGTTGAAATGATTGGTATTCTTGTCAGAGGTCCTGTAGATGAGATTGAAGTCCCCAGCTAACATCCAAGGCCCTAAACAAGCAGTTCTGATATCTCTTAATTCCTGCATAAATAGCAGCTTCTCAGCATCCCCTTGCGGCCCATACACACAGGTTAGCCACCATGCAGTCCCATTCTCTTTACAAAACTGAACCGACACACTATGATTATCAATTCTGCTCTGCCCAGTCGATTTAAGATGGTGTCTCCATGCAACCAAAATGCCCCCACTAACTCCAACAGCAGGGAGGAAAATGTATTCACTGAAATTAGAGCCCAGCATGGAAAGAATGGTATGGTAGGAGATATTCTGCATTTTAGTCTCCTGTAGACAAACAACATCCACCCTAACAGTTTCAACAAAATCCCTCACAGAGTCTTGTCTTAGAGATGAGTTCAATCCTCTAACATTCCAAACAAGGATTTTTGAAGGGTCCATTAAAAAAATTTACAGCAAGGGAGCAACCAGCGCAAGACCCTACTCAAGGCTCCAAAACAGAAGGAGCACTCTAGCCACAAGGCTGCAAGGGCTTCAACATGACACTGAGACAGGGGTTGGGAAAACAGTTTGGCGTATGCATCAATAGCTTCCTGACTGATGCCCTCAGTTTCTGAAATAATGTGCAGGGTTGCCATAGCTTTTTTCATTGATCTTCTTCCTAGGTCCTGCATGATAAATTCAACTCCAACCCCAGCCACTCTACGACTTCTTCGGGGAACAGCCAGCGATGAGAGTGGAGAAGATGCCTTCTTGTGTACTTTGATGCATGGATTTGGTAGTAGAGCAGCCGGCCTGATAGCAACTCTGTTCAGGAAATACTCAGCACTTGAACAACTGATCTGTTTTTCCACATCTGAGCTAACAACCTCCATTTCAGCCAAGTTATCCAGAACCTGCTCAACATCTCTTCTTCCATCAACAATCACCTGGGCAACCTCAGTATCCTGGCAAACCTTGTTTCTTGACATTTTTCTGGTATATACCTTCAGGGAAGTGGAACTCTGATTCTTCCCAAAGGTTGCGGAGGAGTAAGAAACACTTGGCGGGGCTTCACTGTTCGCTGTGATTCTATGGGGCGAGCTAGAAACAATTCTCTCCAGCGTCTCCTCAGGCTGGTTATGAGTAGGCGAAGAGAATTTATTCTGGCCCAGCGTCCCTATCCCATTGTCCTTAACTATGGGAGATAGCTGATGAGGCGAGTTCAGGTTGGTCATCTCCAGCGGCCCATCCGAGGGACTGTGGTGGGGCGAAGATGGACCAAACGATCCCAGCGGCCCATCAAGGGTTATAGCTTCATCATATGGTTTCTGGTGGGGCGAGTCATGGCACAAGCTCTCCAGCGACCCTGAGACAAAGGTTCCCAGGTGCGGAGAAGAAGTGGCCTGACCCAGCGTTCCTTCCAACTGAATGTCAGTTATCCCAGCATCGGGAGGAAACGAAACACGCGCATTCTCCCCAAGATCCTCCTCGACTTCCACCCGAACCGGTGGCTGAAACAGAAACTCCTCTGCTCCTAGCTGATCCTCGTACCTCCCAGCTGTCACCTCAACCCCTGGGGCAGTCTCCTCAACTCCCGGGGCACTCCCAGGCACAATTACCGCATGCGCGCGTCCCAAAGGAAGTCGTGGGCCCAGACGCATCTGAACAGGCCGCTGTAGATCAACAGGGATCGGCCGCCTCCGATGCTGGGGACCTTGATCCTCAGGGTCATCATCATCAGGTTCCCTTCCCGACGGAGGTGGAGGAGGTGGTGGTGGGGTCGCCGTTGTCATCTGTAGGGTCTTCGGTGGAAGGATATCAATGGAAATCTTATAGGTTAAGAATCTCTTTTCCTGATCATCTATCCCAGCCTCCAAGATGTGTAAATCCATTTTCCTGACCAGTTTTTCAGGATCAAAACACCATGCTTTCACCATCAAGGCTGAAAAATCCCTCATTTCCAATGCTTCTGAATGTAGTGCTTCAACCCAACATGAGTCCCTGAGCAACTGCTCAGCTGTAGATCTACACCAAGCATGATGAGGAATGCCTGTTAATCTAACAACCACCAACTCAGCCATCGACGATGAGGACGCATGAGCGAATCTGGACCATCTTTTGAGCAGCAAACTGAAACGGGGCACATTGTTTTGGTGTCAAGTTGGAGGACATGAGGATTCATCAGACCTACCCTGAAGATTTCCTGCTGTTTCTACCGGATGAAGACACGGCAACCAAGGTTCTCAACGAAGGAAGACCTCTGAACCAGAAACCCCAGGACGTGAACCAGTCACAGAGACGAACAGAGCACGACGAAGGGCAATTTCCTCCTGAAAATTACGTTGTCCTCCCCAATTTCCCCACTATTTTGATGGTAGGTTGCACTACAGGAAACTGCTTAATTTCTGGCGGCCAAAGGTCACCGAAAATAAGGCTTTACCGCCAAAAATAGCTGTCAGCGGCTGGCATCCGGCGACCGAAAGTTCCTCGTTTTTCCTGTAGCGTTGCATTAAAAAAATTGTTTGGAGATTCTATTGCAGAATACCATTTAGTCATGAAGAGACTTGAGTAACTAGATCATTTGTTTCTTTCTTTAGCAAACTAAACATGGTCACATCTATATAAACCGTGTTTTTGTTCATTTCTCAGTTGCAAATACCGACGCATTGCTGGCTTTTCGTACCTGAGCATCCCGTAACATATAGTTGATTGATTGAAGAAAGTTTAAAGTTAGCCTGTTCTTCACTATAATGACGTAGTACAAAGTAAAGTGGGGCTTGTCCAGTGTCCATCACTTTATATGAAAGGCTTTGGCGTGTTGTTAGCTGTTACATATAGCATGCTATTGTTGTGCACCAGCTCTTCTCTTTCTAACACAACTTATATATATATATATATATATATATATATATATATATATACATACATCACAATAACTCATTGAGTGATTTAAAGATCGACTGACCACTATATCTTCTTCTGCATGCAGGTCACTGCTCTCGACGAGCGGTACAAGCTATCTGAAAGCCGTGACTACGAGGTCAAGGTGGCGTTCCTCCAGCTGGCGATCCCCACCGGGTGCAAGTGCTACTTCAACGAGGTTGAGAAATGCTTGAAGCAGGTGGGAAGGATGAAGTACCTCCGCCCGCTCTACAGCTCGCTGGCCAAGTGCTCCAGCGAGGAGAAGATGCTGGCCCAGAGGATATTCTCGGAGGCTCAAGAGTTCTACCACCCAATAGCTCGAAGTGTTGCGGAGGCCATTTTGTCGAAGCATAGCTAAGCAAGCCAAGACTCTTGCTTAGCGATTCACGCTTGATCTGGTGACTGCTGCTCAGTTTGCTTCTTTCGCGTAAAAAAAAAAAGCCAAACAAAACAAAAAATTCCGTTGCCGGGACTCGAACCCGGGTCTTTCGGGTGAGAGCCGAATATCCTGACCAGCTAGACTACAACGGATGTTGTTATATGGTTCCGTATAACTTTATATAACATAAACGTAAATAAAAAAGAATTCATGACTTGCGTGATGATGATCATGTGTGCAAACACAGCGGACTGTTCCTAGCTTCACGTACAACCTACCACAACCATGAAATAGTAGCTACGACTTTTGTGTCTATCTTAAACTTCGTTTATGTTGCTGGTGTGGTGGTGTGTTCTAAACAGAAGCTGGAGAAGAGGACCTCAAATGCCATATCAATAAATATTATAAAGGTTTGATTGGGAAGCTAAAACAAAACTCATTAACTATGAAGGAATCGATTAAACCCCAAGATTTATAATATCAAAAACGCAATTATGATCGCACCCTTCACCTCGAATGAGGTCTGCAAGGCTGTTCTCAAAACGGAACACACTAAAGCTCTAGGACCGGATGGTTTTTTAGCCGAGTTTTATCAGGGTTTCTAGGAGTCAATAAAGGATGATTTGTTAGCCTTCTACGCGTAATTTCACAATGCTACCCTTCCGGTGTATAGCCTGAATTTTAGGGTAATTACTCTTCTACCTAAGAGGCTAAGAAATGTAATGTCTAAAAAATCCAAAATTATCAGTCTATTTGTTTACTTAATGTTAATTTTTAAAATAATTAAAAGTTCTCACAAACAAAATTAGTGTTATTGCGGATAAGATTAATAATCCCTCAAAAATAGCTTTCATGCTTGGTCGCAACATTCTCGAAAGTGTAACTGTGCTCCATGAGACTATATATGAGCTAGACGGGAAAAATGAACGAACTGGTACTAAAGTAGTATTTTGAAAAAAAACATACGATAAAGTAAAACGGCCCTGACTCCAACAGGCTATGTGAATGGAAGGTTTCTTGCCTAACTGGTATGATTGGGTTCAATCGATGGTCTCGATAGGCGAGGTCGCGGTTAAATTTAATGAAGTTGGTCCTTTACTACTCATAAGGGCCTCCGACAAGGTGATTCACTTTTTCTGATCCTTTTTAATATAGTTGTGGATATATTGGCGATCCTCTTTTCAAAAGCGAAGGAAAGTAACCAATTCGCAGGAGTGGTTCCTCACCTAGTGGAAGGGGGACTTTCTATACTCCAATTTGTGGATGATATCGTTGTTCTTATAGATCAAAGCTTGGAACATGTGTGTAACGTGAAACTTCATCTAGCCGCTTTTGAGCAAAAGTTGAGTTTGAAATCAACTTTCACAAAAGTGACCTCTTTTGCTATGGCTTAGCTAAGTATTATGAACAAAAATTACTCTCGTCTTTTTGGTTGTGGGCTCTGTTCACTACCTTTCAAATACCTTGGGATTCCTATTACCTATTGTCGGTTTGAAACGACGAGTGATAATATGTCATTGATATATTCTAAAAAATATTAAACACATGAAAACATAAATTACTTCATTTGGGCGGGCACCTAGTGCTCATTAATTCAGTATTTAGCAACATTTTCATTTTTATGATGTCTTTCTTTGAGGTGCCTGCGGGGGTCTTAGAAAAACTAGATGTCATTTGTTCCCAGTTCTACTGGTAAGGTAGTCATTTTAAAACAAATATAGACTAACAAAATAGAAGATTATTTGTCAACCTAAGGAGATCGGTGAATTCAGTGTAGCCTATCTAGTCATTAAGAACATTTGCTTACTCAGCAAGTTGCTCTTTAAGTTACTAAATGAAGATGGTACAAGTTTGGAAATTCTTAAAAATAAATACTTCGGGTCCAAATCGCTTACTCGAGTCGCGAGAAAACTAGGAGACTCACATTTCTATTATGGGCTCATGAATATTAAATAAGAATTCTTGAGATAGGGAGGTTTCGAGTATGCAATGGTCAAACGACTAGGTTTTGGAACGACAAATGGGTTCTCGATGGACCGTTTAAGGACCATTTTTTAATATTTTAATATTGTGCATAAAAAGAATGCTTTAGTCAAAGATGTTATGAATGGAAATATAACCCACCTATTTTTTTATAGAACTATTGTTGGGGTAAAAATTGTTGAGTGGCAAATATAAGCGTGTGTCACGGCCCGATAACCTGGGTGGGCGCACCGTATGTGCGGGCGGCCCCAACGGACACGCCATGTGTCGGCGGTCCGGTTCCAACAATTGGTATCAGAGCCAGGTTGGCCCAGTGCATTCTCGGACAAATCTCGGCTCACAATGTGTGAGCGGGAGATTGTTGGAAATAGTCCCACATTGTCTGGTGAGATTGTGAAAGCATGGTTTATAAGGTTGAGGGTGCAACCCCTATCAGACTAGCTTTTTGGGGGAGTGTTGGCCCAAGAGACCTAAAGCCCGTTGCTATACGTGCGGGCGCGTGTGTCGCGGCCCGATAACCTGGGTGGGCGCACCGTATGTGCGGGCGGCCCCAACGGACACGCCATGTGTCGGCGGTCCGGTTCCAACAATTGGTATCAGAACCAGGTTGGCCCAGTGCATTCTCAGACAAATCTCGGCTCACAATGTGTGAGGGGGAGATTGTTGGGAATAGTCCCACATTGTGTGGTGAGAGTGTGATAGCATGGTTTATAAGATTGAGGGTGCAACCCCCTGATAGGCTAGCTTTTTGGGGGGAGTGTTGGCCCAAGAGATCTAAAGCCCGCTGCTATACGTGCGGACGCGTGTGTCGCGGGCTTTAGGTCTCTTGGGCCAACACTCCCCCAAAAAGCTAGCCTATCAGGGGGTTGCACCCTCAATCTTATAAACATGCTATCACTGAGAGCACCTAGAGGGGGGTGAATAGGTGATCCTGTAAAACTTTAAACTTAAGCCACAAAAACTTGGTTAAGCGTTAGCACAATAATCGCCAAGTGGCTAGAGAGGAGTCTCAACAAAACACAATAACCATAAGAGATCAATCACAGAGATGGCACAGTGGTTTATCCCGTGGTTCGGCCAAGACCAACGCTTGCCTACTCCACATTGTGGCGTCCCAACGGACGAGGGTTGCAATCAACCCCTCTCAAGCGGTCCAAAGACCCACTTGAATACCACGGTGTTTTGCTTTGCTTTTCTATATCCCGTTCGCGAGGAATCTCCACAACTTGGAGTCTCTCGCCCTTACACTTGAAGTTCACAAAGAAGCACGGAGTAAGGGAGGGATGAGCAACGCACACAAGACACAAGAACACAGTGACAACACGCACACAAGTCGCAACAAGAGCTCGCAACACAACCCGACGAGTTCACAACTCAAATAGAGCTCTAGATGCTATCACGAAGAAACAAATGCGTGGAATCGAAGTCTTGGTGCTTAGGAATGCTTTGAGTATGCTTGGTTATCTTCTTCATGCGCCAAGGGGTCCCTTTTATAGCCCCAAGGCAGCTAGGAGCCGTTGAGAGCATTGTTGGAAGGCAAATCTTGCCTTCTGTCGACTGGCGCACCGGACAGTCCGGTGCACCACCGGACACTGTCCGGTGCGGATATCCTTCCTTATTTGACGAAGCCGACCGTTGGAGTTTGAGAGCCGTTGGCACACCGGACACTGTCCGGTGCACACCGGACAGTCTGGTGCTCTAATGTGACCGTTGGCTCGGCCACGCGTCATGCGCGGAATCCTCGGCCGACCGTTGCCCCGGCTGACTGTTGGCTCACCGGACAGTCCGGTGCACCACCGGACAGTCTGGTGAATTTTAGCCGTACGCCGTTAATCATCTCCCGAGAGCGACGAGTTCGCCTGTGAACGGCTCACCGGACAGTCCGGTGCACCACCGGACAGTCCGGTGAATTATAGCCATACACCGCCGTCGAAGTCCAGAGAGCAGCCTGTTCGCCTGAGCCAGCCTGGCGCACCGGACACTGTCCGGTGCACCACCGGACAGTCCGGTGCACCCAGACTGAGCAGACTTTGGCTGAACAAAGCCATCTCTTTTCCAACTCGATTTTTCCTGTTTCCAGCACTTAGACACAATACATTAGTCCATAAAACAATGTACTAAGTCTAGAAACATACCATTTGACATGATTTGCACTTTGTCCACCACTTTGCATAGAATAACACAAAAGCACTTGTGTTGGCACTCAATCACCAAAATACTTAGAAATGGCCCAAGGGCACATTTCCCTTTCAATCTCCCCCTTTTTGGTGATTTATGCCAACACAACATAAAGCAACTAGAACAAGTGCAACATCAATACAAATGAGAACTCAAAATTGTTTTGATTCAAATTTGGCATATATGGATCAGTCTTTGCCACCACTTGGTTTTGTTTTTGCAAATCAACCTCAATTTTCTATCTCTAAGCCAAACACACATGTTAAGACATAAAGAGAGTCGTTCCAAGAGAAATTGATTCAAGATTTCAAAAACTCCCCCTTTTTCCTATAATCGACTATTCTCCCCACAAGAGGCCAACTTTTGACAAAAGAGACAACAAGTGAGTTTTGACAAACCAAAAGCTCTATTATACTATTTTCAAAATTTCTCAAGTGGTAGCTGATCCATTTATTGCTTTGGCCTTTATTTTCTCCCCCTTTGGCATCAAGCACCAAAACAGGATCAACTTTGGCCCTAGAACCCCATTGCCTCACCAAAGTCTTCAAATAAGAATACAAAGGCAATAAGAGTACATGAGATGAACTTGGAATAGGTTACCCTCTCATCGGAGTGCAGTGGAAGTCTTTCATGGTCCAAGTCCACCTTTTTCCTTTCAAACCTCCTTTGAGACTAAATCAAGCAAACTCAAGTACACGGTTAGTCTCAAAGGGTCAAGTTGTAGCACACCTCCCCCTAAATATGTGCATCACTTGCAAAAAGGACTTGTGAGGTCCGGGGAGTGATTGTACAACTTGAGCACCACAAGTAAGCAACAAAATGCATAAGGAACATGATCAAGGCATAAACACATGTATGCTATAAATCAATCCAAGTTCCGCGAATCTAAGACATTTAGCTCACTACACAGCCTGCAAAAGGTCTTCTCATCTAAAGGCTTGGTAAAGATATCGGCTAGCTGGTTCTCGGTGCTAACATGAAACACTTCGATATCTCCCTTTTGCTGGTGGTCTCTCAAAAAGTGATGTCGGATGTCAATGTGCTTTGTGCGGCTGTGCTCAACAGGATTTTCCGCTATTCGGATAACACTCTCATTGTCACATAGGAGTGGGACTTTGCTCAGATTGTAGCCAAAGTCCCGGAGGGTTTGCCTCATCTAAAGTAGTTGCGCGCAACACTGTCCTGCGGCAACATACTCGGCCTCAGCGGTGGATAGGGCAACAGAAGTTTGTTTCTTAGAGTTCCATGACACCAGGGACCTTCCTAAGAATTGGCACGTCCCCGATGTACTCTTCCTATCGACCTTACATCCAGCATAGTCGGAATCTGAATATCCAATCAAGTCAAAGTTAGACCCCTTTGGATACCAGATCCCGAAGCAAGGCGTAGCGACTAAATATCTAAGAATTCGCTTCACGGCCACTAAGTGACACTCCCTTGGATCGGATTGAAATCTAGCACACATGCATACGCTAAGCATAATATCCGGTCTACTAGCACATAAATAAAGTAAAGACCCTATCATTGACCGGTATGCTTTTTGATCAACGGACTTACCTCCTTTGTTGAGGTCAGTGTGTCTGTCGGTTCCCATCGGAGTCTTTGCGGGCTTGGCGTCCTTCATCCTAAATCGCTTCAGCAAGTCTTGTGTGTACTTCGTTTGGGAGATGAAGGTGCCGTCCTTGAGTTGCTTCACTTGGAACCCAAGGAAGTAGTTCAACTCGCCCATCATCGACATCTCAAATTTCTGTGTCATCACCCTGCTAAACTCTTCACAAGACTTTTGATTAGTAGAACCAAATATTATGTCATCGACATAAATTTGGCACACAAAAAGATCACCATCGCAAGTCTTAGTGAAAAGAGTTGGATCGGCTTTCCCAACCTTGAAAGCATTAGCAATTTAAAAGTCTCTAAGGCATTCATACCATGCTCTTGGGGCTTGCTTAAGTCCATAGAGCGCCTTAGAGAGCTTACACACGTGGTCGGGGTACCGTTCATCCTCGAAGCCAGGGGGTTGCTCCACGTACACCTCCTCCTTGATTGGCCCGTTGAGGAAGGCGCTCTTCACATCCATTTGAAACAACCTGAAAGAATGGTGAGCGGCATATGCTAGCAAAATACGAATGGACTCTAGCCTAGCCACAGGAGCAAAAGTCTCCTCAAAGTCCAAACCTGCGACTTGGGCATAACCTTTTGCCACAAGTCGAGCCTTGCTCCTCGTCACCACCCCGTGCTCGTCCTGTTTGTTGCGGAACACCCACTTGATTCCCACAACATTTTGCTTGGGACGAGGCACCAGTGTCCAAACTTCATTACGCTTGAAGTTGTTGAGCTCCTCCTGCATGGTCAACACCCAGTCCGGATCTAGCAAGGCCTCTTCTACCCTGAAAGGCTCAATAGAAGAGACAAAGGAGTAATGCTCACAAAAATTAACCAATCTAGAACGAGTAGTTACTCCCTTGCTAATGTCACCCAAAATTTGGTCGACGGGATGATTCCTTTGAATTGTCGCTCGAACTTGGGTTGGAGGTGCCGGTGGTGCTTCTTCCTCCATCACATGATCATCTTGTGCTCCCCCTTGATCACACGCCTCTTCTTGATGAACTTGTTCATCGTCTTGAGTTGGGGGATGCACCATCGTTGAGGAAGAAGGTTGATCTTGCTCCAGTTGTTCCTGTGGTCGCACATCGCCAATCGCCATGTTGCGCATAGCGGCCGTTGGAACGTCTTCTTCATCTACATCATCAAGATCAACAACTTGCTCTCTTGGAGAGCCATTAGTCTCATCAAATACAACGTCGCTAGAGACTTCAACCAAACCCGATGATTTGTTGAAGACCCTATACGCCTTTGTATTTGAGTCATAGCCTAATAAAAACCCTTCTACAGCTTTGGGAGCAAATTTAGAAGTTCTACCTTTCTTCACAAGAATATAACACTTGCTCCCAAATACATGAAAGTAAGACACATTGGGTTTGTTACCGGTTAGAAGCTCATACGAAGTCTTCTTGAGGAGGCGGTGAAGGTAGACCCAGTTGATGGCGTGGCAAGCCGTGTTCACGGCTTCCGACCAAAAGCGCTCGGGGGTCTTGAACTCTCCAAGCATAGTCCTCGCCATATCGATGAGCGTCCTGTTCTTCCTCTCTACCACACCATTTTGCTGTGGTGTGTAGGGAGCGGAGAACTCGTGCTTGATCCCCTCCTCCTCAAGGAACTCCTCCACTTGAAGGTTCTTGAACTCGGACCCATTGTCGCTCCTTATCTTCTTCACTTTGAGCTCAAACTCATTTTGAGCTCTCCTGAGGAAGCGCTTGAGGGTCCCTTGGGTTTCTGATTTATCCTGCAAAAAGAATACCCAAGTGAAGCGGGAAAAATCATCAACTATAACAAGACCATACTTACTTCCTCCTATGCTTAGATAGGCGACGGGTCCGAAGAGGTCCATATGAAGCATCTCCAAGGGTCTTGATGTGGTCATCACATTTTTGGTGTGATGAGAGCTTCCCACCTGTTTCCCTGCTTGACAAGCTGCACAAGGTCTATCTTTTTTGAAATGCACATTAGTTAGACCTATCACGTGTTCTCCCTTTAGAAGCTTGTGGAGGTTCTTCATCCCCACATATGCTAGACGACGATGCCACTGCCAGCCCATGCAGGTCTTAGCAATTAAGCATGCATCTAGACCGGCCTCCTCTTTTGCAAAGTCAACTAAATAAAGTTTGCCGTCTAGTACACCCTTAAAAGCTAGTGAACCATCACACCTTCTAAAGACAGACACATCTACATTTGTGAATAGACAATTATATCCCATATTGCATAATTGACTAACAGATAACAAATTATATCCAAGAGACTCAACTAAAAACACATTAGATATAGAGTGCTCGGATGAAATAGCAATTTTACCTAACCCTTTTACCTTGCCTTGGTTCCCATCACCGAATATTATTGAATCTTGGGAATCCTTGTTCTTAACGTAGGAGGTGAACATTTTCTTCTCCCCCGTCATGTGGTTTGTGCATCCACTGTCGATAATCCAGCTTGAGCCCCCGGATGCATAAACCTGCAAGGCAAATTTAGGCTTGGGTCTTAGGTACCCAACTCTTGTTGGGTCCTACAAGGTTAGTTACAATGGTCTTAGGGACCCAAATGCAAGTTTTATCTCCCTTGCATCTTGCCCCTAATTTCCTAGCAATCACCTTCTTATTCTTTCTACAAATGGCAAATGAAGCATTGCAAGCATAATAAATTGTAGAAGGTTCATTTATTTTCCTAGGAACATTAACAACATTTCTCCTAGGCATATGATGAACAACATTTCTTCTAGACATATTTCTACCATGCATATAGGAAGAACTAGAAGCAAACATGGCATGAGAATCAAAAGCATCATAAGCATTACAACTCCTATAAGCATTTCTAGACTGTCTCCTATCATGGTACATAAAAGCATGGTTCTTTTTAGCACTACTAGACATAGGGGCCTTCCCTTTCTCCTTGGCGGAGATGGGAGCCTTATGGCTTGTCAAGTTCTTGGCTTCCCTCTTGAAGCCAAGTCCATCCTTAATTGAGGGGTGTCTACCAATCGTGTAGGCATCCCTTGCAAATTTTATTTTATCAACTTCACTTTTGCTAGTCTTAAGTTGGGTATTAAGACTAGCCACTTCATCATTTAATTTAGAAATGCAAGCTAGGTGTCCACTACAAGCATCAACATTAAAATCTTTGCACCTATTGCAAATCATAATATGTTCTACACAAGATTTAGATTTACTTGCTACTTCTAGTTTAGCATTTAAATTATCATTAACACCTTTTAAAGTAGAAATGATTTCATGGCAAGTAGATAGTTCACTAGAAAGCATTTCATTTCTTTTAATTTCTAAAGCAAGGGATTTTTGAGCCTCTACAAACTTATCATGTTCTTCGTACAAAAGATCCTCTTGCTTTTCTAATAATTTATTCTTATCATTTAAAGCATCAATCAATTCATTGATTTTATCAATTTTATTTCTATCTAAACCTTTAAATAAACTAGAATAGTCTATTTCATCGTCATCACTAGACTCCTCATCACTTGAAGAAGTATAAGTGGTATTCCGAGTGCATACCTTCTTCTCCTTTGCCATGAGGCACGTGTGATGCTCGTTTGGGAAGAGGGATGACTTGTTGAAGGCGGTGGCGGCGAGTCCTTCATTGTCAAAGTTGGAAGAGGAGCAATCCGAATCCCACTCCTTTCCGATGTGTGCCTCGCCCTTGGCCTTCTTGTAATTCTTCTTCTTTTCCCTTTTGTTCCCTTTTTCCTGGTCACTATCATTATCGGGACAGTTAGCAATAAAATGATCAATCTTACCACATTTGAAGCATGAGCGCTTCCCCTTTGTTTTGGTCTTGCTTGGCTGTCCCTTGCGACCCTTTAGCGCCGTCTTGAAGCGCTTGATGATGAGGGCCATCTCTTCGTCATTGAGCCCTGCTACCTCAACTTGCGCCACCTTGCTAGGTAGCGCCTCCTTGCTTCTCGTTGCCTTGAGAGCAACGGGTTGAGGCTCATTGATTGGACCATTCAACGCGTCGTCCACGTATCTCGCCTCCTTGATCATCATTCGCCCGCTTACGAACTTCCCAAGAACTTCTTCGGGTGACATCTTGGTGTACCTAGGATTTTCACGAATATTGTTCACCAGATGTGGATCAAGTACAGTAAAGGACCTTAGCATTAGGTGGACGACGTCGTGGTCCGTCCATCGCGTGCTTCTGTAGCTCCTTATTTTGTTGATAAGGGTCTTGAGCCGGTTGTACGTTTGGGTTGGCTCCTCGCCCCTTATCATCGCGAATCTCCCGAGTTCGCCCTCCACCAACTCCATCTTGGTGAGCATGGTGACGTCGTTCCCCTCATGAGAGATCTTGAGGGTGTCCCAGATCTGCTTGGCATTATCCAAGCCGCTCACCTTGTTGTACTCGTCCCTGCACAAAGAGGCTAACAATACAGTAGTAGCTTGTGCATTTTTATGAATCTGTTCATTGATAAACATAGGACTATCCGAGCTATCAAATTTCATTCCACTCTCAACAATCTCCCATATGCTTGGATGGAGAGAGAACAAGTGACTACGCATTTTGTGACTCTAGAATCCGTAGTCCTCCCCATCAAAGTGTGGAGGCTTGCCAAGAGGGATAGAAAGCAAATGTGCATTTGAACTCTGTGGAATACGAGAGTAATCGAAAGAAAAGTTCGAATTGACCGTCTTTCTTTTGTCGTAGTCGTTGTCGTCGTTGTCCTTTTGGGAAGAAGTGGACTCGTCGCTGTCGTCGTAGTAGACGATCTCCTTGATGTGCTGTGTCTTCTTCTTCTTCCCATCTTTACGTTTGTGGCCCGAGCCCGAGTCGGTAGGCTTGTCATCCTTCGGCTCGTTGACGAAGGACTCCTTCTCCTTATCGTTGATCACAATTCCCTTCCCCTTAGGATCCATCTCTTCGGGCGATTAGTCCCTTCGTGAAGAGAATGGCTCTAATACCAATTGAGAGCACCTAGAGGGGGGTGAATAGATGATCCTGTAAAACTTTAAACTTAAGCCACAAAAACTTGGTTAAGCGTTAGCACAATAATTGCCAAGTGGCTAGAGAGGAGTCTCAACAAAACACAATAACCACAAGAGATCAATCACAGAGATGACACAGTGGTTTATCCCGTGGTTCGGCCAAGACCAACGCTTGCCTACTCCACGTTGTGGCGTCCCAACGGACGAGGGTTGCAATCAACCCCTCTCAAGCGGTCCAAAGACCCACTTGAATACCACGGTGTTTTGCTTTGCTTTTCTATATCCCGTTCACGAGGAATCTCCACAACTTGGAGTCTCTCGCCCTTACACTTAAAGTTCACAAAGAAGCACGGAGTAAGGGAGGGATGAGCAACGCACACAAGACACAAGAACACAGTGACAACACGCACACAAGTCGCAACAAGAGCTCGCAACACAACCCGACGAGTTCACAACTCAAATAGAGCTCTAGATGCTATCACGAAGAAACAAATGTGTGGAATCGAAGTCTTGGTGCTTAGGAATGCTTTGAGTATGCTTGGTTATCTTCTCCATGCGCTAAGGGGTCCCTTTTATAGCCCTAAGGCAGCTAGGAGCCGTTGAGAGCATTGTTGGAAGGCAAATCTTGCCTTCTGTCGACTGGCACACCGGACAGTCCGGTGCGGATATCCTTCCTTATTTGACGAAGCCGACCGTTGGAGTTTGAGAGCCGTTGGCACACCGGACACTGTCCGGTGCACACCGGACAGTCTGGTGCTCCAATGTGACCGTTGGCTCGGCCACGCGTCACGCGCGGAATCCTCGGCCGACCGTTGCCCCGGCTGACTGTTGGCTCACCGGACTGTCCGGTGGCACCGGACTGTCCGGTGAATTTTAGCCGTACGCCGTTAATCATCTCCCGAGAGCGACGAGTTCGCCTGTGAACGGCTCACCGGACAGTCCGGTGAATTATAGCCGTACACCGCCGTCGAAGTCCCGAGAGCAGCCTGTTCGCCAGAGCCAGCCTGGCGCACCGGACACTGTCCGGTGCACCACCGGACAGTCCGGTGCACCCAGACTGAGCAGACTTTGGCTGATCAAAGCCATCTCTTTTCCAACTCGATTTTTTCTGTTTCCAGCACTTAGACACAATATATTAGTCAATAAAATAATATACTAAGTCTAGAAACATACCTTTTGACATGATTTGCACTTTGTCCACCACTTTGCATAGAATAACACAAAAGCACTTGTGTTGGCACTCAATCACCAAAATACTTAGAAATGGCCAAGGGCACATTTCCCTTTCAATCACACTCTCACCACACAATGTGAAGTCCCACATTGTGTGGTGAGAGTGTGATAGCATGGTTTATAAGATTGAGGGTGCAACCCCTGATAGGCTAGATTTTTGGGGGGAGTGTTGGCCCAAGAGACCTAAAGCCCGCTGCTATACGTGCGGGCGCGTGTGTCGCGGCCCGATAACCTGGGTGGGCGCACCGTCGATCTGCGCTCGTCACGCAGCTGTATGAGATGAAACGGTGTAGCTGCCCGCCACTAAGAACACCAGAGCCTATGCTCACCTATGCAGAGCAAGCAATATGGCACTAATGGAAAGTGGTTAGCCTCTTCTGAATACTCTTGTTTAGACCTGGCTAAAACTGTAGATAATGCTAACAGTCCGGCTTCCTTGATTGGGCCGTGAAGCCAACCTGTACAGGCCCACTTTCGTCGTGCTTTTGATCCCCCTACGACTTGCGAATTGCGATAAAAGCGAGATTTCCAGGTGATCCATCGCCATGGCGCGACAAGGTTGTGCGCGTACAGAAAGAGCGTGGTGACCCAGGTCGAGGATGTGCACAAGCAGTCGAGCACGTCGTCGCCGAGGGCGCAGGTGGGATTGGTTTTCGCTGTTGTTTTGCCTCGTTCACGTTCTCCGGCCGCTACATCCATCGACACGTGCTCTGCTCTGGGAAAGCCTCGAAGCAAAATACGTACACTTGGAACTGAGTCAACTGACAGGACTGCATGTCCGCAACAACCAATTGGAACTGCCAGAACTGCATGTCCGCAACAATCGAATGAGACAATTCGAGATAGCTGAACTTGGCCTGGTAATCTGCCACCGTCAGGGTCCAAAAGAAACCAAACAAAAGAACTCATCGTATTCATTCAAAAGGGACCTAAAAAATGACCAGTAACCGACACTCTGCCAGCCATACTTGGTAAGAGTAACTGAGTGTAAGCAGCATCGACTAGAACAAACTTTACCAGTACTACATTGCTACTGCATGCTACACCTGGTGGATGCCTACTAGCATCCACAGAGAGCCTCTATGCCGGCGAGGTGGAGAGCAGGAACGCCGGCATCGACCTCTGCAGGAGGATGCCACAGAAGGGGCAAAGTGGGACGGAGGCTGCTGACAGATCGAGCGATCCTTCATCATGCATGGTGGACGCCTGCATGGTGAAGAACGACTCCGGCAACAGCTTGTTGACCGTGCCTCCGCAGCACACGCAGTGCCACAAAGGCTGCACAACGGAGCACAGGATCATGGACGCCCTGCACCGCGGCAGTGTGTGCCTTTCCCCGCAGATGGCTACGTCAGGCGACTCGAAATGGACCGGCGAAGAGCAGTAGGGGCAGCTTTCTACGTCAGAGTATCCGTCGATCCTGAAGGAGGAACCAGTTAGATGGAACTGGATGGCAGATGATTGATCAATCGAGATGGAAAAATGCATGCACCTGCTTCCTAAATCTTTGATCTTTGATCTGATAGACTGCAGCTGGTCATGCACTTGTCCGTCGTAATTCATGGTTACCCAAGAATCCATCTGGGCAACCCCAACAGGAAACCAGCAATTTTCAGTAGAGGTACCATTGAACAAATACGCTGTCCGTTTCAGGACTGCAGCAAAGGTGAAGCCAACCAGCCTCTCTCGCAGCTCTGTTTCGCTCCTCACCAAAAGAGTGCTCCAGAAATCAGTTGTTTCCTCATTGCCGTTTTCAGCACCAGGACCATGATGTGTGTGAATGCTGACCATTACTTTTCTGCACATTATGTTCAGTAAGTGTAGCTTCCGCGTGCTGACATAGGGCATCATGTCATGCATTGAACGTGATGGAGCATCGATAGAAACACACTGGGGGTCGCCCGAAAGTAACACTGAGACCCAACTATGCACTAGAGTCTCCAGAAAGGCAGGTGCGGATTTCTTCAACTCCTGCAGCACAGCTACAACATCCCATATCACAAGCCTCTTTTCTACATTTTCGTATTTCTTCAGCGACCACAAAATGTTCGATCCCCACCACATGAGATTACTTGAGGATAAGTCTGTGGACTGTGAACTGCAAATATCAATGCTCCTGTCTAGTGGAATACCAACAAATTGGCCACCAATCCAAATGAACTCAACCACCGCCTTTTGTGTCCTGTTGTTTTGATTACCGAAATTAATTCTAAATATTATATTAAAGCAAGGAGATTTTGTAGCACAAGAACCCCAGTACTTTTCACAATGCATAAGCAAAAAATACCTGACTTGATACATCTGGTTCAGAAGGTTCAGATCCAAACTGCGGACCTGAAAAGAAGACAGCCATGAATTGTAGCTTATGCATATCTTCACCGACAGCAACAGTTCAGTTGAACAAAAAGATGTTGGATACAAAAGCCTAAGGCATACCACAGCAATCATCTGTTCTCCAGGTGCTAGTGTAAGACCATAGCATCGATCAGAGAGTTCTGATAGCTGCATGCACATTGAAAACCCAATTATATGAGAAAGAAAATGGACATCAAGGATAACAAACATTTAAGTATCTACTAGTTTTACGTCTGCTGACTCCCTTAGCTCTGGAAATTTTGAATGCATAAAAATTTCTTCAAGGTGGTTTTCGTGAGAGATCCAACAACGTGCAGAATTGTCCTAAAAGAAGAAAATGAAAAGCATCAGTCTGAAAAGTGCAACTTTCAAAATCTGAGTGATACAAATTCTCAGGAGGAAGAACATACTGAATTGTATACAAGTTGAGTTAGCAATATATATATCTCAAACACGCAGAAGAGCTGCGCATCATTATATTAAGGGGGTGTTTGAATGCACTAAAACTAATAGTTAGTTAGCTAAAAATTGTTAGTGGAATTAGCTAGCTAACAAATAACTACCTAACTATTAACTAATTTACCAAAAATAGCTAATAGCTGAACTATTAGCTAGAGTGTTTGGATGTCTCAACTAATTTTAGCCACTAACTATTAGTTATAGTGCATTCAAACACCCCCTAAGAAGAAATAAAATGGTCCAAAATGGACCCAGATACAAGAATTCCCTCCTAAGGAGAACTAAAGCAAAGAAAGAGGTAAATATCCATGAACAATTACATCACTACAACAAGCAACTAAGAGAATTCCCTCCTAAAGTGGTGGCTGCAAGAAAGGATAGACCCTTAGTTCAGCCATTTCGCACAACTGTTGTTCCTCTCTTGCTTGACGAAGAGCGACAGAAATACGGGGATAATCCATCAAAGACGATTCTATTCCGGTGATTCCAAAGAATCCAGGCCCCAAGGGAATAAGAGAATCGAGACCCCTCATGGCCATATCTCCATAACTTTTGTCAACCTTCTCCCACCATCCCATAAAAAAATCTGTACCGCCTATCAGCTGTCCAGCACCTATCTAGAGTCGTGAGCCAAAGGAAGTAGTATTTTTTTTTGGGGGGGGGGGGGGTCCAAACACTTTCAAAGTTACCGAAGTGAACAAACCGAGTGAACAACCCTTCATATGCAGCCTTTGCAAAATAAACCCCATTAGCAGCAATATTGAATATATGTTTATCTTCCACATCGGGCTGCAACTCAAAATCTGAAATCAGATCCCAAAGATGAAGATAGAGTTCCTGTGATATCTGAAATCCATCTTCTATTTGTCAACGCCTCCTGGACCGTTCTTCTGTTAGTGATTCTTTTCGAAATGAATTCAAATAATCTAGGCAATAGATCTGCAATTTTCTGCCCATGAACCCATTTAGCAGTCCAAAACAATGTATTTGTCCCATTACCAACTTTTGGTATCAACACCACCGAGAAGAAAGCCCTTGCTTTGTCCGACACTTGGATGGGTAAACTGCACCAGGGCCTGTTAGGCTCAGCCTTTTGGAGCCATAGGCACCGCATGCGCAGGGTCCAACTGAGCTCTTTAAGACTAGAAATGCCAAGACCGCCCAGCTGGAGAGGTCTACAAACTCTGCCCCAAGCAATCAGACAGTGCCCTCCTATGATCTCCTCGCGCCCCCTCCATAGAAAACATTTTCTAATTTTGTCGATAGCCTTGACAGCCCAAGGGGGATATTTACCACCATAGCGAGATAAATAAGCATTCTAGTAAGCACATACTGAACTTGCACCTTTCTAACATCCCTTGTCATCAAATGTGCTTTCCATCCTACGAGTTGATCAGCAATTCTATCCACAGTAGGCTTTGGACAAGCTTGGAGGGATATCATTTGTGGGCTTCTATCTTCCTCTAGCACTTAGGTGCTTCTGAATGGCATTTCGGGAGGTTCTATTGAGCATAGGAGAGATCTTCGACAAGGAGATCCTCTCTCCCCCATGTTGAGTTAGCAAATTAATCTACAATCGAGAAACGTTCCAGCTTTCAAATTTATCATGGAAGAAAAAATAAAAAATTACATGAAGAATACATCAAGCAACCAGGACTTGCAAGCACCTGGGTTGAAGCTTGCATCGCCAGCCTCTCAACTAGATGTTCTACCTGTTAAGGCACATTAGGCTCATACTACTGCTAAGACTTGCTGGCTATATATTCTCTACAATCCCTATGGACTAATCATCTCCAGTTAATCCCAAGATTAGTAACATGATAACATAGCAGGTAAGGGTTAGCTTCAACCCACCATATAATCCCACTCGCAATTTTTTTCACCGTTGTTGCGGTGAGTCCTCTGTTGCCGCCGTCGTGGCTATCCCCATGACCGCAATCGCGGCCCTCTTCTCCGATGCCACCTGCGTGACCACACCGCCGTCGTTGCGGCCTCTTCCATCAGCGCGCCCTGTCACGACTGCGCTTCTCTGTCGTCGTTGTGTCGTCTTCTGCCATTGTGGCATGTTGCGGCTGCCCTACCCTGCCTTTGTGCCTTCCACCATCGCGGTCTATGCCTCGCCATCCCTGTACGCGTTCCGTCGTCGTAGTCTACGCCTCGCCATCCCCGCTTGACCGCACCACGCCTTCAACCGATCACATTGTCTGCATTGTTGGCGACGCTCCTCGTGGCCAGGACCTATCGTCTTCCTCACGACCCTCTCCTCTACTCTTTGTAGCCATTGCGTGGATTTGTGGTTCCTCCACAGACACGACGGTGACTTCATCAGGTGTTCGTGAGAGGCGGCTTCCTGCTGCAATCCCCTAGTTCGAACCTCCTCGGAACACCTCTGCTCCAACTTGTGACGAAGCTTCACTTCTCTGACTCCTGGCTACATCATCTGTTGATGATGATTCTTTGGTGGTTTCTGTTCCAGTTGGCTCTGGTATCTCTGTTTTTGCATCAGGCTTTTGGTTCCTATTCGTTACTCTAGTACCTCTTTTGTTCAGGATAGCGATGCTCTTTTACAAACTCTTATGGAACAAACTCATGTCATTGAGCAACATGATATGCCTATTGATGAGTACTACTTAGCTTTTGTTCGTCTAATGGGTGCATTGACCTCTATAGTGCCTGTCTGTACAACTGCTTCATGCCCAACTCATAAGTTTCTTGAGAAGTTCTTCACCCACAAATTTGTTATGCAAATTCGAGATGAATTTGATTCACTTCATGCTCGATTGCTTCATGGTTCTGACACTCAACATGGCTAAGGCATTGTCTGAATTACTTGCTGAAGAGACTCGTCTTAAGTCTATGTCTTCTACTACTGGTGTGGGTCTCATAGTATGGTGGCTGCTGCTCAGAAGCAAGGGGCACCTCTTCCTAGCCTTGTGAGCATGGACCATTCATCACTCTGAGAACTGCTTTGCTAAGTTCCTGGAGAAGTTGGTTGACTTTTGTGCATGTCGTGCTACTAATGGTCGTGGTATAGGACCATCTCCTAGAGGCCCAGTTGTTGTTGCTACCACCTCATCTGTCGGTGCTTCGTCATCATCTTGAGTTCTTGAGTCTGAAGCCTTCTTTGATGTGACATCTGATCAGTCACAGTTGGCATCTACTATGCATGTCACCGAGTGTGCTTCTGTTCAGACTGTTGATGGTAATTTATGCCATATCACCAATGTTCTCTTTCCTATCCTTATTTTACTGTCCCTAATATTTTCTTTGTACCTAAGTTATGTATGGATCTGCTATCAGTGGGATAAATTACAGATCGCAGTTGCTTTGTTGGATTTGATGACTCATCTTGTTTTGCACAGAATAGAAACACAAGGATGTGACTAGGACTGGCCATCGCTGTAAAACTGCCCCTCGCCTCTGCATCTTGGACACCTTGCGTCTCCCTTCATCCACTACCTCTCCGCTCCGGCTCATGTGCTTTCTGTTGCATCGACTTCTGATGCGTCTTTTGCCCAATGCCATCATCGTCTTGGTTATCTGTGTGGGTCTCACTTATCTTCTCTAACAACGTCAAACTGTTTAGGTAACACACATGTTGAGTCTAGTTTTCAGTGTAAGGGTTGTTATCTTTGAAAACAAATACAACTTTCATATTTTACTAGCTATTCTCATTCTGTTAGACCTTTTGATCTTATTCACTCTGATGCTTGGGGTCCTACACCTTTTGTTTCAAAAGGTCATAAATATCATATCATTTTTATTGACGGTCATTCTCATTATACTTGGATTTACTCCATAAAACATCGTTCTGACTTGGTCTATATTTACAAGTTCTTTGCTCACATGGTTCACACCTAGTTTTCTACCATACCCACACCTAATGTCCTCATTCCCATTACACCACCTTCCACTTCCACATCACTTTCGTCTTACTCTTCTAAACCACCTGTTATCCAGACCTACACTCGTTGTCCACACTCCATTCACACGGCTAGTCCTGATGTTCAACCTATTGCAAGACACTTGAACAAACAATAATGAGTCACATGTTGCTTTTAATCAGGGATATCGTCTTCGTGATCATGGCACGATTGAACCTCCAGACCGCTATGGTTTTCCCCGTGATGGTGTGGTAACTTTGAACCATCCTCTTATCAAGAGGCTTCTAGTATACTGTGAAGCATCTAGGCCCCTAAGTAGTGTTTTGGTAATTAATAACAATTATATGTGGACTAACAGATTCTTGGAGAAATAAGAATGCAGGTTGGACCACGGAAAGATGAGCTATAGTGAAAGTCTTGGAGACTTTAGTATTGATTGTGGATCGGCTCAAGGCAAAGGTATTGCATAGGGTTTTACTTTTGTCGGTCACAGGGGAATTAGAGAAGTAAATTGACCGGATTAGTAGGCTAGATAGTCGTACTATCAAGAGGGGTCAATGATGATTACTTGTGTGAAACTTAGTGCCTCACAGAGCATATAGATGTTGCATTTGCATGAGGACTAACGACGCCTCCAATGCGAGAAAGAAAATCTTTTCAAAAAGCGTTTTGAAAAGGGGCTTAAGTGTCTGTTATTAAAGTAGAATAGAATAATAGGGCCAACCCTAGAGAAGGTGGCTATATAAAGTCCATACACGGGCCACATGGGCCTAGCCTCATGTGCCTAATCCATATACTCTAACACCTCCGCAGTCTGAACTTCCGACGCAGCGTAGTTCACAGACTGGACTCGAAAAGAAGAAGTACATCAAACCATAGGATCCCCCCACAGACTCAACTAGCCACTACTGATGTTGAGGCTGGAGCGAAACTCGGCGAAGGTCGAGGACGGAAGACCCTTGGTGAAGATGTCGGCAAACTAGGAGGTGGTCGGGACGTGGACGACCCGAACATCACCGACGGCGACCCGATCTCGGACGAAGTGTAGATCGATCTCCACATGCTTGGTCCGCTGGTGCTGCACCGGGTTGGTGGAGAGGTAGACGGCGCTAACGTTGTCGCAGTAGACCAACGTGCTCCTGGAGAGGGTACTGTGGAGCTCAGCGAGGAGCTGCCGGAGCCACGCAGCCTCCGCCACGCCGTTGGCCACAGCACGGTACTCCACCTCAGCGCTCGAGCGGGAGACAACCGGCTGGCGCTTCGACGACCAGGACACCAGGTTGCCGCCTAAGAAACGGCGTAGCCGGAGGTGGAGCGCCGAGTGTCCGGGCACCCAGCCCAGTCAGCGTCGGTGTAGACGACCAGCTCGGAGGAGGTAGACCGGTGAAGAAGCAGCCCGTAGTCGACGGTGCCCCGGAGGTAGCGGAGGAGGCGCTTGAGAGCCGGGGGGTGGGGCTCCTGGGGGTCGTGCATATGGAGACAGACCTGCTGCACAGCATAGGAGATGTCCGGCCTGGTGAAGGTGAGGTACTAAAGGGCACCGGCAAGACTCCTATACCCGGTGGGGTCCTCGACAGGGTCACCCTCGGCCTCAGAGAGCTTCGCTTGCGTGTCGACTGGGGTGGAGCAGGGCTAGCAGTCAATCATCTTGGCCCGCTCCAGAATGTCAAGAGTGTACTGCCGCTGGTGAAGTAGGAGTCTAGAGGGGTGAGGCTCGGCAGTGACCCCCAGGAAATGGTGAAGCACGCCCAGATCCTTGATCGGAAACTCCCGCTGAAGCGCGTCGATGAGGCGCAAAGAAGTGACTGACTGGAGGCAGTGAGGACGATGTCATCCACGTAGAGAAGCAAGTAGGCAGTCTCGGCTCCATGATGGTGGATGAACAGAGACGTGTCTGACTTGGCCTCCACGAAGTCCAGTGTCACAAGGAACGAAGCCAGTCTGGAGTGCCACGCCCGGGGGGCCTGCTTGAGGCCGTAGAAGGACCTGTTGAGCCGGCAGACCATGTCAGGGCGAGAGGAGTCCACGAACCCCGCCGCCTGACAGCAGTAGACGGTCTCGGTGAGGGCGCCGTGCAGGAAGGCGTTCTTGACGTTGAGTTGGTGACCTGGCCAGGAGCGAGCGAGGGCCAGCGAGAGCACCGTGCGGACGGTGGCCGACTTCAGAACCGGGCTGAAGGTCTCGTCGTAGTCGACTCCGGGGCGCTGAGTGAAGCCCCGAAGAACCCAGCGAGCCTTGTACCGCTCCAAGGTACCATCGGCCCACCGCTTGTGCGTCCAGATCCACTTGCCGGTGACGACGTTGGCACCGGGCGGACGGGGCACCAGATCCCACGTTTGGTTGGCGACGAGCGCCGCGTACTCCTCCATCGCCTGACACCAGTGGGGGTCCAGCAGAGCGGTGCGGACGGAGGAGGGTACCGGAGAGACCTGCGAGTCCCCGGGCGTGGCCGCCAGGACCCGGGGCGACAGGGTACCAGCCGCGTGCCGCGTCACCATCGGGTGGACGTGCCGCGGGTCGCGGTGAAGGAGCGGTGGGTGGTATACCGGCGTCTCGACACGTGTCGCGGGTGGCCGCGGCGGAGGTGTAGGTGTCCCTAGCGGGGACTGGGCCACCGGCGACGCCGCCGGAGGAGAAGTCACCGGTGGGGACGGCGGCGGTGGGGGCGACGGCGGCGACGGTGGTGCGAACCTCGGCGGCGGCAGCCTGCGCTGGTAGACGCGCACCGGCTAGGCAAAGCGTGCCGGAGGGACCGGCTGCGGCGGTCCCGCGGCCGGCGACGTGGTCACCGGGGGTCGGCGCTGGTAGACCCGCATCTGCTGTGCAAAGCGGGCTGGAGGGGTCGGTACCGACGGCCCCGCAAGCGGGGCAGTCCCGCCACCCCCGCTCGACCCGGGGGCGGTCGGAGACGGGGCCCCACGGAGAGGCGACACCATCGTAGGCGACACCACCGGACCCAGGCAAGGCACCGGGCCGGGAGTAGTACCGACAGGCGGCGAGCGAGTACCTGCAGAAAGAGGAAGTATAGGTGTCGGGGACCATAATTAGGGGTACCCTCAAGACGCCTAATTCTCAGCTGGTAACCCCCATCAGCATAAAGCTGCAAAGGCCTGATGGGTTTGATTAAGTCAGGGATCAGTCCATACGAGTGACTTGACCACGCCACGCCTGAGCCTAGCCTCGGGCGAGGGCAGCCGACCCTATGATGACTCCGTCTCGCCTGAGGCCTCCTCTTTCACGGCAGACGCATCTCCGGCTTGCCCTAGGCCCCGCCTTCGATAAGAAGAAACCCTGACTAAATCACCGCGCCAACCGACCGAGTCACCAGGGCGTTTAACGCAAAAGGTAAGACCAACGGGCGACCAGACTTCGCCAGAGGCGCCATAGGAGGCTTCGCCCGACCCAGGGCTCGGACTCGGGCTAAGGCCCCGGAAGACGGCGAACTCCGCTCCGCCCGACCCCAGGGCTCGGACTCGGGCTAAGGCCCCGGAAGACGGCGAACTCCGCTCCGCCCGACCCCAGGGCTCGGACTCGGGCTAAGGCCCCGGAAGACGGCGAACTCCGCTCCGCCCAAGGGCTCGGACTCGGGCTAAGGCCCCGGAAGACGGCGAACTCCGCTCCGCCCAAGGGCTCGGACTCGGGCTAAGGCCCCGGAAGACGGCGAACTCCGCTCCGCCCAAGGGCTCGGACTCGGGCTAAGGCCCCGGAAGACGGCGAACTCCGCTCCGCCCGACCCAGGGCTCGGACTCGGGCTAAGGCCCCGGAAGACGGCGAACTCCGCTCCGCCCAAGGGCTCGGACTCGGGCTAAGGCCCCGGAAGACGGCGAACTCCGCTCCGCCCGACCCAGGGCTCGGACTCGGGCTAAGGCCTCGGAAAACAACGAACTCCGCCTCGCCCGACCCAGGGCTCGGACTCCGCCTCGGCCTCTGACCGAACGATCTCCGCCTCGCCCGACCTAGGGCTCGGACTCTGCCTCTGTCTTGCAGGACGGACTCGACCCCGGCTTCGGAGGAGCCTCCACGACGCCCGACCTAGGACACGAGACCGCCACGTCAACAGGAAGCGCCACCATCACCCTGCCCTGAGCCGACTTGGGTCGCAGGGGACAAGACCGGCGTCCCATCTGGCCAGCCACGCCAGATAGGCAAATGATGGCGCCCCGCTAGACCGTGACGACGGCGACTCTCAGCTCCCTTACGAAAGCAGGAGGACGTCAGCAAGGGCCCAGCCACTCCGACAGCTGTCACCCCGTCCGGCTCCGTTACTCCTCCAACAGCCACGACGCCACACCAACAGGGTGCCAAGATCTCTCCGGCTGCCACCTTGGCATGTACATAGGGCGCTAGCTCTCCCTCGCTAGACACGTAGCACCTCGCTACACCCCCATCTTGTACACCTGGTTCCTCTCCTTACGACTATAAAAGGAAGGACCAGGGCCTTCTTAGAAAAAGGTTGGCCTCGCGGGGACGAAGGGCAGGGGCAGGCGCTCTCTCTCTTGGGGCCGCTCGCTTCCCCTCACCTCGCGCGGACGCTTGTAACCCCCTACTGCAAGCGCACCCGACCTGGGCGCGGGACGAACACGAAGGCCGCGGGAATTCTCCGACTCCCTCACGACCCGGCTCCGGCCACCGACCTCTCTCTCTGTTCCCCCCTTCGCGCTCGCTCCACGCGCTCGACCCATCTGGGCTGGGGCACGCGGCACACTCACTCGTCGGCTCGAGGACCCCCCGGTCTCGGAACGCCGACAGTTGGCGCGCCAGGTAGGGGCCTGCTGCGTGTTGACGTTCGATTTCCCGTCAAGCTCCAGATGGGCAGTCTCCAACGACCTCTTCAACCCGGGACGGTGCTCCGTTTCGGGAACCTCGAGTTCATGTCTCTCGACGGCAACTACGACATGATACTCCTTCTACCGCCGCGCGGCAGCGACAATGGTGGCGGACGGCCCGCCCACCGGCGGCGGAATCGACGACGTCTTTCCCGCGTGGGGGAAGGACGACTTTCGAGCTCGCCCCATCCTCTCCCTCGCCATCGGAGGAGGAGGAGGCGGGGCAACCGGGGCCGAGCGGGAGATCGCGCTCCGACGGCTGTCGAGCAAATCGACATCCCCGGCGCCTCAACGGAGGGCACGCCAAGCGTCGCCCTCGCGTTCAAGGCAAACGCGAGCGCCATTCCCCCGCAACACGTCGACTCCGAGCAAGTGGACGACGCCAGCACGCTCACGGAAGGCCTGCAGGACGTCGCCCTCGTACCCAAGACGACGACGCGATCTGCCCCCGACGTGACTTCATCGCTCCTCGTCAACAAAAAGGTACCGACTGCTCCCCATCTTTCGTCATTTCGACTCGACCTCAGCCCGCCTGGCGACCTCGCTTTGGCGGGCGCCCACATTGAGGCGAGTGCAACCTCTCTGGGGTTTCGTGTGCGGTCGTCTTGGGACCGATTGACGGGTGTCTCGACCTACGGGCCCTCTGGGTCCGAGGAAGATGACGACCCCAGCATCTGCTGGGATTTCTCCGGATCTGGCAACCCTAGTGCCATGCGGGACTTCATGACCGCATGTGACTACTGCCTCTCCGACTGTTCCGACGGCAGCCGCAGCCTTGGCGACAAGGACTGCGGCCCGAGTCGCGAATGTTTCCACATCGAGCTAGGGGATCCCTCCGGAGGCGGCTGTCTCGGCATGCCGGAGGATGGTGATCCCCCTAGGCCAGCGCCTCGCGCCGACATCCCGCGGGAGCTAGCTGTGGTCCCCGTTCCGGCGGGGGGTCACGACCCACAGCTCGAGCAAGTCCGCGGGGCGCAGGCCGGGCTCGATGAGGGAGCAGGAGCGCTCGAGGCAATCCGCCAGAACATCGGGCAGGTGTGGGCGAGCCAGCCCCCGGCCGGAGGAATACGTCACCTGCCCCAAGGTCTCCAGCACCGCATCGCCAACGATGCCAGGGACAGACCGCCTCCCGCATCCGGCGGAACCGGTCAGGACCTGGCCGCTGCAGCGATGCTCCTCCGCGCGATGCCGGAGTCATCAACCACCGAGGGTCGGCGAATCCAGGGAGAACTCAAGCATCTCCTGGAAGGCGCTGCGGCCCGGCGGGCCGAGAGCTCTGCCTCCCGAAGGCAGGGGTACCCCTCGGAACCTCGTGCCGCGACTTCCCGACTCACGCGGGAAGCCTCGGTCTACACCGGGCGCACGCGCAACACCGCGCCTGCGGCCCCGGGCCACCTCGGCGACGAGCACCCTCATCGCGACCGTCGGGCACGCCTCGGCGAAAGGGTGCGCCGAGGCTACCACCCCAGGCGTGGGGGACGCTACGACAGCGGGGAGGATCGGAGTCCCTCGCCCGAACCACCCGGTCCGCAGGTCTTTAGCCGAGCCATTCGGCGGGCGCCGTTTCCGCCCCGATTCCGACCCCCGACTACTATCACGAAGTACTCGGGGGAGACGAGACCGGAATTATGGCTTGCGGACTACCGCCTGGCCTGTCAACTGGGCGGGACGGACGATGACAACCTCATCATCCGCAACCTCCCCCTGTTTCTCTCCGACACCGCTCGTGCCTGGTTGGAGCACCTGCCTCCGGGGCAGATTTCCAACTGGGAAGATTTGGTCCAGGCTTTCGCCGGGAACTTCCAGGGCACGTACGTGCGCCCCGGGAATTCCTGGGACCTCCGAAGCTGTCGGCAACTGCCGGGAGAGTCTCTCCGAGACTACATCCGGCGGTTCTCGAAGCAGCGCACTGAGCTGCCCAACATCACCGACTCCGATGTCATCGGCGCGTTCCTCGCCGGCACCACCTGCCGCGACCTGGTGAGCAAGCTGGGTCGCAAGACCCCCACCAGGGCGAGCGAGCTGATGGACATCGCCACCAAGTTTGCCTCCGGCCAGGAGGCGGTTGAGGCCATCTTCCGAAAGGACAAGCAGCCCCAGGGCCGCCCGTCGGAAGATGCTCCCGAGGCGTCTGCTCCGCGCGGCGCCAAGAAGAAAGGCAGGAGGAAGTCGCAAGCGAGACGCGACGTTCCCGATGCGGACCTTGTCGCCGCCGCCGAGCACAAGAACCCTCGGAAGCCCCCCGGAGGTGCTAACCTCTTCGACAAGGCACTCAAGGAAACGTGCCCCTACCATCAGGGGCCCGTCAAGCACACCCTCGAGGAGTGCGTCATGCTTCGGCGCCACTTCCACAGGGCCGGGCCACTCGCAGAGGGTGGCAAAGCCCGCGACGACGACAAAAGGGAGGATCGCCAAGCAGGAGAGTTCCCGGAGGTCCGCGATTGCTTCATGATCTACGGAGGGCATGCGGCAAACGCCTCGGCTCGGCATCGTAAGCAAGAGCGTCGGGAGGTCTGCTCGGTCAAGGTGGCGGCGCCAGTCTACCTAGACTGGTCCAACAAGCCCATCACCTTCGACCGGGACGACCACCCCGACCACGTGCCGAGCCCGGGGAAGTACCCGCTCGTCGTCGACCCCGTCATCGGCGACGTCAGGCTCACCAAGGTCCTGATGGATGGAGGCAGCTGCCTCAACATCATCTACGCCGAGACCCTCAGGCTCCTGCGCGTCGACTTGTCGTCCGTCCGAGCAGGCGCTGCGCCCTTCCACGGGATCATTCCCGGGAAGCGCGTCCAGCCCCTCGGACAGCTCGACCTCCCTGTCTGCTTCGGAACACCCTCCAACTTCCGAAGGGAGACTTTGACGTTCGAGGTGGTCGGGTTCCGAGGAACCTACCACGCAGTGTTGGGAAGGCCATGCTACGCGAAGTTCATGGCCATCCCCAACTACACCTACCTAAAGCTCAAGATGCCGGGCCCCAACGGGGTCATCACCGTCGGCCCCACGTACAAACACGCATTCGAATGCGATGTGGAGTGCGTGGAGTACGCCGAGGCCCTCGCCGAGTCCGAGGCCCTCATTGCCGACCTGGAAAGCCTCTCCCGAGAGGTGCCGGATGTGAAGCGGCATGCCGGCAACTTCGAGCCAGCGGAGACGGTTAAGGCCGTCCCTCTCGACCCCAGTGGCGACACCTCCAAGCAGATCCGGATCGGTTCCGGGCTCGACCCCAAATAGGAAGCAGTGCTCGTCGACTTTCTCCGCGCAAACGCCGACGTTTTCGCGTGGAGTCCCTCGGACATGCCTGGCATACCGAGGGATGTCGCCGAGCACTCGCTGGATATTCGGGCCGGAGCCCGGCCGGTCAGACAGCCTCTGCGCCGATTCGACGAGGAAAGGCGCAGGGTGATAGGCGAGGAGGTCCACAAGCTGATGGCAGCAGGGTTCATTAAAGAGGTATTCCATCCCGAATGGCTTGCCAACCCTGTACTTGTGAGGAAAAAAGGGGGGAAGTGGCGGATGTGCGTAGACTACACTGGTCTCAACAAAGCATGTCCGAAGGTCCCCTACCCTCTACCTCGCATCGACCAAATTGTGGACTCCACTGCAGGGTGCGAAACCCTGTCTTTCCTCGATGCCTACTCAGGGTATCATCAAATCAAGATGAAAGAGTCCGACCAGCTCGCGACTTCTTTCATCACGCCCTTCGGCATGTACTGTTATGTCACAATGCCGTTCGGGTTGAGAAACGCGGGTGCAACGTACCAGCGGTGCATGAACCATGTGTTCGGCGAACACATTGGTCGCACGGTCGAGGCCTATGTCGATGACATCGTAGTCGAGACGAGGAAAGCCTCTGACCTTCTCTCCGACCTCGAACTGACATTCCGGTGTCTCAAGGCGAAGGGCGTCAAGCTCAATCCCGAGAAGTGCGTCTTCGGGGTGCCCCGAGGCATGCTCTTGGGGTTCATCGTCTCCGAGCGGGGCATCGAAGCCAACCCGGAGAAGATCGCAGCAATCACAAACATGGGGCCCATCAAGGACTTAAAAGGCGTACAGAGGGTCATGGGATGCCTCGCGGCCTTGAGCCGCTTCATCTCGCGCCTCGGCGAAAGAGGCCTGCCCCTGTACCGCCTCTTAAGGAAGGCCGAGTGCTTCACTTGGACTCCCGAGGCTGAGGAAGCCCTCGGGAACCTGAAGGCGCTCCTCACCCAGGCGCCCATCTTGGTACCCCCAGCTGATGGAGAAACCCTCCTGGTCTACGTCGCCGCAACCACTCAGGTGGTCAGCGCCGCGATCGTAGTCGAAAGGCAGGAAGAGGGGCATGCTTTGCCCATTCAGAGGCCAGTCTACTTCGTCAGCGAAGTGCTGTCCGAAACCAAGATCCGCTACCCACAGGTCCAGAAGCTGCTATATGCAGTGATCCTGACAAGGCGAAAGCTGCGACATTACTTCGAGTCCCATCCGGTGACTGTGGTGTCATCCTTCCCCCTGGGGGAGATCATCCGGTGCCGGGAAGCCTCCGGACGAATCGCAAAGTGGGCGGTGGAAATCATGGGCGAGGCAATCTCGTTTGCCCCTCGGAAGGCCATCAAGTCCCAGGTACTGGCGGATTTCGTAGCCGAATGGGTCGATACCCAGTTGCCAACGGCCCCGATCCAACCAGAGCTTTGGACCATGTTTTTCGACGGGTCGCTGATGAAGACGGGAGCTGGCGCGGGCCTGCTTTTCGTCTCGCCCCTCGGAAAACACCTGCGCTACGTGCTTCGCCTTCATTTCCCGGCGTCCAACAATGTGGCTGAGTACGAGGCTCTGATCAACGGATTGCGAATCGCCATCGAGCTAGGGGTCCGACGCCTCGATGCGCGCGGCGACTCGCAGCTCGTCATCGACCAAGTCATGAAGAACTCCCTCTGCCGCGACCCGAAGATGGAGGCCTACTGTGAGGAGGTTCGACGCCTGGAAGACAAGTTCTACGGGCTCGAGCTTAACCACATCGCCCGGCGCTACAACGAGACTGCGGACGAGCTGGCGAAGATAGCCTCGGGGCGAACGACGGTTCCCCCGGACGTCTTCTCCCGGGATCTGCACCAACCCTCCGTCAAGATAGGCGACGTGCCCGAGCCCGAGGCACCCTCGGCCTCGTCCGAGGTGACCTCGGCCTAGCCCGAGCCATCCTCGGCTCACCCCGAGGAACCCTCGGAGCCCGAGGGCGAGGCACTGCGCATTGAGGAGGAGCAGAACGGGGTCGTGCCAGATCAAGATTGGCGGACCCTGTACCTGCAATATCTCCGCCAAGGAGAACTGCCCCTCGACCAAGCCGAGGCTCGGCGGGTAGCGCGACGTGCCAAATCGTTCGTCTTGCTGGGCGATGAGAAGGAGCTCTACCACCGAAGCCCCTCGGGCATCCTCCAGCGATGCATCTCCATCGCCGAGGGCCAGGAACTCCTGCAGGAAATACACTCGGGGGCTTGCGGTCACCATGCAGCACCTCGAACCCTCGTCGGGAACGCTTTCCGCCAAGGTTTCTACTGGCCAACGGCGGTGGCTGACGCCCCTAGAATTGTCCGCGCCTGCGAAGGGTGCCAATTCTATGCGAAGCAGACCCACCTGCCCGCTCAGGCTCTGCAGACGATACCCATCACCTGGCCCTTCGCTGTGTGGGGTCTGGACCTCGTCGGCCCTCTGCAGAAGGCGCCCGGGGGCTACACGCACCTGCTGGTCGCCATCGACAAATTCTCCAAGTGGATCGAGGTCCGACCCCTGAACAGCATCAGGTCCGAGCAGGCGGTGGCATTCTTCACCAATATCATCCACCGCTTCGGGGTCCCGAACTCCATCATCACCGACAATGGCACCCAGTTCACCGGCAAAAAATTCTTAGATTTTTGCGAGGATCACAACATCCGGGTGGACTGGGCCGCCGTAGCTCACCCCATGTCGAATGGGCAAGTGGAACGTGCCAACGGCATGATTCTGCAAGGTCTCAAGCCTCGGATTTACAACAGTCTCAACAAGTTCGGCAAGCGGTGGATGAAGGAACTCCCCTCGGTGGTCTGGAGCCTGAGGACGACGCCAAGCCGGGCCACGGGTTTCACGCCGTTTTTTCTGGTCTACGGGGCCGAGGCCATCCTGCCCACGGACCTGGAATACGGCTCCCCGAGGACGAGGGCCTACGACGAAGAAAGCAACCAAGCTAGCCGAGAAGACTCGCTGGACCAGCTGGACGAGGCTCGGGACAGGGCCTTACTACACTCGGCGCGGTATCAGCAGTCCCTACGACGCTACCACGCCCGAGGGGTCCGACCCCGAGATCTCCAGGTGGGCGACCTGGTGCTTCGGCTGCGGCAAGACGCCCGAAGGAGGCACAAGCTCACGCCCCCCTGGGAGGGGCCGTTCGTCATCGCCAAAGTTCTGAAGCCCGGAACGTACAAGCTGGCCAACAGTCAAGGCGAGGTCTACGGCAACGCTTGGAACATCCAACAGCTACGTCGCTTCTACCCTTAAGATGTTTCCAAGTTGTTTATATGCCTCGCACCCACGCAAAAGTTTAGTCAACAAGGAAGGGTCAGCCTCGCCTCGGCAGAGCCCGACCCTCCCTCGGGGGCTAAAAGGGGGGAAACCCCCTCTGCGTCAAAATTTTCCTCGAACAAAAAATCTCTTTCACCAGAACATCTTTCGTGCTTTTTGACTACTTCGAAAAGCGGGTCCTGGAAACGACGGGGTACACGTAAGCAGTCAAGGCTGACCGAGCCGAGGGACTCCTACGCCTCCGGGATACGGATACCTCACTCATCACCTTCTGCGATAAGTAACTCGCGCTCGGATAAGGCGAATCCGCGGATCGAACGAGTCCTTACGTACGGGAGCGCTTCTGTCAAAGCGATTCTTCGAGCCTTCTCGACCAAGTCGGTGACAGGGCTTCGTGGGCGGGTAAAAGTACGCGTAAGCGGCAAGGCCGACCGAGCCGAGGGACTCCCACGCCTCCGGGATACGGATACCTCACTCATCACCTTCCGCGAGAAGCAACTCTTGCTCGCACTAACATCCCTGCTACCGACCAAAAGGTCCAGATACTCGAAACGAGAGGGAAAGAGACGCAGCTTTATAACGCAACAAGGGTATGTGCTCTGGCCTCAACAGCCGCGCAAGGCCCACGCTACGAGACGATTTGACCCTGCAGGCTCGGATCTTGACGCTGGAAGAGGGCGAAGACACCCTCGGCATCAACAGCACCTTCGGCAAAGCCCGACCTAGCCTCGGACGGCGACGCGGTCCGAGGGCCTCCGCTCCGAAGGACGACGTCATCATCACGCTCGAGCAATCTCTGCCAGGGACTTCTCCGAGAACCCGGCCCAAGCGGACGGCTCGGCCGGCCACCTCCGGGGCCTCGGCTGACCTCCTTCCGAGGGCGCCAGCTCGGTCCGAAGCCTCGGCTGAATAGCTCCGACGTCGATCCTGCCAACAAACAAACCGGCTAGGCTCCGGCCAACCAGGTTTCATTTCCGAGCCGACAACGCCTCTGCTCACGCTGATATCGCTACCCCTGGCCTCGGCTCGTCGAAGAGCGGCCGAGGGGTCTCTTTAACTAAGCTAGAGGAGCCTCGGACAACAGGTCCGACCGAGCCGAGGGATTCCTACGCCTCCGGGATACGGATACCTCACTCGTCACCTTGACACGGGGCGACTCACGCTTGGTAAAGCGGTTCAGGCAAACAACAGGCGAGTCTTAGTGCTCAGAAATGAGAAAAAAACACGGCTCTGTGCCGTAAGTTACATACATGTTCAGGCCCCGAAAGCCGAAATGAACAAAAAACCCGGCACTCGAAGTGCCATTACAAACGGAACTCCGGTTCCCCCCCGCAGGTACGATCAACCCCACTCGACGGGGGAGGGCCTGCGGGGCAGCAGAAGACCGACGAACGGCACGTCGCCGCCCCGCCCCGGCAGCGGCGACGATGAAGACGTCTGTCCCGGGGAGCCCGACAGCAGCAGTGATGGCCTCAGGGTGGATACTGCTGCTGGGAGGCCCCCGCCCTTGCCCAAACTCGAGAGGCAAGGACGGACAGAAGGCCGTAGAGTCGGAGGTCGGCCCGTGTCCAACCTCGGCTGTCGCGCCGGCGGAAGAACCTCTTCCAGCTGCCGTGACAGGGGGCGGCACCGGGGGCGGCTCCGAGAGTGCTCGGCTCAGAGAGCCGGGCACGCTGCAGCTGTTGGCGCCACGGGCGACTCCCGCCCTTCCCCCCGATCACTGAGGGAAGGAGCGGGTCACCACCCGCGCAGGGACCAACCCCGACCCGGCACACGCCCCTCCTCAGCCCTGGTGATGAAAATCCTTGAGGCTGAGGAAGGGGCGGATGCCGCAGCCCGGCTCGCTTTCCCCCACCATCAAGCCGGAGGTCGCCCTCTTGGGTGACCGCCGGTGGAGGGGTGCAGCCGGGCTGCATGATGAAAATCCTTGAAGCCGAACGATGGCTGAAAGGTACCAACTCCCGCGGAGTTGCGTTCCTCCGGCGATGGAGCGAAAGGACGGCGGTTTCCCCCCATCCGGGGGCTTGGAAGATGGAGAGACACAATGCATTGGGGAGAAAGGAGACACGGTCACCTTGCGAAGGGGGCCGCCCTCCTTTTAAAGGCAACTCCCCCTGCTTGCGCCCTCAACCGTCACGGGCTGAGTCTTCTCCAACACGCCTCCAAAGCCCTTCCCTGCGGCGCGGGGGCTGGGACCCGCCTGTCATGCAGACCGGCTCTGAGCGGGAGAAGCCGAACCGCCGCGCACGACGCACGCAACCACCCAGCGGTTACAAGTAACCCTCTACTTTTGCCCGGACCAGCGGGCGAAAGGGGCAGGCGGCCGTGCAGGCGGCATGCAACCGCGCCAAGTGGACGCGCCTCTCCGACTCCTGACAAGCCAGCGCGACGG
Organism: Zea luxurians; assembly: GCA_029449295.1. Lineage (NCBI taxonomy): Eukaryota > Viridiplantae > Streptophyta > Magnoliopsida > Poales > Poaceae > Zea > Zea luxurians. The sequence continues at coordinate 215,103,034 of JAOPSE010000002.1, forward strand.
CTCAAGCCCACGCGTCGTGCAACTGGCGCGCCGGGCGCTGCATGCGGACCGCCATGCCACTCGCTCCACCACTGCACCTCCTCGATTGCGGAACCGATGCCGCGATTCGAGGCGACCCAGCCCGCGACCCAGCAGCGCCAGCCTGGCGCAGCGGTCAAAAGCGGTCAAAAATGGGCCGGCAGTAATGACGGTGGCAGGCGCGCGAGGGCAGCGGTCACGCCATCTGCCAAGCCCATGTCCCATCCGGAGGCAGCAAGAGAGCCCCCTCTCACGGCGTGAAGACGACGCACCCGTGACCCGTACCTCGAACGGCCCGCGCACGCAACGGCAGCTTCGCCGACCGCTTACCCGGGCGCATTAACTTCGCGGCGAAACAGGTGACGTTTCTGGCAGGGGCAGCTGGCGACGCTTCGCCTCCGCCAAAACGACCACGCCGAAAAAGGTACGCCACGACGTTCAATTTCGAATCCTTTTTCCCTTTTCCTTCTTTCTCTATCTCTTGCAACAGGGACCGAGAAGGGGGATAACCCCAAAGGGATCCTTCCCTGTGAAGGAACTAGGCTCCGAGCCTCCCTACTGATCAGGGGTTCGAAGGCTGGCCCCCCGAGGGGTTCAAACAGCCGCCTCAGATCGCGTGGGCCCGACACCCACTACTGGTCAGGGGTTCGAAGGTCGGCCTCCCGAAAGGTTCCACGACCGCCTCAGGCTACTAGGGCTCCGTGCCCCCTACTGATCAGGGGTTCGAAGGCTGGCCTGTCGAAGGGTTCACAGCCGCCTCAGACGCCGAGCGAGGGATGACCAGGGGTACGTTCGATACATAACCAAGGCTCGGGCTGCGCTCCCGAGGTACCCTAGGACATTTCCGAGACCAGCGGGAACGACTCTGTAACGGAATCCCATCGGAGGGAGGCAACGAGCCCTCGGACCCCGTCGCTAGGGGACCGGGTCCGGCAGATCACCCGCAGGTACTTTTGGGCGTGCCTCCGGGCCCCTAGCCGACCCCCAACGAACGGGGCACGGACGTCCACTCGGATTACCCGATCGCAGCTCACCGGAGACACCATGTTCGGTGCCCATCGAGGGTAACATGGCGCACTCCCCCCCTCCTCCTTGCGGAAAGGCGACGTAGGGGCGTATATAAAAAGTCGAGTCTGTCCCTGATCGTCCTCTCGCTCCGTGCGAGGGCTCGGGGGCTGCTCTCGCAAACCCGGCTCCGGCCGAACCGTTGACAGCGTCAACATACCAGCCCGAGAACTTGGGCCCCGACAGTGCACCTGGGTTACGCCCTGCTCGCATGAGGGAACCGCTAGTCCAGCCGAAGCATTACGTAAGGCATTAAGACCTCGGAGGAGTGGCCGAGGCCTCGGGGGCTACACCCGGCGGGTGCGCTCGCGCGCACCCACCGGAACAAAGTACCTCCGAGAAAGGCTGGTCCCCTTGCAAAAAAGTGCGACGCAAGCCTCCAAGCGAGTGTTAACACTCTCTTCGAGGCTCGGGGGCTACTGTCGGGGACCATAATTAGGGGTACCCTCAAGACGCCTAATTCTCAGCTGGTAACCCCCATCAGCATAAAGCTGCAAAGGCCTGATGGGTTTGATTAAGTCAGGGATCAGTCCATACGAGTGACTTGACCACGCCACACCTGAGCCTAGCCTCGGGCGAGGGCAGCCGACCCTATGATGACTCCGTCTCGCCTGAGGCCTCCTCTTTCACGGCAGACGCATCTCCGGCTTGCCCTAGGCCCCGCCTTCGATAAGAAGAAACCCTGACTAAATCACCGCGCCAACCGACCGAGTCACCAGGGCGTTTAACGCAAAAGGTAAGACCAACGGGCGACCAGACTTCGCCAGAGGCGCCATAGGAGGCTTCGCCCGACCCAGGGCTCGGACTCGGGCTAAGGCCCCGGAAGACGGCGAACTCCGCTCCGCCCGACCCCAGGGCTCGGACTCGGGCTAAGGCCCCGGAAGACGGCGAACTCCGCTCCGCCCGACCCCAGGGCTCGGACTCGGGCTAAGGCCCCGGAAGACGGCGAACTCCGCTCCGCCCAAGGGCTCGGACTCGGGCTAAGGCCCCGGAAGACGGCGAACTCCGCTCCGCCCAAGGGCTCGGACTCGGGCTAAGGCCCCGGAAGACGGCGAACTCCGCTCCGCCCGACCCAGGGCTCGGACTCGGGCTAAGGCCCCGGAAGACGGCGAACTCCGCTCCGCCCAAGGGCTCGGACTCGGGCTAAGGCCCCGGAAGACGGCGAACTCCGCTCCGCCCGACCCAGGGCTCGGACTCGGGCTAAGGCCTCGGAAAACAACGAACTCCGCCTCGCCCGACCCAGGGCTCGGACTCCGCCTCGGCCTCTGACCGAACGATCTCCGCCTCGCCCGACCTAGGGCTCGGACTCTGCCTCTGTCTTGCAGGACGGACTCGACCCCGGCTTCGGAGGAGCCTCCACGACGCCCGACCTAGGACACGAGACCGCCACGTCAACAGGAAGCGCCACCATCACCCTGCCCTGAGCCGACTTGGGTCGCAGGGGACAAGACCGGCGTCCCATCTGGCCAGCCACGCCAGATAGGCAAATGATGGCGCCCCGCTAGACCGTGACGACGGCGACTCTCAGCTCCCTTACGAAAGCAGGAGGACGTCAGCAAGGGCCCAGCCACTCCGACAGCTGTCACCCCGTCCGGCTCCGTTACTCCTCCAACAGCCACGACGCCACACCAACAGGGTGCCAAGATCTCTCCGGCTGCCACCTTGGCATGTACATAGGGCGCTAGCTCTCCCTCGCTAGACACGTAGCACCTCGCTACACCCCCATCTTGTACACCTGGTTCCTCTCCTTACGACTATAAAAGGAAGGACCAGGGCCTTCTTAGAAAAAGGTTGGCCTCGCGGGGACGAAGGGCAGGGGCAGGCGCTCTCTCTCTTGGGGCCGCTCGCTTCCCCTCACCTCGCGCGGACGCTTGTAACCCCCTACTGCAAGCGCACCCGACCTGGGCGCGGGACGAACACGAAGGCCGCGGGAATTCTCCGACTCCATCACGACCCGGCTCCGGCCACCGACCTCTCTCTCTGTTCCCCCCTTCGCGCTCGCTCCACGCGCTCGACCCATCTGGGCTGGGGCACGCGGCACACTCACTCGTCGGCTCGAGGACCCCCCGGTCTCGGAACGCCGACAATAGGTGGCTCGACCACCGCGTCAGTCGGAAAGGGGAGGAAACATTTGGAGATAGGAGGGGGAGGAGAGAGCTGCTGCTCGCCGGCCATGGAGAGCACGGTGGCCCGGCGCGCAGCTGAGTGGCGGCGACGGCTGGAGGGCAGGAGAGGGGCAGCGGCGGCTGGAGGGCAGGGGAGGGAAGGGAAAGAAACCCTAGCTTGATACCATATTAAAGTAGAATAGAATAATAGGACCAACCCTAGAGAGGGTGGCTATATAGAGTTCATACACGGGCCACATGGGCCTAGCCTCATGGGCCTAATCCATATACTCTAACATCTGTGACACGAATCATTCGGCCCAGTAGGCCGGACCATCCGCGATCAACTCAGAGAGGTCCAAAGATTGATGTTCTTCAGAGTGGTCCAAAGTATATGTACTGCAGTCCGTCCTGGCCTAGTGGCCAGACCGTCCGCAGCATTGACTAGGAAGGGTCCCGTTTTGCTCAAGTCCCTGAGTTGTGCAGATCATCCGGCCAAGGTCGGTAGACCGTCCGCAAAGAGCTCAAATCGATTTGAGGAGGGAACTGTGTGGATTTAGTGGTTTGTACTACGGACTGTCCGAGGTTTGAGCTCGGACAATACAAACTCCTAGGTTGTGAATTGTCCGGCAGTGATCGGCAGACCGTCCGCCTGTATTAAAGTCAGGTGGGTAGAGCTCGAGGTGTTCATGTTTGCCCATAACGGCTAGTAGTGTTTGGAGGGGGTATAAGTAGAAGTGGCGCTCATGTATAGCAGCTCTCTTGGCCATTCATAGTATACATTGAGCACATTTGAGCTTTCCAAACACTCTCACACACATTGCTTGAGATTGCATTCTAGTTAGTGATTGAGTGATCCTAGTGTGTTGCATCATCCATGTGATTTTGAGGCACTAGGTGGAACATCAAGCGATCGTCATCGGTTTGTTACTCTTGGAGGTTGCCGCGTCCTAAACGGCTTGGTGGTGACTCCATTGAGCTCTTGAGAAGGTTGTGAAGAAGCCGCAAAGGAGATTGTGTGGGGTTTGCGCCTACCTCCCTGGAGCGGCAAAGGCGACAATTGTGGAGTCGAGGTATTGAGTGTTTCCTTATCCACTTGGCTTAAAGATCAAGCGGTGTCTTGGTAGAGGAGCAAGTGAGAGCTTGGAATCCACCTCAACGTGGATTAGGGGTGATCGGCAAATCACCGAGACCACGGGAAAAATTCGGCGTCTCTCTTGTCCATTACTTTGTTTCTTGCAATTGCTTGCGATTAGTTGAATCATAGTTCATTACTAGACACCTTGATTACTTGTTCACCCTAGGTTGCCAACATATCTTAGTTCAACATAGGCTAGAGAATTTATCCCTCTTGTCGCACTGATTAAATTTCTCTAGTGTTGTTGATTACTTGATTTTAGTCAAAACCATCTATTCACCCCCACCCCCCTCTAGTCGGTGTCCTAGATCTTACATATACCTTAATGGCGGCTTTCTATGACAGAGGAATTGTCTGCTCTTAATCGCACGGGTACGTGGGACATTGTTCCTTTACCCCCTAATGTTGTGCCAATCACATGTAAATGGGTTTTCAAAGTTAAAACAAAATCTATTGGTTCCATTGAGAGATATAAAGCTCGTCTTGTGGCTCGCAGTTTTCAATAGACTCAAAGGCTTGATTATGATAAAACTTTTGCACCGGTTGCTCATATGACTAATGTCCGTACTTTGATCGTTGTTGTAGCCTCATCCTCTTGGACTATCTCTTAGATGGATGTTAAAAATGCATTTCATGGTGATCTACATGAAGTTTATATGCATCCACCTAGGGATGGCAATGGGTTTGAAACTCGCGGGTAGAGAGTTTACAAACCCGCACCCGCGGGTTTAATATCAAACCCGCACCCGTACTCGTTACCCGCGACGTGTACAATATGCTACTCATACCCTCTACGGGCTAGTTTGGGAGTCCAAATACCGGAGGGGGTTGGATGGGCTAAAATCCTCTTCTTATTCAAAATTGAATAAGGAAGGGATTTTAGCCTCTCCAATCCCTTCCGGTTTTGTGGCTCCTAAACTAGCTCTATATGTATCATAAACCCACAGGTATACCCACGGACACATAAATATACACACATATTTTATGTATAGCATCTATATACACATATATTTATACTCAAATATATATATATATATGTGTGTGTGTGTGTATAATAAATATATACATATATACACATATATACCGACACATATATCGCCATTGTGGGTACACAGTTTGCGGACACGGGTACAACATTTTCATACCCGCAAGAGAGAACCTGTCGGGTTGAGAATCAAATCTGCACCCATACCCGCGGGTATAAGCTCACACTCAAACCCGCACCCTATAGGGTTTTTACCCGTGGGCAAGCGGGTAAAATGTGACCATTGTCATCCCTACATCCACCTCCTGGTGTTGATGCTCCCTCAGGGTATGTCGCCTTCGTGATGTCTTATATGGTCTGAAAGAAGCCCCTCGTGCTTAGTTTGAAAGATTTATTTTTGTCATAAAGGAGGTTGTTTTTTCTTCTAATGACCATGATCATGTATTATCCATTCATACTTATCTGAAAGACACACTTCACTTCTCTTATATGTGGATGACATGCTGATGACGGGTGATGATTCAAAGCATATTTCTCATGTTTAGAAGCACCTTAGTAAGGAATTTCATATGTCTGATTTGGGTCCTATTAGTTATTTCTTGGGAATTGAGGATCTTCAGACTCCGAACAGTTTTTACCACTCCCAGTCCAAGTACATACAAGATCTTGATCGTGCTAGTCTTACCGATGCTCGCATTGTTGACACCAATGGATATTCACCTGCAACTTCGTTCGACTAATGGGGCGCCTCTAGAAGATCCATCTCAATATTGACACGCTGACTACATGATGACATGGCACACATGTGGGCCTATATGCGAGTCCCATCTCTTCCCTCCCGAGCATGTGAGCACATTGGTGCTATGTCATCGTGAACTCAATGTGCTATGCAAGTTGATTACCTCAAGTCATGGTGATTTGAACCTAATGTGACATGATTAGTAAGTTTAGGGACATGGACAACACTCGAACCAAGTTTGAGGACCCATGGTGCATTTTACTCCTGAAACAAATAAGCACGGCAAGTATTTAGCTTTTTCATATGTGTAAGAGGTGGGAGCTAATCGTGATCCTAGATGGTAGTGAGAGGAGGCTGTTCACCTCAACACCCTATGTTGAGAAAATGGGAAGTGTAGAGGCAGAAAATGGAGATAGAAGGAAGGTTCGTGTATTGCTTAACTTTGCAAAAGCACATCGGTTCAGCTTATAAGCACACTATATGCCAGCAACAACTCTCCTAATCTTGTGCACTTGAGACTAAGAAACACAACTTATCCAAATAAACATTGGTGGCTTAATTCACTCATTACCTTGGTGGCTTGAGAAATTTGGAAGCACAGAAATGAGTGTATCATTAATGGTGCAAGTCCAAGCATCACAATATTACTGCAGACACTCACAAATGAATACATTCTATGGTGCTCTGCTGGTGCAAAAGGACTCCAAGAGCTGCTGGCTGGATCGCTTGTTGGGGGTTGATTACTTGATTTTTCCTAAGTTTCTGTTGGTGCACTTTGTCGCTTAATTGCAGGTCATGCTACCTGCGAAGGCTATCTGCTCTGCTCTTTTGTTTCCCTTGTGTGTGTGTTTTTTTTGTTTGGGGGTGGGGGGGGGGGGGGGGTCTTCTACCTCCTTTTTACTGTTCTTTTTCTCTCTTAAAGAAATGATGCACAGTTCTCTTCTGTGCTCGATAAAAAAACAAGGTTGTCTAACAAGAAAAAGATAATGGAAAGAATATGAAAGAAAGGAAGGTAGTGATCCGTGGTTGAGCATAGCTGCCTAAAGTGGTCAACTCTTACTTCATCTCAGAGTGGTTTTCACCACACATCCCGCATCTCTATTTGATGTTTTACTTAGACTCTCCAACTTTCAACAATCCAATGGCTTCAATCAACCCAATGTTCGGGAACAAGTTTTGATGCTAAAATGCAATATACAATTCAAGGCGCAGCAATCAAATAGGCGAAAATACAAAAAGTCAACAAACCTGACTGCAGCTGAATAAACAATAGCCATCCATAGCCCATTGTAAACCTGTTACCTATGGTGATGTTAGTTGTTAGACATTTTCTTTTTAAAATTTCTGAAGATAAAATATCCTCGACCAATGTGAAGCATTACCACTTGATCATGTGCATGCCATGCACTGAAAATCTCAATTTTGTTGCTAGATGCATTCCATATCCATATTTCTAGTGACCCAGATACTCTTCCAATTGCCAAACTGACCTCGTGTTGAGACTGGGCAGGTATGGCTAATGAGATTGATGACACTGGAGATGATAAATCAGTGGCGACCTGGCCAAATAAACATTTGGAATTAAAACTTTAGCCAGAAGAAAATCAAAGTTCAGAAGGACGAAACTTAAAGGTATGCGCAGTCTAAAAAAACACATAAACTATACATGCTAAGTGTGAATTCTATTAGGTATATATTACATACCACAGCAACTAACGCAAATGGCACTTCTCCACTTGCACATTGATTTAACCCTTCAATATTCCCTAACCATATCTTAACACTGAAAAAACAAACCAAATCTTCAACATTAGATATGTAATGTTTACAAAAGAAACTAATAATAACTATCCAAAGGCAATAAATACTATAGGAATAACCAAAGTTTGTAAATTATGAGAAAACTAATGAGAATCTTCAAGGCATATGAGTAGAGTATTTTCACCACCGCCCAGATATCTAGTGCAGCGAATGAGCTGCATGATTGTTTAACATCAAGCAGAGCAATTAGCAAAATAAATGGGGGGTGGGAGTGCTTTCTTATTTTTATTTATTAAGTGTTAAAGTGGATGCACTTGTTAAGGCCCATAAGGCCCATATATTATTGACTGCCTATATATATGCTACAGTACCCGAGGGGGTTATTATCTCGCCTAATCCAGGTTAGTCACATGGTAACAGAGCAGGTTAGGGTTTACGTCTAAACCCAACCCTGATCCAATTTTTCGGCGGCGTCGCGCCGTCGCTGTGCTGCCCTCGCGGCCAGCTCCTTCTCCTTCTCCGGCTATTATCTCACCTAATCCAGGTTAGTCACAGCATTAACCAGTTCAATCCAAAAGTCAATCCACTTATACACTCCAACACTCACCCACGTGCAGCCAAAGAGAAAGGCGCAAACGTGGAAATAAAGGGACGAAGGCACAAATGAAGCATCTGCTAGAATTCGAAATCGAGACATCTAGCTTTGAAACCATGTAAGAGTGGACGCACTAACCAGTTCAACCCAAAAGCTTAAGTTATTGGGATAAGGTAGGCAATCCACTTATACAATTCAATATTAATGCAGGGATACCAAAAGCTCAGTGCATGCCTATACAGGCCATTCTGCTGCTTATGGACAAACTTTGACCTTGTTCCACCAAGCATAGAAGCAAAAACTATGTTTATGATCATCCCCATGTATCATTTTTGCCATGTCATGAGTCAAGAAGAGCTAAAAAATTCATGTAAGCAAACAAGAAACTATAGATAGTATAGCTGAAGAAAGCACATCATCATTTACAGAAATACACATAAATCACGATTACCTTCCATCTGAGCATCCAGTAGCTAAAAGCAACGAGGATTTTGAAGAGCCCGCAGAAAGAACTTGCCAAGCTATGACACTGACACATGATTTGTGAGCTTGCAAAACCCCGATGAGCATTGGATCACTGGTAACCACGCCAGCATCTATTGTGTAATATTCTGGCTTAGGTAGTTTCCAAAAAGAAAGATTTCCGGATTTAGAGCCAACAGCAATAATGCACCAATGCCTCAATAAACAAGATGTTTTATCACTTGATGACACAACTGGAGACCATGAAACTACAAGGGAAGACAAATGTGCAGCACGACAAGCATACTGTTTTGCCGTGATAAGAGGAAGGGATTTGTTTTCTCCATTGGAGGACAATGATCCTTTAATATTTCCTGTGTTGTTTCGTTCATTTACAGCAACTACTTCATGCCTGGGTTTTACAGTCTGGAATCACAAACACAGTAATGTTAAATAGAAAACACAAAACAGTCATTACTATGCTATGAAACACCTTTAGCATGATACTCCCTCTGTTTTAAACACAATTTTTTTCTCAGACTTCGACCAGCAATATTTATTCAATTACTTAGTAGCTAAGGAAAGTGAGAAGAGTGTCACTAGATATGTCATTCAAAGTACTTTAAGCATGCCTTGTATGTCTGTCTATTAGCACAAATATTTTGGAAAGACTAATACTCCAAAAGCCAAATGGATTTAAAAAGTCAACGGTGTCATTTAAAAACAGAGGAAATAATTGGTTCTTTCTTTTATTAAAAGAAACTTGACCTGCAGGGGTAAGACAACCCTGGACATTATATTAAAAAGAAGACCTTCTCATGCAGGTCGAGAAAACTCTCGAACCTCTGCCTCACGCATACACAGTGGTACCGTAGCCCATGTGAGAACGACCGCAACTGGGGGGCTTAGACTTGTGCTTTGGCGTAGGACAAACAAGGGGGGTTTTTTAGCCACAACCTAAAATTCGCTCCTATGGGGAGTCGAACTCAGGACCTGAGGAGTGCTACTCAGACCATCTAACCAACTCAGCTAGAAGTCCTTTCGCGTTCTTCCTTTTTGTTATGAAACAACGAAGTTTCCCTTTTATTACAAATTAAAAGAATAAACCAAAACTTCAGCATAAATGTGTAAAAATCTCTACCTTTTTCAAATATTTCTTCTTTGATTTAGAACATGGTTCGATCGAGAAGTCTGCATCCTTTGATGCATCTAAATCAACTTCATTGACGTCATAAATAAAACCATCAACTCTATATTCAATAAAAAATCAATGAAAACAAATTCAGGTACAGTATATGGATGTCAGAAAGATTGCTAAGAATGTTGCCTTCTTGCAACAAAATAAATTAAAATGAAAAATTTGTGACATTCATGGATGAATTCGTACAAAGTGTTTGCATATCAGCACTTGACATCCTACATGATGGCTAAATGGTGCTCCCTTAGATCATCTTATTATTTCAAATGTGGAAACTTTTCTCGGTGGCAAATGTGAAGTAGAAACGAAATTCACCTTGGTCGCTTTAGTTTTCTCTGTCCAGGACACCTGAAATAAAGAGATTCTTGCAATTCATAAGCAGATCCTAAAACCTCTGTCTCCCCAGTATTTGTATTCTTCTGATTATAAAAATCATAATTTTAGCCACATATTCAGATAAAAGTATGATGACATGCTAGAGTAAAAGTTATCATAGCAGAGAAGTCAAATGAGAACCATTATCCTCTCCAAAGTTTATAAGTTTATAGTAGTTAAACAGCAACTGTGATATATCTGCGACCTAGGCCAGGTGAAATGTTAATAAGCACCAAAATATCCGTGACCTAGAACAGGTGATCACTAATCATTCCTAACAAACAAATGCAGTAAAAGACCAAAAAAACTTATTCTGGAAATTAATAACAGACAACTAAGAGCAAACAAAAGCTATTCCATGAACCAAGAAGTCAAGAACAAAGTTAAATTGCAAACAGGAATAAGAATGTGGTACAGAACAAAATTTTGTCTGAAAACTATATTATGCAGTTAATGTTCATCTGATTCTCCTTTGGAAGGGATAGGAGAAAGTCAATGTTGGAAATTGTCTAATCTCCTGAGAAAAAGTACAGAGACCTTCACAGTATGGGGGACTTGGCATACACAATCTTGAGACCCTTGGATGGGCGTTACGTATGGCTTTGAGCGCAAGAAACAGAACAGATCATCAAAACGCTCAGGCCCTCTTTGATGTGGCAATGGTGTCTGTAGTGGAAAATGGTGAACCTATCCGCTTCTGGTTAGATCAGTGGACAAATGGCAAGACTATCGCTGAATTGGCACCCGCCTTATACAACTCGATCCCAAAAAGGGTGGTTAAGAGTAAGCCTAGGCATTCGGTTCCTCGGTTCGGTTCCATGTTTCTGTGATCAGGCAGAGGAAACTATACAGCATTTCCTGATCTCCTATGTTCTCTTGTAGATTGTGGAACCTGATTTTACAACACCTAGGCTTGGTCACTGTGGCACCTTCGAATACAGCTGTTAGCTTTGCAAGGCAGTGGAAGGGGGCCATCAGATGAGTGCCTAGGGAGATTCGCAAGGGACTTAATTCTATTATCATTCTGGTTGCTTAGGAAGTTTGGAAGCATCGGAATTCAATTATTTTTTAAGGATCCCAGCCTAACACTCAAATTCTTCTCCACACCGTGTCAAATAAGTGTAGTTTGTGGTGTATGGCCAGTGCTACAAACCAACAGGCTCTCTTAGATAGGGCATTGACAGTTTAGTGTTTTTCTTGGTCGCTATTCCCGGGCCTGTGTGGCGATCTGTGCTGCCAGACATTGGGTAGGTCCTTTTGTGTGTTTCGGTAGTGTACTCAGTTTATAGGCTTTTTTCTAACCTAGCTGTTGTAATATAATTTTTTCCCTCTTCATGAAATGACACGCAGCTCTCCTGCGTCGTTCGAGGAAAAAAAAGTTATATTACTTATATGCATTATGTGTGGATCATGGGAACAATGGACTAACCAAATCTAGCATAAGGATCACTGTAGCAGACATTTGGTTGGTATCTAGACCAACTTCTTAAATTTCTTATAATCAATCATTTCATCATAAAATAAATGTTGCTTAAATAGCACAGAAAATGCTCACCTCAACCCATTCATCACATAGCTCCCAAATTGGTGACCTGTAAAGCTTCACATGACCATCCATAGTGCAAACAGCCAGCAAACACCTATATTAGTCATCCATATTATAAACATATGTAAGTAAAGTAGGACGGAGATGAGCTTGTACATAAAACTTACACCTAGAGAAGATCATTTAGAATGTCAAAGATTTGTATACCCAGAGTTAGGTGCAAATCCTTGTTGAGACCATGAAATCGATCGGGCACATGGTTCAGTCTCACGCGCTAAGGAAGTGGACAATAAACATGGCTCCAAGAGATCTGCAAATATAGATAAATTGAAAATTTTAGATCAAGCAGAATTAATACACCTACATGGTCTCACTGGACTTCCTGCTGTTTTCCACTCTGTTAGAGTCCCTGGGTACGGGTATCCCGTGCGCTACAACAAACTGGAGTGAGCGGGGATCAAGTCATGGGCCCTACCATCAGCGGGGGGTCAAGTCAACAAGACCTAGCAGCAGAGACAAGGAAATGTGTGGTCGGGACCCCTGCTACGTGCCTACGTGCATGCTTTTCAAATCGTCCGATTAATTGTCCTGGTCGGTAAGATGAAGTGGATTAGGGGCTCCGACCCGATTAGGTAGTCTGGTCGTCCGGTCGTCCGAGTAATCGTCGCCTAATTGCGACTAATCGTTCGATTAGGTATTTGCTGCGACCAGAAGGTGTGAACATGGAAAGCCAACGCTGGGTCCAAATCTGGTGCCTCGTTTTCCTTTCTGGCGCCTTATTTATTGGGGATAATAAAGGAACCATTTAGTTGATTGGTTGGCTTTCCAAATCTGCTTTCCCTCTCTCTGTCTCTTCTCCTTGGCCGGCCGGCTGCTGATCCATCGTTCCTGGGCTCCTGGCGACTCCTCAGTTCCTCCCTGAGAAAACATCCGGCTGCTGCTCCTCCAGCTTGACCAACTCCGGTGGCTAATCCCTGATCAAGAAGACAAGTACCGCCTGCTCCTCCAGTCCTTGACCAACTCCAGCAACTCCTTCACTCCTCCCTGACCAACTCCGGCAGGCGACTCCTCTATGATCAAGAAGACAAGAACTCAGGAACATGAGTACCTCATCTAAAGGTACCGTGATCCCTGTCCCTAATCAAGCACCTAGTCCCTGGTCAAGAATGTAGTACACCATCACAGTTTGGTTTCAGTTTAGAATTATTGGATCCACCTTTTCTGATCCACCTTTTCTCCTTGTCCAGTTTAGGATTCAGTTTGGTTTCAGCTGTAGTTTTGATTACTTACTGTTGTTTAAAGTATATTATATAGTATATAACTATACACTTTAGTGTATATAACTATGTATAATTATATATGTCCTGATTAGTACAGGACGTTTAGGACGACTAGGTGGACGACCTGTCACCGATTAATCGGCCTGGTCAACGTCCTAATCGTGATTAATCGCCTAATCGGTCACCATCAAAGATCTGGCGACCAGGCGACTTGAAAACTATGGCTATATGTCAACGTGAGGGGGGCCTATCGTGCATGTCTTCGTCAGGCTCCTGGGAGGCCTCCCACAATCACCCGCTCCACCAATTATAGTGGGGGAGGGGTGGGGGGGGGCAAGAGAGCCACGCGTCTAGGGCCCCGACAAGTCCCTATCTTTGGCATGCCATGTATCCCCTGGGCTCCATGACGCCCCTGGCCATCGAGGGCTCCTGACGCCCCTGGTTAGGAGGGCTCCTGGTACCGGCGTGCCACGTGTACTAGCCACTCACGTCGTGGCTGGTCAAAGAGTTGGTGGAGACATACACTTGTTGTGCATGTGCGACGGAATAGGTGTAATTGTGGTGCATCATGCCCACTCGTTGTGTTATGGGCGATAGATGGCTGCGAGGGTTTGAGGGTGATGGCTAGGGTTAGAGGGCGACGGCTAGGGTTAGGGGTGCTGGGGAGGCCGGCCGCAAGGCTTTGCCCATGGCCGGCAAGAGAGAGGGGATTTCCTTCTAATCTCTTGCTTACCTTCAATTGATACAATCCTTCTCCTTATATAGAGAGGGTTATTTGATCTCTAAGCACTAGATCTAATCTTATCTCTAATTCTAATCTTATCCCATACTAACCTTATCTTTATCTAACCTACCTGAGGGGCCCTGATACGTTGGTTGTTAGGACCAGATATTCCAGGCGTGGCACCAGTGCACCAATGTAGGAGTGTGGACGACATGCGCCACGCCCTGTGAGGCTGTGACGTCCTAAATCATCCGCGACATCCAGGTCGCGATTCTACAGAACCGTGGGCTGACATATACAACTTCTGCAATAAAATAGGCTAGGTAAGGTTGCTAGGCTAACCCCAAATGACTGTTGTAATCCCCTCTCCCTTGGCCTATAAAAGAAAGAGGGTGGCCCTTAGGGGGGCTTTATCTTTATGGACTTCTTCCTAGACTACCACTCGAACACTCACACACACAGGCTGCTCCTAAGGACTTCTCCTCAGATAGACTTTCTCCCGCTCAACACTTGGTTGCTTTTGCAACTCAAGCAATACAAAACAACCCACAAATAGGACGTAGGGTATTACGTTCCGGCGGCCCGAACCTCTTCCCATCGCGGTTTTTCAGACTGCTGACAACGGTAACAGTCTGAGCAACCCCTATTGAGTTTCAAGGTCTAGGATCATTTGAAGTGGCTCTATGGCCAGGATGAACAGCATGGGGAAAAGAGGATCCCCCTGACGTACCATGTGTCTGTATGGAAAGCTCTCGCCTTGCAGGCCGTGAAGACGGCTCTTGAAGTAGTCGTGCCAACCAGAATGAAGGTCCATCCACACCATCTCGCACTAAAGCCAAAGGCCCATAGGACCTCAACCAAGTAGCTTCAATTAATTGTGTCAAAAGCCTTCTAGATGTTAAGTATTCATTCATTGTACCAAATAATTAACAAAATGTTCAAGTTAAGCAAGTCCTCTGGGAGATGACTAATGCAAAGACCAGTTTTACCTTCTCTATTAACCAGTCATATAGGAAAAGGGTCACTGCGACAAAGTCCAACCAATCCACGGGGTCCATCTAGATGTTAAGCAAGGTTTTAAAGCCGTCCGACTAATCGCGATTAGTCACGATTAGTCGGTCTTATCGCTAGTCCGAGCTCGATTAGGGTCTCCAACTCGACTAGAGCGACTAGGTAGTGATTAGTCGTCCTAGTCGCTGACTAATCGTGATTAGTCGTCCGACTAGGGGTTATGGTCGACTAGTTATGCCTGTTTTGGGCCACTAATTCGGCCTCTATTATGTGGGCCGACCCACCATCTGTACACAACACAAACACTGTTTTGCCCTACGCTTCTACCTGTACCAATACAGTACACAATGTCTCACGAGCACCCTTCCCCAGCGCCGCCACCCCTTCTCTTGTGTCGCCGCCCCTTCTCCATCGCCGCGCCCTCCTCTCCCGCCGTCCGGCCCTCTCCTCGAGCAGCAATTGCGCCCCCTGCGTCACGCGACGGATGTAGTCTACAGAGACCCCCCCCCCTCCAGCGCGCTAATGTCCTCCTCTGTTGTCTGTTCAATGGCTGAACAGGTGAGTAGGCGACCACTCCTCATCTGTTTAGAATTCAGAGACCGAGATGATCACCTCTTCAAACTGTAATTGCTCTAATGTTTTGGTTGTTCAGTGTTCTCTGTTCACTTACTGAGCAGTATTGTGCCCGCCCTGGCCTCTTGAGTTGCGCTTCACTTGATTGTTGTGCCGCTGTAGATGAGAAAAAAAGGCAGCGTAATAATGTTGAAGCCATTTCCCCAGAATCTGTGTTGCCCCAGCCCCAGAACGATGACAGTGGCACTGGCACAATTCATGCAGTCCTGCAGTCCAGCTAGACAGCTACAACTACACACACACCAACACATATGGTCCTGTTATAGGTGGACGACTATAGGACGACTAGGAGTCGACTAGGCTCGACTAATCGAGCAAATCGACGACTAATCGCGATTAGTCACCTTATCGGTGCTCAGGCGACTAGAGTCGACTAGCTGACTTTAAAACCTTGATGTTAAGTCTTCATTCATTGTACCAAATAATTAAAAAATGTTCAAGTTAAGCAAGTCCTCTGGGAGATGACTAATGCAAAGACCAGTTTTACCTTCTCTATTAACCAGTCCTATAGGAAAAGGGTCACTGCGACAAAGTCCAACCAATCCACGGGGTCCATCAAGCGCAGATGGATTCTTGAATATAAAAAATGGGCATCGTTAGTGCAATGTTAAGCTTATCCACATTCCATATATAAACTATCATGACCCTAAGAATATGACATATATGCGATCATCTCAGAGTGATTGGATTGTATTTACCAGAATAGTTACAATATGACCAGATGCAACAGCCACAAGATTGTCGCTTGACCAAGCAATGGCACTTGGATAAGATGGAGAGGCAATCAAGGTCGCAGCTTGGTATTGAGGAGCCATGGCACTAATGTCCAAGCATATCTAGCAGTACAATTAAGATAGAACTCTGCAAAAGCAAAGACAGCAGTTGACCTGTTTGGTGCTTCAAATGTAAATTGGATCATAATCATGAAATGTCGAAGTTGCAATTATCAGTGTGGAGGCAGCATCGGTTTGATCAGAACAATATCTTAGATCATTGCTTAAAATTAATTGATAGAAAATAATTGTTGCGATAAAACAACAAACAAGAAAAAGAGCTAGAACATGGCATAGGAACATCAAAGTATCAAACAAGTGGAGGTAATAAAATATAAAAACAACAATTTCATTCAAAACTACACCTTGAGATTTGAGAGACACAACAAACAGTACTCACTTCACTTCAGTTCCACCAATGGTCATGGTATTATAATATGCAGGTTGTAAAAACTGTGATCAGATTGTTCATTTTGTTCTAGCAGCTACATTGTGTGATTGTCCTTGTTTTAGTGGATTACTGAATTCAAGGTTGTGTCCCATATTTAATGAAATTTCAGCTGTACTGGTGAACTAATATTCATCTATCTCACCCTGATAAAAGAAATTAAAACTGCACACTGCACACAATGAGAATATCATGACTGACAAGTCGATGTAAACACCAGAGGCGGACCCAACAAAGGATAGCGTGACTAAACTAGACAACATAAACACTGGGGCGGACCCGGCAAAAAAACTTAGGGACATGGTTGTAATCATGTGCACATTGGCGGACCCAGGACTTGGTGAAGACTAGGGCAAAATTCTTGGAGCGAAAAGCCGAAAACAACATTGAAAAAATATTGTAAAAGGAAGTTTACAAACCGAGATGTTCTTCCACTACATGCTTGTGCAATACAATAGCTAAGAACATAACGTGAAACATAGAGTACAACAATAAATAACTAGTAACGATTTGATGCATTTGCATATTCCATCTCCTCGTCAATAACTCCTAATTTTTAGTTTTCAATCCAATTGAATATAAACAACTATACACTCCATAGAAGGGCTGGAAACTTAGAAATAGAAATTAAGATAGAATTAGACAAATACCCGTCAGATGGGAGCTGCCCTGCTCGACTGCTTTTACTCAGGAGTCGGGCGTCTATGCGGCCGTGCCGCCGTGCCTGGGCAAGCAGGTGGCGGACAGCGGCCTGGCCAAGCGGTGTAGGCGCCTTCGCGGGCGACGGCGTGGTCGATCGGACCAGCGAGCGTGGTGGGGGCGCCTGGCAGCGGCTGCGGGCGACGGCGCAGCCGAGCGGGTCGGCCTTGGTGGTTGAGCAGATAGCAAGCGGCGTGGCCGAGCGTGGCGGGCCGCGGGCGACGGCGCAGCCGAGCGGGTCGACGCCTTGGCGGTCGACCGGATCAGCAAGCGACGGCGCGTCTGAGCGTGGCTGTGGGCGAGCGCGACAGGAACAGAGAACGACGGTGCGTTTGCTTCGAGGAACTGGGCCAGATAGTGCAACAGCTTTTAGGTTAGGATTTGTCCAACAGCTTTTAGGTTGGGCGTTGGGGTTTGAGTGCTCGGATTCGCACAGCAGAGAGAGAGAATAGGAGTATCTGGTGTGTGCTCGACGCCGGCAAAGTGATCGACGAAGACCTCAGCACGGCGGCAGCGGCCAGCAGTCGTCGGAGAGCGAGACGGGAGCGAGATAGAGAAAACCCAGGCGGGATCAACAGTGAGTCCGTGAACGAAAGTAAAGGATATGGGCTGACACCGGCCCAGTTTTGGATGTTCGACGAGGAAGAGCGCACCCGCATGCGCCGTGGTCGTTGTTTCTCGCATATATTTATTTCTCAATTTTTGGGCATTTACGCCTTTTTAATTTACTAGATACGAGACATTAACTTGATTAGTTAAGTAAATCACGCCCCTAATATAATAAATCACACTAATACAATCTATATCTATATCTATATATATTACTACTCTATAAGACAGTAGTGTAGACGTCCACACCCGTGGTGCACGGTTCTGCCCCTCTGCTCCGCGATCCTCCCCTCCCCCGCATCGCGTGTTGCCCGCCGTGACTCCCGCCGGCGTGATGGCCATGCTTGCCCTCAGCTCCTTCGTACCGCGATTCTAGGACCCGCCATCAGCTCCTTCCTACCGCGATTTCAGCAGTCAGATGCATGGTGCCTTCCAAACCTAACGCCTTCTATCGCCGAGGTTCCATCCCTCCCCGTCTTGCTCCCCCAGGCTTCGGCCTCCCGAATATCAAACCCTAACCCTGAATTGCTCGAGTGAGGGGTGGGGTTTCGGCGCCCGTTGCTTGAGGATGGAGGAGAGGCCATCGCCCGAGGCAAGCGCAGGCAACTCGAGGGCCGAGGATGACTTCAGGAGCTGCTGCGGGGACGAGGAAGAGTGGGAGGACACAGAGGAGTCGTTCACGGCCGGCGTCGCCAAGGGGGAGCTGGACGAGGCCTCGGTGCGCCTCTTCTTCAAGGGCGTGTCGAGCCCTGAGGCGGAGGGGAAGAAACAGTCTAGCATCGGAGTCAGAATCGTCCCCGGGGTGCCTGTTCTGCCTCGGTCCCCACCATCAACGCCCGCGGATCCGCCCCCGCCATCCTCCCCAACTCAAAGTGAAGATCTTCGAGTGGATTATTTTCAAAAATCCACTCGAAGCTCGAGGGCTACACCCATTGGGTGCACCTTCGGTGCGCCCAATGAAGTTCGAAGCCCGGCGATACGAAATGCTGACCTCCGAAGCAAGAGTCTGAGACAAAACACCAATTTTCGAGTGATAAAAGCAGAAGAAGACAATAAGAAATCATTTTTACTGGATTACCCAGAAAGTACTTCTTGTTACAAACAAAGACCGCAAGCTGGACTTAGGATCTCTGGGCCGATTATTTCAAAATCAACCCAAAGATCGGGGGCTTGTGGGGGACAGATATCCCCCGGGTCCACTGGAAGGATAAAAGGCCTCACGAAAGGCCCAAGGGCCCAATAAATCGTAAGATCATCCCTTCGTGGGCCTAGGGAGGAACGACCAGTGAAGCAGATCGACATAAGGCTGGATCGGAGCAAGCCCAGACGGCCCAATGATCTCGAGCGAGTAATCACAATAAGAGACCCAACCTTCCCGCGCTGGAGGCCCGTACAACGAACCGAGCGAAGATGGGTTGGCGGAACTATAGGAAGATAGACTCAATCGGTTTACTATTTCTCAAGTGCACGTGATTATCACATCTGCATGTATTGCCCCACGATCGAATATATAAGGCCTAGTGGGCACCCCTTCAGGAAAAATGGAACCCACTGCTTAGTCATCCACCAAATTCTTTGTACTCCCGGTGCTAGAGAACTCCTTGTAACCCACCACGCAAAAGCACTCTCACCAGGACGTAGGGTGTTACGCACTTCAAAGCGGCCTGAACCTGTAAATCGTTGTCTACCGTCTCTCGTGCAACTAGCACAAACCATTGAGCTACAGTTGATAACACCGTCCTACTCCTAAAAGGGCCTTGAGGGGCAACCCTGGGTGTGCGGTCGGACCCAAAACACCGACACCTTGCCTTTGCTCCTCTCCTTTTTGGGTTTGGCCATATTTGGACAGTTGTCCCTGAAGTGGCCCTTCTCCCCACATGCGAATCATCCTCTCTTCCTTTGCTTTTTCCTGTCAATGTTAAAGAGAAGATCTTTGACCTGTAGGGGCACACCCATTAGATTAATCTTGCGGATCATCCTCATTACCTTTCCGACGCGTCGGATTGTTTCTTCGTCCTCGGAGGATGATGTGCATGGTTGATTATCTTCATCATCACTTTCTTCTTCTTCCTCTTCTTTACTTGAGGAACTTAGAGTGGGAGCCTTCTTTTTGCCCTTCCTTTCATCACATGCAAAAGCATATGGTCTTGAGGAAGTTGGCTCCTCTCCCCGACACATTTTTCGCGACATCTCAAAAGCCGCGATTTTCCCAATCACAATGGTCGGGGTCATGTTGCTCAAGTCCTCCATGCTGTGAAGGATGGTGATGATGCTCCCATATCTTTGTTGTGGTAGCAGGGAGATAATCTTCCTCACAATGTCCGCATCACCTAGCTTATTAATGCCAATAGAATTGAGCTCATTGATAATTAAATTCAAACGAGAATGCATGTCTCTAACAAGCTCATCATCTTTCATAGCAAAAGAATTATACTCATTTAAGACTAGGCAATGTTTTTGCTCACGGACATTGGATGTGCCGTCATGGAGCTCATGCAATTTTAGCCAAATCTCATTAGCAATTTTTAAGGTAAATACTTGATTAAAAATATCCATGCTAAGAGATTCATACAAGCAATTTTTGGCTCTAGCATTTAAATGAATTTCTTTTTCCTCACTCGTGGTGGGTTTCTCGGGATTCTTGAGGGGTTTCATCCCGTCACGAGTGACTCTCCAAACACCTAGATCAACGACCTCTAGGTAACAAGCCATTCTAGCACTATAAATCTATAATATGGGAAGTTAGTGTCGTCGAAGTGTGGTGGCCTATGGGTGTCCATCCCTTTCTCTAAAAAGCGCCGGCTCTTTTGGCGGTGAAGCTAATGCGTTTCAAATGAGCCAAACCGGCTCTGATACCACTTGTAGGAAACGGGTGACGCATAAGAGGGGGGTGAATTAGGACTTCTAAAACTTTTACTAAACTAGGCCACAATTAAATCCCTAGAGCAAAACCTATGCAAGAAATCAAACTAGAAAGTGCAAACTAGTTTTTGTCTAAGTGTTGCTATCTCTATCGCAAAGGCTAAGTTTCAATCTACACTAAATAACTATGAATACAAGATTGAAACTTAAATGCTTAATATAAATGCGGAAACTTAAAGAGCAAGGTAGAGAAGCAAACTCTTGTGGACGACACCAATATTTTTACCGAGGTATCCGAAACTACGCAAGGTCCCGACTAATCCTCGTTGGTGCCCCTACGCAAAGGGAAGCCCACGCGAGGGCCAAGCACCACGGTCGAGTAACTCCGTAGAGAGCCGTGGGCCTTCTCCACGCGCAAGTGGTGCTCCGCTTCCGGCTCCTCGCGGACGCTCCCCGCTGTCTCCACTATCGAGCTTTCGACCGAAACGCCGCGGGCCTCGTTCCCTCCGGTACACGGTGACGGCCGTGACACAAACGCGGTTGTCACGGTCTCGCAAGACTCTCGCCTCACTCGGTACAATTACAACGGCTCATGCAAGAGCTAAGGGGTTGTGTGGTTTTACAAAACTCACTCAACTAACTAGGGTTCACCTAGAGCAAGCGCTAAAGCGATCTAACTAACCTAAGCACTTCGCAAAGCACCTACGCTAATCACCGAGTGATTTTATTAAGCACTTGGGTGTTTGAGCTCTTAGAAATGTGCACTATATGTCTTGGTATGTTGCTTGGGCTCTCACACCTTCAAATGGCCGGTTGGGGGTGTATTTATAGCCCCAACACAATTCTAGCCGTTGGAGAAAAGCTGCAGTTCTCTGCGGCACACCGGACAGTCCGGTGGTGCACCGGACAGCGCCATGTAGCTTGTCCGGTGTGCTTAGCCGTTGCCCTGTCAGAGCAGGTGACCGTTGGCGCCGCAGGCTTTCCACACTGGACAGTCTGGTGCTCACACCGGACAGTCCAGTGGTCTTCTCTCCGGGTGCCACCTGGAACTAGTCGTTGGGCTGGAGTTCTCTGGTGCACCGGACAGTCCGGTGTGCCACCGGACAGTCCGGTGCGCCTCGCACAGACAGTCCGTAGCAGCACACTTGGAGGACAGTCCGGTGCGCCTCGCACAGACAGTTCGTAGCAGCACACTTGGACTTTTCTTGGATCTTCTTAATGTCTTCTTTTGAGGTGTTGCTTTCCTCAATTCCTTAGTCCAAGTAAATCTTGCATCCTGTGAACTACAAACACGAACACTAGAAAACTTATTAGTTCACGGATTGTGTTGTTCATCAAACACCAAAACTCAATTAGCCAATGGCCCGGGGTCCATTTTCCTTACACAAACAAATGTGGGTGCAAGAAGTTTTAGAGGCTTGCCGGTCCGCTTACCAGGGCAAACATGGGGTAGTCCTCGGTGGCCATGGCCAGGAGGCCCGGCTTGGCGAGCGCCGGCACCGGCGACGTGACCGGTGGTAGGCAGATGACAGCGGTGCTCTACCTAGCGCTAGCGTAGGCCCCGAAAATGGACACGACACTGTCGCCGCCCTGGAGAAATGCCGCGTGGAATGCGTGGAGCTCAGCGGCCTTAGCGACGGCGGCCTGGATGTCTAGGCGTGACGACGGGAGGTAGGCGGGCGAGGGGCAGACGACGGTGTCTCCGAGGGCTTGATGGGGCATGTGGCTAGCATGCGGATGAAGCGAGCACAGATCGGGCGAGATGAGCATGCGGCCGCCATCCATGGCGTTGTTTGAGGGGGCGGGTGTGAGCTGCGGAGATCGCGCACGCGTCGATGTCAACGTGGGGGAGAGCGGGGCATGGTTGTTCCTGTGGTCTACACTATTGACTTAATAGATAATAGAGATTTATTTATTTTATATATTTTCCTCCGTTTCATATCTATCCTCTGCGTGCATAGGATACACTATTGACAAGATAGTAGAGATTTATTTATTTTGTATATTTTCCTCCGTTTCATATCTATCCTCTGCTTGCATGGGACACAGTCAATGGGCATTGATCTTAAACAAGAGAAACAATAGTGGTATTTTTATTTATCAGATTTTTTCGAATCTCATATCCTACTCCGTATTTATACATTCGTATTCGGCGCATAGATATCAGAACTCTTTTCGATGTTCTTAGAGTTAAGATTCGAGACGAGAGAAATTATCTGTCTCACTGCCACCATTCATGATGTGTGAGCTAAAACTTCTTGATTTCTTCCTTGGAGGCATTATATATATTTTTCAGTTTCCCACACACCAACTACATGCCACTCATTTTCCCATGAAGACCAGACAGCAATGCAGTGCCATGCATTCTTATATTAATTACAGGCTTGCAGCATAGAGCGGAAAAAAAAGGGCAGAGTTACCTATTCATCATAACAGAAACAGATGGAAGCACTCAGGCAGCAGCGAGCAAGATCGCATCCACCACCACCACGCATGTCGCCAACCAACCACAGCAAACAAGGAGAGGGGAGGGTCACAACACAAACTCACAAGACGACCACAGGAAAGAACCAAATCTGCATTCAAGTGGCAGCACACGGACACGCGGTGGACGCATGCTGGTCGAGGAGACACACCAGCTCAGGCTCACAGTGTCGCGCTGGCCCAGCGTGCTGGCCGGCAGTGCCCCCACACGCGTCACGCGTGCCGTGCCTGGCTACGTACGTACGGACACCTTCTCCAGCTACGCCTACGCACGCACTCCTCTTCCTCCCCCTCCCACCAGCCACGGCCGGCCAACCGCAACGGATAGGGGGGGCCTAAAAATGCTGCTGATTCGGTTTCCGGGCCCCCGTTTCCTTCTCGTCCTTCCTTCAGGCGGCTATCGCCGGCGGCGCCGCCCAGAGCTGGGCGTTCTTCACCTTGGACACGCTGCTGAGCACGCCCAGCGGCGTGACGTCGCCGACCACCGTCACCTTCTTCGCCGCGAAGTCGATGTTGAACGACGTCACGCCTGCTTGCATCCACAGGCCAATGGTTAGTGCTGATCTATGAACCCCGAACAGAAGTTTCAGATCCTGAAGAAATACAGTAGTAGCTGCCAGGCTCACCTTCCATCTTGGAGAGGTGCTTCTTCACTTTCCCGGCGCATGCTTTGCAGTGCAGGGATACCTTGAGCACAACCACCTGCTAAGATGCCAATGCATACTTTCTTAGCTAGGCGAATCTAGCAGGAGGCATATGTTTGCTTCACAGGTACTACTGAACTAAACGAGACGAATCCGCAGGCTTGAAACCTAAGATGCGCCTTTGTTTACATATTATTGTTTAAAAAAAATTCAGAGGCGCTATGCTTATCAAGTTCTGATAACGATCCTGTAAGCTATAAAGCTACGATTTTTCTATCACATAATCTCAAAGTCCCCACGCTGATATGATTGTTGTCACTGGTCACATCATCTCACTTCTGATTTCTCTATCATTTTCTAATCAAGAAGAGTAGGGCCAAAAGTTAAAAATAACAATAATAAAAGGAATCACACAAGTACTGCACGCTAGTCATAACTCATACTAGTGGTGAGTATTCAGTAACTTCACCTGCTCTTGCGCCTGGGCGCTCTTCGCATCAGCAGCTTCACCTGCTTCCTCCCGCTTGGGCTTGACGTCGACGGCCGGGGCAGACTCCACCTCCTGGATCTCCTCGGTGGCGGCGAAGCGGCCGCTCAGCATGTAGCGGGACGAGCCAGCCGGGCTGACGAGGCCACCGGCGTTTCCGACGACGACAGCCTTTCGCTGCTGCTCCTGCTGCCGCCCTTTCTTGCCGTCGTGCCGGTGTGTCGTGGGCGCGGCAGGGACGTGAGACAGGGGGCTGGCACTGGCAATGGCCTTGTGTGGCCGGACCATCGGCTGCCGCTCCAGGCTCGGGCATATCGCCGTGGACGCCGGGGACGAGCACGACAGCCCCTTCATGTCCCTGAACAGCAGAGGAGCCATGGGAACAGGCCGAGCTGCTGCTGCCGCCTCTTTGGGCTTTGGCTGTGTTGCTGGTGCTGCCGGAAACGGTGGAGTGGAAATGTGGAGTGGACTACGGGGTAAGGAAATACTGCCTTATATATAAGAGACTAAGAGAGCACAACTTTGCTTTACATGGCAGTAAAGAGTAATCTCAAATAAACTCCTCTCAAATCCATCCCAAAAAAATGAACTATGGGTGAAAAACAGGTCTTCTTGAAAGTGCTGCTGGTTGTTTTTTCTCCCTGAAGAAATTCACGGGTAGTATTGGAGTATCAGACAAAATAGCTCAGTGATGGAATGCAACAAACATTTTAACATCAGCCCCAACCCATGTAGTGTTACTACCTGATTCATTTGTTCTTTCGTGAATAACAGAGATTGAAAGGCAGAGTTAGGCACAGTAGCAGGGATCTCCAGTATCTTCTCACCCAGAAGTAGATAGAGCTGTCACAGTAGTAAGCAAGTAGCTTGGAGGAAACGACACATTTTTTTTTAATCGGACCATTGTTGCCAGCCCACCGTGAAAGTCCTGACGTGTTTCAGATTTTTCCGCCCACGTTGCTGTGAGGTTCAGACGTCTGTATTTGCACCACAGAGAGAAAGGCCTTTCAGGAAATTAATATTGTAGTTAACGTTGATGTAACACGCGGTACTGAATTATTGCTACGATGATAGACGTAGAAGAGTCTGCGACTAGTAACTCCCATCGGATTCGAGTACTGAACTGCCAGCACGGCTATGAGTAGCTGTTTGCATATGGAGCATCAGTTCATTAACCTTCTTAGCTCTTTCAGCAGGAACAAGTACGTGATAAATGTATGAAAAGATTGCGATTTTTTTTCTTCGTCCGGAAAGAGAGAGAGATCAACATGCGAATGCAGTCATAAATAAAGTCCTTATAGTGTGTTTGGTTTGTGCAGTCACTCTATACCTCATGAGATGATGCATCATAAGTTCATTCCATCAATTTTGGTGGAATCAACCCACTCCTCGTCTATATACTAATTATTAGCTTATGAGGAATGAGGTGGTGATGGATCAACTCATTCTATTCCACAAACCAAATAAAAAAGTGAAGAGTGAGAAGAAGATGAATCACTTCATTCCTCAAACCAAACACACTATTAATGATCCAGGGAATCTAAAAAAACGGAAGGGTTAGTTCAGATAGATAACGTTCATAAGCATCCCGCATTCCCGCAATGCAAGACGGGCAGCGAAGAAAAGAACCCCAGCGACCAGCGTCCTGGTCGACGGAAGAAACCATTCGTGTCTCCATGCATGTCCATTTCGTACGTAGCGGAAGAGTCCACAGCTAGCCGCGACTTTTCTATGACAATCACACAAATGCAAGAGTTGGGATTGCATTGCATGATCCGCTATTCTCATGGGTGGGGTAGAGATGGGGATGGGCCTCACACCGACCCGTACGTTAAGGCGATGGCCTCACGGCTGCCGCCTTCTCGCCAACGCCATGGCCGGCAGCTCCTTCCTCGTCCGCTACGCAGGGCCGGACCTGGGGTGGTCGAGCCGGGCGGCCGCCCAGGGCCCCCAAAATGTTGGGGCTCCACTCAAGTACATATTTAAATATAGTACTTGCTGATTTAATCAGACTAAACAAACAACGTTCGCTTTGTTAGTTGATCGGTCCAAATATATAAGCCAAGCTACAATCACATTCACGGCTCTACTATATTAAAGCACTATTTTTTCTAGTTTCATGATTTCCATCGTCATTGTGCATTTTATATTTAAATGAAAAATGCTAAAATTATGTAGCAATGTACCAACACTTTACTAGTATACGATATACGTCACTTCCTATTTCCAAAGTGCCCTAATTCCTGCAAGTAATTATGGTTATGAGAGCCAAGCTATGATTACATCAACATATATAGTTATATCATGTCATCAAGATTAAATTAGTATCCATCGATATTAATAACATACTCAATGTCTTTGTATCAAAAAATGTTCGAAAAAACTTTATAAGATGATCCAATGTGCCAAGTAAGTTTTTATTAATTTAGTTAATAGCATTTTGAACCTTTCAACATATATGTTTATAATTATATATATATATACATATATAAATATTATATATATATTCATGGGTTAAAAAGGCATACTTATAAGTTTTTGTCCAGGGGCCTCGAAATCTCAGGAACTGCCCTGCCGCTACGTTTAGGGTTTAGGGTTAGCAAATCCTCGCTGCTGCGGGGCAGCAAGCCGTCCGTCACTCACCAGTCCGCTGCGGATGCATGCAGCAAGGTGCCGTTGCGTGTGTCAGCCAGACTGCAGCGGCGGCTGCGGTGGCAAGTTGCAGAGGGCGAGCCGAGCAGCGTGCACGTGACGAGCGTCGTCGTCTTGTGTCGCGCAGGGCCCCCCCGGTCTGACAGCCTTTTTGGCAGGCTCCGCCTCCGCCCTGAACGGGGCCAGGGCACTGGTTGGTGTTGGTGGTCACTCACTCACTCTGCTACTCACTAGTGACACATGCCTGGTTTTGCCGTTTTGGCTAGTGGTTCGTTCAGAAATCAGAACTTTGAGATCGTCGTACGCCCTACGCTCCGCCAACGGACGTTTCGGCTCGGCTCCTAGAGGTGCCAGGTCCCAACGGCGGTCTGCCCAGAAATACATGCGCGTTTATTACTTCTGATGACTGCTGCTGGGCCAGGCCGCCAGGCTGATTTTTTTTGCACCCCGTTCCGTTCCGATGAGCGCGTGTGGCCGCTGACCAGTAGGGCAGTAGAGCGCTCTCTCTGTCCAGATTTTTTTAACGTTGTAGGAATCATATCGATCAATTTTTCTGAAGTCCCATCAAATTTATTAAAAATATTAGCAACGTTCGTAATTTTACCAGCTACTGCATGTTTTCTTAATAAATGCACTGATAAAAAAAAGACTTGCAGAAAAATACTCATCCTGCCAACAAGAACTTTAACAGAGTGCATTTCTGATCATTTCTTTCTCGGACCAACAAATTTTGAAAAAAAACGAATACAGAAAATACAAAGCCAAGGCCCATGTCAGTTAAAGCGGATAGGCCCAATATCCAACACCCCGATTCGGCCAGCCTATGATAAGGCATAAATCCCGCAGGCACGGTTCTTGTTTTTTTTTTGGCCTAATAATATAATTAATTTTTACCTTTAGCTCACGTCCGTTGTTTCAGTTATTATGTTTTAACTCTTTGCAAGTTGGAAGTTTTGCAAAGACGCTGCCAATTTCCAAGTTCCAAGTGTTTCTACTGTATTTACGTGGTAGTTTAATTGTGCGTCTTCCTAGTATGGAACTAGGGGTTTGAACCATCAACCTCTTCCTCCCACATACAATTTCTAACAACTAGAACACACAGTCATTTGTATTCTAAAAAAGATAGAAGGTAGCCTCATTGATCTAGGCTACCCCCGACTTGCGTTTTCGGATGAATCTTCGTGAACGACGTAAAAGTTTATTCAACGAAAAATGGTGACCTCGTCGTTTGAATGTTCTTCGCTGCATATACAGTCCGATTAGTCTTGTCCTTGCATGTATATAACTAGAATCCATGTCAACACATTGTTGTTCACACCTTGTTCGATTATTTATATTACATGTGGATTGGGGAGGATTGAGATGTATTGAGGTGGATTTTGACTTGATATGAATTTAAACCGACTTAATCCAACCTAATCCACATGGACTACCATCAAAACGAACAAGCCCTTATAAACTTACATATATATATATATATAGGCCACCACAATAGAGGGTCAACGGAAATTAGAAATTTTATAAAGGACGTTAAGAAAATGCAATGGACATTGAAACAAATTGAACCTCCTTATCCATGAATAGCGGCGCTTCAGCGACAACCAACACTCCAATAAGGTAAGGATTAGAGTACCTGAGTCTCTGTAACACACTATTTAAATTATCGCTTAAAAAGTTAATTAGTAAAAACCGTTATCTATTTATTTTTATCCTCTGATTGTTTTTTATATCTCATGCACACTTTAAAAAGTTAACTCTATTATTTATCTTTGGGATCCATAGCTCTCATCACGAAATAAAAAACTCAAGGTTGCTAGCTTGATGCACACATCGATGAACCTCACACTGCTATTAAGCACAAGGGTGTTCCATCTCTATATGAACCCCATACTATAAATCGAATTCTCACAAAGTGTACACCAAGATCGAAGTGGAAATGATAAATCTAAAAAACTCATAACATGTAAATTGAAGGATCTCATCCGAAAAACACCCCAAAACTATGTTGGTAAAATTAGTAAGCCCATCACCCCGATAGCAAAATTAGCCCCTCCACTGAAATGAGTAGCAAATGTGAGTATACTTTGTTCCTCAACTCATAAATAAATAAGCACATTGGAAAATAAGGTGGCACTAAGACCCACAACATTGAGGACCTGCATCTAAGACATGCTGACACAACCTAGAGTCTATCGAACCTTTTAATTTTTGGTTACTCAGGGTATGTGGATCCTTTTGATGGTTGATCCGCCTTCTTAGTTTTGAGTGGTAGGCACACTCTCTGATGAAGTTGGTTATGAATCCCATAAATTACGATCCCATGTGGTAGAACCAATCTTCGACGATTCATAACTCGTGCACAAATAGCTAGTTATTACACTACCTAACTAGGAAACTAGCACCTAGTTAGTGACTATCCTAGCACCCTTCTTACACCTACCATGCTCTTTGATGGTATATCATGGCAAGGATGTGCCTTTATATATATGCTATGAGGGTGATAAAAACTATATGGATAGTGGGGGAGTGATTCAACCTATACAAAATTCTTTCCAAGCCATAAGATACAAGTGTGAAGTTAATTAGTATAAGAAGAGGCACGCGCGCAAATACTTTCTCTAAATTGAATTCTTAGTAAGCAAGTCATTTGCTACGTCTCTAATTTAATTTCACTTAAGCACATAAAAATATCAACTACTTAGACACACTAGAGAGCTAATAAAAATAACTAGTAATAGATAATGGTATATAATGTTACTTAATCAACTAACACAAGAATCAATAATAGGTCGGGATTCGAGACCGTGGCATCACCATAGCCGGCACCAACAATAGAAGTTCGTGTTGGATAACTACATTGCCACGCATCACCAAATTCGTCTCCTTCCCTCTCATCAACAGATCAAACGTGATAAGTTGTGGAAGACCGTTTCTCTTTCTAGAACCACGACAGAAAAATATACATGAGAGATATGATATATGGTTGGGCATCTGGTCTCTTTTGCCTTATTCATTATGAAAGAGTACATGTCCTATATATATATAAATGTGAGACCCCTCAAGGAGTAAGAGGTATAATTAGTATTTGCGTCTTCCTAGTATGGAACTAGGGGTTTGAACCATCAACCTCTTCCTCCCACATACAACTTCTAACAACTAGAACACAGTCATTTGTATTCTAAAAAAGATAGAAGGTAGTCTCATTGATCTAGGCTACCCTCGACTTGCGTTTTCGGATGAATCTTCGTGAACGACGTAAAAGTTTATTCAACAAAAAATGGTGACCTCGTCGTTTGAATGTTCTTCGCTGCATATTTTTCTGTATACAGTCCGATTAGTCTTGTCCTTGCATGTATATAACTAGAATCCATGTCAACACATTGTTGTTCACACCTTGTTCGGTTATTTCTATTACATGTGGATTGGAGAGGATTGAGATGTATTGAGGTGGATTTTGACTTGATATGGATTTAAACCAACTTAATCTAACCCAGTCAACATGGATTACCATCAAAACAAACAATCCCTTACAAACTTTTATATATATATATATATAGAAGAGGTAATGGAAGCCCTGGGCTTCCATTAGTATGGGAAGCCCCAGTCAGGTATATTCATGCGCGCCCGATCTGGTTCTGGTTCTGGTTCTGGCTCGGGCGGATTCCAGCGTAAACGTGAGCTAAAACAGCGTAAATGAGTATGAAATTTAGCGTAAATCCTATATCTGTTTTGTAACAGAAAACGAAGCCCAAAATTACGGCGTGAAAATCGCGTGCAGTCGATCGTGCACGAGTTCTGGCTCCGGCGGATTCCAGCATAAAACGTGAGCTAAAACAGCGTAAATGAGTACGAAATTTAGCGTAAATCCTATATCTGTTTTGTAACAGCAAACAGGCCCTAAAATTACGGCGTAAAAATCGTGTGCAACCGATCATGCACGGATTCTGACTCGGGCGGATTCTAGTGTAAACCGTGATCTAAAACAGCGTAAATGAGTACGAAATTTATCGTAAATCTTATATCTGTTTTGTAACAGCAAACAGGTCCCAAAATTATGACGTGAAAATCGCGTGCAGCCGATCGTGGGCGGGTTTTGGCTCGAATGATTTCAGCGTAAAACGTGAGCTAAAACAGCGTAAATGAGTACGAAATTTAGTGTAAAACACGCGCACAATCTCACTTCGCAAGATATTGCTGTAAAACACATCAAAAAGTGTCATAAATTTGGCGTAAAATGCAGTAAGATTGTTTTTAATGGAAGCATAAAACACAACAAGAAGTGTCGTAAAGTTTATATTGAAAATGCATAAATCACGATGGTCTAGGGCACTTGTTTTGTTCACAGTATATCAAAATATAAAGTACAACAATATTTTGCCAATATTGTTGCAATCATACACGATTTTTTTTGTGATGACAAAAAACGAAGAGCTAGCCCTGTCTTCGGTACTTCAGACATTTGGAACCATTAGCCTTTAGCTAGGTCGTGGTCCGAAATGGAAGCATCGCTGCTCGACTCTTGTCAAAACAGGTCTGTGTAAGTCTGTATAAAGCATAAAGACACGCCAGAAATCTAAAATGATTCACCAGTTAAAAGACATGGATTGAGAACAATGATATAATATAAGAGTATAGTTATACATTCACTTAGATCATGCTGCTCTACAACAACTTGTCACATCATTTATTCATTTTCATATTCTTGTATCTCCCATCATTTATTCTTATTTCTTCGTTACTTATGGTGAGAGTGTTTATCAACCAAAGGTTGGAGCCTAGACTGCAATAAAAAATTGTTTATGTGCAAACCTCTTGCAGAAACAAATTGTTTATGACTGGCAGCCCTCTTTTGTTTGTACGATAATTACAACGTATACTCAACTTGCTCATGTCTGAAAAGACACTACTATATTTTTCTTGAAATTACACAATGTAAAAATGATGCAGGCTACTTATTACCCATAACCTCCAATACCATCAACCAACAGTTATTTGAAATTACTAAAAAACAGATTCAGTCAGATGCATATGCGACAATAAATAATGCCCCCTAAAAAACTAACTGCACGAATGTTTTCAGGGAGTAATGATGGTAAATATAGGGATTAATTATTAATTTTTGGTAGGGTAATAAACTTCAAGAAATTTATAGCTGCTTAAATATGCGAGTATAAGCAATATTACGCTTGATTCAGATACTTAGTCACCGAGCGGTGTCACTATACAACTTAGAGGCCAAAAGTTGTACAAGGAATCACTAATTACATTATACCTTAAACCAGTTTAGAACACCTTATCAAGCGTGGCTTTACGACCAGCAGCATTTGTACACCATACTACTACAAATACACTGAGATGGTTGGCATGCAAAGTATTATGTAGAAACTGATAAAACATTATCTTATATCATAGAGGCATAAGTGACTACTCGTATATACCATAGACTCATCAGAACATATTCTTGAAACAGGCCATATCGGTGGGAAGCCTTCAAGGTAAATCCCATGCTGTTACTTGGAGCTTGAAGCCTAGAAGATAAATATGGCATACAAAAAGAGCAGAAAAATACTATATCATATATCAACAAATAACTAAGGGATGTAAATGCTCTCCGAATTATTCAAGAATTATCTAAACTATGTATAAAAAAGAACACAAGCTGTCCACTGGATTTCTACAAAATAATTGACAGATACTGATATGCTTCCCTGATGAAAGTGAAAAGTAACATAACGTGTTCCCCACTTCTCGACTGAATCCACAAAATTCTAAACTAGAAAACAATCCAGCACAAACTTTTAAAGCCAGCCAATGTTAGTAAACTGTAAGTTGACTACCAGCTAACAACAAATATGTTAAACACCATGTATTTTAGTTACTTCAGAAAAGAAATATTGACGTAGATATGCAGAGCCGTATAGTGACATTAGTAGATATGCTTAGATCTCACGAGTTCGCTCCAGCATGTATATTTTTTCATATCTCTTTTGGTGGTTGACTGGTCAATTTTTTTTCTTGGGCCCCCTGTTTGGGAGATACATTCTACACTCAGAGCAATATGGTAGATTGAAATACCTCAGCATGGATATAATGGCGGCGTCAAGGACACCATCGACAAGTTTCTGAAACGGGATGCAAGAAGAGTGCTGACCTAGGCCTTCTCATCATCTTGGAGTCCAAGATTCCCTTGGAGGAGCAGTCCCCAGCAGCAGCAGCCTCCAGAGCTCCGCACCTCGTCCCGGCAGAGTTCTGGCTCACCCTTCTTGTTGACGACGTCCTTCCTCTAGTGATCCAACAACGCCTCCAAGGAACTCATGGTCTGACCAGCCTTGGCACCGAAGGCAGAGCTAACAGCCATCACTCCGCCACCGCTGAAGCAGGACGCCGCGCGGTGCACTCAATAAAGCTGGAGTCCATGGGAAAATGGCCAACGCCCTGTGGGAGGAAATCAGGGACCGGTACCAAGGAGCCGCCGCCCCGCGCGGTCGACATAGCGCCGACGTCCGAGACCGCCATAGCCTAGGAGGTGAACACCCACAAGCCGGTGGACACGACTGTGGAGGCGAGGGCGTTGTGCCGGCGCGCTGCTGGGCGAGCACCGGGAGGGAGCGATAGGCTGGCGGCGGCTAGGGTTTTGTAGCATCCCAAAAATTCAAATCTTGAAATTTTCTCAAACTCGCTCTAAATTCAAAATGAATTTCAAATTTCATTTCAAAATGTTTGTTTGCGAGTTGATATTAGCAAATAAAATATAGTGGTCTATATTATCTCCAAAATCCTCCTCAAAATATTGTCCAAATATTTCCCAAGTGATCCCCTCTGATTCTTTCCAGAAATACTACCCAAATATTCCACTGATATATCTCTAAGTATTTTCTTCCTAAGAAATACCTTCAGAATCATTTTCAAGCCCCCACAAATATTTTCTTCATAACTTTCTTCATGCTCATACGTATACGTATGCCTCCGGTGTCATACGGTGAGCTCTACAAGCTAATTACACTCATATAAGACAAATCCATGCTAATCTCCCACTAATCCTATCATCCTCCCACTAATCCTCTCATCCCTCCCCCTAATCCCCCCACCATGGCTATAAATAGAGGGGCAAGGGCCTCCTCTCATCCCACCCCAAGCCATTTCATGGCAACTCTCTCCCCCCCACACCCACTCCATGTTCCACACAAGCACACACTAGCACAAGGATTGTTCGGTCGTTCTTCGATCGTTCGTCCCCCTGTTCTTAGTTTGTTCGTTCGTTCGTCCGATCGTTCATGGTTCGTTCGTCCGTTCGTCCGATCGTTCGATCGTTCGTCCGTTCGTTCGTCCAAATAATCTTTTTCCTGTCGTTATGCTGCCGAAATTCCGATCGTTCGTTCGTCCGATCGTTTGATCGTTCGTCCGATCGTTCGATCGTTCGTCCGTTCGTTCGTCCAAATAATCTTTTTCCTGCCGTTATGCTGCCGAAATTCCGATCGTTCGTTCGTTCGATCATTCGATCGTTCATCGTTCGTTCATAGTTCCTATCCATCGTTCATCGTTCGTTCATACGACTATTCACCATCACTATTTACTATTACTATTTACCGTTACTATTTACCGTTACTTTTTACCGTTACTATTCACCGTTACTTTTTACCGTTACTATTTACCGTTACTATTTACCGTTACTTTTTACCGTTACTATTTACCGTTACTATTCATCGTTACTATTCATCGATCATCCGATCACCCCAAATTTCAACTACTCATCCATCATGCTGTCCAGTCCACCTAAGACCAGCCAGACCCATATCCCAGCTATACAAACTCCGGTGACTGTGATTTTCCTTCTAGTGGGAACTTGCCATCTGGTCACCCATCCTAGGTTTCTCCAAGTTGAGCACGCTTAACTTGAGATTCCTTCGAACCAGGCTCCCAAACTCAGATTCCAATAATTCTTGTTTCTAAATTCTTATCGAATTACTCCCTATCCAACCATGTCATCCCATAAGCATGGTTCATAATCTAGAAAACTCCTAAAATACTCTTATCCCATATTCTGCCTATAATCTCTCTGTTCAGACTAAGTCAGACGATTCATTCGTCACTATTCTCACCAACAGTGAACTTCACTGTGCTACACCACATACACCTAGCTATAAATACACCCAGCTACCCTCTCCCTCTCCACACACACTCAACACCCTCAGCCAAGGCAAACGCCCACCCACTCAGTTACTCCGCTCTACCGGCTACACGCATAGTGTCGCTTCGCCTCCAGTCCACCCTCCTGGTAAGCACCTCCGCTCCACCACCAGTAATATCTCAACACCACATGACACAGATTCTACTCAAGACTCTACCCATCCATATATCTCTATTCTGACCACTATACTAAATATTTGTTGGTATACTTGCTTGTTTGTATGTTTGCTTGTTCATGTTGCATAGTTATCGGAGCGTTCGTACTGTCTCGTGGAGGCCAGATCTACAAGTCTACGCCAGGAGCCAGAAGCCAGTTCCGCGAGCTCTTCTTCCCCCTTCGCCGGATAAGCACGGCAAGCTCACTGGATCCCTTTGATGCATAAATTAACTATGATTTTTCAACCACAACCCTCAGCCTGTTATTTTATGCATGATATGATTTTGAGACAAGTTATTATGGCCACCCAGCCGCTTGCCGCAATCAATACTTGATATATTTGTTACAAATGATTTGAGAAAAGGTGTGAGTTTTTCAAAGGAAAATGCTTTTCAAAATGTGTATGATGAAGGGTTTTCACCCTTATCACCTTGTGAGTGGGATAATCAGGGACTCCCTGGTTTAGGGGAGGGCCTAAGGTGTTGGCTCAGCTGGTTTAGGCGTGAGCAGAAGGATTGTCCCCTCATATAAGGACCGGTTTGTCATCTTTCACTACCTGTACTCATGATAAGTACAACCACTCGAGACTGTGTGGGCAGTCACTTAATCTGAACTCGTACGGTCCAACCCTAGGGTTATGAAGGCTGGGGAGCACCGGGAGGATAAGGAGGGGGAATGTTTTGTCCGGTTTGGACATGGTGGTGGCCTGACTCCTTCCGGATAACCGTTAAGGTTAGGACGTGCGAGGAAAGAAAGAGATTCGGATTCGGGTCTCACTAGCTATGAGATCGCAGAGCTGGACTAGTGGGTAAAGTGTACACCTCTGCGCAGAGTTCAAACCTATTCGAATAGTCTGTGTCCACAGAAATGGACGAGTCTAGTGTGGTATGGCAATTAATGTTTTGTTTTCAAAAAAAGAAGGTGCGTTTGAGAAAAGTGGTTTTAAAAAAAAGGGTTCGGCGGTTGAGCCGTGAGCTATGGTGGACGGGAAGTCCAGTAGCTGTTTTTGAAAAGGAAAACCAGTGGGAAACTGCTGAGATACCTGGATGGTTTAGTCCAGGGGATTTTGTTATAATACTGAAAAACTTCCTGCTCCTTTGGAGAGGATGCGCTTTGCAAAATACAAAATGTTTTACAAAACAACCCTGCATAAAATATTGATGTTTCTGCAAAATATCCTGAGCTCCAGATATTCCATGCATTATATCTGATTTCCCCATTCCGCGGGTGAAGGTGGGCTGCTGAGTACGTTTGTACTCACCCTTGCTTATTTACTTTTTTTTCAGAAAAAGGAGATCGAGTAAGAGTTACGACTGTTCCCAACCTTGCCTGTGGCTGTTAGACCGCTGATTTGCTTCGCTGCGTATATCGGGCTGCTTCAGCCCCACTCTGATGATATGTCCCGAGTTGTGGACCAACTCTTAAAGTTGTTCGCCACCTTTATAGGTTTGTCGTTTAAGCAGATCTGTAATCATCTGATGTATAAATGTGTTTACTAGCCTCCTGGGACTAGTAATTGTATCACATTTGAGTCCCAGAGGATTGAGGCGCTTCAGGTTTGGATTGGTGTGAGGGAACGAGGGCGGTTGGCGATCTAATGTGACCCTGTGGGGTGAATGGGGCTAGCGCTCGGGCTCTTCCAGCTGGGCCTCCACCACGCACGTGTTATGTGCTCAGCCAGACCGAAGCGACCAGGGCTTCCTCTAGTTATTAGGAGCCCTGGGCTTCCATCAATGCAGGGAGCCCCTGCCAGTCTAGGTGTACCGGGCGCGGGTCGACGTGGCAGGTGGTCTGAGTACCGCGCACATGCACCGAGTGAAGGTGGGTCGTACGTGCGCACCCTCTATTACCATTTATGCATCTGTTTCACTCAAATTACGTATGCATAAACACGTAACTACCACGGTGAGTCCGTATGTTCCGCGCGGGATCTCCGGAGTCGTGGTCACGACCCGTGTTGGAGTTGACCGCGTTTATACTTGCATATTATGACTCCAACAGTTACATAAATTGACACGTCGATGCGGCTTGGTCGGTGTGGCGTAGTATTTGGGATTTATGATTGTATACTTTGATGTTAACAACTACATATCAATTGGGATTTATTATATTACGTACTTTGGCGTGGGTCTTGATTAATTCTTTTTTGTAAACTGTTTACGATACTTTGCACAGCTATTTATGCTTATTATGATCACGCAGTAACCAAACCTTCACACTGACTGTGCGCTGACTAGTGGACCCACATTCCCTCGCCGCTCCCCCGCGGGCCGACCGAGCTAATATGGTCAACGAGCCACACACAACAGACCCCTTTCAGTTAATTCAGCTCGGGTCCACCCAAACCCTAAAATAATCAGTTCCTCCCCGTCACCGTCATTCGCTCCTGCGATCGCCATCGACGACCGCCCCCACCTCTTCCACCGCCGTAATCTCCGCGGTTCATCGATTCACCGCCGTCGTTCTCCTTCCCTGGTTCGTTTCCCCTCTCATTCTTTCGAGTTCCCCCATTCTTTTACATAGTTCAGTCGCTAATGTCCATCAGGTTCGCCCCGCCCCTTCTACATC
Organism: Zea luxurians; assembly: GCA_029449295.1. Taxonomy (NCBI): domain Eukaryota; kingdom Viridiplantae; phylum Streptophyta; class Magnoliopsida; order Poales; family Poaceae; genus Zea; species Zea luxurians. The sequence continues at coordinate 215,141,239 of JAOPSE010000002.1, forward strand.
CCTTCAATTGATTCGAAATTAATTGAATCGTCTCATTATATGTAGTATCCGATAATGGCTTCCAATTTTTTCAATTGCATATTTGTTACATTCTGTTCATTTTTGTATAGGTACTGAGTGTTTTTTATAAACATAATATATATTTTTTACAATAGCAATCAATAGATTAGTGATGTTATTGTACTGTGTTATTATTGTTGTTTCTGATAGTTATACTACATATAATTTTATGAATTATATTGCATAATTTGTTTATGCACACTATGTACTGTTTTATTTAAATGTGAGTTTTCACATATCTGTTGTTATGTATTCCTTCTTCTCATTTACGTTGTCTACATCTGTTGTTATGCACAATACACACACTATACATACCCCAACAGTTTCATAATGTTATATTTATTCAATTATTATGTATGGTATAGTATTATTTCCTGATGTTCTTTTTCATTTACTTAGTGTGTTCTACCCCAAAAAATGAAGTCCGTTGATCGTCTTCCCGCTAATCCCAAACACATAACCATTGAGTCAAGCCAGGAATTCTTTAGTGTTGAGATACCACGGCCGGCCTCTATTGGAGTTCCTCCAAACACAAAGCATTCTGATCAGCGTCCTGCACCTGTCGAGAAACCATCTGTTATTTATGAAGCCAATGAACAAACTGGATCTGGCGATGACGACGATGACTTCATGACACCTACAAAGAAGCGTAATGCTGCTGGAAGTCATATGAATATCTTACGGAAGACATGCACAAAGAGGCCGAAAGTAGTAGAAACTCCACGACAAGTTATATGTTATACTTATGTTTTCATATATATTAAATACTAATTAGTATTCAAAAGTCATGAGCTGATACAACATATTAGATATTATTTAGTAGTATACAGTAAGGATGAATCTAGTCAAATTTTCACGTTAGGTTCCAAGTTCTGAATTGCATTTACAATATCATATTTATTTTACAACCTTTGGACACTTTTTTATTGTGTACAGATAATGCAGTTTAGTTTATTTAACTAGGTATTATGTTATTTTAGTTGCATCCCTTACATTATGAGTGCTAATTTTATGGCTCATGCCACATTTATTTCATTGTTTTCATAACATTTAACATACATTATTTCAGAAACTCAATGTTAGATGCAACCCTCAGGATGTGATTATAACTATTAAGATATTGAATGAGAGGCAACGACAAGCCGTTGCTAGAAAAGGATTTTCCAATATTCTTGACATGACACTTGATGCACTGGGTAGCCGTTCTCATCTTCGTTGGTTGATGGATAAGTTGGACCACAAGGATATGGCTATTCGCCCTGGAGTTGGCAAGGAACTAAAGATTACGAAAGAAACTGTCCACCTTATACTAGGCCTTCCGAATGCTGGCGGTGGTAAGCCACTAGGAATCGATGAAGCAGTGGCGGGCAATAACTTGAGGGCTGAACTTGGATTATCCAAGGATGAGTTCGTTGTTGCATCTCTTCAGGACCGATTGAGAAAAGGAAATGATGATGACCTCTCTATCAGATGCTTCTTTTTGATATTGTTCAATAGATTGTTGTTCCCCACTTCCAGCTGGGGCATATCTAACCATGAAGTGTTATTGACTGAAGAAATGGACCGTTTCCATGAGACAGACTGGTGCCACTTAATTTTTAACGACCTATGTGAAGCTGCACAAAAGTGGCATACAAGAAGCACTTCTAATGTGTCCACGACGATATATGGATGCTCAGTTGTCATACTAGTAAGTAAATAACATTGGACTGTTCATTTTTTTCATATCGAATGGAATCTATTTTACTTGCTCAATTACCATCCATGATAGTATAAATTAGTTATTGTTTTTTGTAGTTGTACTATTTGGACCACTTGCATGATGCTGCAGCCCCCCCAATAAACGTGGCACACCCCGCATAAAATTCTTTGATAAAAACATTATCCAAGCTCTGACAAAAGCTGATAAGAGGAAGCCACGCCAAAGCGGTGAACCTTTTGGCCATTGTGAGGTATGTCATCTGTACATAAAACAATAGGAATGCATTACCCTGCATAAATATGCATTTTTCTGTTATTATGTGAATGTTTATGCATGTAGTATCTCTATTAGTTTTCGTACCATTCTGAATAAACTCGTAATAGACACCATATACTTCATTTTTCAGTGGGTAACACAATTTATTTATGGTTATCTTTCATGTATTTAATTATATTACAAATGTTTTTTTCAGTTCCGAAGCTTTTCTGAAACTTGCTATTCTGCTGTCCCTAGTGTGCAGTTTCAATCAGAGGTCAGTCTATGGCAAAACATACATGCCATATGTGTGCATAAATATCATATGTACATTACAGATGTTTTATGTAATATTATATCCATATGTTTCTAAGAATTAATTATGATGCATTATCATTCATTACATCACAACATAGGGACAGGACAAACATTTTTGATGTCCCTCGTCCCGATCCTTGTGGTCATCATACTATTCATATCCAGCTCCCATTGATCAAGGATATGCTTTCAAGTAAGATAAAGCAGCTCCAACCACGTGACCGACCAAAATTCATTGAAAAGTTTGTTGAGTATGATTCTGAAGTTGGCAAAGCGTGTTCCATCATAAAAAGTACTCTTACCAAGATGGTTGTGAAGCAGTATGAACTAGCGGACACATTTGCTGAGTTAATTGATGATGTCCTTCGCGCAGAGTCTGGCGACCCAGACAATGTTGCGGAAGCGCCTCAAACAGATAAACCTCCAGATATATCTCAGCATATGTCGTCAGGTTACCTTCCCTCATTGTCATTTATTCAATTCATGTACTTAACTCTATGCATTTATCAGTTTTTGCTGTTTAAATACTACAACTTTTTAATTACAGAGGCACACATCCAAAAGGGTACCCAGAATACCCAGGACCTGACTATGCCATATTCACAACCGAATACGGAGTTGACAGGTACCCAGTTTGAAGAAATACACGAAAAGCAACAACAAATGCGTCGTGCATTTGAGGGCTGCCCTGACGATTTGGAGACGAACATAACCCCAAATGCAGAAAACCAGGTATTTTATGCAGTCTGATCATGGTTACATTACATGTTAATTTCCAATTTTCATCCAAAATATTAGACAAAACCATAATAATGTATACATGATTTCCATTTTAATGTTGGCAATAATATGCCGAGCGACATAAACATGTCTCATCGACATGTACCAGACTGCAATCCTATGAGCTCATATCCGTCTTCCCACTTGCCGGTGTTTGACGCCACACCGCAAAAACATGTATATGTTTCAGCTTTGTTTTCTCCATTGTAATCTCAATTATGGATTAAATTTAATTGACACATGATTGAGGCTTAAAACATAGTATCATTGTTTCTTTGGGTCAGGGAGGAGACATTGGTGCATCTCATGACACTCCAACTTACACGGGCCCCCTTTTTGATCAGACACCTAGTGGTCATGTAAGTAATCCAGTTATACATTTATTGCATGCTTGCTTCTCATAACTCATTCATAATTTACTATACTCTCTACCTGCATTGTGTTTCAGGTTGCAGATGGTGAGGAAACACATAGCTTGCACACTACACATGACAACTCTCTGCCACGTTTAACAGAATTGGACTGTGCTCGGTCGCTTCGTGATTTTTTGTGCTCCTCAAAACCCGACCCAAACAGGTTTTTCTTTAACTATTAAGTCAAAATAACATGTAGGTTGTTGCTTACATATATAATGAATAATGATAGTCGCCTAGAGGGGGGTGAATAGGACGAAACTGAAATTTACAAATATAAACACAACTACAAGCCGGGTTAGCGTTAGAAAGATAATTGAGTCCACGAGAGAGGGCGCAAAACAAATCGCAAGCAAATGAAGAGTGTGACACGCGGATTTGTTTTACCGAGGTTCGGTTCTCGCAAACCTACTCCCCGTTGAGGAGGCCACAAAGGCCGGGTCTCTTTCAACCCTTCCCTCTCTCAAACGGTCCCTCGGACCGAGTGAGCTTCTCTTCTCAAATCAAAGCCAGGAACAAAACTTCCCCGCAAGGGCCACCACACAATTGGTGCCTCTTGCCTTGATTACAATTGAGTGTTGATCACAAGAACAAGTGAGAAAGAAAAGAAGCAATCCAAGTGTAAGAGCTCAAAAGAACACGGCAAATCTCTCTCGCTAATCACTAAAGCCTTGTGTGGAATTGGAGAGGATTTGATCTCTTTGGTGTGTCTAGAATTGAATGCCTAGCTCTTGTAAGTGGTTGAGAAATGGAAAACTTGGATGCTATGAATGTGGGGGTGGTTGGGGTATTTATAGCCCCAACCACCAAACTTGACCGTTGGTGGAGGATGTCTGTTCGATGGCGCACCGGACAGTCCGGTGCACACCGGACATGTCCGGTGCCCCAGCCACGTCACCAGTGCCGTTGGAATCTGACCGTTGGAGTTCTGACTTCTGGGCCCGCCTCGATGTCCGGTGGCGCACCGGACATGAACTGTTCAGTGTCCGGTGCACCGGTATGGGCTTGCCTGCCTTCTGCGCGCGCTGCGCGCGCATTTAATGCGTTGCAGGTAGCCGTTGGCGCGAAGTAGCCGTTTCTCCGAGGATGCACCGGACAGTCCGGTGCACACCGGACATGTCCGGTGAATTATAGCGGATCAGTCTTCATGAAATCCCGAGGCTGGCGAGTTTCTGAGCCGCGTCCCGTTGGAGCACCGGACACTGTCCGGTGAATTATAGCGCGCTGGCTCTGGATTTTCCCGAAGGTGACGAGTTGGAGTTGGATTCCTCTGGTGCACCGGACACTATCCGGTGGTGCACCGGACACTGTCCGGTGGTACACCGGACAGTCCGGTGTGCTAGACCAGAGGAGCCTTCGGTTGCTCTTTTGCCTTTTTGTTGAACCCAACATTTGGTCTTTTTATTGGCTGAGTGTGAACCTTTTACACCTGTATAACTTATACACTAGAGCAAACTAGTTAGTCCATTTGTTTGTGTTGGGCAATTCAACCACCAAAATTATTTAGGAACTAGGTGTAAGCCTAATTCCCTTTCAAATAACATATCATTTTTCATTATTATATAGGAAGATCATAGAATTCGATGAATGTATTGGAAATTGTCTCGATATTCAACAATCATTTGCAGACGGGATGTGTCTGGATAATGTGTTCATGCAGTGTTTCATCATGTGTTTTCGCCATGACGAAATCAATAATTGCTCGTCCATCAACAAAAACAGACTTGTACTGGATGTCAATGTTGGTGTATGTACAATTCATTAATACCTACCTATTTTTGCAATTGTTTACATACAGTTTTATATGACACAGTAATTATGATTATGCAGACTCTCCTCAACTTTGAGGAGCATGAACGCTACAGTAATTCTCCTCAGATTTTTGATCAAACTGTCCTTGATGCTTATCTGGACAAGACACTGCCCCAGCTGGACAATTTTGTTGACTACAAAACGGTATAATTATTTATCTTTGTATCAACGCTTTCCTGTTATGCAATTATATTCATCGCTCAGCTACACACTAATGTTATCATTTTGTTTCTCTAACTCTTGATATTTGACAGATTATGGTCCCTATTCTTCATATGGGACATTGGACATTGTATGTCATCAATATCCAGTTTCGATGTATTCACATTTTAGATTCAAATCCATATGGTCCGGAGTTGGGTGGTACTTCATGGAAGATGTTTCATTACTCCCAAAAGGACATAGGCTCCAGGAAACTACCATGGGCTAGGGTTATAATGAACAGATTGAACAAATCTTTGCAACAAGTCTGGCCCAATTCACGCATCCCTAGATTTGGAAATTTCCCAATTGACATGCCACCTATGTGTCCCACCATGATAGCTGGATCTAATGACTGTGGCTTCTTTGTCATGAGATACATCCAGTACTATGACTATATGGATGGTTCTATCAAGCAATTTATACAACGAGTAAGTCATTTTATGATTATGCAGTTTGTATTTATACATTCAACATTTCAGATATAACTTATTCACCTCGGGATAATGTGTATTATGCAGGAAAACTCTGGCGACCTACGATCTCTGGCTCTATATTACCTCACCTTCCATAGCAAGAACAAGTGCCTCCCGTTGCCTCCAGAAATTCAAAGATTCAAGTTTGGACGCTAGTTGTGTCGCTGGATCAATCTTTTGTGAATCGCAACTGTTTGATATGGAACAAACATTTTGTGGCTTCCTTGTTACGGAACAAAATGTTGTGAAGCCAAACTACCTGTTGCATGTCTATGTAACCGTGTTGAAACTTTCTATGTTTTTCACCCAAGCTATCAAGACACTCATGTTTAATGCAGTTCTTAGATAAAATTTTTTGAAATGTGTATTAAACAAGTTATGAAACATCTCTTGTATAATGCGTTATTCAGTTCAAACTTCGACTGTTTGCTCATATTTCTATCAGTGATTTACTCACTAGTTATTGTTATTCTCTGATTTCTTCACAAATCTATTATTTACCAGTATGTGTCACGAATTCTTCTGTTTAATACGAATTACACTGTTTTGTTAGATCAATTACGCAAATTTGTGCCCAGTTTACAATAATTTTAATTACAGACGAATTACGCTGTTTTGTTAGCTCAATTACGCAAATCTGTACAACCTTATTCTTTTGTCAATAACTACTGGTATCAGATTTGTCTACTCGCACACATGTGTAATAAAAATTATGTTACTACATTAAATCACAATTTATTGTGTCGTTTGTTTTCTTCACAAAGACATTTTTAGTCAGTTTTTGCCACCAAGATTTGTAGAGCGTCGAATTACGCTATTTTCATAACACATTTACGCATATTTCGTATACAGTTTACACAACATTTCAATACATGCAGTACATCATTATTACTTATACTTTGTGAATATCGACTGGTTCCAGCATTTATAAATTCACCCATAGTTGTAATAACAAGTATGGCACTACATTACATTTGTCATAAAATATGAAATCATCTACTCCCCACTAGATGAATCATTGTCTGTGACACCTCCTTGATGTTTTTTTGAAGTGCATGCCTCATTCCAGTTTGGAGCGCTAGATGAACCCTTGTTCCTAGATCCTATGGGTCGCCCTCTCTTTCGACCAGTAAGGCTGGCCAACCGAAGCCTATTCTCCTCCACAGATAGACAAGTGCGACTATTCTGACCATCAGCAATTCCACACCTTTGACACTTTCTGTTCTTTTTCTTGTCTCCTTTTGCCCCCAACTTAATAACTCTTTTTTCGTTATCACTGATTGTTCTGCCCTTTGGCTTCGCGTTATCTGGTCTTCTCAAGCTTACTCCACTCACATTAAAATCTAGCTTCTACAATTAAGAAAAAATATGATATTTTTAAATATTAGTACTTAAATCCAATTATTTGTATGTAATTTTAAATAATATCCATGCACATGCGTTTGTAATAGCACCATTACCTTTTTAATCGTCAAATCTGTAGCACTCACATCAATCAGTGGTGTGCTAGTGGTCAATTGTCCATAATCGTGCTGCACACATATACCATTCATAATCATTCATAATCAGCATCAAGGTCCAATCGTTACTATTTTGTATTACAACAACTTTTCCTATTTTATAATCATGTATTACCTGTTCCAATATTTGTTGTGGCATAGCACATTGGGTATCGCTCACACCACCTTCTTGTAAAGTAGGCACCAATTGAATTACCTGACAAATAATACAATTGACAATAAATAGTTGTGTTTATGACTAACAGTACACACCATTATGCATAGTAAACATCATATAACATATTACACATACACCAGCCTGCGCTCTTCTTGTCGTTGGATTATCTCCCATCATGTCTCTTACATCATTCCTGTCGCCCTGTATCAGGCAAGTTTCTCATATTTCCCATTCACCAAAACTTAAAACTTAGTATATCAATTAAAATACACGGCTATTTCAATTAATATATTAAATACCTGTATTCCTTCGCCATCACTAGGACTATCATCACCTTCAATATCTGGCTCCAACCGTGAAAGTAGCAAAAGCAGTTCATCCATCATCTCCAGGGCTCTATCATATCCAGCCTTTGAAAGACTTGCATGATGTACTACTTTCATTGACTTTTTAAGCAACATCTTTTGCCTATATGATTTAGTCTCACCGTCTTTACCCTTCAAATTCTTATCATCCCTTGAAAAAGTCACATCTTGTATAGCAGAGTAGGTGTATCTCTGAAGGATGTATTCCGAAGGTATTCGATCAATTTGAAGATGCATAAATGTTCGTAAAAGATGCACACAAAGCAGACCTACAACAAAACATGTAAAAAATGTCTTCGTTTATGTTCACTCATTATAAATAAACATTTTTATACAACAATTACCCAATATGACATACATGTATGCTCCCAATGCTTGCATTCACATTCATACTTTCCAGCATCTACATCAGCCATTACTTTGAATTGGTGTTGCCCCCACACAATCTTATTTGACCTTGAAGTATGCTGAACCACCCATTCATTCACACCACCATCTGGATCATGTGATATCTTGTATGCAGTAGCATATTTCAAAGACTCGTGAAACTTATTCATTACAGCCCTTGTGTATGTCCTCGCTACACGTATCTCAAACATATACAATGTATTTGTTTCCTTTTGGCCCTACAGTAGACATAATTATACGTTATAATATGGTACGTTACATATTTTGATATAATAATATTCTATGTACTCACCATGCATCCTAGTGCCTCTTTTGCCTCTTTCATCTTCCTACTGTGCAGAAGCTTCAACATTTGCTTGGCGAATTGATGTAGTGGCGTGTTTGCATCGACATGAGCACTTTTTACAAGTTTGTTCATGCTCTCGCTACGCTGTGTAGAGACCATCAACCCACAATAATCATGTTTGAAAAAAGCTGGTATCCAATCTTTACGAATTTCATACATTCTGGAAAGACTGATGTTATCATGTAGACGGAAATCATCAATCAGCATTGCCCAGGCAGTTTCAAACTCAGTTACAGTTAAAGGATGATGTATTATAAATTGGAACCTTGTTTTGAAATCCTCTTCCTCAAATCTAGCGTACAACTCGTTTAAATACGGCATATACCTGTTTTGAACATGCCACAAACACAACCGATGGATTGTGTTTGGAAATACCCTGCCTAGTGCAACTGGCATTGCTGGATCTTGATCTAAAATCATAAATTTTCACAACATTATGCAACACATTACCAACTATAATTGCATTCAATACATTCATAGTAGAACGTAATAATTGTTAAGCTTATTAATCATACCTGTAAGCATTACTCGTGGCCCTTCAGCTCCCATGCACGTTTTGAATGCATTGAAAACCCACTCGAATGTGTCTACAGTTTCGTCACCCAATAATGTGAAACCAAATACGGTGCACTGCAAATGGTGGTTACAACCAACAAACATTCCCAGGGGTTTGTCATATAGATTTGTCTTATGAGTTGTATCAAAGGTAACTGCATCTCCAAAGTCAATGTAATCTGCTTGCTGGCTAGCATGGGACCAAAAAATGCTCAAAATCTTTCCTTCTTGGTCTAGTTGGAAGTCAGAGAAAAACTGTGGGTTATCTTTTTTACACAATGCAAAAAAAAGATAGGAGCTTAGACACATCATTGGCATTTCTTTCTCTTTGTCGCGCTTTCTTCCTGTGAACATTAAACAATATGCCTTAGTCAATACGTACACAACGTCATTATGTCATTATATCAGTGTAAATAACAACATAACTTACAGGTTGATCATGTCTTGTGTAGTTAACGGTACATTCTCTGGTCCACCATGCATTTCTGAAACAAAATCCATTATACAGTGTTGCGGAATCCTGCTTTCTTGCATCGCACTAAGGAACTCCATGTATTCTGGATCATGTGTCTTGTTCAATGTAACTGATTCTTTTCCGTATCCTTCCTGAAGAACTCATGATTATGTTCCAAATGAATAAGATCAATCCACACTGAAATGATATTCTCTTTGGCATCGTCATAGATTTTTTTAAGTTTCATTCCAGCTCTGCATTGTGTTCGCTTGGAAATTGTATTTCGCACTTTTGGATTACCATATCCTCTTTCGGCACGCTTGCCTTCCATTGAACAATTCAACCACTTGCAATTTTTTCTCTCCCTATATCTCTTCAATGGAAATCCAACTTCATATGCATATCTGCTATAGAATTTGTACGCCTCGTCCACATTCCTAAATGTCATACCGACCTTTGGTACCAATTATTGATCTATACTATCGTCCTATTCAATTAAATGAGTCGTCATGCAGTGCACATATATAAAAAATAAGCTTATAGCATGGTGAATTTCTAGTTCTTCATAAATTGCACGGACTGTATAACTAATAATACATGTGTATTCGGTTAAATCATAACTTGCACGGAAATTTATAACAAATACATGGGTATTCCTTTGAACTTACATGGCTTTGGAGAACGTGTGGTGTGTCCTGCTCATGTTCACCAATTGTACGCATGGGTATCCGCTGAGTTGTTCCCACCAAACTTGGATGAACTGTGTTGCTGTCTTCAAGAATTCCTGGCGCCGGTAACGCAGTCGGTGGAGTTACAGCATGCCGGCCATCGGTCGTACAGGGTGTCGTCGTCGCTGTATCTTCTCCATACTGCTCTGATCCCCTGGCCGTCTCCATTGTGTATGCCCTAACTCTCCCAGATCTTTGAGCAAAAGCGGCGGCGGCTGTGTGTCTACCGTTTTTTGCAGCTATTCTCCTATACTCGCCTAAACTGTCATGGCCTATATTCATGGCATGATCCAATATCCCGAGATTTACTGCGCAGTTTGCATGTCGCGAGATTTACGTGAACGATCCGTTACGATTACATGCCTATTGTGTCACATTTCCATAAATATGGCTCACCCCAACGTGCAACCGCCCCACGTTCTTGGATGAAGCGCGCGTCACCCCCACTACCCGATCTGACCACACACGTCGCGTCAGATGATTATTCATTTGTACTTAGTAATTTAAACAAGCATAAAAGTCGAACCACCTCCCGATCACGTCCAACTATGCCAATTTACGCAGCTAATAACGGTAAAATACGCAAGCATAAACGCGCGACCCACGTCTCCGTACCCGAGCCCCCCACGTTACAATTTACGCATCTGTTTCCTTCAAATTCCGTATGCATAATCGCGCCACCTTGACTCGGTGCATGCGCGCGGTACTCCCACCTGCCACGTCGTCCCGCGCCCGCACACCTAGCCTGGCCAGGGGCCGGGGCTCTCTCTAGTAATGGAAGCCCTGGGCTTCCATTACCTCGATATATATATATATATATATACACACACACACCACAATAGAGGGTCAACGGAAATTAGAAATGTTATAAAGGACAAGAAAATGCAATGGACATTGAAACAAATTGAACCTCCTTATCCATGATTAGCACTTCAGCGACAACCAACACTCCAATAAGGTAAGGATTAGAGTACCTGAGTCTTTGTAACACACTATTTAAATTATCGCTTAAAAAGTTAATTAGTAAAAATCGTTATCTATTTATTTTTATCCTCTGATTGTTTTTTATATCTCATGCACGCTTTAAAAAGTTAACTCTATTATTTATCTTTGGGATCCATAGCTCTCATCACCAAACAAAAAACTCAAGGTTGCTAGCTTGATGCACACATCTATGAACCTCATACTGCTAGTAAGCACAAGGGTGTTCCATCACTATATGAACCCCATACTATAAATCGAATTCTCACAAAGTGTACACCAAGATCGGAGTGGAAATGATAAATCTAAAAGACTCATAACATGTAAATTGAAGGATCTCATCCGAAAAACACCCCAAAACTATGTTGGTAAAATTAGTAAGCCCATCATCCCGATAGCAAAATTAGCCCCTCCACTGAAATGAGTAGCAAATGTGAGTATACTTTGTTTCTCAACTCATAAATAAATAAGCACATTGGAAAATAAGGTGGCACTAAGACCCACAACATTGAGGACCTACATCTAAGACATGCTGACTCACCCTAGAGTCTATCAAAACTTTTAATTTCTAGTTACTTAGGGTGTGTGGATCCTTTTGATGATTGATCCGCCTTCTCACTTTTGAGTGGTCGACACAATCTATGATGAAGTTGGTTATGAAACCCATAACTTACAATCCCATGTGGTAGAACCAATCTTCGATGAATCATAACCCGTGCACAATTAGCTAGTTATTATACAACCTAACTGGGAGACTAACACCTAGTTAGTGACTATCCTAGCACCCTTCTTACACCTATCATGCTCTTTGATGGTATAGCATGGCAAGGATGTGAATCTATCTATATGCTATGAGGGTGATAAAAACTAGATGGATACTGGGGGAGTAATTCACCCTATACAAAATTCTTTCTAAGCCATAAGATACAAGTGTGAAGTTAATTAGTATAAGAAAAGGCACAGGCGCAAATACTTTCTGTAAATCGAATTCTTAGTAATCAAGTCATTTGCTACATCTCTAATTTAATTTCACTTAAGCACATAAAAATATCAACTACTTAGACACACTAGAGAGCTAATAAAAATAACTAGTAACAAATAATGGTATATAATGATACTTAATCAACTATCACAAGAATCAATATTAGATCGGGATTCGAGACCGTGGCATCACCATAGCCGGCACCAACAATAGAAGTTCGTGTTGGATAACTACATTGTCACGGATCACCAAATTTGTCCCCTTCCCTCTCATCAACAGATCAAACGTGATAAGTTGTGGAAGATCGTTTCTCTTTCTAGAACCACGACAGAAAAATATACATGAGAGATATAATATATAGTTGGGCATCTGGTCTCTTTTTGCCTTATTCATTATGAGAGAGTACATGTTCTATATATATAGAAATGTAAGACTCCTCAAGGAGTAAGAGGTATAATTAGTATTTACCTATATAACCCTTCATAAGGGTTCTTAAACATGGGAGACAAATGTGGGTGTTCAGATTCAGGGAGCAATCATCACACGCAAAATATAGGGGGGAGAGACCCACATGGAGGATCTGAATATACTTTTTGGGTAGGGGAGAAGAGGGAGCTGTTGGCGAAAACATGATTTCTCCTCTACTATTGATTTGCCAATTAGTTTAGTGCTTCTTTTGGAGTTGCTCATTTTTTAGGAGGGCAGGTTTTTCTAGTTCTCGTCGCCGTCAGATGTAAGCAGAGAAGATTATCCCTAGCGTTACAAGAAAACGGAGAGCAGGAACCGTCATTAGTCTCGCCGTCATAGTAAGCAATCCGAAAGTCTGGCTGAGAGTCAATTGATCCACACATGCTGGGGAATTAGAGGGTGCAACCGTGCAAGTGCAACAAATCCGCTTGTTTTATTCAAATGTTACCCAGAACGACCAACAGCGAACACAAGACAACTACGCGACCAGAAAGGCAGGAACACGACGCCATAGCGCGGACAGACAAGACGCGACGGATGCACTGCACCCGCGCGGCGTCTCTCCAGTCCGGACTCCGGAGCACGCAAGCGCAGGCGGCAGGTGTGAGACGCCGTGCCGCCCAACCGTCTAGTTGCTTTCTTTCTCCTCGCGGTCGCGGTTCGTTCGCTCGCCCGCCCGCTCCTCGCCTCAGGCGGTGATGGAGACGGGCTCCGCCTGCGGCGCGTCGGCGGGCGCGGCGGTCTCCTTGGCGAGGAGCTCCGACACCCTCGCGGCGAGGCTCAGCTTCGCGGCCGGCGACACGCCGCGCTCCCCGATGATGGACTCCAGCACGGCCTCGCAGAGGCGCTTGTTCTCGATCGCCACGCCGCCGGCCGCCGGCACCGACGAGTCCTTGGAAAAGGCGACCTGGATGGAACGGGACGGATCGGAGCAGCAGCAGCTTGAGAGTAGACGGAAATGAAAAGAGAGAAAGATAGGGGACAGCAGATTGGTACTCACGGTGAGGACTCCGGCGGGCGAGTGCGTGAAGAGGATGGAGGCGCCCGGCGCGAAAGTCTCTGGCTTGAACACCTCCCTGAACTTCTCCACGGCGACGCCCTCGGCGTCCGTGTACAGGCCGGCGGCCTTCCAGAACGCCACGCAGTTCTCCGTCACTTTCTCCGCGTACTGCTCGCCCGTCAGCGGGAGGATCATCGTCACCCTCGTGAACTTCTCGAAGTCGCCTGACGCACACACACACGCACGGGCACACAATGACACAACACCATCAGCAGTGTTGACTGTTGACCATCACTCACGCGCGAGAACCTCTCACTCACCCGTGACGACGTCGCGGAAGAAGGCGGCGTCGGAGGCGAGCTCGTCGGCCGTCTTGCCGCCCCACTTCTTGGCCAGCGCGGGCACGGCCGCGTCCTCCAGGTACACGCCGATGGCCGTGAACTTGATGAAGTTGCCTCCGATCTCGAGGCCTCGCACGCCTGCACGCGCGGCGGGCCAAGCCAAAGAAGGGTCAGGTCAACCGGAAGCTGCCATGCCATACTCTGCGCCCCCAACTACAGTTGTACTACAGAAACTAGAGACAGACTGGCCACGGGAATGGACCCTCAAAACGCAACGCGACGCACCTGCGCCGCCGAGGAAGTGCGAGCCGGCGGAGCCCGGCGGGCGGGCCACCGGCGGGAAGACGACGCCGTCGACCACCACCTCCGGCACGGCCATGTTAAATTCCGCACCGCGCGAGGGAACCGGGCGCAGCGCAACGGATGAAGCTACAGGCTACGGTTGGCAGGCCGGGGTTGTTGCGATAAATATGCGGGGACGGCCCGCCAGAGAAGGGCACGGAGGGTTAGCTGTGGGAAGCGACACTTCAACTGTCGATTATCATAAATAAACAGATCTAAAGGTGCCACCAGTTCTACCTCAATTTTGCAGGATTGCCACCGTAATCTACATATAAAAGTCAACGGGAGCCGCGATAGTTGGTTATTATAGCCCATGAGCGAGCATCGGTATTTCTAGAAAGGAAACGTAATTTCATCGTCTGTGTACGTACGGTGATACCAAGTCTCTCTAAAAGACGTCAATCTTGTGATTTATTAATAGGATGTTTGGTTTGAGAAATGAGTTAGTTTATTATTTTCTCACTCCTTATTTTTTATTTTGTTTGTGGAATGCAATGAGTTGATCCATCACCACCTCCTTCATAATAGTTAGTTAGTTAGCTAACACTAATATAAGAAATAAAGTCATCCCACTAAATTTTAGAAATGAACTCATAATACATTAATTCATCTTACGGAGCGTTTGGATCTCTTCATTTTATAGGAATTGAAATTCACTCAATAAAATAACTTATTTAGTTTGGAATTTGACATTTCACCACTTTCCAAAGTTCAGATGTAAGTCTATCTCAAATTTATGGGGTGTAGGACGAGAAATGATTTTATACATTAGTAGATTTTGTTTCTACTCTGTAACTAACATGAGATTTTTCGTCTCACTCCTTTATAGTAAAAATATAGCACATAAACATCTCCGACATCTTGCTAATAATAGTATACAAATATATTTTGTATAAAACCGAATTAGCTTAATTGATATATGTCTAAATTACTATTATTAGAATGCAATTCAATTCCAATAATCGAAACAGCGCGTTAGATCAATTTGATTCCTAAAACAAACACCCTCTAACTTTTTTATAGCTCCATTCAAGTTGCCCAATGGTGGGCCTTTCTCCGTTCCTCCGACCTAGTTCGCACACACATGTGATCGTGGTAAGTACAGCTCTCGGGTGACGTCATAGTGGTGACTTTTTTGTAAATAGATTGTGCTTCCGAGGGCATATGTAGGGGTAGTTGGCGACAAGCCATGACGTGGCGAATCAGCCCTAGCTACCACCCTTCACCGTCCAGGCAAGGGAACGGGGCGGACATGGCTGATGGCTCCAACGAACAGAAGTGTTTCCAGTCCAGATTCCAATAGAACGACCCGAACCTTCACCAAACTTTTTTTCCCGTTCTAAAACCAATCCTGATCATGTTGCGATTTCAGCATTTTCTTGGTTCGGTGGCCGAATAATAATGATATAATGACGCCTTACTGTTGGGATGTTTACGTTTGGAGGCGACCCTGTCTCGATTCGTTGGATATCATATGTCCTGTTTTGATACAGCTTCTATATGTAGACTGTTAGGTGGCAGTGACTAAATTAATTTTAGTCCATATTATATCAAATATTTAAATAATAATTATGAGTATTAAAAATAGTTAATTATAAAGTTAATTTTACGAAGACTATAGAACCTAATTAATTCATGATCAATAAATATTTTACTATATTATCACATGAACAAATTATAGATTTAATATACTTGTCGTACCGTTTAGCCCTAATACGTATACTAATTAGTTTTGCAACATTCAATAATTTAAACTAGTATACAAGCATTTGATGTGACGTGATAAATGTGTGATATAGAGAGATATTATTCGTCACTCTAGAGGTTAGTTTGGGAGACATAAAATCGGAGATAATTTTAACTCTAATCTCTTCCAATGTTTGGACTCTCAAACTAATCCTAGATGTTGGTCACCCACACTAGAGAGATGGAGAGAGAGAGGGGGAGAGAAAGGCGGTCAAAGAACAGTAGAAAAGTGCATCATTTGCTTTTGATCAACCACAACTATCCAAATCCAGTTTTTTTCTTCAATTATTTAAATTTCGATACCTACTTTCTTATTGTTTGTCTTTTGCGATTCTGCTTTCTTATTCATTATTAAGTTTACTGTGCAAGTAGTTCTAACGAGGGAAAGGAAGATCTTCTCTCATCTGGTTATCGAGACCTGCTGTGAATTCTCACGCCTCCGGTTTATGATTTCAAAATTCAGAGAATAACGACCCAAACAAGACCAAAGCATACGCCACTATCTTCCTTTTCCTTTAAAGATTAACACAATTGGGATTACAATTTTCCCTCATTTACAGATTTGAGGGCTCACAGCCGACAAAGCTCGACTGGATCTTTTATATTCTTACAAACCTCACTTCAAAAGGTACCTTTTTTGGAGAGGTAGAAAAGAACTTTTCCCTACAGAGATCCTCTAATCCAATGGAATTCACGTCTATAATACCACCGGAAGCACGGCGACTAGACCAAAAAAAACTGTCACCCACTGTTTTAACAACGAAGAGAAAAAAAAATAACAGTGATAGCAGGGACATGGACAGGGACCAAAGGAACAACTACAACTGACTAAAAAAACTAAACAAAAGAACAAGGAATCTGTACTGCTATGATAAAACCTACTACGGCCGTGGAATTGTGGAAACCTAACTGAACAGTAGCTCAACGACCAGCTCTTCCAACAGGTCATCTTTTACCATCCTCTCAATGTCCCTTCCTACCCTGTCGATGCAGTCTGCTAAACCTGGCCACTTCGGATCAAATCCTTTCTTCTCTGGCTTAGTCTCACTGGGTGCAACGTGTTCCCGTCTCTGAACTAGCATCTGCAAGACTTTCTCCAGAAGACCATCTGGGCCCCAAAGTGGGGCCAAGTTCCTAGTGGTATAGACCCAAGGTTGCATGTTCAAGCATGGGGCAAGGATCTGTGATAGTATTGTGTTGGCCATGTCGAATAGAAGCTTCCTGTCTGATCTTGACCACTGAACAACTTTGTTGTACTTCTTTTCCAGCTTCTCAAATACGTCATCACCAGCAGGGTGGTCGAGAGACTGACACACCTTGTACATTTGATCCTCGGCAGTTCCATGAATTCCAGAAGCAATCAGTATATCCAGCAAGTAAGAGAAGTCCCTTTCCTCATCATCTTCAAATTCTTCAAGGATATCTTCAACCAGCTGTATGGGTTTCTCATCGCTTGACTGCACTTCGGAGGATAAACAGACACTAGTTCCACGAAAACTACTTGCCTCTGCAGCAGTCTCCCTTGGTGCAGATGTGCCAAGCTCAAGCCTGAGTTGGAGATCTAAAAGAAGACAATATAATTAAAACACAAAATAGAAAATATAAAAGGCCAGAGAGTCACAGAGAAAGGTATGAAGGCATAATGACTAACCATATGGATCTGCAGGCTCTTGTCTGATGTTTTCAGAATCTGAGCAATCTTCAGATAGAGGCTGAAGAACAGATATTGGGCTAGCCTGACCTATTTCTTTAGCGTATATGACAGATATAGAGTCTAGGCATGCAGCATGAGGGTAGTACACCTGTCAAAGATAGCATGAGCTTAACCTTCCTACCATGCACGTTGCAGAAAGCAAACTAGTCCATCTGTTGTACAACAGTAATAATTAAATTTGGTTCGGTTTGAAAGATGGCTAGACACCATGCTAATAAAAGCTTGAAACCAAGAAAACCATATAAGCATCTTCAAAACACATTATCATGATTCACTAGTGAATTAGTAATCATATATTCTAGTACATACCCTCTTGAAGGTCGTATTCCATTCATCACCATCTATTTCACCCAGAGATGATAAGTTGAAGCTATCACTAGTGTCACTTGAAGACGATACTTGCAGATCATCAATGCTGTCACCGGAGGAAAAACATAACATCTTCTCAGATTCACTGTAAGCAGAGCTCCATAGCTGTTCAGGTTCTTTTTGATTGAGTATATCTGGACAGCACCGTTGCTTTTCTCGAGTCAATGCATTACTTAACAAAGCCTGTGAATGTCTTTCCAATGAGGAATTAAGGTGTTCATGAACCTTATCTTTACTTAGCAGGTGGGCTGCTCCCCTAGGATTCACAATTTTGTTTCTTCGATTCAAAGCACTGATACGGTTTTGGTTCTGATGATTATCACCATGCCGTGGTTGACGCAGAAAAGACATTTTCTCAGAAAGGGAACAGTGTGTGCTGGTTAAACCCATCTTTGGCAAAGCTGACCTTTTAGCACTTCTGACCAGTTGATAATTGAAATCACTCATCCCACTATAACTCTTCACAGTAGGAGAATTCTTCAAATTGTTGTTGGGACTGCTGAGATAATATTTAGGTTGAATTCGCATTCCTGAAACAGTTCTGCTAGCACGACACAATCCTTTATCATTGAAGGTCATATCTACCTGAACTTTCCTTGCAACAGGTTGCATGCGACTGATTTCTGTTACATTTCCCTGTGCACTAGGAAGACATCTAACAGATGATCTGTGTGAGCTCTTATGCTTAAATTCCTCGACATACAAAGAAAGCTGTATCAACAAAAAAAAGTAAGAACTGTGAAAACAAAAAAGGCATTTTAGCAAAGTAAAGCTTTGAGTTGTAGAAGAATATGCAGGAAAACAAATGCAAATTCCAGGAGTAATAGAACTCTACGTACATCAATAGTGGGAATATGAACATCTTACATGATCTGTTGATCCACTGTTGCACCTGAAATCTGATAATACTCCATGAACATGACGCTGTTGCTTGTCCACATGAGCAAACCCTGTGTACGAGTCAGAAATAGAACAAGAACAGGTCAACTAGAAACCATTAAGACTTTTACCTTCAATTGCATGACTACCATTCAGACATGATACAGCGGTTGCCGCCCTAAAAATTAAAATAGACCCCCCCACCCCACCCCACCACCCAAAAAAAAACGCAACAACAACGTTGCAGTTCTTGTCCGTAAAGGAAATAGATGAATCACATGATACGACCAACTAGGCAAATATTCAGTCAAATTGCGTTATATGATTTTATTTTTCGGGGCTGTTTTACGCTATTATTCATTGGACAGCCATTAAAACATGGAAAATATATAGCAATAAGCTTCGTTGCACTAACTCTAGCATGATGTTCCCCAATTAACGTTTTCTCAAGGCTAATAGACAAACGTGTAACCCAACGGTGCAAGCAAATTAGGCAGCCTTCTCGCTTCCGCTCAATGGACACGCCACCAGCCCACCACACCACTGCTGCGAGGGAGGCGGAAGGGAAGCAAAGAAGTAAGCAGCCCAGCGAGTGAAATCAAACCGAAAATCGCGCGCGATTCCTGAGCCATTTGAAACGAGTCACAGACACAGGCGAAAAAAAACCGCGGACGTTCATTCCGCGGAAGGGCAGGCCGTTACCTTGGGTACCCCGCGGAGCCATGGTCGTCGACGCCGCGACGGTCCGCCTGACAACCCCACCGGTTCCCCTTCCTCCTCCACCACCCGCCGTCCGGAAGGACCGCCGCGCCCACCTCCGCCGGCTGCTCGCGCCGGTCCCGCCCATCCGCGCCCAAGTCAACCCGACCGACGAACCTCCCTCGACGCTGCTGCACGGTCTCAGTATGCACGGATCGTGACCCCGCGCGGCCTATTTGAGGAGGAAGCGCCGCGAGAAGATAGGAAGGGCTGGATTCCCGGAGGAGCGTCGCGACGCTTGGCGCGGGGCGGGGCGGACGCAGGCCGGCGGGGCGCGTTCGGTGGCGGCGCTCGCGCGGCAGCGGTTGGGTGGCGCCCCGCACCCGCCTTTTCAGGCCCGTGGCCCCCCGTGTTAACTGCACACGCGCTTGCTGACTCGCCCTCGGTGGCCGTATAGAAAACTTTTCCTTTTGTCTTTGGTTATCACTAAACCTGACAATGGCCCTGAGCCGACCCAAGTCGTAAAAAAACTGATCTGATCCGATCCGATAAATAAATATGGACCATAATTTATGATCCACGACAATCCACGGTTAGATATGAGCTATGATTTTTATCCAAACACGATCGACCCAATGCATCCATCAGAGAGTATGCATAGGTTAGACATGGGCCCAGGGGAGGATGCAGCGGGTGGTCTATATAGACCACGGCACACTCTAAGACCCTGTTCGTTCTTAATCAAACCCATGAGGATTGAGAGATATTAAATCCTTACAAGTCAAAATCCTCTTCAATCCACTCTAATCACCCTCAATCCCCATGGATTAGGGATGAAACGAACAAAGCCTAAGGGGGTGTTTGAATGCACTCGAACTAATAGTTAGTTGACTAAAAATTATTAGTAGAATTAGCTAGCTAACAAATAATTACCCAACTATTAACTAATTTACTAAAAATAGCTAATAGTTGAACTATTAGCTAGGGTGTTTGGATGTTTCAACTAATTTTAGCCACTAACTATTATCTCTAGTGCATTCAAACACCTTCTAAGATTACATAAGAGTAGTTAGCATAATGGTGTAAGTGTTATATCTTAAACTTGGTAGTCAAGATTTGAGTCTTGCTGATCCCTGTTTTTTTGTTTGTTTTTTATATTTTTTCTATCACACACTAAGCATACTAGCTGGGTCCGCTACTGTATGGACCGTGCCTAATTACCTACAACCCTACCTTAATCCGACCTGAACACGACCCGACATTTAAATATATGTAGCTATCAGGCTACCTCCACCACATTACTTATCCGTGACATCGACTAATATACAAGCTGACCTTGCATGCAAACATGCAATCTCGTCTTCTAGTCACTTAAATGTCCATCCAACAATGGAACAATAATCTTTAATTTGGTCCTCCCATAAACATGTTCCACCAGTGTGTACGATTTTATTAATAACCCCCTATTTGATCCAACGTTCGATAGACATCCAAGAAACTAGAAGATGTGACGGCACGCTTGCACGCAAGGTTTGCTTGCATATTATTCGATGCCTATATCCATATCTTATATTTTAAATTTCACTTTATAAATCATAATCTACCATGTATAACAATGCTACACCATGCAGGTTATAGCCATAATTGCCTTCAATCCAGGTCCATATGGCTCGCGAGGAGGGGGCGTGGCGGGTTGGTATTGATCGTCCATTCGATCATCAATTATACCGTGTCTACCAATGCACACGTATAGTCACTCAAAACACCGTTTTGCACTGTATACTCCAATGTTCACATAGTGGAGTTTGAATATGGGTGTGTGGATGGATAAGCTGTTGGAGATAGCCTTAGTGGCTCCATCCACTGGACGGGCTGGTTAATATCGACCAATTTTGTCGGGGCTAAGTGAAAGGAAATGTGCCCTTGGGTCATTTATAGTTGTTTTGGTGATTAAATGCTAAACACATCAATTTGGACTAACACGCTTCATATGAGTATGAGCATAGGTGTTTAGAAAACGCAAATTGAGTAAAATAAGAAAAACACTTATGGGCTTGAAAATGGCATATTGCAAACATTTATTGTTGGAACTTGCTCTCCCGGGCAGGTTGATCCAACGGGGGAGCAAAAGCAGTGTAAACAAGGTTTCAACTCGAGATGGCAATAGCTCTTGTTAACCTAGCCTCTCAAGGACACTATGTGGGGTATTTATAGGTGCCTGAGTGCCCAGCATCTTGAGTTAAGGACGCATGTGCCCTCAGGCGCCTAGGTTATCCCCGGAATATTCCCATAAAGCAGGGTTACAGACTGTAATTACAGGGAAACCTTTACAAATTAGGCCTGTAATGCGCGGCGGCCACGCAGGGCCTATTACAATGG
Organism: Zea luxurians; assembly: GCA_029449295.1. Classification (NCBI taxonomy): domain Eukaryota; kingdom Viridiplantae; phylum Streptophyta; class Magnoliopsida; order Poales; family Poaceae; genus Zea; species Zea luxurians. Next base: position 215,163,689 of record JAOPSE010000002.1, read on the forward strand.
GCCGGATCACAAGTGGGCCTTCTCGTTGGACGAGACCGCGAGATGGGATGACCTCGTCATAGGCCTTCGTCCTGCGACGCGTGGGACGAAGGGTGAAGTCTGTCAGTCGTCTTGTCTCCGTTGGTGCAGCGAGGCTGGCGAAGGCATCGAGCGAAGGGTGGCGTCTTCGCCTTCGCCCCAACATTTGCCCTCCGAGGGGCCAGTTCGACTAAGTCATCTGGTGCCGAAGGCGTCGCTAGATGGTGGAGACGCTGCCCTCGCTCGAAATGGTTCCGCGGGGGTTTTTGACATGACCGTTGATTGACGCCGCACTGTTGGATTGCGGGCTTCCTGAAGCGTCGCGCCCTGTGTATATAAAGGGGACGGGGGCGGCGCGGATTGAAATTTACCTTTCTGCGCGCCGCGAAAACCCTAGCCTCCTTTTCAAATTGCTCGCTTGCTCGTCTGCCCTCCTTGCTCCTGTTCGTCGGAGAACTGGCCCGCGTGAAGCAGACCGCGCGCCGCCGTCGACGGTACGTAGCCATGCCGTCTTCCTCCTCATCTGCTGTGACCACGCCGACGACTGAGGCGTCTTCCGAAGATCTCTCGGGCACTGTGGCGGCGGCGGAATTGCAACCGGGTGACACGGTGGAATTCGATGTTTCGCGGATGTCGTTGGACCGCGTGCAAGATATGCAACGGTTGGGGTATTTTGGCGGCGGGGTTGGTCGGGTCCCGGGGGCAGAGGAGGTCCCTGAGCCCGAGGGCGAATTGGTTGTTTTTGAGGCATTTTTCATTGCCGGCCTTCGTCTGCCTGCGCATCATTTTGTGTCGGAGGTTCTGCAGAAGTTCGAAGTCCAGGTTCATCAGCTGACACCGAACGTCGTGGTGGCGTTGGCGAAGTATGTCTGGGCAACAACGTCGTATGGCGGTAAGCCTTCGGTGGAAGTCTTCGCCAAGCAATACTGTCTGCACTGGCAGAAGAGAAAAATTGGACATAAGATTGCGCAATTTGGATCGTGCACTTTCACGCTGAAGTCCGGGAAGACTTCGATGGAAGTTGTGGAGCTGGTCCCCTGTGCCCGAAATAAGTGGGGCAACTGGTGGGACTACTGGTTCTATGTTTCGGAGGCTGAAGTCGAAGATCACTCTGGGCTCCCTGCCGCCATTATGTGTTCTCATTATTATGTGGCGTACCCGCCATTTGAAGTGCGCGGAGGATGATGAGAATGAAAAGGCCCTTCGGATCACTGCCCGCACGAGTAGTGGGGCACGATCTGGTTGAGGAATTCATAGGGTATGGTGTGTGGTCCTTGGCGCATGGATGGGCGCTGGGCGAAGTATGCCCTCGCGAGATGCCCTCCCTGGGTGGACGGAAGGTGCGAAGTCCGCTTTTTGCTTTGGATGTGGGAGGTCGGGATCCTACCGCGGTTGTGTGTGAGGCGGAGGATGGGGCGGTGAGAATTGTTGGGCGCTACGTGCCGAAGACGGAGGCCCAACGGAGTTGGGATATACGTGGATCCAACGACCGGCTGAATAGGGTCTTCGAGTTGAACTGTTTGTCGTATGGCGGTTATCCCGGGGAAGACGTCGTCGACCGCCGCGGGAAAAAACCAGCGGCTGTGACTAAAGACGACCCCGCGCCGGAGGCCGCCCCGGCCACTAAAAAGAGGAAGCTAGGTACTGCGGTGGGAGAACTGGGGGTCTCCGATAGTTTTGCTATGGAGTTGATGGGGACATGCGCGGCCCCCGGGGGAAGGATGTCTTCACCCGAGCTCCGGGAGTCTTCGGCGCGGATCCTAGAGGTTACCAGGGGTCGCTGGCCCAAGAACGTTCCTATCCCCCGCACGGCTGGCGAAGACTTCTTTACGTCTCGCGTGGCTCATGATTTGAGAGTGTTTCCTTACGGACGGAATATTGCTGCTGTTGTGTCGGCAGTGATGAACAAGGATCGCCAAGATGCTGCGCAGAAGCGCTGGGCGGTCATCAGGCTCCCCGATGCTAGGCGGGAAACGAAGAGAGCGCGGGGGAGTGCGAAGGCTGCCACCCCCTGCGGTAGCCAGCCGACGCTTGCTGCGAGACAGGCCGCGCCTAGATCCGGCAAGGTGCCGGAGATCACGAAGGCGGCCGGCGCCAGCGGAGCCAAGTCTGCCCCGGACGGAGCTACGAAGGTCCGGGAGCTACCTTCGCCGGGGAAACGCGTTGCCGACTTCGGCATGGATATTGGCATGGACGACTATCTCGTTGGTAAGCTTTTTTTTGACCAGTGATACGTTGCAGGGTCGGGCGAGGGGCAACTAGTTGTTGTGCTGCCTGCGGTGGCAACCACGGCGTCAACCGCGGTGCAAGGGGTGAAGGGTGGCGCTTTCAGCGCTGGCGGCGAGATTGCGGCGACCACTGCCGTCAAGGACGAAGCGGGCACCGTGTCCCGCCGGCTGAGGGAGGCATCGCAGTAGTTGTCGCAGCAGGTGAGTCAAGTAAGTTGAGCTAGACTCCAGTGTCTGCCGATTTCATGGGGGTTGTGGTCTCATGTGTGTCTGTTAGGCGGCCGACTTCGCCGACCGTGTGGCATCGGGTGCCCTTACTGCGGATATGTCTGCCGAGGTCGAGAGACTTCGGGCGCAGCATGCGGACGTCGTTCGGGAGAAGTCGGTTGCGGAGAGCAAGATCCGCAGGCTGGCGGATAAGGTGGCCACCCTGGAGGGTGAGAGGACGGACCTCCGGCGCCAGCTGGTGGAGGAAAGGAGGGAGGCCAACCAGGCCATCGCCGAGGCACAGGCTGCGCAGGCGGAGGCCAAATTGGCGCGGGCGGAGGGGAGTCTCGCCAGCCAACGTGCCGAGGAATGGGAGGTGCGGTTCAACGCTCTGCATGGCCGCATGGAGAGGGCCGAGGCCTCTACACGCTCGGAAGTTGAGCGGACGCGTAAGCAGCTCGTGGACTCATACCGCGAGCTGGGTGCGCGGAATGCTGACTTCGAGGTGCCCGACCGAGAGGCGGGCCTTCGCTTCCTCAAGTGGCTGCAAGAGGAATTACTGGCGCTTTCGACCATCGTCGAGGGCTTCATGTCCTTTGCCTCCCTCGTCACCTGCGAGGGGGCCATGAATGCGCTGTCCCGCGAGGGGTGCAGTCACTATGAGGCCTTCGACCGATCCGATGAAGACTTTGGGCGCGAGATTTTTCAGGTCGAAGACCCTGTGGTGAAGGATTCCGCGGGGGCCCTCTTCGATCGGATGTGGGGCCCCCACGGTCGGGAGGCGGTTAGGGAGCGGGCTGACTGGGCGAGGGGACAGGTAAAGTTTGTCTTTTGTTTCGTGTTGTTGACTATTGGTACGCGTGGGTTTGTTGAATCAATGTGTTGTTGCTGTAGATGGCGCGCGCCGAAGACGTGGAGGACTTCGGACATCTGAATAGCGCGCAGCCCGAAGCGGAGGTCAACCCGGTGGTGCCTGAGGCTGAGGTCGACCCGGCACCGCCCCCGGAAACCGGTGAAGGCTCCCTTGCTGCCCCTGCCGATGGCGGGGGATCCCCCGAAGGCGGCGACGGAGGAGGCAACAGAGGATCCCATGGCGGCGGCTGGGTCTTCGCAGGTGGCTTAGCGGGTGTGGGGTAGTTAGTGAATTTTGTCTGTGTGACTGAACCTTGGTTGCTGCGCAGGTTCAGGATTTTGGGCCTGCGCACGCAAGCGCTACTGCTAATTTTGTGGCGGCTTCGACCGTGGTCGCTGGAAATGAATCGAATGAGTCTACGTTTAAGTTTTCTGAGTTTGATGACTCTGGGAGTTCGGTTGTGTGGACGGAAGAGTCTTCGGATGAGGACTTGGATTACTTTGCGGTCTTGGATGTGGCTGCGACGGAGGCTTCTCCGCGTGTTACGGATGCTGAAGTTTTGCCTGGTCCGAGTGCTGGGCATAGGCGGCGAAGGGCGGTGGTGAAGCGTAGAGTGAGTGAGGTGGATGGTGGTCGGCTTCGTGTGGGCGGGGCTGGCAAGCGGGAATTGTTGTCCTCACCGGTCGGGGCGAGCGTAGGTGAGGGGGAGTTGCGAAGTCTTTTTGAGGGTGAGGAGCTGAGGATAATGCTATTTAACTATAGGGAGATGGGTATCATTCCGAAGGTTGAGCCAATGTAAGGTGTGATGCCTTCGCTGTATGTATGTAACTATAGTTTGTATGGTAAGGCTGTGTGCTTTCGCGCATCCGGCTATGTCCATAGGGGTGTTGCGCACTTGGTTGAGCACGTTTGTTATGTCGGTTCGGCTGCGCCCGTAGTCGGTCTTTGCGCGGACAGTTTCTCGAAGGAGACTTCTGCACAGATGAGATGTTCCTTCGATTTTGCGCACTTGTTGTGCTAGTCCGGTTGCACCCTTAGGCGACTTTTGCGCGGATAGTCTTTTGATGAAGACTTCGATTTTACGCACTTGTTGTGCTAGTTCGGCTGCACCCTTAGGCGACTTTTGCGCGGATAGTCTTTTGATGAAGACTTCGATTGTACGCACTTGTTGTGCTAGTCCGGCTGCACCCTTAGGCGACTTTTGCGCGGATAGTCTTTTGATGAAGACTTCGATTGTACGCACTTGTTGTGCTAGTCCGGCTGCACCCTTAGGCGACCTTTGCGCGGATAGTCTTTTGATGAAGACTTCGATTTTACGCACTTGTTGTGCTAGTCCGGCTGCACCCTTAGGCGACTTTTGCGCGGATAGTCTTTTGATGAAGACTTCGATTGTACGCACTTGTTGTGCTAGTCCGGCTGCACCCTTAGGCGACTTTTGCGTGAATTGTCGCACGTGAGGGTAGCCAGCGCTGCCCCTCGCGGTGACTTTTGTATTGGTCGAATGCCGAAGACCGTTGATGCGATCTTTTTCGATGTAATTTTTGCGGGGGATTTTTCGCGTGTATATTACATGGCTCCGCCTCGTTAAAAACCTCACCCCCCGGGAGGAAAAGAGTGCGGGTCGGTATAAAACTGTTTTGCGGATTACAAGGGCAAAGTGGCCCTGAGGAGTTAAACAAAAAATTTGCGAAGATTGTCGATGTTCCAAGAATGTTCTAAGTCTTCACCAGTTGGCGTTGTGAGCCTGTACGCGCCGGGGGACGCCTTCGTCTTGACGATGAAAGGGCCCTCCCATTTTGGCTCTAGCTTGCCCCGGGACTCTGTCCGAGCTGTCCGGACGAGTACGAGGTCTCCTTCGCTGAATTCCCTCGGGATGACTGTGTGGTCGCGCCATGCTTTTGTTTGAGCTTGGTATTTGTTAAGAGCCTGTAGGGCGAAGACACGGTCTCCGTCGATGAGGTCCTTCGAAGTAGGCTCGTCTACGTCGGGGACGGCCGACGCGACTGTCCGTGGTGACCCATGTTTTATTTCTTGCGGAGTCATGGCCTCTGATCCATATAGAAGGCAAAAAGGGGTGAATCCGGTCGCCCTGCACTCAGTCGTGTTCAGCGCCCAGACCGCTTCAGGTAACAGGTCTGCCCACTTGCCTTTTTGTCATCGAGGAGCATTTTCTTGACGGCTGTGAAAATTTTACCGTTGGCGCGTTCCACGACTCCGTTGGATTGCGGGTGGTACACTGAGGCGAAGGCAAGCTTGGTGCCGATGGAGAAGCAGAAATTCTTGAAGTCTTGGCTGTCGAATTGCTTGCCATTGTCAACTGTGAGTTCGGACGGGACTCCGAAGCGTCAAACAATGTTTTGCCAGAAGAATTTCTGGGCAGTCTTCGATGTTATCGTGGATACAGCCCTCGCCTCGATCCATTTGGTAAAATACTCGACGGCGACAAAGGTGAACTTGAGGTTCCCCTGGGCCGTGGGCAGGGGCCTGACAATGTCTAGGCCCCAGCGCTGAAGAGGCCACGTGTGGGCAATTAGCTTCGTGAATTGCGAAGGGCTTCCCAAGCGTGGAGAAAATTCCTGGCAGGCTTCGCAGGACCTTGTGACCCGATTTGCGGCGCAAATCATGGCGGGCCAGTAGAAACCTTGATGGATCACCTTTGCAGCTAGGGCCTTAGACCCTGCGTGAGAGCCGCAAGTCCCGCTGTGGACTTCGCGCAGAATTTGGAAGCCTTCGGTCTCGGTGACACATTTAAGCATGGGTTGACTGACCCCCTTCTTGTAAAGTTGGCCTTCGATTAGTGCGAAATCTCGACTTCGATGTTTGAGGCGCTTGGCCTCATTGATGTCGGTTGGATGATAGTACCCCTGCAGGAACAGGGTTATTGGTGCCCGCCAGTCTTCGGTCATGATGAGGTTGACTATGCGGTGGCCATCGCTGTCATTGGTTATTTGGAGCCCCTCTGGGCTGCGGACGGCTGGCGTGCCAATGACATGGTAGAATACGTCGGAGGGCAGGGCCTCGCCCCTAGCGGTTGCCTTGGCCAGTGCATTGGCCTCCTCATTCTTTGCTCAGTCCACATGCTGCAACGTAAAACCTTTGAATTGTCTTTCAAGGCTGCGGATGGCCGCGAGGTACTGCATGAGTGCGGGGTCCTTCAATGCATAGCCTTTCTCGACTTGGCCGGCGACTACCTTGGAGTCTGTTCTGATGATGCAGGTGGTGACACCGAGTGCCCTTAGCTTGCGAAGGCCGAGGATGACAGCCTTGTATTCTGCTATGTTGTTAGTGCATCTATCGGACTCCAAAGCAAAGCTGAGGCGTGCTGCGTATCTGTGCTTGACCCCGGTGGGTGAAGTAATGACCGCAGCGGCGCCTGCCCCCGCATGGCACCATGCGCCGTCGCAATGGATTGTCCACACTTTCTCTGTGGACGGGTCCGGCTGTGTTATTGGCCCAGTCCAGTCGACGACGAAGTCTGCCAGGACTTGTGACTTGATGGTTGTCCTGGGTTCAAATGTGATGTGGCAGCCGGAGAGTTCGGCTGCCCATTTGGCAATCCGGACTCATGCCTCTGGATTTCTAAACAATTCGCCGAGTCCTCTGTCTGAGGTGACCCGGACCTTGAATGCCTCGAAATAATGGCGCAGTTTGCGCGAGGCCATAACGACTGCATAGGCGATCTTTTCCAGTTCCGTCATATTACATTTTGATGTTGTGAGCACTTCAGAGACGTAATAAACTGGACATTGCCTGATCGTGCCCTCTCTGGTCTGCTCTTGAACCAGTGCTGCACTGACCGCATGTGGCGAAGCCACGACATAGAGCAACAGGGGTAGCGAAGGGTCAGGGCTTGTAAGAATCGCCAATTCCGACAGGTACTGCTTCAATGAAGCGAAGGCCACCGCCTGCTCTGGTCCCCATGCGAAGTCTTTTGCACCGCGGAGTGTTTTGAGGAAAGGGAGGCTTCGCTCAGCGGATTTGGAGATGAATCTGTTGAGGGCGGCCAATCTGTCTGTCAGTCGTTGGACGTCTCTAGCTAACTACGGGGGCGTCATGTTGATGATGGCCTGGATTTTGGTTGGATTGGCTTCAATCCCACGGTGCGACACCAGGTAGCCCAATATTTTCCCCTGGCGAATGCCGAAGACGCATTTTTTGGGGTTTAGGCGAAGTCGTGCGTCCCGCATGTTCGCAAACGTTTCGGCAAGGTCAGCCAGATGGTCTTCCTTGCTTCTGCTAGCGACGACGATGTCGTCCACATACGTGAATATGTTTCTGCCGACTTGACTCTCGAGCACCATTTTGGTGAGCCGAGAGAAAGTGGACCCGGCATTCTTAAGTCCCTCCGGCATTCTGATGAAGCAATACGTGTTGAAGGGTGTTATGAAACTGGTGCTCGCCTTGTCTTCCTCCTTCATATATATTTGATGGTAGCCGGAGAAGCAATCAAGGAGTGACATGACTTCGCACCCGCCGCACTATCGACGATTTTGTCGATCCGAGGTAGCGGGAAGTTGTCCTTGGGGCAGGCCTTGTTAAGACTGGTGAAATCGATGCACATCCGCCATTTGCCGCTCTTCTTCTGCACCATAACTACGTTGGCGAGCCATGTAGGGTAGGCAATTGGCTCGATAAATTTGGCCTCAAGCAGGCGATGTACCTCGGCCTTGGCGGCTTCCGTCTTCTCGTCAGACATCTTACGTAGCCGCTGTTTCTTCGGCCTCACCGAAGGGTCGATTCCTAAGCTATGCTCGATGATGGAGCGACTGACTCCGACCAGGTCGAGGGCGGACCAGGCGAAGACGTCTTTATTCTTGGACAAACAGCAGAGGAGTCTCTCCTCGTCATGCGAAGTGAGGTCTTCGTTGATGGTAACCGTCTGCTTGGGCGTTGCCTGGTCGAGGGGAACAGTCTTGGTCCCATCGTTGCTCTGCAGCTGTGCTTTGTCATGTTCTTTGGCGGTTGGGCTGGCAGACCCGGGGACCTCGCGCTGGGCCGTGAGGCAGTGTACGTTTCTTTGTCCAGGAACGAAGTCTCTTTCTATGTTACGCGCAACCTGCTGGTTGCCGTAGACTGTGATGGCGCCTTGCGGACCTGGGATCTTCATGCACAGGTAAAGTCCGTGAATAGCTGCCTCAAACTTGTTGATGGAGCCCCGACCCATTATGGCGTTGTACGGGTACACCATGTCGACGATGTCGAAGGTGACTTGCTCACTTCGGGCATTGGGTGCTACACTGAAGGAGAGAGGTAACTCTATTTTGCCGACAGGAAAGGTGCCCTTGCCGCCGAAGCCGTATAGGGGGTTGTCCGAAGGCTTGAGCAGGCTGTGGCTTATGCCCATGCGATCGAAAGCATGGAGGAAAATGATATCCGCCTGGCTGCCATTGTCGACTAAGACTTTGTGCAGGTCCCAGCCTGCCACGCTGCAGTTGATAACCATGGCGTCGATGTGGGGTGCGCTGCGCAGATCGACGTCTCGGGCGTCGAAGGTCAATGGCACATGGGACCACTTTGTCTGCACGACTGGACCGGTGACAGCGATGTGGTTGATGCTGCAGTAATGGTCCCTCTTCTGCCGCTTTGTGTCGAAGTCGGCGCTGAACCCCCAGTGATCATATGAATGACTCCACGGTATGGCTGATCGGTGAAGTCCTCTTGCTTTGGGGCTTGGGGGTGGTTGGGGTGGTGGATGTTTTGCTGTTGGTGGTGTGGAGGTGGGGGTGGGGGAGGTATGATTTGTACCTCCTGGTGGTGTTGGTATGCGTGGTGCGGTGGAAGCGGAGCGGGGCCGTGGTTGTATGGCTGAGGGGGTTGCTGATATGTGTACGCGACAACTCTAGGGTTGTCGGCTGGTTGCGCCCGTGCCATCCTGTCTCTGGTGGCCTTCGTCTCTGGGCAGTCTCTTGTAGGATGCGCGCAGTCTTCGCCGTGGAACATGCAGTAAAATCTACGCGGCTGCTGCGCACGTCCCTAGCCCCGACCACGAGTTTCGTTTCCACGGCCCTGGGGGGATACTCCTGGCGGCGAGGGGCCTCACCAGCGAGGTGCTGGTTGGCGATGTTGTGCACCTGCTGCTGATTGCGGCCGTCCCGACCGGAGTCTGCCTGCGAGGGCCTCGTCCATGTGCGGCTGGACTGCGGAGGGTCTTTGGGTTTCCTCTGAGACTCGACTTTGCGCTGGTGGAGCTCTTCGGATCTGGCGTATTTTTCGAACAGCTGATACAACTCCTAGAGGTTCCTGGGCGGATCCCTGATGCAGTGGCTGTAAAGGATGCCAGCCTGAAGGCCACTGATGGCGTAGTGGATGGCGATCTGGTCATTGACCGAAGGCAGTTGTGACTTGAGGGTCAGAAACTTGCGGTAGTACTCCCGCAGAGTCTCTCTTTCCAGCTGCTTGCAGAGTGATAGTTCAGCCAAGGCGTCGTTGTCTTGGCGGTACCCTTGGAAGTTGAGCAAGAATTTGTCCCAGAGACTTCTCCAGGAGTCGATGGACAATGGGGGCAACTTGGTGTACCAAGTGAGGGCTGGGCCTTCGAGGGCAATGATGAATGACTTGGCCATCGTGGCGTCATCCCCTCCAGATGATGCAACGGCGACCTAATAGCTCATGATGTACTATGCTGGGTCAGTGCTGCCGTTGTACTTGGGATAGGTTCCTGCCCTGAAGTTGGCGGGCCATGGTGTCACTTGCAGATGAGGTGCCAGGGGACTTCGCTCGTCAAGGTAGTTGATGCCTTGGAATGTCGTGGCGTGAGGGATGGCGTGTCCGCGCTGAGGGATGAACAGGTCTTCGATTTGCGCGTGCTGTTGGAGGGGTGGGTCGTTTTGCAGGCCGAGTTGGCCTTCGCTCTGCATGAGCGTGATCTCTTGTTCAAGCTCCTGAGCCTTCTGCTCTTCATCGTGTATCATCTATCGCACCTTAGCTTGTGCAGACACACGTTGGAGCTTGGCCTCGAGGATCTCTTTTTGCTTCTGGAGGTTGCGGTTCTTGATGCGCAAGGCGCGCAGCTGTAGCTGCTCTTCGGCCGAAACGCCGATGACTTCGCCGTCCTCGGTGGCGTCCGCGCCCTCTAGTGGAGTGAAGCCTGGGGGAAGTTGCGGTTGTCCTCCAAAGCTGCAGGTGCGGAGACTGCCTTCGGTAGTGGGTTGTTCGTTGCGCTGCCTCTTGCTGTTTGCGTCGTCTTCGCTGGCCTCTTGGTGGGTGGTGTCGACAAGGGCCTTGCCCTTTTTCTCGGCCAGTAGTGCTGCCTTCGCAGCCTCATCAGCCTTCGAGGTAGCTCTCTTGGGTGCCATCGCGGGTGGTGTTTTTGTAGCACGAACGGTGGGCGCCAAATGTTGGAACTTGCTCTCCCGGGCAGGTTGATCCAACGGGGGAGCAAAAGCAGTGTAAACAAGGTTTCAACTCGAGATGGCAATAGCTCTTGTTAACCTAGCCTCTCAAGGGCACTGTGTGGGGGTATTTATAGGTGCCTGAGTGCCTAGCATCTTGAGTTAAGGACGCATGTGCCCTCAGGCGCCTAGGTTATCCCCGGAATATTCCCATAAAGTAGGGTTACAGACTGTAATTACAGGGAAACCTTTACAAATTAGGCCCGTAATACGCGGCGGCCACGCAGGGCTTATTACAATGGGCCGGATCACAAGTGGGCCTTCCCGTTGGACGAGACCGCAAGATGGGATGACCTCGTCATAGGCCTTCGTCCTGCGACGCGTGGGACGAAGGGTGAAGTCTGTCAGTCGTCTTGTCTCCGTTGGTGCAGTGAGGCTAGCGAAGGCATCGAGCGAAGGGTGGCGTCTTCACCTTCGCCCCAACATTTATGAATCAAAGTGATAAAGGTATGTTTCTATTACTTAGTCAAATGTTTTACGTGCTAATCATGTTTGTCTAGGTGCTACGGAACTTCTCAAGTCGAGCCAAAATGGAGTAAATAAGTTTGGCTAGGTTTGGCCAAAGTTAGGCCAGTCTGGACCTTACCGGACAGTCTGGTGTGCACCGAATAGAGTCCGGTGCCCGGGATAGTCAGCGGCTAAATAGGGTGCTCTCGGGTTTCTTCACGACTTCAACGGTTATAATTCATCGGACAGTTCGACGTGCACCGGACAGTCCGGTGTGATAACCACTCGTCTGCGCCAAAAGATTGGTCGCGCAATCGGTGTCGCCACGTCAGCTCGGCAACGGTCGGCAGGACCCACCGGACAGTGCGTTGCACCACCAGACAGTTAGGTGTACCAAGCAATCGAAGGCACGCAACATCCGACATCGGTCGGTTCGGCCATAAATAGAAACATATCGATGATTGTTTAGTGCCCAGTGTGTACCGGACAGTCTAGTACACACGCAGATAGGGAAGGCTGATTGCTTCCCAAATGAAGGTCCAACGGCTCCTAGGTCACTTAGGGCTATAAAATGACCCCCCTAGGCGCCATGGAGAAATACTCAAGCATCACAAGAGCATAATACAACTATAAGACTCCACGACCACGCTTTTAATTTGTTAGAGGGAGATTTGAGCGCGTTTTGAGTTGTGACTCTGTCGTTTTGATATGCGCTCTCTTCTTTGCTTATATGTGTGGTGTCGCTGCAATTGTGCTCTTGTGTGCGGTTCTACTCCCCTTCTTACTCTGGATTTGATTTTTGATCAATTGTGTAAGGCGTGAGAGATTCCAATTTATGGAGATTCCTCACAACTAGGATAATAATATAAGGAAGACAGTTGTGGTATTCAAGCTTGATCTTTGGATCACTTAAGAGGGGTTGAGTGCAACCCTCATCCATTGGGATGCCACAATGTGGAGTAGGCAACCATACTACGCTTGACCGAACCCTAGGATAAAAATTGTCGTGTATCTTGTGTCATATTAAAAGGGAAATAGGTTCAAACCTTTTCCTAATTGATTTTGGTGGTTGAATTACCCAACACAAACAATTGGACTAACTAGTTTGCTCTAGATTATATGTTCTACAGGTGCCATAGGTTCAACACAAACCAATAAAAAGAACAAGTTAGGATTAAAAAAGAAAGGAGCAAAAGAAACTGAAGGCTGCCTTGGTCTGGCGCATCGGACTGTCCGGTGCACCGCCGGACAGTGTCCCGGTGCACCAGGGACCGTACACTCTGAACTTGCCACCTTCGGGTTTCTGGAGAGCCACTCCGCTATAATTTACCGGACTGTCCGGTGTAGCACCAGACTATCTGGGGTGCCATGCGGAGCAACGGCTACTGCGCCAATGGTCGACTGCAAAAGTGAACAGTGGTGTGAACAGTGCGCGGACAGTTCGCGTAGAGTCAGAGCAGCGTCAGAAGGCGCACCGGACAGTGAACAATGCTTATCCGGTGCGGCACCAGACTGTCCGATGCCCCAAGAAGTCAGAGCTCCAACGGTTGAAACTGTTAGAACCCTAACGGTTGGGTGACGTGGCTGGCGCACCGGATAGTGTCCGGTGCGCCCATCGACACACAACCTTTCCAACGGTTGATTTGGTGGTTGGGGCTATAAATACCCCCAACCACCACCATTCAAGGCATCCAAGTTTCTAGCATTTTGCATTCAATACAAGAGCTCTAGACTTCACTCCAAGACACAAAAACAAAAGATCAAATCCTCTCCAAGTCCCAAACTCATTCCAAAGACTTAGTGGCTTGTGAGAGAGAGACATTTGTGTTCATTTGAGTTCTTGTCGCTTAGATCGCTTTTCTTCTTCCTCTATTCTTGTTCTCAAGCAACTTATAATCAAAGCAAGAGACACCAAGTTGTGGTGGTCCTTGTAGGGGTCTAAGTGACCTGTTTGATTAAGGAGAAAAGCTCACTCGGTCTAGGTGACCGTTTGAGAGAGGGGAATGGCTAAAAGAGACCTAGTCTTTGTGACCACCTCAACGGGGAGTAGGTTTGCAAGAACCGAACCTCGGTAAAACAAATCACTGTGTCATCCGCTTCATTTGTCTTTGATTTGTTTTTTCACCCTCTCTCGCGGACTCGGATTTTATTCTAACGCTACCCCAGCTTGTAGTTGTGCTTAAAGTTTATAAATTTCAGATTCTGCCTATTCACCCCCCCTCTAGGCAACTTTCAATTGGTATTAGAACCCGGTACTTCATTGGAGCCTAACCGCTCGAAGTGATGTCGGGAGATCACGCCAAGAAGGAGGTCGTGATCGACGAGAAGCCCGCCACAAGCCACGGGAAGGCTCCATCGGGGGAGTCCGGCAACAAGATGAAGGGATCCCCTTCGCATGCCAAGTCGCATCGGAGTGGTGACAAGAAAAAGAAGATGAAGAAGGTGGTCTACTACGAGACCGATTCTTCACCACCATCCACCTCCGGCTCCGACGCGTCGTCCGTCACTTCTAAGCGCCATGAGCGCAAGAAGTTTAGTAAGACCCCCCTACGCTACCCTCGCATTTCGAAACACACTCCTTTACTTTTCGTCCCACTAGGCAAACCACCGATTTTTGACGGTGAAGATTATTATATGTGGATTGATAAAATGAGGCACCATCTATTCTCACTCCATGCTAGTATTTGGGACATTGTTGAGTTTGGAGCGTAGGTACCATCCGTGGGGGATGAAGGCTATGATTCGGACGAAGTCGCCCAAATCAAGCACTTTGATTCCCAAGCAACTACTATACTCCTCGCCTCTCTATGTCGAGAGGAGTATAATAAGGTGCAAGGGCTAAAAAGTGTCAAAGAGATTTGGGATGTACTTGTCGGTGTTTTGGGTCCGACCGCGCACCCGGGGTTGCCCCTCGAGGTGCTTTTGGAGTAGGACGGTGTTACCGACTGTAGCTCAATGGTTCGTGCTAGATGCACGAGAGACAGTAGACGATTTTGCACAGGTTCGGGCCGCTTTGAGACGCGTAACACCCTACGTCCTGGTGTGGATCTTTTATGGGGTGGGTTACAGAGGAACTCTCTAGCACGAGGGATGCTAGAGAGCTAGGTGGATGGATGATGAATGAGATGAAGATAATTTTGATGGGGTGCCCCCTTGGCCTTATATACTCGACCGTGGGGCGATACATGCGGATATGATAACAACGTGCGCCTAAGTAATAGTGAACCGACTAAACTTATCTTCCTATGATCCTGCTGACTTATCATCGATTAGTTCCAACGTCTGAGGGTGCTGTGTGGGAGAATCGGATCACTACTGCAGATAGCGCTTGAACTCAGCGAACTGCATGGGTTTGAGTTGATCTGATCTCATGTTGATCCAATCTGCCGAAAGTTCTTCCCCTGGCCCACGAAGGGATGGCCTTGCAAAATAATGGGCCCGGGGCGCTTCGCGAGGCTTTCTTGCCTTCTAGTGGACCCGGGGGATATCTGTCCCCCACAAGCCCCCAATCTTTGTATTGATTTTGAAATAATCGGCCCAAAGATTCCAGGTCCAGCTTGCGATTTTGAAACATGTCTGCTAAGTCGTTACCTCTAACTCTGAGTGACTTGGTAAAAACAATCTTCTGTCATCTTCTTTTGGCATCATTCCACAGTCTTCTGCTTTAATCTTTAGGAATCAGTGCTCTATTCATGCTTTGGAGAACAACATTTTGTTCTATGGGGTTAAGGATTCATTGGGTGCACCGGAGGTGCACCCAATGGGTGTAGCCCCCAAGCTTTGAGTGGATTACTGAAAATAATCCACTCAAAGGTATTCATCCCATGCTTTTTTAGAAATCTTTGTCTCTGACTTGTACTCATGCCTTAGAAATTAGCATTTTGCCCTCAGCCTATGCTTTAGAGATCAGCATTTTGTTCTCGGGGTTTCAGGATTCATTGGGTGCACCGGGTGTAGCCCTCGAGCTTCGAACGGATTACTAAAAATAATCCGCTCAAAGGTCTTCATCTCAGGCTTTTTTAGAAATCATTTTCATCTTCATCTCATGCCTTAGAAATCAGCATTTTAATGTTAGTTCATGCTTTAGAGATCAGCATTTCGTCTTTTGGAGTTAACGATTCATTGGGTGCACCAGAGGTGCATCCAATGGGCGTAGCCCCTGAGCTTTGAGTGGATTACTGGAAATAATCCCCTCACAGGTCTTCATCCCATGCTTTAGAAGTTAGCATTTTATCCTCGCCGAATGCCTTAGAATTTAGCATGATATCATCAACTTTATGCTTTAGAAATCAGCATACAGTTTTGCCTTTGAGATCAACAATAGGGTCTACCCATGTCTTGTTGAAATTTATTTGATCTGCGACAGATTAGACATCCAGTAGATGGCCCTTAGCTGGTCTTCCTTTTCGCTTCATGCTTCAATGCTCCTGTTGATTAGACTTGTACTTCATCAGCTATTTGTGGCTTTCCTCCGATCTCCATCGATATCTTTTTTTTGTCTTGATACCTTCATTGTGTATACTGTATGGATGTGACTGTTTGGGAAAATCTATTGAAAATTTCTGGACATACCCCCCAATGGGTGTAGGCAAGGGACGGCTTGGTGCGCTGAGCGTTTAGCAAACTGTCCCTGAGTAGTAACTTGACGTGACTGCGGGTGTAATCATATCGTCCATGCAGTTGACTTGAGTCCCAATGGGTGTTGTGTTGCGTGAAACGGCGTCAGCCGCCTGACTTGTTTCCAAGCGATTTGAATTGCTTATTGAATACTTGCGACTGTTCAGTGGCCGTGGTAGGAGATGAGCGGTTGCCTTCTTCCTCTATAAATAGAACGCTTGCTTCTCTGGCATCTTCACACATCTCTCTACCGCTTGTTGCTTGCTCTCCTCTTTTCTCTTCTACTCCACCATGGGCAAGAGCAAAAAGGGTGGAAGCTCGTTGCACCATTCCGGCGACAAGCAAAAGTGTGAGCCGACCCCTCCCTCGGAGGACTTCGGTGATTCCGAGTACTCGGAGGAGGAGTTTTCCTCTGAGTCCGAGGGATCGCCAGTCTACACCTCGCCCCCGGCATTGTCCGAAGACTCAGACGATTCCCAGGGGATCGCCGCCGAGGTGTGGACATATATCCGGGCCGTCGAGCGCTCCGGGCTCGAGGGCTCGGATGAGTCGGAGGTCTCCTCAGACGAGGACTCCTCTGACTCGTCCGAGGAGGGGAGCGGCGGTGACGGCGACGGCGAGGGCAACGACGACGACGGAGGCGACGGCAAGGGCGACGACGGCAAGGGCGATGGCGGCAGCAGCAGGGCCAGTGGCAAAGCGCCACTGGCTTAAAATATTAGTATAGATAAGTAGTATTAGTATTAGTAGAATAATGTAGTTGTAGTTAGTAGTATAGTGTAGTGTAAGTAGTGTAGTAGTGTAATGTAATGTGTCGAAAAATGGGAGGAAGGCTGGCTCATAATGAGTCGGTCTTTGAATTTGTGAAAGAACTTTTCCCTTTATATAATGAAGAATGTTGGCTCTTATGCATATCTTTTGCCTTTCTGATGCCCCTTTATAGTCGATCAACAACTTGTACTTATGCCCGACGCAGCCATTGTTCTTAGAAGTAACTCTTGAGTAACGACTTGTTACTGTCGGGTCGTATTTAATTCTGCCTGCGTTTTATGTGGAGAAAAAACGGCTGAGTTGCTGTTGGTGTGTCACACCCGGGTTTTAGGGGCACCAAGACCCGGGCGCGAACATAAACACCAGGTATGCTGGGACCAAGTCTCACACATATGATGTATAGTGGCACAGGATCGAATGTCACATCTTTACTATATAACAGGAGTTCTGTACAAAATAAATAATTACATTATAAGGAGACAACGGTCCAGCAACCCAAAGTTGACTGGGAGACGACGGCCTAGACCTCTCACGAACACATCGCAGCATCCTCCATGCGCTTCATCCTGGGGTACCTGTTCTTGACCTGTGGGGGGGTGTGTGAGACAGCAAGAGTGAGCTCACATACGTTCATTGCTCAACAAGTTGTGGGGAATAATGTGCATGAACTCGCCAAAGGTGGGAGCTCACGTGAAGTGTAAGGCTTACCAAAGGAGATGGTTAGAGCTGAGCATTGCTTTTAAAGTTGGTCAAAATTTTATTAGCAATTACTAAGTATAAGTAAATACCAACCCAATTAAATAGTAGAACAGAAGTAACAACATCACCTGCGATGCAATGCATATGACAAATTGAATTTAGTTCCATAAATTAATCATGTGAGGGTCCGAGCCGCTCTTGACCGTGAGCACGGCTAGTATACTAGTTTTACACTCTGCAGAGGTTGCGCATCTTTACCCACAAGTCGTGTATCCCATGTCGCCAGGGTTTGCAAGGCCCTTAGACACTACCGAGGTGAATGGCTAGGGATCCACTACGAGGCCTTTACAAAGTTCCACTAGCTTCCGAAAACCCGCTACAGTTTATAGGAAGTTCCAATGCAGGAATCCCTTGCAGGACCGCCATCGCAGCAAAATCCTCCCGAGGGCCTCCCTACACTGACCACTCCCCTACTGCCCTTGCCCCTTTCGGGTAAGGTAGTCTTCCACTAGCTTTCCTAATTAATCAGCCAAGGGGTCCCATTCCTCCCTTGTGGTAGCACTGTTTTCCCGGGTGGTCGCTCCATGTTCCAATTAACATAATGATCTTATCATGAACAGTAATAATAAACATATAATAAAAGTGTGATCATGAATAATATACCTTCATACCCAAAACCACATAAAGCACTAGCAAGTACTACCCAAAAAGTTCAGTGGTAAACAAGGTATAAAGATAGACAAACTAGGGTAACCTATTGGGTCCCATCAAAATTAACCTATGCAGATCATTATGATTAATTAGAACATGAGTGGGTAAAAAGAAGTGATCAAGGGCACAACTTGCCTGGCACTTGAGATTCCAGGTACCAGGATGATCTTCAGGTGACTCGTGTCCTCACGCTAGTCGTAGCATTACAAACAAACAGTGTATAGGCAAGATTAACATTACACCAATCATAAGTATATACTGCATAAAAATAATCTACGCGAAGCTACGAGACTAACGCAACTCGAACGGATCAAATTGGAATTAGAATGGGGAAGTTATGAATTTTCAAAGTTTTTATGTATTTGGTATAAGATTACTTAGGATATAAATTTTAATGTGATTTTCATGTCAAATCAGTGACATTATATGATAAACAATAGTCTTATAAAATTATAGAAATTGGAATGGACTCAAAAGGAGTTAATATGAATTTTCTATGAGTTAAACAAATTCTAGCATTTATTTTTGCATCAATAATCATTTTCTAATTGTTTTTACTTAATTTCATAATTCTCTGGACTGGCACAAGATAACCAGAGAACACAGGGTCCCCGGGGAAAGATTCCCAAGACACAGCGCACCAGCGTTAGGACGGCGGGTTGGTTTTTGGAAAAGTGGAGGGTCTCTTTATGAAGTTTGCCACGCGAAGGGGTATCCGGGAATCCAGGCCGTCCGATCTGAAACGAGGCGCCCAGATTAGATCCGCGACGGTGCGAATCGGTACGCGATGTCGTTCACAGGATCACGATCCTACGGCGCAGATCTAATTTTTCCCAGAGCCACCCGATCCATCCGATCGGATATCAACGGCCAACGTGAATCCGACCGAAGCGTTACGCGCCCTTTAATCTGAGCCGTCCGAAGGGAAACCAACGGCGGCCAGGTCGTCCCCAACCCCCAGGCTAACGCGGCGGCGCTGCCCACACGCGCGGCGGATCCATCGCCGGCGAGTCACGCAATCCGACGCCCGAACGCCACAAACCCAAAATTGACCGGTGCTAAACCTAGAGGGAAGGATGGCGAACTCAATGGAGGGGTTCTTACCAATTATCACCCGCGGTGAAGCACTGTCCATGGCGGCAGGCGGATATATGGCGGCCCAATTGCTCCGTTGAGCAATTCCTCGCAGAAGCCGACCCGTGATCCCGATTCCCCACGCGCGCAAGCTCCACGCCGCTGCCCGAAGATCCCGAAGGCACAATGGACACCGAGCGACCCGGGAACGCACAAACGGCGCCGCGGCGCACCTTTCCCGAGCTTGCGGCGGTGGCGGCAATGGTGTTTTACGCACGGTGGTGGATGAGATGAGGGGGGGGTCACGACGGTCGTCTTTTATGGCCCAAAGAGCTGCGGCCCCAACCGGATACCACGCACCAGAGCGCGGAGTCCGCCCTGCAATCACTCCGCACGAAGCGGAGTCCGTTCAGGGAGCGCGCGAGGAAGACGGACCTGGTGGATGGGCCCCACCGGCAGTGACACAAAAAGGGAAGCGCGCAGAGGTGAACCGAGGCTGACAAATCGGGCCCACCAGCAGGTGTCCAAGGCGCGCGCAAGATTTCTCTGGCCAGTGGGCCCGCGCCGTCAGCGGCACCGAGCGCACGCGTAGAGTATCGTGGGCCGCGTGGTGGTGATTCGGAAGTGGGCCAAAAACGAATACGCCGGCCCAGTGCAGGTTTTATTCTTTTCCATTTTCAATGTCTTTTAAATTTTCAAATTCCTATCCCAAATTCAAACCTGTCTCAACTTTTTCTGATTTGCCCTTTTTCAAATCCCCAAATATCAAACCAATCCCTAATGAAAATGTAATCTCTATTATTTTCAGTAATTTTATTTTTTTCCTATTTATTCTTAAGGGTTTTATTTAAATTTCCATTCACATTCCTATTCCTTATTCCAAATTCAAATTTATACTTCTATTTTAGTTTTCAGATTTTTCAAATGTATCAATTGAAACCCAAAGGTGAATATAAACCATACTATTTTAATATTACTAATTTAAGTTTATTCTCCTTGTTATTTATTTCATGGGATGTATAAATGGTTTCCTTTAAAAGAAAAATTCTTTTCTCATCATTTTCTTATTCCCTAATTTCCAAAGCATTATGATACTTTGTTTATATTTTTTTTTTCTCTACTAATTTTGGGTCTTACATGGTGCCTTCAAAGGCAATATCCGAGTCATGCTAAATCACGTCGGTGTTTTAGAAGTAACAACCGGGTGGTGCTAGGCCACGTCGTCGTTTTAGAAGTAACAGCCGAGTGGTTTCTGGTGACGTCGGCGTTTTAGAGGTAACAGCCGAGTGATGCTGGACCACGTTGACGTTTTAGAAGTAATGACCGAGTGGTTTCTGGTGATGTCAGCGCTTTAGAGGCAACAGTCGAGTGATGAAGTCCTGCTTTTTCCATGAGTGATGACTTAGTGCTTTTAGAAACGGTATCGAACCCGGGAAACCCCCATTTGCATCGCGTCGTCACACGCCTCCGCGTCCTGGGCCTTAGCCTTGCTTTTTGCCTCCAAACATCCTCTGTTTTCATTTGATTTCGCTTCCACCCAATTCGCCGGCGAGATTGTGATGGCGCCCAAGCGGAAGAACCAGAATTTCGCTGCTGCGGTCATTCCTCCTATCGATCCCAACAACCAATTGCCTTTTGCAGGTAATCATATGTCTGTTGTTTCCGAGTTGGATCTTCTCCATCTTGTCGATGTCGGAATTCTTCCTCCCAAGGAGCTTTGTTCTTGGCGGATTTGTCGTGGGGTTACTGTCCCGACAGAGGACACCCACGAGTCCGTTGTTTACGTTCATTTTCTTATTCGTGGTCTTGCCCTTCCCATTTCTCCCTTCTTTCGTGGTCTCCTTGACTTTTACCATCTGAATCTGACTCACCTGAATCCCAACTCTACTCTGCAAATTTCTATCTTTGTTCACTTGTGTGAGGCCTACCTTGGAATTCTTCCTCACTTTGGTTTGTGGAAATACTTGTATCACTGTCGCCCTAGGATGGCTGGGGGGCAGCATCAGCTTGTGGGCGGTGCGAGCTTGGAGATGCGATGTGGGAGGAAAATG
Source organism: Zea luxurians (assembly GCA_029449295.1). Lineage (NCBI taxonomy): Eukaryota > Viridiplantae > Streptophyta > Magnoliopsida > Poales > Poaceae > Zea > Zea luxurians. The sequence continues at coordinate 215,184,756 of JAOPSE010000002.1, forward strand.
GAATACCTCGATATCCCACTTAAGGACAGTATTAAAGGATGACACTTAGAGTGGTTCATTGTGGAAAATCATGGTAACTCCCTCCCCCTCGGTCAGGGAGACAACCTGATGTGCGCACTCCGAGTTGGATTGAGTCTCCCACAGCCATGGAAGTAACAGAGGCCAAGGTTCTGCTTGCTGAAATTTGTTTACTGAAGGAGAGAGGTCTGACCGCTGAAGCTGTGGTTGCAGACTTTGTGTTTAAGAATATTCAGCCTCTGAAGTACAGAGAATACCCGACTTACTTATACGGTGGTATCGCCGACTCAACCCGGGTTACCAATAAGAGAATTTCTGCTGTGGATTTGGTGAGCCGACTGGAAATGATTCTTAGGGGCAAAGTATCAAATATTGGTGCTCCTGTTGCATATTCTGCCTGGAATCTGCCATCTTTCAAGTCCTTTTTCGATTTTGTGTCCAATCCTCCTGATAGTGACAGTGGTTTGGGTCTTAGAGTGCGACCCTCTCTCGAAGAAGTTGAGGTTCTGGTTGCTTCGCTTGGAGATCTTCCCAATGATGAGAGGCAAGTTCACTTTGAGATGCCTATGAGTCCAGGTGATGCAGAGATAAGTGCTATGTTGGACGTGTTGGCTAGGGATTCTTCTGACTCGGTCCCTACTGAAGCAGTGGCTGTTGCAACTATCCCAGAACCTGAGAAAACCATGGATACTCGAAGGCCTGAGGGTACTCGCCCGAAACGTCTTCGCCAAGTCAGTCATCCAATTGCTCCTGTCGAGGGGAAGAAAAAGAAAAAGAGACGGCTTCGGTGAGTGTCATGCTTGGATCATGATCCTGGCCCTTCCGCTCCTGCTGCTGAAGAAGTACCAGTGGAACTCTTTACTGGAGCTGATCCCAATGGGTGTGACCCTACTGATGCTGATCCCAATGGGTGTGACCCTACTGATGCTGATCTCAATGGGTGTGATCCTTCTAGAACTGATCCCAATGGGTGTGACCCTGTGCCGTTTGTTGCCCGTATTATTGACGAGGACGAAGAGGAAGATGAGGAAGTCCCGCTAATTCAGAAGAACAGTCGGCTCTATAGAGTCAGTAGGGGGAGTAGCGATATTCCTTCTCTAGCTTTGTCTGCTCTTGTTGGTCTGCAAGAGTTATCCCTAGCAAATTTTGATCAAGCTCTTGAGGATGTTGTTCCTGAGGATCTGTTGTTCGAGCCAACTGATGGTGATATGATGGACATCTGCTCTAACGTTCAAGATGTGGGATTAGAGGTATCTCGGGCAGCGTCTTGTGCATCGTCGACCTTGGAGGGTGGTCTTCGGAGCCAAGAAGTTGGTCAGGGTTGTTCAATTTCCATGGAGGTGACTGAGAATCCTTCAGCCTTAGAGGTGGCTGTTGCAGAGTACTCAGTCCTCAAAGGTGGTTCCAGCGGTTACCCAGCCCCCGAGGGTGTTGTCAGTAATGATCCGGCTCGGTGGGTAGCGCAAGCTGTGACCCAGCCCTCGAGGGTGTCCGAGCGGGCTCCTCTTCTCATACCTCCATGGATGTCCACGTCGGATCCTCTCCACCACATTCTAGAGGTGTACTAGCAGTGCATGCTTCAAGTGAAGGAGTCGCCTTAGAGGTCGGCGCACTAGATGCTAAAGCTCTGATGCCTGTTAGTGGCGTCGAATTGATCCCTGGTGATGTTCCTTTATCGAGCCATCATCTAGCTTCTCGTGACTTGGGATTTCCGTCGTTCTTCTCTAATCTTCAGGTAACTTGGCTTTTCCTGTTCTAGCGATACTCCTGGTAAATTACTGTCTTTGTACTCATTTGTTTGTAATATCAGGCTTTGGTTGATGGGATGGCTGGTCAATTGAGATCACAAGGTGCCTCTGTCCCGGAAGGAGCTCTGTCCCTGACGCAGTGGAATCCGTTGCTGCTTCAGAAACAGATATCTGATTTGAAAATGGCAAATGCTGGTTAGTGTCTTTGTTTTCTTCCTTGACTTCTTGATTATTCTGTTTTTAACTGTGTGCCCTTCTTCAACTGTTTTTTGTTAGATATGACCCGACGGTACTCTTTACTTAAGGAGAACTATTCTCAAGGTCAGACCGACCTGGCTCGGGTTTCTGCTTCCTTAGATGATGCCGATTCATTGAATTCCTCTCTCAGTGCTCAGCTTGACACTGAAAGGGCGGCTAACGAGGTAAGCTTGCTTGACTTTCTCTGCTGTGTTTTTTCTGCTTACTGGATGTTTGAAAGCTGATTCTTGTCTGTAGGAAGAAAAATGTGTACTTGCGGCTTCTCGCGATAATCTTGATAGGTTGTATCGTGATGCCAGCAATTCTCTGACTATCATGGAGAGGAGCCATCGTTTTACCATGGCAGATTTGGATCACCACCGTCATGAGCTGCAAGTTTCTCAAGACGAGGTCCTGCGTCTTAGGCAATTAGTGTCAAGCAAAGATTCCATCATCAAGGATCTGCGTGCCTCCAAGAAGTCAGTCTCCCAGGAGCTAGAGGCTGCTCGACTGGCCACCAAAGCTGTAGAAGATAACTCCGTCATTCTGAAGGCCCAACGCGATAAGGCCATGGACAAAGCCATTCGTGCAGGGCGGATCTTGATGAGGAGGCCAGGCATGGTTGTTCCTGATGATATAGTTGTCGATGTCAAGGCTGCTCCTGACTCCTCGAGTCGCCCTTCTTCATTGGTTGCTCCTGAGAAAGATATTACCAAGTAGAGATACTGAATACATTCATGATGTATATGTGATCAATGTGCCTGAATGCTTTGCTAGAACGTGTTCTTGGTATTGAATGCTATTTTTGCTTTTTCTGTAGTTTGAATTCAACAGTTGTTACGATTGCAGAGGCAAATGCAGTGTGTTGGTTTTGAAACTTCTTCCTATTTTGTGAGGCATAGAGACCGCCCTAAGATGAGTGATCGTAAGCATGTTTATACTAGATTGAGTAGTCATGAGCATGTCGCACTGCCTTAAGTCATTGCTAACTCAAGTTGATTGCTTCGTTAGTAGGGTATAGTGGTCACCCTAAGTTAAGTAAGCGTGAGCATGTTGCACCGTCTTAAGTCACTGCCGACTTAAGCCGATTGCTCCGTTGGTAGGGTATAGTGGTCACCCTAAGTTAAGCAAGCGTGAGCATGTTGCACCGTCTTAAGTCACTGCCGACTTAAGTCGATTACTCCGTTAGTAGGGTATAGTGGTCACCCTAAGTTAAGCAAGCGTGAGCATGTTGCACCGTCTTAAGTCATTGCCGACTTAAGTCAATTGCTCCGTTAGCAGGGTATAGTGGTCACCCTGAGTCGAGTAAGTATGCAGATTGATAATAAATAGTTTGAGTGCCTTTGAGAATGAAGTCTTTTTATTGGTGATGTACTTTTCCCATTACAGAATACAATGCTGCCCCGATAGCTTTTGAAATCTAGCTAGGGGTAAAACTTCCTGAGATGCTCTATATTCCATGAATATCCTATTTCTGTGCCATCCATTTGAGTAAGCCGGTATGATCCTGGTCGGGTAACTTCTGCTACTACAAATGCCCTTCCCATAATGGTGACAATTTGTGTCATCCTTCCCCTGTTAGAATTCAGCGAAGGACCAAGTCTCCCACTGCGAAGGATCGATGTCGTATGGCCTTATCATGATAGCGCATCAGAGTTTGCTGGTACCTAACTGACTGAATTACTGTATTCAATCGTTCTTCTTCCAATATATCGATATCCTCCAGTCTAGTAGCTTCTGCTTCGGCTATGTTTTCGAAGATCAGCCTTGGTGCCCCAAACCTGAGATCGGTAGGTAGCACTGCCTCCGAACCATAGATCATGAAGAAGGGAGTGTTTCCATGCAAAGCTCAGCTAGGTTGAGTTCTTAGGCTCCAAACCACATACGGCAATTCTCTGATCCACTTTCCTGCGAACTTTTCATTCTTGTTGAAGACTTTTTTTTGAGTGCTTCCAATATCATTCCATTGGCCCTTTCCACCTGACCGTTAGCTCTCGGGTGTGCTACTTACGCATATTTGATCTGGATGCTTCTTTGTTCGCAGAAATCAAAGAATTCAGAGCTAGTGAAATTGGATCCTAGGTCAGTTATGATGCTACTCGGTATTCCGAACCTAAATATTATATCTTGTATGAACTCCACTGTCTTAACTGAAGTCAAAGAAGCGATGGGCTTGTACTCTATCCATTTAGTGAATTTGTCGATGGCAACCAGCACGTGAGTGTATCCTCCCTGAGCTTTCTTGAAGGGTCCAATCATGTCCAGTCCCCAGCACACAAATGGCCATGTTACGGGTATGGTCTGTAGTTGCTGTGCTCGTAAATGCTGCTGCTTTGATAAGTATTGGCAAGCTTCACACCTCTGGACTAACTCGACTGCATTACTCTTTGCCGTTGGCCAGTAGAAACCAGACCTGAAGACCTTCCCAACTAGAGTCCTGGATGCTGCGTGTATCCCGCATTGCCCGGCGTGGATCTCATCTAGTAGTTGCTTCCTAGTGGCCGAAAGAATGCACTTCATGAGGACTCCTGTTGCGCCCCTTCTGTACAGTGCTTCCCCAATGAGAGTGTAGTGAGCTGACTGCCTTGCGATGCGTTCTGTTGCAGTTTTGTCATCTGGCTCTTCTTCATTCTTTATATATCTGATGATTGGCTCCCTCCAGTCATCAGAATCTGACTCTGGCTGGCTCAGAACGTTGCACTCTTCTGCTCGTTCTAAGGAAATACTCGGGCGTGATACTTCTTGGATGAAAACCCCAGGTGGGACCTGGGTCCGACTGGATCCTAGTTTCGACAACGCGTCTGCTGCCGTGTTGCGATCTCTCTCCACATGATGAAATTCCAGCCCTTCGAATTTATCTTCCAACTTTTGGATGGCTGTGTAGTACTTTCCCATAGAGTCATTCGAGCAATCACATTCTTTATTTATCTGACTTATGAGCACCAGTGAATCCCCGTATATGATCAGTCTCTTAATGCCTAGTGATACGATAATGTTCAGTCCATGAATCAAAGCTTCATATTCTGCTGCATTGTTGGATGCTGAGAATAACAACTAAAGAGCATATTTGAGTTGTTCACCTCCAGGTGCAATGAAGAGGATCCCTACGCCTGCCCCCTGCAGCTTCAATGAGCCATCAAAATACATCTGTCATACTTCTACGGTCTCTGGGTTATCTGGCACTTGTTGCTCGGTCCACTCTGATACGAAGTCAACTAATGCTTGAGTCTTTATTGCAGTGCAAGGTCGAAACTCGATGTCGTGAGCTCCCAGCTCGTAGGCCCACTTGGCTATTCTTCCGATGGCTTCTTTGTTGTGGAGAATATCCCCTATTGGAAATCCAGTGGCTACTATGACTTTGTGGTCATCAAAGTAGTGACGGAGCTTGCTTGCAGTTAGAAGTACTGCATATAATAGCTTTTGAACTTGAGGATATTTCTTCTTTGAGGGCCCCAGAACTTCACTGATGAAATAGACGGGATGTTGTACTGGATATGCATGTCCCTCCTCTGCTCACTCGACTACCAACGCGGTGCTCACCACGTGAGTCGTGCAAGAGATGTACAACAATAGATCTTCCGGCGGTTGACTTGGCGTAGCTCGGCGTGGCTGAGAGCACCTAGAGGGGGGGGTGAATAGGTAATCCTGTAGAACTTAAAACTTATGCCACAAAAACTTGGTTAAGCGTTAGCACAATAGTCGCCAAGAGGCTAGAGAGGAGTCTCAACAAAACACAATAACCACAAGAGATCAATCACAGAGATGGCACGGTGGTTGCAATCAACCCCTCTCAAGCGGTCCAAAGACCCACTTGAATACCACGGTGTTTTGCTTGCTTTTCTTAATCCCGTTTGCGAGGAATCTCCACAACTTGGAGCCTCTCGCCCTTACACTTGAAGTTCACAGAGAAGCACGGAGTAAGGGAGGGATTAGCAACTCACACAAGACACAAATATCACAGCAAATACGCACACACAAGACCCAGGCTTAAGCTCAAAAGACTAGCACACTAGAACGGAGCTTAAATCACTAGAATGTCAAACAAGTGCGCAAGAACGGAGTGTGAGTGATCAAGAATGCTTAAGGAATGCTTGGTGTTCTCCTCCATGCGCCTAGGGGTCCCTTTTATAGCCCCAAGGTAGCTAGGAGCCGTTGAGAGCAATCCTGGAAGGCAGATCTTGCCTTCTGTCGACTGGCGCACCGGACAGTCCGGTGCGCCACCGGACACTGTCCGGTGCAGATTGCCTTCCTTATTTGGCGAAGCCGACCGTTGGAGTCTGAGAGCCGTTGGCGCACCGAACACTGTCCGGTGCACACCGGACAGTCCGGTGCACCAATGTGACCATTGGCTCGGCCACGCGTCACGCGCGGAATCCTCGGCCGACCATTGCCCCGGCTGACTGTTGACTCATCGGACAGTCCGGTGCACCACCGGACCGACCGGTGAATTTTAGCCGCACGCCGTTGATCATCTCCCGAGAGCGACGAGTTCACCTGTGAATGGCTCACCGGACTGTCCGGTGCACCACCGGACAGACCGGTGAATTATAGCCGTACACCGCCGTCGAAGTCCCGAGAGCGGCCTGTTCGCCAGAGCCAGCCTGGCACACCGGACACTGTCCGGTGCACCACCGGACAGTCCGGTGCACCCAGACCGAGCAGACTTTTGCTGAACAAAGCCATCTCATTTCCAATTCAATCTTTCCTGTTTCCAGCACTTAGACACAATACATTAGTCCATAAAACAATGTACTAAGTCTAGAAACATACCTTTTGACATGATTTGTACTTTGTCCACCACTTTGCATAGATTAACACAAAAACACTTGTGTTGGCACTCAATCATCAAAATACTTAGAAATGGCCCAAGGGCACATTTCCCTTTCAGTGGCGGCTTTAACAGTGGTGGTGTCGTCAGGAATTTCTTCAGTGCATTAAGGGCTTCCTGAGCTTCTGAGGTCCACTGGAACTTGTCCACCTTCTTGAGCAACTTGTAGAACGGTAGGCCTTTTTCTCCTAACCTTGATAAGAACCTGCTTAGAGCTGCCATGTATCCAGTAAGTCTTTGCACTTTCTTCTGTGACCGTGGTGCTTCCATCCTCATGATAGCCTCGATCTTTTCTGTGTTAGCTTCAATTCCTCAGTGGCTGACAATGAATCCGAGCAACTTTCCTGCTGGTACTCCAAAGACACATTTTTCTGGATTAAGCTTCCACCGATATCGCCGCAGGCTATTGAAGACCAACTGCAAATCTTCAATGAAGTTTTCTAAGTTTTCTGTCTTGATCACCACGTCATCCACATAAGCTTCTACACGCTTGCCCCAGTGATCGGCTAAGCATGTCTAAATGGCTCTTTGGTAAGTCGCTCCAGCGTTTTTGAGGCTAAACGGCATGGAGGTATAGCAGAAAGCTCCAAACGGGGTGATGAATGCAGTTTTTTCCTCGTCTTCTTTTGCTAGACTGATCTGATGATACCCAGAGTAGCAATCCAAGAAGGACAACATAGAACACCCGGTGGTCGAGTCTACCACCTGGTCTATCCTTGGAAGTCCGAATGGATCCTTCGGACAATGCTTGTTGAGATTTGCATAGTCGACGCACATGCGTCAATCCACTTTATTCTTTTTGAGTACAAGAACAGGATTTGCTAACCACTCAGGATGCAGTACTTCTCTAATGAATCCTATTGCGACTAGGCGAGCTAGCTCAGCACGGATGAATTCTCTCTTATCAGGCGTGAAACGACGTAACTTTTGTCGGGTCGGCCTCGCCTGGGGATAGATCTTATGTTTGTGCTCGGCTAGCTCTCTTGGGACTCCCGGCATATCCGCAGGTTGCCATGCGAATACGTCTCGGTTATCTTGCAGGAACTGGACGAGCGTGCTTTCCTATTTGTCATCCAGGCTGGAGCTGATGATGGCAGTCTTGCATTCATCAGCGAACCCGAGGTTGATTTTCTTGGTTTCCTCAGTCGGCCGCATAGAGGTCATGACTTGAGCTTCATTTGTAGGTACTGTGAGGTCCTCACCAGGCTTTGAGTTCGCCTGTGCAGAAGAAGTCGTTGATAGTTTGGTGGTGAGAGCCACCTGAATGGCCACTCGGAAGCACTCCGCGGCGCCTTGGAAATCAGCACGCACAGTGATGATTCCTTGTGGTCCAGGCATCTTCAATATCATGTACGTATAATGCGGAATGGCCATGAACTTCGCCAGTCCCGGCCTGCCGATGATGGCGTTGTATCCGCAGTCGAAGCTTGCTACCTCGAACCTTAGGAACTCGGTTTTGTAGTTTTCCGGAGTTCCAAAGGTGACCGGCATGTAGATGTGTCCGAGTGGATATTCTCCTTCAATCGGCACGATGCCAAAAAAGGAGTGTTTGACTCGTGAAGTTCTTTGAGTGCGACCCCAAGCCTTGAAGCGTCCGGGGGAAGGTAACGTTGATGCTGCTTCCCCCGTCCACTAACACCTTCTTTACCTTGCTCTCTCGGATCACTGGATCGACGAGGAGCGGGAATTTACCTGAGTGATCGAAGTTGAGCCACTGATCCGCCCGAGTGAAGGTGATTGGGTATTCAGACCATCGATACGGGGCGGGAGGACCTATGGTCGCCATCAGTATCTGACGGTCGTTGAGCTTCTGTTGCCTCTTGCTTTCTTGCGACCCATGTCCACCAAAGATGACGTTGACTTCTCCGTCGACGCGCGGGAATGCTCCGCCTCCTCCCCCTTCCTGTTGTTGAGGCAGTCAAGGTTCTCCGGGTCCTCCTCAAGGTGGGGGAGGTGGTAGAGGTTGGAAGGGTCGGCCGTTCCCAACGGAGTGCTTAAAGTCCCTGCAGTTCCGAAGGGTGTGGCGCATGTCCTTGTGGTACGAGCACTGGGCGTCGAGGATGTCGTCCAATGTACGTTCGCCTCCCTGAGGTGCTCCTTGGGCGCGAGAGGCGGGTGGTCCGGTGGCATGAACTTCTTCACGAGGCCTCTTCTCCCAACGCTTGTCGGGTTGTTGGTTCGTGTTGCGCCGTGGTGCCGTCGGTGCAGGCTTTGCTCCTCCGATGAGGTCCTAAGCTCGTTCGTCAGTGGTGATGTAGAGGTCTGCTTCCCATAATAGCTGCTCGGAGGTAGTCGGTGCCTTTTGCAGTATGGCTCAGACGAAGGCCGAGTCATTAGATCCTCGATAGAAGTCTTCAATTACCGCTGCTTCTGCAACCTCGGGGATTCGATTTCTCATGGTCTGGAATCTTTTGAGGTACGACCGGAGAGTCTCATCCCCTCGGCGCTTGATGGATTTGAGGTCCCATGGCTGCGCCGGTTTGTCGGAGAGAGATTAAAAGTTGGCGATGAAACGCCGACTGAAGTCGCTCCAGTCGTCGATGCAGTGTCGGGGTAGGTGTCGTAGCCATTGCAGTGCATCCTGCCTGAGGACGATGGGTAAGTACGCGGTCATCACATCTTCAATTGCCCCAGTGGCTCGGGCAGCGGTGGTGTATACAGCCAACCAACCTCCCGGGTCCAGCTTAGGCTCGTACTTATCGAGGTTGGAGACTTTGAAGTTAGGGGCCATTGAATGGCCCTGAGACGTGGAGTGAGTGCCGATACTCCGCACGTGTCCTCCTGTCGACAATGTTGATGTCGGTCCTAGGGAGGGGAGTTGTTGACGTGGTGCCTCGACTGTCCTCGGGTCATGCCGCCAGTTGAAGCCGTTGCCGACTCAACTCTGGTGGCCTAACTTCACGCGGGGACGCCGTGATCCCGGTCATACTCTTCTCGGCGCCGAATCTCGTTCTCGTGTCGTCGTTCGCGTGAAGCATTGATGGAGCTCCGTGCGTCCCGCTGACTATTGATGGTGTGTCGTAGATCGCTCGGTGGATGGGCGAGAGGTAGAAGATGATTAGCTGCCCGAATGAGCAGCTGTCGATAGCCCTCGGCGTCTGGAGTTCGGGGGAGGCCATCGGCTATCCGAGCTAACACTCCACCGACCTTGCTCGGTGTGTTCATGGCTCGGGCGAAGTCAGGGTTCAGGTTTCGTCCGAGAAGAGGGTTCTCTCGGTGTTGTCTCGCTTCCTGTTCGGCCTGCTCTTGAGCTTGCCGACGATCGCATCGTCGGGAATTCCTTCTTTCCCTGAAGATCCGTTCTTTTAGGGTTTCTCCCATCTCTGAGATCTCATCTCGTGATACAGGCTGCGCCGGGTCCCGCTCTCCGGCTTTGTGATGTCGCCGAACATTTTGGCGTCGGTTCCTTCATCGGCGAGATTCCCATTGAAGAGGGTCTTCTCCCGGCGCGGTTGGTTCATCGTCGGAGATGGGGGTTGATTCCACTCTTTCCCCGATAAAGAGGACGTCGGGGTAGAATGGAACCGTCGTAGTGACAAGCTTCTTCCTGTTCTCCTTTGAGGGCGAAGATACCAGAAGAGCAGCTTGACGAGCCTTTACCTCATTCGCTTCCTTTTTCCTTGTGATCCGTGTCCATTTTTCCGTAGAAGAGGTGGACAACGGAGTTCCCCGGGTAGACGGATCCTCTGTTCTCGGCTTGCAGGAGGTAGCTTTCACTCGGAGCACTAGGGGTTGCGCTTTTTCCTGCTTCGCTCCGACTTTCCTGGAGATTGTTGAGGAAGGCTTCTTCTCCGGTGGATCCGCGATGCGATGTAGAGTTCCTTCTTCGTCTGCCACAGACGAAATGGTTCCGAAGCAGAACACGGATCCAGGGTGGAGGATGATCTTGTGCTGGAAAGTGATGGCCATTGAGCTATCTTGGATCAGTGACACCCCCCTACCTGGCACGCCAGCTGTCGGTGTTTTGGGTCCGACCGCGCACCCGAGGTTGCCCCTCGAGGTGCTTTTGGAGTAGGACGGTGTTACCGACTGTAGCTCAATGGTTCGTGCTAGATGCACGAGAGACAGTAGACGATTTTGCACAGGTTCGGGCCGCTTTGAGACACGTAACACCCTATGTCCTGGTGTGGATCTTTTATGGGGTGGGTTACAGAGAAATTCTCTAGCACGAGGGATGCTAGAGAGCTAGGTGGATGGCTAATGAATGAGATGAAGATAATTTTGATGGGGTGCCCCCTAGGCCTTATATACTCGACCGTGGGGCGATACATGCGGATATGATAACAACGTGCACCTAAGCAATAGTGAACCGACTAAACTTATCTTCCTATGATCCTGCCGACTTATCATCGATTAGTTCTGATGTCTGAGGGTGTTGTGCGGGAGAATCGGATCACTACTGTGGATAGCGCTTGAACTCAGCGAACTGCATGGATTTGAGTTGATCTGATCTCGTGTTGATCTAATCTGCCGAAAGTTCTTCCCCTGGCCCACGAAGGGATGGCCTTACGAAATAATGGGCCTGGGGCCCTTCGCGAGGCCTTCTTGCCTTCTAGTGGACCCGGGGGATATCTGTCCCCCCACAGTACTAAAGACCACACACGAAGGAGATGAGGTGACCAAGATCACCAAGCGGGAGACGATCGAGGGGGAGCTCGGTCGATTCATCCTCAACCAAGGAGAGGAGCCACAAGTCATGTACAACCGGCTCAAGACCTTGGTGAACCAAGTGTGCAACCTTGGGAGCACCAAGTGGGATGACCATGAAATGGTCAAGGTTATTCTAAGATCACTTGTTTTTCACAATCCCACACAAGTTCAATTAATTCGTGGTGATCCTAGATATAAACTAATGTCTCCGAAGGAAGTGATAGGAAAGTTTGTGAGCTTTGAATTGATGATCAAAGGCTCTAAACAAATCATCGAGCAAGGCAGTAACTCTACACCCGAGGTGCAACCCGTCGCATTCAAAGCGACGGAAGAAAAGAAAGAAGAGTCTACATCAAGTAGGCTTCCCATCGACGCCTCCAAGCTCGACAATGAGGAGATGGCGCTCATCATCAAGAGTTTCCACCAAATCCTCAAGCAAAGGAGGGGGAAGGATTATAAGCCCCACTCCAAGAAAGTTTGCTACAAATGTTGTAAGCCCGGTTATTTTATTGCTAAATGTCCATTATCTAGTGATAGTGACAGGGGCAATGATAAGAAGGGAAAGAGGAGGGAAAAGAAGAGATACTACAAGAAGGGCAGCAATGCTCATGTATGCCGGGAGTGGGACTCCGATGAGAGCTCCACCGACTCCTCCTCCGACGAGGACGCCGCCAACATCACCGTCTACAAGGGTCTCCTCTTCCCCAACATCGGCCACAAGTGCCTCATGGCAAAGGACGGCAAAAAGAAGAAGGTAAAATCTAGAGCTTCTACTAAATATGCAACATCTAGTGATGAGGCTAGCTCTAGTGATGATGAGGATGATTTGCTTACACTTTTTGCCAACCTTAACATGCAACAAAAGGAGAAGTTAAATGAATTGATTAGTGCTATTCATGAGAAGGATGAACTTTTGGATAGCCAAGAGGAATTCCTTATTAAGGAAAATAAGAAGCATGTTAAGGTGAAAAATGCTTATGCTCAGGAGATAGAAAAATGTGAAAAATTAACTAGTGAGCTTAGCACTTGCCATGACACCATTTCCAACCTTAGAGCTGAGAATGCTAGTTTTATTGCTAAGGTTGAGAAGTTAAATGCCTGTGATGATTCAATTACCAATCTTAGAAATGGTAATGCTAGTTTGATTGCTAAGATTGATAAATTGAATGTCTCACTTTCTAGCCTTAAAATTGAGAACGAAAAATTAATTTCTAAGGCTAAAGATTTAAATGTTTGCAATGATGTGATTTCCAATCTTAGAAATGAAAATGCTATATTACATGCTAAGATTGATGAATTAAATGTTTGCAAACCCTCTACATCCACTATTGATCATGTTTCCATTTGCATGAGATGTAGAGATATTAATGTTGATGCTATCCATGATCACCTAGCTTTAATTAAACAACAAAATGATCACATAGCTTAACTTAGTGCTAAAATTAATGAGCATGAGATAGAAAATGAAAAATTTAAATTTGCTAGAAGCATGCTCTATAGTGGGAGACGCCCTGGCATTAAGGATGGCATTGGCTTCCAACAGGGAGGCAATGTCAAACTTAATGCCCTAAGAAATTGTCTAACTTTGTTAAGGGCAAAGCTCCCATGGTTCAGGATAACGAGGGCTATATTTTATATTCTGCTGGTTATGCCGAACATACGATTAGGAGAATTCATGCAAAGAAGTCTCATTCTGTTTCCCATCATGCTTTTATGTATAAGAGTGAGGCATCTAGTTCTAGGCAATCCACTCATGTTAAATTGCCTAAAAACTCCTATTGCATTAAATGAGCCTATTATTTCATTTACGACTCTTGATGCCTCTTATGTTTTAACTAACAAATCAGGCAAAGTAGTTGCCAAATATGTTGGGGCCAAACACAAGGGTTCCAAGACTTGTGTTTGGGTACCCAAGGTGCTTGTTTCTAATGTGAAAGGACCCAAGACCGTTTGGGTACCTAAGAACAAGGCCTAAACTTGTTTTGCAGGTTTATGCATCTGGGGGCTCAAGTTGGATAATTGATAGCGGGTGCACAAACCACATGTCAGGGGAGAAAAGGATGTTCTCCTCCTATGAGAAAATCCAAGATCCCCAAAGAGCTATCACATTCGGGGATGGAAATCAAGGTTTGGTCAAAAGACTTTGTAAAATTGCTATATCACCTGACCATTCTATTTCCAATGTTTTTCTTGTAGATTCTTTAGATTACAATTTGCTTTCTGTTTCTCAATTATGCAATATGGGCTACAACTGCCTATTCACAGATGTAGGTGTTATTGTCTTTAGAAGAAGTGATGATTCAATAGTATTTAAGGGAGTGTTAGAGGGTCAGCTATACTTAGTTGATTTCAATAGAGCTGAACTCGACACTTGCTTAATTGCTAAGACTAATATGGGTTGGCTCTGGCATCGCCGACTAGCCCACGTTGGGGTGAAGAATTTTCACAGGCTTCTAAAGGGAGAACACATTTTAGGACTAACAAATGTTCATTTTGAGAAAGACAGTGTTTGTAGCGCATGCCAAGCAGGAAAGCAAGTTGGTGCCCATCATCCACACAAGAACATCATGACGACCGATAGGCCGCTTGAGCTACTCCACATGGATTTAGTCGGCCTGATAGCTTGAGCTACTCGAGTCGCACATTTTTGTGAACATTACTCTTTTGTTTCCTCTATTGAGCCATACAGGGTAGAGGATGCACTAAGAGATTCGGATTGGGTGCTGGCAATGCAAGAGGAGCTCAACAACTTCTCAAGGAATGAGGTATGGCATTTGGTTCCACGTCCCAATCAAAATGTTGTAGGTACCAAATGGGTATTCTGCAACAAGCAAGATGAGCATGGTGTGGTGACAAGGAACAAAGCCCGACTTGTGGCCAAAGGATATTCACAAGTCGAAGGTTTGGATTTCGATGAAACTTATGCACCTGTAGCTAGGCTTGAGTCAATTCGTATATTACTTGCCTATGCTACTTACCATGGCTTTAAGCTTTATCAAATGGACTTGAAGAGTGCCTTCCTCAATGGACCAATCAAGGAAGAGGTCTATGTTGAGCAACCTCCTGGCTTTGAAGATAGTGTGTACCCTAATCATGTTTACAAACTCTCTAAGATGCTTTATGGGCTCAAGCAAGCCCCAAGAGCATGGTATGAATGCCTAAGAGATTTTCTTATCACTAATGGCTTTAAAGTCGATAAAGCTGATCCTACTCTCTTTGCTAAAACTATTGCAAAAGATTTGTTTGTATGCCAAATTTACGTTGATGATATCATATTTGGGTCTACTAACAAATCTACTTGTGAAGAGTTTAGTAGGATCATGGTACAGAAATTCGAGATGTCTATGATGGGGGAGTTGAAGTATTTTCTAGGATTTCAAGTCAAGCAACTCCAAGAGGGCACCTTCATCAGTCAAACAAAGTACATTCAAGACATACTTACCAAGTTTGGAATGAAGGATGCCAAACCCATCAAGACACCCATGGGAACCAATGGGCATCTCTACCTCGACACGAGAGGTAATTCCGTAGATCAAAAGGTATACCGGTCAATGATAGGATCTTTACTCTATTTATGTGCATCTCGACCGGATATTATGCTTTCCGTATGCATGTGTGCAAGGTTCCAAGCCGATCCTAAGGAAGTTCACCTTAGGGTCGTGAAAAGAATATTGAGATATTTAGTTTATACTCCTAAGTTTCGCCTTTGGTACCCCAAGAGATCCTCTTTTGATTTATTAGGATATTCAGATGCTGATTGGGCAGGGTGTAAAATTGATAGGAAGAGCACATCAGGGACTTGTCAGTTTCTGGGGAGATCCCTGGTGTCTTGGGCTTCAAAGAAACAAAACTCAGTAGCTCTTTCCACTGCCGAAGCCGAGTATATTGCCACAGGCCATTGTTGCGTGCAATTGCTTTGGATGAGGCAAACCTACAGGGACTATGGCTACAAATTTAGCAAAGTCCCTCTCCTATGTGATAATGAGAGTGCAATCCGCATGACGGATAATGCCGTTGAACACAGCCGCACTAAGCACATAGCCATTTGATATCATTTTTTGAGAGATCACCAACAAAGGGGGGATATCGAGATTGCTTATGTTAGCACCAAAGATCAACTAGCTGATATCTTTACCAAACCATTAGATGAGAAAACCTTTACCAAACTTAGGAATGAGCTAAACATTCTTGATTCTCGGAATTTTGATTGATACTTTGCACACATAGCTCATTTATATACCTTTGATCATATCTCTTTTATGTCTATGACTAATGTGGTTTCAAGTGTATTCTTATGCTTAGTCATAGAATTGAAAGGGAAATGAAGTATTCGGCAAAGACGACGCTTCCACTCGACTCCATCGGTATTATTTACTCTTTGCCAGTATTCCGCCATCTCTCCATATTGGTATAATCTTTCACTCATATATTGTTTGCCAAAGGGGGAGGGAATTTAAATGGGCTCACAAAGTCTTTGTTTTGGCGATTCATGCCAAAGGGGGAGAGAGTATTAGCCCAAAGCAAAAGGACCACACCACCACCTAATTTTTAATTTTTAATTGTGTTTTGAAAATTTTTATTGGTATATTTCAAATTGGTATTCCTCTAATAAAAGTATCTCAATTGGTATATCCCAAAACCCTCTTGAAAGCTAAGAGGAGAATTTCATTTAGGGGGAGTTTTGTTTGAGTCAAAGGAAGAGCATTTGAAACAGGGGGAGAAAATTTCAAATCTTGAAAATGCTTCTTTCAATCTTATTATTATACCTTTGACTATTTGCAAAAGCATTTTGAAAAGAATTTTACAAAGAATTTGCAAAATCAAAACTAGTGGTGCGAGCGTGGTCCAAAATATTAAAATAGAAGAAAGCAATCCATGCATATCTAGTAGAAATAATATATTGGTTTAATTCCAAGCAACCTATGCACTTACATTATGCAAACTAGTTCAATTCTGCACTTATATTTGCTTTGGTTTGTGTTGGCATCAATCACCAAAAAGGGGGAGATTGAAAGGGAAATAGGGTCAAACCTTTTCCTAATTGATTTTGGTGGTTGAATTGCCCAACACAAACAATTGGACTAACTAGTTTGCTCTAGATTATATGTTCTACAGGTGCCATAGGTTCAACACAAACCAATAAAAAGAACAAGTTAGGGTTCAAAAAGAAAGGAGCAAAAGAAACCGAAGGCTGCCTTGGTCTGGCGCACCGGACTATCTGGTGTGCCACCGGACAGTGTCCGGTGCACCAGGGACCGTACACTCTGAACTTGCCATCTTTGGGTTTCTGGAGAGCCGCTCCGCTATAATTCACCTGACTGTCCGGTGTGCCATGCGGAGCAACGACTACTGTGCCAACGGTCGACTGCAAAAGTGAACAGTGCGTGAACAGTGCCTGTCTGGTGCGGCACCGGACTGTCCGGTGCCCCAAGAAGTCAGAGCTCCAACGATTGAAACCGTCAGTGTCCTAACGATTGGGTGACGTGGTTGGCACATCGGATAGTGTCCGGTGGCGCATTGGACTGTCCGGTGCGCCCATCGACAGACAGCCTCCCTAACGGTTGGTTTGGTGGTTGGGGCTATAAATACCCCCAACCACCACCATTCAGGGCATCCAAGTTTACAGCATTTTGCATTCAATACAAGAGCTCTAGACTTCAATCCAAGTCACAAAAACAAAAGATCAAATCCTCTCCAAGTCCCAACCTCATTCCAAAGACTTAGTGGCTTGTGAGAGAGAGACATTTGTGTTCATTTGAGTTCTTGTCGCTTGGATCGCTTTTCTTCTTCCTCTATTCTTGTTCTCAAGCAACTTGTAATCAAAGCAAGAGACACCAAGTTGTGGTGGTCCTTGTAGGGGTCTAAGTGACCCGTTTGATTAAGGAGAAAAGCTCACTCGGTCTAGGTGACCGTTTGAGAGAGGGAAAAGGTTGAAAGAGACCCGGTCTTTATGACCACCTCAACGGGGAGTATGTTTGCAAGAACCGAACCTCGGTAAAACAAATCACCATGTCATCCGCTTCATTTGTCTTTGATTTGTTTTTTTCACCCTCTCTCGCGGACTCGGATTTTATTCTAATGCTAACCCCGGCTTGTAGTTGTGCTTAATGTTTATAAATTTCAGATTCCGCCTATTCACCCCCCTCTAGGCGACTTTCACATATACATTATTGTAATTTTTATCTCTTCTTCGCTTCAATTCTTCACTTGCAATATTGCTCTAAGTCTAAATTAAATCTTGATAGAGCAATCAAGTGAAAGGAACTTCTCTCTACTCTCAATCTTGGTTTTAATTCTCTCTAACTCACATTTTAGACCAAGTGTGTGTGGTTTGAGTTAAGTTTTGCAGGATCACCTATTTATCTCCCTCTAGGTGCTCTCAATTATTATTGAAGTCGTTCTCTTCATCAAGGGAATAACCGCCCTGAATAAATGGACTTTAAAGGCAAGGAGATTGTGGTCGACGAGAAGAAGACTGCCAATAACAATGAGCCAAAGGGAGAGAAGCCCATCGACTGAGGCTCAAACAACGAGAAGAAGGATGAGAAGAAGAAGAGGTGCATCAAGAAGATAGTCTACTACGACAACGACACCTTTCATCTTCACCAAAGGAAGACGACGATGACTCTTCTTCCAATAAAAAAAGGCAGTTAAACAAGACTACTATTTTGATTCTTCCCACATTCCATACAATTCCAATGCTTGTTTATTGTCTATTCCTCTTGGCAAGCCCTCTCACTTTGATGTGGAAGATTATTCTTTTTGAAGCCATAAAATGTGTATGCGTCTATTTTCTCTTCATCCTAGTATTTGCGAAGTAGTAGAAAATGGAGTACATTTTGATAGTGGTGTTAATGTTGTTTTACTTCATGAGTAAATTTATAAAAATGCCCATACTACTACTGTGCTTTTAGCATCTCTATGTAGGGATGAATATAACAAGGTTAGTGGATTGGATAATGCTAAGGAGATATGTGGACACCCTCAAAATCGCTCATGAGGGAAACAATGACACAATAATCACCAAGATGGAGTTGGTGGAAGGCGAGTTGGGGAGGTTCGCTATGAAGAGAGGTGAGGAGCCAGCTGACACATACAACAGGCTCGAGACCCTAGTGAACAAGATCCGGAGCTATGAGAGTACACGATGGATGGATCATGACATCGTCCGCCTCATGCTAAGGTCATTTACTGTTATTGATCCTCGTCTTGTAAATCTTATTCGTGAGAACCCCAAGTATACCAAAATGTCGTTCGAAGAAATTCTTTATAAGTTTGTGAGTGGACGCATGATAGTAAAGGAAGCAAGGTACGTCAACGACATCGCCAACGGACCTCTTCCTCACTATGAGTCGCAACCCGTTGCACTCAAAGCAACGACCAACAAGGAGGTGCTCCTTGACAAGGTGCCGCAAGTTGAAGTGGCCGACCTTAATGAGGATGAGATGACGCTTGTACTCAAGCGCTTTAAGACTGCTTTGAAGGGACGCAAGGACTACCCAGCAAGAACAAATCGACGGGGGAAAGTGTTCATGCTTTAAGTGTGGTGAGTCCGGTAATTTTATTGCTCAATGTCCCGATAATGAAAATGATCAGGACCAAGAAAATAAAGGGAAGAAGTTCTATAGAAAAAGAAGGGTGAGGTGCACAACAATAAGGAATGGGACTTACTGCCTCTACCTTCAACAAGTCTTCTCTCTTCCGCAATGAGTGACACACATGCCTCATGGCTAAGGAAAAGAAGGTACGTACACATGACACTTCTAAGTACATTTCTAATGATGAGGAATCTAATGATGATGTAGATTATAATGGTTTTTAAGGATTTGGATAGATCTAAAGTAGATAAAATTAATGAATTAATTGATGCTCTTAATGAAGAAGATAGATTGCTAGAAAAGCAAGAGGATTTGCTTTATGAGGAACATGATAAAGTTGTAGAAGTTGAAAAATTCCTTGCTTTAGAAGTAAAGAAGAATGAAAGGCTTGTTTGTGATTTATCTTCATGTCATGCTACTATTTATAGCCTAAAAATACAAATAATGATTTAAATGCTAGAATAGAAAAGTTGAATGCATCTAGCTCTAGGTCTTCTTTAGAGCATGTTTTAATTTGTATTAAACATAAAGATCATGGTTTTGATGCTTGTATCAATCATGCTTCTACTATTGGAAAGTTGAATGATGAAATTGTTCAATTAAATGTTCAACTTAAAACTTGTAAGAATGGAGAAGAAAATTTTAAATTTGTTAGCCTTCACCATTGGTAGACATCCATCCATTAAGGATTGTCTTAGTTTCCATGGGAAGCCAAAAAAAAGAGCCATACGACCCATCGGGTTCTACTACGCCATACCTAACCCATCAGAATAAAAACTCCCCACTCCAATACCCGTACCCATGTGTGGGGACAATTCCACACCCATACCAAACATGTTGGATATTCTATACCTGACGGGTACCCATACCCGTCTAGAGTGGTGGAACCTGCGCTTACCTTCTGACTTGGTTTAGGATGACTAGCGAGCGCAGAGCGACATCATCCGACCTTCTTGGCTTTCCGAGTGCGGGTGTGCTTGGTCACTTAGATTGTGCACTAACGAAGAGTCGCAATGCAAACACTTCGAGGCTTGGACTTACTAGACTATTTTGGGTGACTGTTTGCCTACTACTACAGTGTGGCCCAAGGCCCATGTAGTGTGTGGTTGTACTCATGAGCCAAGAGCCCATGACCAAAAATTGAGCTCGGCTAAAATTCCAGAGAATTATTGGTTATATTATGGGTATTTTATACCCATCAGTACATGTGTACGAGTTTAATGAGTATGTACCCAAACCACTCCACCCTGTGGGATCCTTTTTTCTCCAATTAACAGACTCGCGTGTATAAATTTGCAACCAAACCCGTCCCCTAATGGAGTAATTAACTAATTACCCATCGAGTGATGACCCCATTGCCATCTCTAGTTTGCTTCGTTTTCTGGTGCTCCTCCCTCATAGAGTGCTTGTCTTTCATTTTGTCCTTTTTATAAACGATAATGCTCTCAAGCAGACTTTAAACTACTTTGCTTACTCCATCGCTCCACAATTCTAACAGTGAAGGGACTGGACGAACACAAAAGAATCTTAAGTACACATATGTTTTTATGAATTAATCATAACTTTTTGGTCGATGTTGATATTTTGAGTTTATAAATTATAGGTCCACACGTGACTTATATACTCCATGTACTCTTTTGATGGTAATGGAAAGAAGAGATCAGTATTATAAGACAAATAGCTAGTATCTATAACTCTACCACAGAAAGCTCTTCGTCATCGTACCCTAAAGCAGCTAAAGTGTCGATGATTAATAAACAACAGAAAGATCATCATCTCAATGACATCTATAGCCGTTTGTATGCTGCGTACAAGAAGTTCTTATGCAACATGCTTAGCAAAACCGACTTCAGGCTAATGCATATATGGCGTGCTCTTCGCCATCAACTCAAGTGATGCACGAGCTACGACAAAGACGACTCCAGTGATAGGAGCAAAAAATATTGTCTCAAATCAAATGAAGATTATAGCTTCGCATCACCAGACAGTATAGACGCACTACCGCGATATGGCAATAGCTCACCTCAAGAAAAACGAGGTAGCAACAAGTGATAGTGAGTCCATAGTCATGGATATAGGTGACCGGACAGGCCGAGCTATATGGGTTGCATGAGGCACAACCATTTTGATACAACACGGGCACGACACATCATGATAGTAACCGTGTCGGGCTAGCACGAGACCGTCATGGTCTGTGCTTGGGCTTAAGTACAAGCCCATCGGGCGGCACGAGCATGACCCATTTACTGTCGGTCTAGATAGCACGATGTTAGGCACAGATAGCCCATCAAACCGAGCACGACCCGTTTGTGGCCTAACCTTACTTGTCCTAATCTAGCCCACCTTATAAATACATATGACCAACTCGACCCCCACTTTTAAGCTATTGTCGAGTTCTGTTACAAAAAACAAGAAAAATAAGCAATGAAAATAGCAAAACGTAAGTTATTTTGAGCTCTATTACAAGGTGGTCCTTACCGCCCGGTACGGTAGCACTACATGACACAATAGTCTGGTACGACCCGTTTAAAACTAGTTGGGCTGTGCTTTGGCCCACGAACGGGCACGACATGACGGGCTCGGGCCGTGCTGCGCGTGACTCATTGGCCATGTGTAGTCATGGAGAAAAGAATGTTAAATAAGTTGTACAAATCTATCTAGAGGACGACCGAGTCTAAAGTGTTCGAGCAATTCAACAAGATATTGGATCGCTCTACGCCGATATAGACGAAGACACAAAAAGGACCTAGTAGTTGGCCTTAAAAAGTTAACAAAGTAGATGAGAAAGAAGAAGCGGTAGAGGAAGACGAAGAAGATGGGCAATAGTGTATATGTATTTTTATAAACTAGCTGGGTGCCCGTGCGTTGCAACGGGAATATATAATACCAGTATACTACGATAACTTATATACAAAATGTGTGTTATACAGTTATGAGAAAAGGTTTCATAATCAATTTGTGATCCTAACCATACATAAATTTTGTTATTTTAATCTAGTTGTTTTACCACTACATTGCAACCATTAGTATCATGTAGACTTCGATATATACCACAATTTGTATGGCCTCATTATTGGAGAGCATATTCCACACATATCAGAAGAAATTCTCTCGTACATCGTTAGTCATCAAGCACGCACCACCATACACTGTTGCTTAAACAAAAAGGCAAGTGTGTGTGTTTGCGAAGAGAATTAAAGGCAGGCTGGCACAAAAGATACCCCAACGGTGGCGAGGATGACGAACTGTCATTATTGCCGATCCTCCTTTGTGTCACCTCCGGTGCCAAGATGACGCCATAGTCCTCGATATAGTAGTCGTCGAACGCACGCGACATGGTGAGTACCGATGACTCTTGACTGGGCTGCCAAACAAAGTGCACCCCGGGCTATCAGCGAGGTAGTAACCCTGACCGTTGCACCACCAGATGCGCTACTCCACTACATACATCATGTTCGAGGACAATCACACAACGTCAGTAACGACCATCGTCCCAGCGCACAAGAATTTATGTCCGGTCAGTAGCGACTTACGTGGCAGGTTGGACTTAAGGTGGACGATGAGCTAGACGGCGTGATGGCGTCGTCGTTAGATGCGGTGTCCAGAACAACCCGAGAGTTGCCAACGTTGGCGACAACCATGAGATCCCCCTGCTTAACGATGGACAACGTGGTGCAGCCGCTCTGGACCGCATCCAAGCGGCGACTGCACCAGAGCTTGTCGTACATAGCGGCGCATGCGACCACGTGGGACTGCTTCTAGAGGTCGAACTGGCAGTGGCCAAGCTTCTTCTCGTCGTCGATGAGCGACGTCAACGCGAGTGCCTCCTGCTAATGGCGTTTGTTCGAGGTTTTCAAGTAAGAAACATGGATTCATGCTTGGCGTTGGTTTATGAAAATGACTTACAAGTCTGATCCATGGAAAAAATACGAAGACACATGCAAAAAAGGGAATTTAAGTATAAAACATTATTCAAACAAAAGAAATTACATGCAAAGCTCTTCTTTAAATAATACTCCCTCCATCCAAAAATATAATTCAAGAATCTTGGTGATACTTATCTACTACGCCGCATTGTGCAAGGGTAGCAGGTGGGCTTGGGGAGAGATGTAGTAGATGTGTTTCCTGTCATAGATGCAGACATAAACACACATGTTGTGTAGCAGTAGCTACTGCTGGCCTTTGCTTGAGAGGTTGTGGGTTCAAATCCCCTTGGGGACATGCGTGTTTTTTTAATTTTAGCTAGACGTGGGCTGTACGGGGGAATGGGAATGGGCTTTGCAGGGAGGGGAAATGTGAAAGACAGAATAAAGAATGAGAAAGCTACTGCTTGGACCCGCTCTAATACCCATAGGAAAATCCCCAGTCATATTCAGCGTACCTGAAAGGGAATTAGGCTTACACCTATTTTCTAAATTAATTTTGGTGGTTGAATTGTCCAACACAAATAATTGGACTAACTAGTTTGCTCTAGTCTATAAGTTATACAGGTGCCAAAGGTTCACAAAAGGCCAATAAAAAGACCAAGAAAAGGGTTCAACAAAAAGAGCAAAGGGACAACCGAAGGCACCCTGGTCTGGCGCACCGGACTGTCCGGTGTGCCACCGGACAGTGTCCGGCGCACCAGGGGACTCCAAGCTGAACTTCGCACCTTCGGGAAAACTCAGAGGCGCCGCGCTATAATTCACCGGACTGTCCGGTGTACACCGGACAGTGTCCGGTGCTCCAAGGAGAAGCGACTCTGAACTCGCCAGCTTCGGGAATCCACTCCGCTATAATTCACCGGACATGTCCGGTGTACACCAGACTGTCCGGTGTAACGGCGGAGCAACGGCTAGTCTGCGCCAACGGTCACCTGCTACAGCATTAAATGCGCGCCAGCGTGCGCAGAGGAGCAGAGCACGCGGGGGTGGCACACCGGACAGTCTACAGTACATGTCCGGTGCACCACCAGACAACCAGGCGACCCCACAAGACAGAGCTCAACGGTCGAACCCTAACGGTCTGCTGACGTAGGCTGGCGCACCGAACTGTCCGGTGCGCCATGCGACAGCAGCCTTCATCAAACGGCTAGTTTGGTGGTTGGGGCTATAAATACCCCCAACCACCCCACATTCAAGTCATCCAAGTTTTCACACTTCTACACCTTACAAGAGCTCTAGCATTCAATTCTAGACACACCCAAGTGATCAAATCCTCTCCAATTCCACACAAGGCTTTAGTGATTAGTGAGAGAGATTTGTTGTGTTCTTTTGAGCTCTTGCGCTTGGATTGCTTCTTTTCTTTCTCATTTGTTCTTGTGATCAAAACTCAATTGTAACCGAGGCAAGAGACACCAATTGTGTGGTGGTCCTTGCAGGAAAGTTTTGTTCCCGGTTGATTTGAGAAGAGAAGCTCACTCGGTCCGAGGGACCGTTTGAGAGAGGGAAAGGGTTGAAATAGACCCGGCCTTTGTGGCCTCCTCAACGGGGAGTAGGTTTGAGAGAACCGAACCTCGATAAAACAAATCCACGTGTCTCACTCTTTATTCACTCGCGATTTGTTTTGCGCCCTCTCTCTCGGACTCATTATTATTTCTAATGCTAACCCGGCTTGTAGTTGTGATTAAGTTTGTAAATTTCAGATTCGCCCTATTCACCCCCCTCTAGGCAACTTTCAATTGGTATCAGAGCCTGGTGCTTCATTAGAGCCTAACCGCTCGAAGTGATGTCGGGAGATCACGCCAAGAAGGAGATGGAGACCGGCGACAAGCCCACTACAAGCCACGGGGAAACTTCATCGGAAGAGTCCCGCAACAAGAGAAAGGAGAAGAAGGACTCCTCCAACAAAGGGAAGGGGAAGGAGAAGAAATCCTCTTCCCACAAGTCGCATCGGAGAGGCGACAAGCACAAGAGGATGAGGAAAGTGGTCTACTACGAGACCGACTCTTCATCACCATCGACCTCCGACTCTGATGCGCTGTCCGTAACTTCTAAGCGCCAAGAGCGCAAGAAGTATAGTAAGATCCCCCTACGCTACCCCCACATTTCAAAGCGTACTCCTTTACTCTCCGTTCCATTAGGCAAACCACCGGTTTTTTACGGTGAAGATTATAATATGTGGAGTGACAAAATGAGGCATCATCTAACCTCACTCCACACAAGCATTTGGAATGTTGTTGAGTTTGGTGTACAGGTGCCATCAGTAGGGGATGAAGACTACGACTCGGACGAGGTGGCCCAAATTCACCACTTTAACTCCCAAGCCACCACTATACTCCTCGCCTCTCTAAGTCGAGAGGAGTATAATAAGGTGCAAGGGTTAAAGAGTGCGAAGGAAATTTGGGACGTACTCAAGACCGCGCACGAGGGAGACGAGGTGACAAAGATCACCAAGCGGGAGACGATCGAGGGAGAGCTCGGTCGCTTCATGCTTCACCAAGGGGAGGATCCACAAGCTATGTACAACCGCTTGAAGACCTTGGTGAACCAAGTGCGCAACCTCGGGAGCAAAAAATGGGATGACCATGAGATGGTCAAGGTTATTCTTAGATCCCTCGTATTTCTTAACCCTACGCAAGTTCAATTAATTCGAGGTGATCCTAGATATAAGCTAATGTCTCCCGAGGAGGTTATAGGAAAATTTGTGAGCTTTGAGCTAATGATTAAAGGCTCAAAGAAGATCATCGAGCAAGGCACCTCCTCCACGCCCGAAGCTCAACCGGTGGCATTCAAGGCGACGGAGGAAAAGAAGGAGGAGTCTACATCAAGTAGACAACCCATTGATGCCTCCAAGCTCGACAATGAGGAGATGGCTTTAATCATCAAAAGCTTTCGCCAAATCCTCAAGCAACGGAAGGGGAAGGATTACAAATCCCATTCTAAGAAGGTTTGTGTCGGTGTTTCGAAACCCGGGGGGTCCCTGGACCGACGAGTGAATTGTCGCCGCGTGCCCCAGCCCAGATGGGTCGACGCGAGGCGGAACGCGAAGGGGGGAAAGGAAGCAGCCGGAGGGAGGCAGGCGTGAGAGAGCGGATCCCGCAGCCTTCGTGTTAGCCTCGCGCCTGAGTCGGGTGCGCTTGCAGTAGGGGGATACAAGCGTCCACGCGGGAGTGGGAGCGAGCGGCCTTGCGCGAGCACCGTCCCGTCCTTCTCCGCGTGGGCCAACCTTCTGTAAGAGGGCCCTGGTCCTCCCTTTTATAGGCGTAAGGAGAGGATTCAGGTGTACAATGGGGAGTGTAGCAATGTGCTAACGTGTCTAGCGGTGGGAGCTAGCGCCCTAATGTAGCATCCCAAAAATTCAAATCTTGAATTTTTCTCAAACTCGTTCTAAATTCAAAATGAATTTCAAATTTCATTTCAAAATGTTTGTTTGCGAGTTGATATCAGCAAATAAAATATAGTGGTCTATATTCTCTCCAAAATCCTCCTCCAAATATCCTACAAATATTTCCCCAGTGATCCCCCTCAAATTCTTTCCAGAAATACTGTCCAGATATTTCTCCAGTGATCCCCCTCAAGTTCTTTCTAGAAATATTGTCCAAATATTCCACCGATATATCTCCAAGTTTTTTCGTCTTGAGAAATACCTTCAGAATCATTTTTCAAGTCCCTATAAATATTTTCTTCATAACTTTCCTCATGCTCATACGTATACGTATGCCTCCAGTGTCATATGGTGAGCTCTACAAGCTAATCTCACTTATACAAGACAAATACATGTTAATCTCCCACTAATCCTCTCATCCTCCCACTAATCCTCTCATCCCTCCCCCCTAATCCCTCACCATGGCTATAAATAGAGGGGCAAGGGCCTCCTCTCATCCCACCCCAAGCCATTTCATGGCAACTCTCTTCCCCCCCACACACACACCCACTCCATGTTCCACACAAGCACACACTAGCACAAGGATCGTTCGATCGTTCGTCCCCTGTTCTTAGTTTGTTCGTTCGTTCGTCCGATCGTTCATGGTTCGTTCGTCCGTTCGTCCGATCGTTCGATCGTTCGTCCGTTGGTTCGTCCAAATAATCTTTTTCCTACCGTTATGCTGCCGAAATTCCGATCGTTCGTTCGTTCGATCATTTGATCGTTCATCGTTCGTTCATAGTTCCTATTCATCGTTCATCGTTCGTTCATAGTCCCTATTCATCATTCTTCCAGATAATCTTTGTCCTGTCGTTATGCTGCCGAAATTCCGATCGTTCGTCCGTTCGTTCATCCAAATAATCTTTGTCCTGCCGTTATGCTGCCGAAATTCCGATCGTTCGTTCGTCCGATCATTCGATCGTTCGTCCGTTCGTTCATAGTTCCTATTCATCGTTCATCGTTCGTTCATACGACTATTCACCATCACTATTCATCATTACTATTCATCATTACTATTCACTAACACTATTCACCATTGTTACTATTCAGTATTACTATTCATCATCGTTACTACTCATCGATGATATCTAGTAACTTTTTCGTCGTCACTATTCATCATTACTATTCATCGATTAGCCGATCACCCCAAATTTCAACTACTCATAATCATGCTGTCCAGTCCACCTAAGACCAGCCAGACCCATATTCCAGTCATACGAACTCCGGTGACTGTGATTTTCCTTCTAGTAGGGAACTTCCCATCTGGTCACCCATCCCAGGTTTCTCCAAGTTGAGCACGCTTAACTTTGAGATTCCTTCGTACCAGGCTTCCAAACTCAGATTCCAATAATTCTTGTTTCTAAATTCTTATCAAATTATTCCCTATCCAACCATGTCATCCCTTAAGCATGGTTCATGTTCCAAAAGACTCCCAAAATACTCTCGTCCCATATTCTGCCTATAACTCTCCTGTTCATACTAAGTCAGACGATTCATTCGTCACTATTCTCACCTACAGTGAACTTCACTATGCTACACCGCATACACCCAGCTACCCTCTCCCTCTCCACACACTCAACACCCTCAGCCAAGGCAAACACCCCACCCACTCAGTTACCCCGCTCCGCCGGCTACACGCATAGTGTCGCTTCGCCTCCAGTCCACCCTCCTGGTAAGCACCTCCACTCCGCCACTAGTAGTATCTCAACACCACATGACATAGATTCTACTCAAGACTCTACCCATCCATATATCGCTATTCTGACCACTATACTAAATATTTGTTGGCATACTTGCTTGTTTGTATGTTTGCTTGTTCATGTTGCATAGTTATCGGAGCGTTCGTGTCGTCTCGTGGAGGCTAGATCTACAAGTCTACACCAGGCGATGGAGCCAGAAGCTAGTTCCGCGAGCTCCCCTTCCCCTTCGCCGGATAAGCACGGCAAGCTCACTGGATCCCTTTGATGCATAAATTACCTATGTTTTACAACCACAACCCTCAGCCTGTTATTTTATGCATAATATGATTTTGAGACAAGTTATTATGGCCACCCAGCCGCTTGCCGCAATCAATCCCTGATATAATTGTTACAAATGATTTGAGGAAAGGTGTGAGTTTTCAAAAGAAAATGCTTTTCAAAATGTGTTTGATGAAGGGTTTTCACCCTTATCACCTTTGAGTAGGGATGATCAAGGACTCCCTGGTTTAGGGGAGGGCCTAAGGTGATGGCTCAGCTGGTTTAGGTGTGAGCAGAAGGATTGTCCCCTCTTATAAGGACCGGTTTATCATCTTTCACTACCTGTACTCATGATAAGTACAACCACTCGAGACTGTGTGGGCAGTCACTCAATCTGAACTCGTATGGTCCAACCTCAGGGTTATGAAGGTTGGGGAGCACCGGGAGGATAAGGAGGGGGAATGTTTTGTCCGGTTTGGACATGGCGGTGGCCTAACTCCTTTCGGTATAACTGTTAAGGTTAGGACGTGCGAGGAAAGAAAGAGATTCGGATTCGGATCTCATTGGCCATGAGATCGTAGAGCCGGACTAGTGGGTAAAGTGTACACCTCTGCGCAGAGTTTGAAAACCTATTCGAATAGTCTGTGTCCACAGGAATGGACGAGTCTGGTGTGGTATGGCAATTAATGTTTTGTTTTCAAAAAAGGGGTGCCTTTGAGAAAAGTGATTTTTTTTAAAAGGTTCGGCGGTTGAGCCGTGAGCTATGATGGACGGGAAGTCCAGTAGCTGTTTTTGAAAAGGAAAACCAGTGGGAAACTGCTGAGATACCTGGATGGTTTAGTCCAGGGGATTTTTTTATAATACTGAAAAACTTCCTGCTCCTTTTGGAGAGGATGTGCTTTGCAAAAATACAAAATGTTTTTCAAAACAACTCTGCATAAAATATTGTTGTTTCTACAAAATATCCTGAGCTCCACATATTCCATGCATTATATCTGATTTCCCCATTCCGCGGGTGAAGGTGGGCTGCTGAGTACGTTTGTACTCACCCTTGCTTATTTGTTGTTTTTCAGAAAAAGGAGATCGGGTAAGAGTTACGACTGTTCCCAACCTTGCCTGTGGCTGTTGGACCGCTAAATTGCTTCACTGCGTATATCGGGCTGCTTCAGCCCCACTCTGATGATATGTCCCGAGTTGTGGACCAACTCTTAAAGTTGATCGCCACCTTTATAGGTTTGTCTCGTTTAAGCAGATCTGAAATCATCTGATGTATAAATGTGTTTACTAGCCTCCTGGGACTAGTAATTGTATCACATTTGAGTCCCAGAGGATTGGGGACGCTTCAGGTGGTATCAGAGCTGTTAGGTTGGCCGCAGGACGTAACCCTTAGCCCGATCCAAAAGTTTTTGAGTCCAAACTATTTTCTTAAAAAAATTCTTGCTCTCATCCCTTCATTTCAAAAATGCTTGCCCCCTTTCCTTCTCTCAGAAGTCAGATGGAGGTTCGTTGCCAAACCAGCTTTTGCCAGAATGAAGATGGTTTCCCCAAGTTGTTGAAAGCATGCACAGTTCGCCTCGGAATCAGGAGTCAGCCAGAGTATGATGGTCGTGAATTCGTCGAGCATGGCACAGAGAAGTGTGTCGTGACTATATACATTGGATCCAGTCCGCACCATGTGGAATGGAGTGTCACTGCTGCTGGGCATAGATTCAGAGACACCTGCCAAGTCGTCGCCCGCAAGGCATTGAGGGCCCTGTGTCAGATCTATGAAGAAGAAGTGGCCGACACCTCGCTCAGATTATTTCCGCCCTTTCAGAGAGACCGTCCTGCTTGGATGGCCAGGATGCGTGCATTAGAAGGGAAGCAGCTGCTTGAGGACGACCCCACAGTCGTGTACCTCACTGCATACCTACTCACCCTGGATGCACAATATGATTTCTTGGCTCGGCACCACCGTCAAATGATTGCCCGAGCAGAAGATGCAGAGAAGCTCAACCGTAAGCTCCATGTGGATCTCACCACAGCTCAAGCCCTTGCAACTGCATTGGAAAGTCGTGAAGTCATTGCTGTTGAAGCCCTGAAGCAAGCCAAGGATGAGCACGTCCAGAAGTTGATGGATGCCTACTTGGTAACCCATAACCAAAGTAGAGCCCTGCAAATCCAAGAGCCCGCTTCATCCAACCCTGTTCAACCCATCAGAGCTGAAGACTCCCAGATTCTTGAAGGTCACCCGGTCTCTATCAGAGGAGAGAAGAAGGCTTGGGAACTCCCGGAAGGAGCCATAGTCTTGGAAGGAATTCTAGTCTTCCCTCAAGCTATGGATAAGCAAGAGCACCCCGAGTCCTCCCAAGATCCCCCGCCAGAGTTGTTTGAGCCCCTCACCATGAAGAAGATTCCAGCACCGTCCCTTGAGGTCAAGGAAGAAGCTGCAAGCACCCCGCCAGCACCGCCGCCCTCAGAGGAGCTACAAGAGCTAGTCCCGCTTGAAGAAGAGTTCGACCCTGTCCTGCCACCTCAGTCGCCACCAGAAAAAGTCATCAACATCAGCTCCCTGTTGACCCATCCAGGAGATGTCTCAGATTGAAGTTGTGAGCCAGCCTTGCCAGAAGAGAAGTTGTCTGGTCTGAGTTAGTTATGCCCAGTTCTCTGCATGCATTGGGTAGTGAAGTTTTTCTTCACTTTGGCTAGAGCCCTACATGTATGAGAGGTAATCGTGTAGACTCGTGTTTTGAAAAACTCTAATTGTGTTGCCCCCTAGGGCATTTCAAAATGAATTTCGCTTGATGTTTTCCTCCCTTTTGAGTGCATATGTGATGCTTTAACGTTAGTGCTCATAAGTTGCATTTAACATAGTTCTCAATTCAGGAGCCAAGCAATAGTAGTTATGCTTAGCCCCCGAATCTGAGTAGTCCGTGCTTTGGAAAAACTCTATTCTTCCCCTATTCAAAACATTTGATTTGTTTGTGCTTATCATTGTTGAGCTTGTGTGTTTTCTTTCCGTTTGTCTAAAAAAGGTTTTCTCTAAAAACATAGATCACAAATTAGATCCAATCCTCACCTTATGCTTCCATTCTTATCTTAACCCATCTCAAGAGAAAAGCACCTGACCCAAGAAGATACCGGGAAGCTTACCCTTGAAGCATGGAATAAGCTACAGAAGGAACCTGTCCAGCTGCTCAGTCAAAAGGACCGACCGTGAGAATCAAAGCACTGCCACTGAGTCAAAGTAAACAGGAAAAGAGGACAGAAGGAGTTATTACCATACAGAGAGGCAAAGATTCTTGGAACCAAAGTCCACAAACATCAGGGTCATCGACCCCACCACTCACCCGTGCCCCTCGCACGCGTGCCCGCCTCCATGCGCACTACCACCGCCCCACGCCCCCTTTGCAGTGCACTACTGTAACACCCACTTTGTAAATTGCTAGAAATAATACCAATAGAGAAACAATTTCTCTTCATGTGAGGTTGATCTTTATGCATCATATTATGTGAACATCATGCCCAAAAACAATTAATAAAAATATATATTACCAAATTATGCCTCATGCTCAATTTTATTTTGTGTGCATTTTGTGACAACATACAATAATGTGAAAAAGAAATATAGTAATACCCAAATGGGAATTTAAGATTTAAAGGGAATGCTAGAATTTACAAAAGAGAAGAAAGAAAATATTTTGTGGATGAAAATAAGTATATAAAAATATATTATCCATACACTAGTGAAATGAAGTTGAACATTTTGATCAATGCTGAACCTCATAACAACATTTAAATTCAAATTTGGATTCTAAAGACAAAGGAAGGAAAAAAAATAGAAATAAGAAAAAGAAAAGAGATTTACCTGCCCTGGGCCAGAATCCCCTCACGGCCCACTTGCTCGCTTGTACCCGCGCGGCCCACGTCTCCTATGATCTGTGCGCGCGCTGTGCCACTGCCCTGTGGGACCCCTCGGTCAGCCGTTCTCTCCGCGCTCGTCTCCCCTTCCCTTTCCGTCTGGCGTTGGGACCCACGGGTCAGGCGTTGGTCGTCTTCCTCCCGCGGAAATCGGCGCGGGCTGTGCCAAGATCCGCAAAGCTCGGCGTGCAGGCGGCGTGGTAGCGAGGATAGGACCGGTATAAAATTAGACCCCGCGTTGTCGCCTTGGCTTCCTCCGCAACCTTGACCCAGCGCATCCGACTAAGCACCGCCGCCCGACCATTCTACTGCTGCCGAACCATACTCCGATTGAGGGGAGTTCCGGTACCAAGGTGGGAGTCAAGTGCTTCCTCGTGTGGGCGCGAACGCGGTTGTGTCAACCTGGGAGGTCGGGAGGCCTTTGGTGTACCGGAATTTCTCGCCGTTGCTCTTGATTGGACGTCGGATCCGCGTGAGCGTGGGCAGCTATCTCCGTCGACTGAGCTTCGGTGAGTTACCTCTTACCCGTTTTGCCTTGGCTCGGTGATCGTGTGGGTTCAATTGGGGCGGATGCAAATGCGGGGTTACGCTTGGGCGGCTCGCCGGAGAGTTCGCCGTAATGGCCAGTCGCTGCGGGCGCCGTGCTCCGCCGCCGGGGCGCGCTCGGGTTGGGGGAGGAAATCGCGCGCCCGCATCGGCCATTGGATGTGGGGTTAACGGCTGGGAATTGATCTGGGTCAGAGAGACTGTGGGCCGTTGATCGTTCTGCGGGTGGTTGAGATGGCATAGGAGTATTCCAGCTTAGCGATTTAATCTGGCGCGCTTGTGCCTGATCGGACGGCTCACGATGCCCCGTACCCCTTCGCCGCGTCGCAATTGCTAAAGAGCCCCTCGGTTTCATTGAAATAAACCCGCCGTCCCACTGTATAGTGTTCTGAGTCTTAGGATCTTTTGCGCCTGGGCCCCTGCTGTTCTCAGAAATGAAGGCCCAGTCCAGAACATAATAAAATCAGGGAAATTGAATTATAAATGGATTTTTAATAGGAAAATAATTACTAAAACTTTATAAATTCATAGAAAATTCATACTAACTCCAAATTAATCCATTCCAGTTCCTAAAATTTTGTAATTTTATTCTTTATCCCCTAGAGCCTCTGTTATGTCATGAAAACAGTAAGAAATTTATTTATCACTTAATCCTATTTAAAGCACATAAAACCTTTGAAAATGCATAACTTAAAATCCATAACTCAGAAAATTATGATTCCTGTTCCTAGGATTTTATTTTAATGTGTAGATTATTACTGTGTATTTTGTGTACATGTTTGGTGTGATGTTAATTTCCTCTATGCACTGTGCTTGTTTGTAATGTGGCGAGTAGAAGAGCCCGTTGTTGAAGATCCTGGTGTGCAGCAGGTTGAAGTAGCTGAGCAGGAGCTCATTGCAGGCAAGTTGTGCCCTTGACCACTTTTTACCCAATAATGTTCTTTAATATCACATACTCATGCATAGGTTAATTTTGATGGGACCCAATAGGACACCCTAGATTGTTTATCTCATTACCTTGTTTACCCCTGAATCACTTGGGTAGTTTGCTATTGCTTTACATGGTTTTGGGATAATCATTTATTACCTCTATGTTTCAAATTCTTGTTGTTATTCTGTTTATGTTCATGTTGTTATCATTAATGTTAATTGGAACATAGAGCTTAACTTGAGAACCACGTGCCACCACAAGGGTGGAATGGGACGCCCTTGGCTGACTAATTAGGAAAGCTAGTGGAAGACTACCTTACCCGAAAGGGGCAAGGGCAGTAGGGGAGAGGTTAGTGCGGGGAGGTCCCTGGTTGATTTTGCTGCGATGGCTATCAGCCAGGAACCCTTTACTGGATCTTCCCATAAACTGTAGCGGGTTTTCGGAAGCTAGTGGAACTTTGTAAAGGCCTCGTAGTGTTGCCCTGCCGTGCTTCCTAGGTAGAGGTATATGGGGAGTCGCGACCCCTTGGCAGATGGGTAACATGACTTGTGGGTAAAGGGTACAACCTCTGCAGAGTGTAAAACTGGTATACTAGCCGAGCTCACGGTCATGAGCGGCTCAGGACTCTCTGATGTTTAATTATGGAACTTAAATTCAATTTTGTCATTTGCATTGCATGGGTTTGTTATTAATTTTGTTCTATTACTTTACTTATGGTTTGGTATTTACTTACACTTAGTAATTGCTAATAAAATTTTGACCAACTACTTAAAAGCAATGCTCAGCTTTAACCCCTGTCTTTGATTAAGCCTTACACATCACATGAACTCACACCTTTGTGAGTTTATGTCCACTGGTTCCCCACAACTTGTTGAGCTATGATCATGTGTGAGCTCACTCTTGCTGTCTCACACCCCCCCCCACAGGAGAAGAGCAGGTGTTTCAGGAGGAGCCTCGAGGCGAGGAGTTTGACTTGATCTAGGTGGCGTTTCCCAGTCGACATTTGCGCCGACGATCCTTAGTTCGTTTTATCTTTATTATTTTATTTTGTAATAAGTCTTCCGCTATGTAATAAATACTCTGATGTTAATGACATTTATCTCTATACACTCTGTTATTATATATGTTGTCTTCTTGGCGCATGTATGAGATGCACCCGGCTTTGTTTCTTTAAAACCGGGTGTTACAGAAGTGGTATCAGAGGAAATGTTGACTGTAGGACGAGACCTAGATAGAAACGGACAAACCCTTACCTACTTATCTCATTCTGATTCATTCCATACTTACCTTACTCTGATTC
Organism: Zea luxurians; assembly: GCA_029449295.1. Lineage (NCBI taxonomy): Eukaryota > Viridiplantae > Streptophyta > Magnoliopsida > Poales > Poaceae > Zea > Zea luxurians. Next base: position 215,219,814 of record JAOPSE010000002.1, read on the forward strand.
TCTTTACACTTATCTTGATCCTGTCTCACCTTCTACTGTTCCACTCTGATCATTCTTATCTTTTCTACTCTAAGACAAGATGGATTTCACACCTTGGAATCCCTACCCCTATGACATTTTTAAGAGATAGGGAACCTAAGATGAAAATAAAACTATTTTCTCTATTAAAAATGTTGGTTGATTGTTCTGATGATCAATGCCTGATTTGCTTCTTTGATTGATTGAAATAGTATAGATGGGCATTTTAGCATGTACCACTGTAAGGTACTGTATTAGCTTTAGTAGGTGACACACTAATCTACTTAGCTAATAAGTCACCCGCAGTAACATTCCTCATAATTACTCGCCTTGTCTACAATTCTTTCTTTCTTACCCTGTATTTCTAACCCAGATGGACTACCCCTATACTGTTAGAAGAGAGCAGTATAGACTTGATCCATGGTATGTCATGGTTAAGAAAGGCAATGGTGGTTTATACACTGCGCTAAGGGAACCGTAGAACTCACCAGTTCCAAAGGAGAAAGATTTGAAGTTGGAATTGCAGTAACTACTGCCACCAGATATGGAAGTTGAGTTGGTCATTAATCTCTTACCTAAGACTGCCCCTATTTCTAAACGGCCATACATGATGTCCATAGAAGAGCTAAAGGAACTTAAGAAACAATTAACGGAATTACGAGAGGATGGATACATTCGTCTGAATTCTTCACCTTGGAGAGCACCAGTTTTGTTTGTAAAGAAGAAAGATGGATTGCAAGGGATGTGCGTGGATTAAAGGTCCCTTAATGATGTCACTGTGAAGAACAAGTTTCTGTTACCCCGCATTAAGGATTTATTTAATCGGACGAGAGGGGCCAGGGTATTCTCGAAGATTGATCTCCGATCGGGATACCATCAGATGAAGATTGGACCATCAGATATTCCTAAGACGGCTTTCTCGACTCGATATGGATTATATAAGTTCATCGTTATGTCGTTTGGATTAACTAATGCACCAGCCTATTTTATGGATCTGAAGAATAAGATGTTTTTGGAGTATTTGGACAGATTCGTCGTGGTGTTCATCGACGATAATCTTATCTATTCTAAGAATGAGAGTGACCATGAAGAACATCTAAGGTTGGTGCTACAGAAGTTACGAGATGATCAACTCTATGCCAAGTACGGTAAATGCGAGTTTTGGATTGGCGAGGTGCCATTTCTTGGACATATCATTTCTAATGAAGGGATATCAGTGGATCCTGCCAAAGTCAAGGAGATAGTGGTGTGGAGCATACCCACTACGGTTACGGAGGACCGAAGTTTCTTGGGACTTGCAGGACATTATTGGAGATTTATTGAAGGATTTTCTAAGATTGCTAAGTCTATGACCTCGCTTCTAGGGAAAGGAAAAGAATTTAAGTGGAACTAAGTGCCAAGTATATACGGATCATAAGAGTTTGAAGTATATATTCACTCAGAAGGATCTCAACCTTAGGCAACGCCGTTGGTTGGAGCTTATTAAGGATTATGATTTGGAAATTCACTATCACCCGGGCAAGGCAAATTTGGTTACAGATGCCTTGAGTCGAAAGGAGCATGTTCATTTAGCGGTTGTTGCCCAGCCACTTGATGAGATTGTTGAGGATTTCAGGAGACTTAACCTGGGGATAGTTACTCACACTAAAGGAGTTACTATTAATGCAGAATCTACCTTGGAGCAAGAGATCCGCAAAGGACAAAATGGTGATGCTAAGATACAAGAGATTAAGGATCTGATTACTGAAGATCGAGTTCCAGAATTCACGGAAGATGAGCAAGGCACCGTATGCTTCAAGGACAAGAGATGTGTTCCGGAGATTAAAGGCCTTCGTGAGACTATATCGAAGGAAGCTCATGACTTGGATTATTCTATTCATCCTGGTAGTACCAAGATGTATCAGGATTTAAAGCAGAAGTGCTGGTGATATGGACTGAAAAGAGATGTTGCTGCACAAGTGGCTATGTGCGATGTATGTCAAAGAGTTAAGGCCGAACACCAGAGGCCAGCTGGACTACTGCATCCACTGAAGATACCCGAGTGGAAATGGGAAGAGATTGGTATGGATTTTATTACTAGATTGCCTCGCACCCAGAAAGGATATGATGCTATATGGGTGATTGTGGATAGATTGACTAAAGTGGCTCACTTTATTCCTGTGAAGACTACTTATAAAGGTTCTCAGCTGGCAGAGTTATATATGGCTCGGATTGTGTGTTTACATGGAGTACCAAAGAAGATCGTGTCTGATCGAGGTTCGCAGTTTACCTCAAGATTTTGGAGAAGCTTTCATGAGAACATGAGCACGAAGTTGAATTTCAGTACGGCTTATCACCCTCAGACTGATGGACTGACCGAAAGGACTAATCAAGTATTGGAATACATGCTGAGAGCTTGTACCCATATAATAATAGTTACCGGGCCAGTCTGAAGATGTCACCGTTCGAGGCTCTATATGGCAGGAAGTGCAGTACTCCTCTATATTGGGATCAGACTAGAGGAAGACAGTTCCTTGGACTTAAACTTATTCAAGAAGCAGAAGAACAAGTCCGTATAATTCGGGAAAATTTGAGAGTGGCTCAAACCAGGCAAAAAGAGCTACGCTGATAATAGAAGAAGACCACTGGAATTTGAAGAAGGAAATTATGTGTACCTCAAAGTGTCACCACTTCGTGGGATGAGGAGAATCAAAGTCAAGGGTAAATTGTCCCCTCACTTCATTGGATCATTCTGAGTTCTTAGGCAAGTTGGAGAGATGGCCTACCAACTCGAGTTACCAGATAGTCTATCAGATGTGCATAATGTGTTTCACGTATCTCGACTAAAGAAGTGTCTCCGTGTTCCCGAGGAACAGTTACCAATGGAAGAGCTTAGTGTTCAAGGTGATTTGACTTACACGGAGTACCCGATCAAGACTTTGGATACATTAACTCGAGTTACAAGAAATAAGGTGATAACAATGTGCAAAGTCCAATGGAGTCACCACAGTGAAGATAAAGCGACTTGGGAAAGAGAAGAAGAGCTTCGTATAGATTTTCCCCACCTTTTCTCTAGTTCTTCTTAAATCTCGAGGACGAGATTATTTTTAAGGGGGGTAGGATTTGTAACACCCACTTTGTAAATTGCTAGAAATAATACCAATAGAGAAACAATTTCTCTTCATGTGAGGTTGATCTTTATGCATCATATTATGTGAACATCATGCCCAAAAACAATTAATAAAAATATATATTACCAAATTATGCCTCATGCTCAATTTTATTTTGTGTGCATTTTGTGACAACATACAATAATGTGAAAAAGAAATATAGTAATACCCAAATGGGAATTTAAGATTTAAAGGGAATGCTAGAATTTACAAAAGAGAAGAAAGAAAATATTTTGTGGATGAAAATAAGTATATAAAAATATATTATCCATACACTAGTGAAATGAAGTTGAACATTTTGATCAATGCTGAACCTCATAACAACATTTAAATTCAAATTTGGATTCTAAAGACAAAGGAAGGAAAAAAAAATAGAAATAAGAAAAAGAAAAGAGATTTACCTGCCCTGGGCCAGAATCCCCTCACGGCCCACTTGCTCGCTTGTACCCGCGCGGCCCACGTCTCCTATGATCTGTGCGCGCGCTGTGCCACTGCCCTGTGGGACCCCTCGGTCAGCCGTTCTCTCCGCGCTCGTCTCCCCTTCCCTTTCCGTCTGGCGTTGGGACCCACGGGTCAGGCGTTGGTCGTCTTCCTCCCGCGGAAATCGGCGCGGGCTGTGCCAAGATCCGCAAAGCTCGGCGTGCAGGCGGCGTGGTAGCGAGGATAGGACCGGTATAAAATTAGACCCCGCGTTGTCGCCTTGGCTTCCTCCGCAACCTTGACCCAGCGCATCCGACTAAGCACCGCCGCCCGACCATTCTACTGCTGCCGAACCATACTCCGATTGAGGGGAGTTCCGGTACCAAGGTGGGAGTCAAGTGCTTCCTCGTGTGGGCGCGAACGCGGTTGTGTCAACCTGGGAGGTCGGGAGGCCTTTGGTGTACCGGAATTTCTCGCCGTTGCTCTTGATTGGACGTCGGATCCGCGTGAGCGTGGGCAGCTATCTCCGTCGACTGAGCTTCGGTGAGTTACCTCTTACCCGTTTTGCCTTGGCTCGGTGATCGTGTGGGTTCAATTGGGGCGGATGCAAATGCGGGGTTACGCTTGGGCGGCTCGCCGGAGAGTTCGCCGTAATGGCCAGTCGCTGCGGGCGCCGTGCTCCGCCGCCGGGGCGCGCTCGGGTTGGGGGAGGAAATCGCGCGCCCGCATCGGCCATTGGATGTGGGGTTAACGGCTGGGAATTGATCTGGGTCAGAGAGACTGTGGGCCGTTGATCGTTCTGCGGGTGGTTGAGATGGCATAGGAGTATTCCAGCTTAGCGATTTAATCTGGCGCGCTTGTGCCTGATCGGACGGCTCACGATGCCCCGTACCCCTTCGCCGCGTCGCAATTGCTAAAGAGCCCCTCGGTTTCATTGAAATAAACCCGCCGTCCCACTGTATAGTGTTCTGAGTCTTAGGATCTTTTGCGCCTGGGCCCCTGCTGTTCTCAGAAATGAAGGCCCAGTCCAGAACATAATAAAATCAGGGAAATTGAATTATAAATGGATTTTTAATAGGAAAATAATTACTAAAACTTTATAAATTCATAGAAAATTCATACTAACTCCAAATTAATCCATTCCAGTTCCTAAAATTTTGTAATTTTATTCTTTATCCCCTAGAGCCTCTGTTATGTCATGAAAACAGTAAGAAATTTATTTATCACTTAATCCTATTTAAAGCACATAAAACCTTTGAAAATGCATAACTTAAAATCCATAACTCAGAAAATTATGATTCCTGTTCCTAGGATTTTATTTTAATGTGTAGATTATTACTGTGTATTTTGTGTACATGTTTGGTGTGATGTTAATTTCCTCTATGCACTGTGCTTGTTTGTAATGTGGCGAGTAGAAGAGCCCGTTGTTGAAGATCCTGGTGTGCAGCAGGTTGAAGTAGCTGAGCAGGAGCTCATTGCAGGCAAGTTGTGCCCTTGACCACTTTTTACCCAATAATGTTCTTTAATATCACATACTCATGCATAGGTTAATTTTGATGGGACCCAATAGGACACCCTAGATTGTTTATCTCATTACCTTGTTTACCCCTGAATCACTTGGGTAGTTTGCTATTGCTTTACATGGTTTTGGGATAATCATTTATTACCTCTATGTTTCAAATTCTTGTTGTTATTCTGTTTATGTTCATGTTGTTATCATTAATGTTAATTGGAACATAGAGCTTAACTTGAGAACCACGTGCCACCACAAGGGTGGAATGGGACGCCCTTGGCTGACTAATTAGGAAAGCTAGTGGAAGACTACCTTACCCGAAAGGGGCAAGGGCAGTAGGGGAGAGGTTAGTGCGGGGAGGTCCCTGGTTGATTTTGCTGCGATGGCTATCAGCCAGGAACCCTTTACTGGATCTTCCCATAAACTGTAGCGGGTTTTCGGAAGCTAGTGGAACTTTGTAAAGGCCTCGTAGTGTTGCCCTGCCGTGCTTCCTAGGTAGAGGTATATGGGGAGTCGCGACCCCTTGGCAGATGGGTAACATGACTTGTGGGTAAAGGGTACAACCTCTGCAGAGTGTAAAACTGGTATACTAGCCGAGCTCACGGTCATGAGCGGCTCAGGACTCTCTGATGTTTAATTATGGAACTTAAATTCAATTTTGTCATTTGCATTGCATGGGTTTGTTATTAATTTTGTTCTATTACTTTACTTATGGTTTGGTATTTACTTACACTTAGTAATTGCTAATAAAATTTTGACCAACTACTTAAAAGCAATGCTCAGCTTTAACCCCTGTCTTTGATTAAGCCTTACACATCACATGAACTCACACCTTTGTGAGTTTATGTCCACTGGTTCCCCACAACTTGTTGAGCTATGATCATGTGTGAGCTCACTCTTGCTGTCTCACACCCCCCCCCCACAGGAGAAGAGCAGGTGTTTCAGGAGGAGCCTCGAGGCGAGGAGTTTGACTTGATCTAGGTGGCGTTTCCCAGTCGACATTTGCGCCGACGATCCTTAGTTCGTTTTATCTTTATTATTTTATTTTGTAATAAGTCTTCCGCTATGTAATAAATACTCTGATGTTAATGACATTTATCTCTATACACTCTGTTATTATATATGTTGTCTTCTTGGCGCATGTATGAGATGCACCCGGCTTTGTTTCTTTAAAACCGGGTGTTACAACTACCGCCACCTTCGCCCCCTTTGCAGCGCACTACCGCCACCCACGCCCCCTTTTGCAGCGCACCCACCGCCATCGTCGTCGGCAATAGGCCCCCCCTTCCCCTTGTCGCACTTGCTGCCTCGTGTCACCTACTCCATCACCGCCACTCCGCACCCGAGCACCCCCGCTCGCCTATAAACCCCCCCAGCTCCCTCAACTCCCATCCTAAGCAAAGCACACACACCAGATAAAATACCCTCTGCCAAATCGCAAGCAACTCTATTTTCCACTCCCTTGCCCCTAAGATCACAATGCTTGGTAATTCTTGGGTTGAAGACTGTTGTACATGGTTCATAGTCTTTGGTTTCCTCCTCTGTATGATGGTAATACTCATCGATAGAATCCTCCAGTGGGAAGAGCAAAGAGAAAGAAAGGGTCAGTGAAAAGAAGATAGTGAAGAGAAGATGAGAAGAAGGTTCTCCCAGAATCAACCCTATGCCAGTCATCTCTCCGCAGCCTGGCCAAGCAGCAATAGCAGAAGGAGGCCCCGTAACACCCTTGTTATGAGGTACTTCAAGGAGTTCAAATCCCCAAGATTCAAGAGTTCTACCCTCATTCTTTTTAAGTGGGGTAGTGTTCCAGTAAGGTTCCTGCTATGGAGAAAAGGAAGAAGGCTTGTAGCAAGCTTGTGGAGGACCAGATCATCAAAGCATATAAGTTTCTGGATGAGAAGTGGTCACCCAAGTTTTGTTGATGAAGCACCAGAAGATCAATCAAGGAAGGAATCCATGCGGGCGTTCGCAAGAGAAAGGTTTGTGAGTTGGCATCGATGCTTCTTCAATAAGCTAGCTGCCAAGCGAAAGCTAGAAGCCTGAAGATGATCCTTGAGTAGCCAGAATCAGCGTTTGCAATCAGCAACCGGATGCTCCTGAAAGGCCAGAATTTGTTGAAGTTCCATCTCCTCGAAGAGTCTGCAAAGTGAAGATATGTAGCTGAAGTAAAGCTATACCCATAACCCTTCTAAGCCGAATCTCGAGGACGAGATTCCTTTTAAGTGGGGTAGATTTGTAGCATCCCAAAAATTCAAATCTTGAATTTTTCTCAAACTCGTTCTAAATTCAAAATGAATTTCAAATTTCATTTCAAAATGTTTGTTTGCGAGTTGATATCAGCAAATAAAATATAGTGGTCTATATTCTCTCCAAAATCCTCCTCCAAATATCCTACAAATATTTCCCCAGTGATCCCCCTCAAATTCTTTCCAGAAATACTATCCAGATATTTCTCCAGTGATCCCCCTCAAGTTCTTTCCAGAAATATTGTCCAAATATTCCACCGATATATCTCCAAGTTTTTTCGTCTTGAGAAATACCTTCAGAATCATTTTTCAAGTCCCTATAAATATTTTCTTCATAACTTTCCTCATGCTCATACGTATACGTATGCCTCCAGTGTCATATGGTGAGCTCTACAAGCTAATCTCACTTATACAAGACAAATACATGCTAATCTCCCACTAATCCTCTCATCCTCCCACTAATCCTCTCATCCCTCCCCCCTAATCCCTCACCATGGCTATAAATAGAGGGGCAAGGGCCTCCTCTCATCCCACCCCAAGCCATTTCATGGCAACTCTCTTCCCCCCCCCCACACACACACCCACTCCATGTTCCACACAAGCACACACTAGCACAAGGATCGTTCGATCGTTCTTCGAACGTTCGTCCCCTGTTCTTAGTTTGTTCGTTCGTTCGTCTGATCGTTCGATCATTCGTCCGATCGTTCATGGTTCGTTCGTCCGTTCGTCCGATCGTTCGATCGTTCGTCCGTTGGTTCGTCCAAATAATCTTTTTCCTACCGTTATGCTGCCAAAATTCCGATCGTTCGTTCGTTCGATCGTTCGTTCGTTCGATCATTCGATCGTTCATCGTTCGTTCATAGTTCCTATTCATCGTTCATCGTTCGTTCATAGTCCCTATTCATCATTCTTCCAGATAATCTTTGTCCTGCCGTTATGCTGCCGAAATTCCGATCGTTCGTCCGTTCGTTCATCCAAATAATCTTTGTCCTGCCGTTATGCTGCCGAAATTCCGATCGTTCGTTCGTCCGATCATTCGATCGTTCGTCCGTTCGTTCATAGTTCCTATTCATCGTTCATCGTTCGTTCATAGTTCCTATTCATCGTTCATCGTTCGTTCATACGACTATTCACCATCACTATTCACCGTTACTATTCATCATTACTATTCACTGACACTATTCACCATCATTACTATTCAGTATTACTATTCATCATCGTTACTATTCATCATCGTTACTACTCATCGATGATATCTAGTAACTTTTTCGTCGTCACTATTCATCGTTACTATTCATCGATTAGCCGATCACCCCAAATTTCAACTACTCATACATCATGCTGTCCAGTCCACCTAAGACCAGCCAGACCCATATTCCAGTCATACGAACTCCGGTGACTGTGATTTTCCTTCTAGTAGGGAACTTCCCATCTGGTCACCCATCCCAGGTTTCTCCAAGTTGAGCACGCTTAACTTTGAGATTCCTTCGTACCAGGCTTCCAAACTCAGATTCCAATAATTCTTGTTTCTAAATTTTTATCAAATTATTCCCTATCCAACCATGTCATCCCTTAAGCATGGTTCATGTTCCAAAAGACTCCCAAAATACTCTCGTCCCATATTCTGCCTATAACTCTTCTGTTCATACTAAGTCAGACGATTCATTCGTCACTATTCTCACCTACAGTGAACTTCACTGTGCTACACCGCATACACCCAGCTATAAATACACCCAGCTACCCTCTCCCTCTCCACACACTCAACACCCTCAGCCAAGGCAAACACCCCACCCACTCAGTTACCCCGCTCCGCCGGCTACACGCATAGTGTCGCTTCGCCTCCAGTCCACCCTCCTGGTAAGCACCTCCACTCCGCCACTAGTAGTATCTCAACACCACATGACATAGATTCTACTCAAGACTCTACCCATCCATATATCGCTATTCTGACCACTATACTAAATATTTGTTGGCATACTTGCTTGTTTGTATGTTTGCTTGTTCATGTTGCATAGTTATCGGAGTGTTCGTGCCGTCTCGTGGAGGCTAGATCTACAAGTCTACACCAGGCGATGGAGCCAGAAGCTAGTTCCACGAGCTCCCCTTCCCCTTCGCCGGATAAGCACGACAAGCTCACTGGATCCCTTTGATGCATAAATTACCTATGTTTTACAACCACAACCCTCAGCCTGTTATTTTATGCATAATATGATTTTGAGACAAGTTATTATGGCCACCCAGCCGCTTGCCGCAATCAATCCCTGATATAATTGTTACAAATGATTTGAGGAAAGGTGTGAGTTTTCAAAAGAAAATGCTTTTCAAAATGTGTTTGATGAAGGGTTTTCACCCTTATCACCTTTGAGTAGGGATGATCAAGGACTCCCTGGTTTAGGGGAGGGCCTAAGGTGATGGCTCAGCTGGTTTAGGCGTGAGCAGAAGGATTGTCCCCTCTTATAAGGACCAGTTTGTCATCTTTCACTACCTGTACTCATGATAAGTACAACCACTCGAGACTGTGTGGGCAGTCACTCAATCTGAACTCGTATGGTCCAACCTCAGGGTTATGAAGGCTGGGGAGCACCGGGAGGATAAGGAGGGGGAATGTTTTGTCCGGTTTGGACATGGCGGTGGCCTGACTCCTTTCGGTATAACTGTTAAGGTTAGGACGTGCGAGGAAAGAAAGAGATTCGAATTCGGATCTCATTGGCCATGAGATCGCAGAGCCGGACTAGTGGGTAAAGTGTACACCTCTGCGCAGAGTTTGAAAACCTATTCGAATAGTCTGTGTCCACAGGAATGGACGAGTCTGGTGTGGTATGGCAATTAATGTTTTGTTTTCAAAAAAGGGTGCCTTTGAGAAAAGTGATTTTTTTAAAAGGTTCGGCGGTTGAGCCGTGAGCTATGATGGACGGGAAGTCCAGTAGCTGTTTTTGAAAAGGAAAACCAGTGGGAAACTGCTGAGATACCTGGATGGTTTAGTCCAGGGGATTTTTTTTATAATACTGAAAAACTTCCTGCTCCTTTTGGAGAGGATGCGCTTTGCAAAAATACAAAATGTTTTTCAAAACAACTCTGCATAAAATATTGTTGTTTCTACAAAATATCCTGAGCTCCACATATTCCATGCATTATATCTGATTTCCCCATTCCGCGGGTGAAGGTGGGCTGCTGAGTACGTTTGTACTCACCCTTGCTTATTTGTTGTTTTTCAGAAAAGGAGATCGGGTAAGAGTTACGACTGTTCCCAACCTTGCCTATGGCAGTTGGACCGCTAAATTGCTTCACTGCGTATATCGGGCTGCTTCAGCCCCACTCTGATGATATGTCCCGAGTTGTGGACCAACTCTTAAAGTTGATCGCCACCTTTATAGGTTTGTCTCGTTTAAGCAGATCTGAAATCATCTGATGTATAAATGTGTTTACTAGCCTCCTGGGACTAGTAATTGTATCACATTTGAGTCCCAGAGAATTGGGGACGCTTCACCTAAGTACATGCCATCGTGGCAGCCGGAGAGGTCTTGGCGCCCAGTTCGCGTGGTGTCGTGGCCGTCGGAGGAGTGCTGGAGCCTGGCGGGAGGACAGCTGTTGGGGCTGTCGAGTCCTTGCTGACGTCCTCTTGCTTCCGTAAGGGGGCTGAGAGCCGCCGTTGTCACAGGGCATGCGGGGCACCATCATTACTCGCATGGTGGGGCGAGCCAGATGGGACACCGGTCTGGTTCCCCGAAGCCCGAGTCAGCTCGGGGTAGGGTAATGATGGTGCTTCCTGTTGACGTGGTCGGTCCGTACCCTAGGCTGGGCGAGGTGGAGGCTCCTCCGAGGTGGAGGTCGAGGTTGAGCCCCCGGGTCGGGCGAGGCGGAGTTCGTCGTCTTCCGGGGTTGAGCCCTTGTCCGAGCCCTAGGGTCGGGCGAAGCGGAGTTCGCCGTCTTCTGGGGCTGAGCCCGAGTTCGAGCCCTGGGGTCGGGCGAGGCGGAGTTCGCCGTCTTCCGGGGCTGAGCCCGAGTCCGAGCCCTGGGTCGGGCGGAGCGGAGTTCGCTGTCTTCCGGGGCTGAGCCCGAGTCCGAGCCCTGGGTCGGGCGGAGCGGAGTTCGCCGTCTTCCGGGGCTGAGCCCGAGTCCGAGCCCTGGGTCGGGCGGAGCGGAGTTCGCCGTCTTCCGGGGCTGAGCCCGAGTCCGGGCCCTGGGTCGGGCGGAGCGGAGTTCGCCGTCTTCCGGGGCTGAGCCCGAGTCCGAGCCCTGGGTTGGGCGGAGCGGAGTTTCCTATGACGCCCGAGGCCGGCCTTGGCTGCTGTCAGCCTCACTCTGTCGGGTGGCTCAGCAGTCAGAGCGGCGCAGGCGGCGCTGTCCTCTTGTCAGACTAGTCAGTAGAGCGGCGAAGTGACTGCGGTCACTTCGGCTCTGTCGACTGGAGGGCGTGCGTCAGGATAAAGGTGTCAGGCCACCTTTGCATTAAATGCCCCTGCGATTTGGTCGGTCGTCGTGGCGATGTGGCCAAGGTTGCTTCTCGGTGAAGACTGGGCCTCGGGCGAGCCGATAGTGTGCCCGTTGCTGGAGGGGGGTCCTCGGGTGAGACGTAGGTTCTCCAAGGTCGGCTTCCCTTGCCCGAGGCTAGGCTCGGGCGAGGCACGATCGTGTCCCTTGAATGGACCGATCCTTGACTTAATCGCACCCATCAGGCCTTTGCAGCTTTGTGCTGATGGGGGTTACCAGCTGAGATTTAGAGGTCTTGAGGGTACCCCTAATTATGGTCCCCGACAGTAGCCCCCGAGCCTCCAAGGGAGTACTAATACTCGCTTGGAGGCTTTTGTCGCACTTTTTTGCAAGGGGACCAGCCTTTTTCGGTTGCATTCTGTTCCGGTGGGTGCGTGCGAGCGCACCCGCCGGGTGTAGCCCCTGAGGCCTCAGAGGAGTAGTTTTACTCCTTCGAGGTCTTAGTGCGTTTCGCAACACTTCGGCTGGTCTACTTGTTCCCTCATGCGAGCTGGCCGTAGCCTGAGTGCACGGTCGGGTCCCAAGTTCTCGGGCTGGTATGTTGACGCTATCAACGGTTTGGCCGGAGCCGAGGTTGCGAGAGCAGCCCCCGAGCCTCTGCACAGGGCGAGAGGACGGTCAAGGACAGACTCATCTTTTTTACATACGCCCCTGCGTCGCCTTTCAGCAAGGAGGGGGGGGGGAAGTGCCATGTTGCCCTCGGAGGGCGCCGAACATGGTGTTTCCGGTGAGCTGCTGGCGGGTAATCCGAGTGGACGCTCGTGCCCATTTGCTAGGGGTCGGCTAGAGGCCCGGAGGCACGCTCCAAAAGTACCTGCGGGTGATCTGCCGGACCCGGTCCCCTTTGACGGGGTCCGAGGGCTCGATGCCTCCCTCTGATGGGATTCCGTTACAAGATCGCTCCCGCTGGTCTCGGAAATGTCCTAGGGTACCTCGGGAGCGTAGCCCGAGCCTTGGTTATGTATCGAACGTACCCAGGGTCATCCCTCGCTCTGTGTCTGAGGCGACTATGAACCCTTCGAGGGCCAGCCTTCGAACCCCTGATCAGTAATGGGCGTGGAGCCCGAGTGGCCTGAGGCGGCCGTTGAACCCTTCGAGGGGCCGGCCATCGAACCTCTGACCAGTAGTGGGCGCAGAACCCAATCGATCTGAGGCGGCCGTTGAACCCCTCCGAGGGGCCGGCCTTCGAACCTCTGATCAGTAGGGAGGCTCGGAGCCTGTTTCCTTCACGGAGAAGGGTCCTTTTCGGGGTATCCCCCTTTCCCGGTCCCTGTTGTAAGAGAGAGAAAGAGGAAAAGGAAAAGGATACGAAGTCGAATGACGTGGCGTACCTTTTTCGATGTGGTCATTATGGCGAAGGCGAAGCGTCGCTTGCTTCTCCCGCCTGAGGCGCCGCCTGTCCTGCCGCGGAGTTAATGCGATGGGGCGAGCGGTTCGCGAGGCGGTCGTTGCGCGTGTGTGAGCCGTTCGAGGAACGGATCACGGGCGCACTGTCTTCACGCCGTGGGAGAGGGCTCCCTCGCTGCCCCTGGATGGGACGTAAGCTTGGCTGACGACGTGACCGCTGCCCCTGCCCGCCTGTCACCGCCATTACTGCCGGCCCATTTTTGACCGCATTTGACCGTCGCGCTTGGCTGGCACTGTAGGGTTGCCTCGAGTCGTGGTATATGCTCCGCAGTCGAGGGGGCGCAGTAGTGGCGCGAGTGGCGGTGCAGTTGCTCGCACGTAGCAACCGGCATGCCGGTTGCATGACGTGTGGGCCTGGACCTCCGTGCTGGGCGTGTTGGAGTCGAAGGGGCACGCCCACTTGGCACGGTTGCATGCCGCCTACATGGCTGTCTGCCCTTTCGCCCGCTGGTCTGGGCGAAAGTAGAGGAGTGCTTGTAACCGCCGGGTGGTTGCATGCACCGTGCGCGCGTGGCGGTTTGGCTTCTTCTCCCCTGGACCGGCTTGCATGACGTGTGGGACCCAGCCCCCGCGCCGTGGGGGGGAGAATCTTGGAGCGCGTCGGAGAAGACTCAACCCACAACGGTTGAGGGCGCAAGTGGGGAGAGTCGCCTTTAAAAGGGGGCGACCCCCTTGGAGGGCAACCATGTCTTCGCGCTCCCCTCATGCATCGTGTCTTTCCACCTTCCGAGCCCCCGGATGGGGGACGCCCACGATCCTTCCGTCTTGTCATCGGAGAGACGTAGCTTCGAGGAAGTTGGTACCTTTTAGCCACCGTTCGGCTTCAAGGATTTTCATCATGCAGCCCGGCTGCATCCCCTCGCCGGTGGTCACCTAAGACGGTGACCTCCAGCTTGATGGCGGGGAGAAGCGAGTCGGGCTACGATCTTGGTCCCACCCTCAGCCTCAAGGATGTTCATCATCCTTACTAGGGCGGAGGCTAGGCTGAGCCGGAGCTCTACCTCCCGCGTGGGCCGGCTGGCCACTTCCTCTTCCAGCTTCTGGTGGTGGAAACCATCCTCCAGCCTTGCGGAGGAGGCGTCCTCCAGCCATGCCGGGGAAGGCGAACTGTTGTTGTCCAGCTAGGATGCAACATTCCGTCCTTCTCCTCGCTTTCGCGGCGAGGACGGGAGTGAGGACCTGTCGGTGCGCCTTGCCGACCGTCGGCGTTGGTGGAGGGGCGGACGCCGCCGTCCGTGCTGATGTGGTGGCAGCCGGAGGAAGCTCCCCCTCCCATTGAGGCCGTCGGCGCCGCCCACGGGCCGGCCCCCGGCTCTTTGGATTTGATGTCTGTTTCGCGTCCCTTGAGTAGGGACGCGAACGAAAGCCTTCCGGTGGCCGCGTCCGTACTGGGATCATGGCTGCCGCTGTGGGGTTGGAACCGGAGTTCCGTTTGTAATGGCACCTTGAGTGCCGGTGTTTTGTTCAATGCGACTGTCGAGGCCTGAACGTGTATGTATTTTCGGCATGGAGCCGTGTTTTTTCTTCATTTCGAGCACTGAGACTCGCCTTGTCGATTATCTGAACCGCTTCACCGAGCGTGAGTTGCCTCGTGCAAAGGTGACGAGTGAGGTATCCGTATCCCGGAGGAGTAGGAGTCCCTCGGCTCGGTCGGCCTTGCAGTCCGAGGCCCCTCTTGCTTAGTTAAAGGAACCCCTCGGTCGCCCTTCGATGAGCCGAAGCCAGAGGTAGCGGTGTCAGCACGGACGGAGGCAGAGTTGGCTTCGAAAAGGAGGTGTAGTTGACCAGAGCCTGGCCGGGTCGTCCACTGGCGGAACCGACGCCGGAGTTGAGCTACCGAGGCCACAAACCGAGCTGATGTCTTTGGGGGTCAGTTGGCCGAGGCCTCGTGGTGGCCGGCCGAGCCGCCTGCTCGGGCCGGATTCTCGAAGAAGACCCTGGCGGCGATGGCCCAGGTGTGGTGCTGATGTCGTCCTTCAGAGTGGGGGCCCTCCGACAGCGTCGCCGTCCGAGGCTAGGTTAGACCCCGCCGAAGGTGTAGTTGATGCCGAGGGTGCTGCTGCCCCCTTCGGATGTCGACGTCCGAGCCTGCAGGATCAGGTTGTCTTGTAGTGTGTGTATGTTTTCTGCGGCCACCGAGGCCTGAACACACCGTCGTCGTGTTGTAAAGCTGTGTTTCTTTTCCCCTTGTTTCGAGTATCCGGACTCATTTGTCGGTAACAGAATTGTTTGTGCGGGCGAGAGTCGCTCCTCACGGAAGGCGATGAGTGAGGTATCCGTATCCCGGAGGCGTAGGAATCCCTCGGCTCGGTCGGCCTTGCCGCTTACGGGCGCTCTTACTCGTCCATAGGGTTCTGTTACCGACGCAGTCGAGAAGGCCCAAAAAATCATTTCGACGGAGGAGCTCTCGAGCATGAAGACTTGTTCGGTCCGCGGAGTCACTTATCCGAACGCGAGTTACTTATCGCAGAAGGTGATGAGTGAGGTATCCGTATCCCGGAGGCGTAGGAGTCCCTCGGCTCGGTCAGCCTTGGCTGCTTACGTGTACTCCGTCGTTTTCAGGATCCACTTTTGAAGTAGTCGAAGAGCACGAAAGGCATTCTGGCAGAAAAGATTTTTTCTTTTTTCGAGGAAAATTTTGACGCGGAGGGGGTTGCCCCCTTCTAGCCCCCTAGGGAGGGTAGGGCTTTGCCGAGGCAAGGCTGACCCTTCCTTGACGACCAGACTTGGTGTGTGAACGAGGTATACGAGCAACTTGAAAGCATCTTAAGGGTAGAAGCGATGTAGCTGTTGGATGTTCCAGGCGTTGCTGTAGACCTCGCCTTGGCTGTTGGCCAGCTTGTACGTTCCGGGCTTCAGGACCTTGGTGATGACGAACGGCCCTTCCCAGGGAGGCGTGAGTTTGTGCCGCCCTCGGGCGTCTTGTCGCAGCCGAAGCACCAGGTCGCCCACCTAGAGGTCTCGGGACCTAACCCCTCGGGCGTGGTAGCGTCGCAGGGACTGCTGGTACCGCGCCGAGTGTAGTAAGGCCATGTCCCGAGCCTCCTCCAGCTGGTCCAGTGAGTCTTCTCGGTTGGCTCGGTTGCTTTGGTCGGTGTAGGCCCTCGCCCTCGGGGAACCGTATTCCAAGTCTGTGGGCAAGATGGCCTCGGCCCCATAGACTAGAAAGAACGGTGTGAAGCCCGTGGCTTGGCTCGGTGTTGTTCTTAGACTCCAGACCACCAAGGGGAGTTCCTTCGTCCACCGCTTGCCGAACTTGTTGAGGTCGTTGTAGATCCGAGGCTTGAGTCCTTGCAGGATCATGCCATTAGCCCGCTCCACTTGCCCATTCGTCATGGGGTGAGCCACGGCAGCCCAGTCCACCCGGATGTGGTGATCCTCGCAGAAGTCTAGGAACTTTCTGCTGGTGAACTGGGTGCCATTGTCGGTGATGATGGAGTTTGGGACCCCAAAGCGATGGATGATGTTGGTGAAGAACGCCACCGCCTGTTCGGACCTGATGCTGTTTAGGGGTCGGACCTCGATCCACTTGGAGAATTTGTCGATGGCGACCAACAGGTGCGTGTAGCCCCCGGGTGCCTTCTGCAAGGGGCCAACGAGGTCCAGACCCCACACGGCAAACGACCAGGTGATGGGTATGGTCTGCAGAGCCTGAGCGGGCAGGTGGGTCTGCCTCGCATAGAACTGACACCCTTCGCAGGTGCGGACAATTCTAGTAGCGTCGGCCACCGTCGTCGGCCAGTATAATCCTTGTCGAAAGGCGTTTCCAACGAGGGTTCGAGGTGCTGCGTGATGGCCGCAAGCCCCCGAGTGTATCTCTTGCAAGAGCTCCTGGCCTTCGGCGATGGAAATGCATCACTGGAGGATGCCTGAGGGGCTGCGGTGATAGAGCTCCTTCCCATCTCCTAGCAAGACAAAAGACTTGGCGCGCCGCGCCAACCGCCGAGCTTCGGCTTGGTCGAGGGGAAGCTCTCCTCGGCGGAGATATTGCAGGTACGGGGTCTGTCAGCTTTGATTAGGCGTGACCTCGCTCTGTTCCCCCTCGACGCGCAGTGCCTCACCCTCGGGGGCCGAGGGTACCTCGGGCTGAGCCGAGGGTACCTCGGACCGTGCCGAGGGTACCTCGAACTGGGCCGAGGGTATCTCGGACTGAGCCGAGGATACCTCGGACTCAGCCGAAGGTGCCTCGGGCTCAGGCGTGTCCTCGGTCTTGACGGAGGGTTGATGCAGGTCTCGGGAGAATACGTCCGGGGGAACTGTTGTTCGTCCCGAGGCTATTTTAGCCAACTCGTCCGCGGTCTCGTTGTAGCGTCGGGTGATGTGGTTGAGCTCGAGCCCATAGAACTTGTCTTCCAGGCGCCGAACCTCATCGCAGTAGGCTTCCATCTTCGGGTCGCGGCAATGGGAGTTCTTCATAACTTGGTCGATGACGAGCTGCGAGTCACCGGGAGCGTCGAGGCGTCGGACCCCTAGCTCGATGGTGATTCGCAACCCGTTTACCAGAGCCTCATACTCTGCCACATTGTTGGACGCCGGGAAGTGGAGGCGTAGCACGTAGCGTAGGTGCTTTCCGAGGGGCGAGACGAAGAGGAGGCCTACGCCGGCCCCTGTCTTCATCAGCGACCCATCGAAAAACATGGTCCAGAGCTTCGGTTGGATCGGAGCCGTCGGGAGCTGGGTGTCAGCCCATTCAGCCACGAAGTCCGCCAAGACTTGGGACTTGATAGCCTTCCGAGGGGCGAACGAGATCGTCTCGCCCATGATCTCCACCGCCCACTTTGCAATTCTACCCGAGGCCTCTCGGGACTGGATGATCTCTCCCAGGGGGAAGGATGACACCACAGTCACCGGATGAGACTCGAAGTAGTGTCGCAACTTCCGCCGTGTCAGGATCACCGCGTACAGCAGCTTCTGGATTTGTGGGTAGCGGATCTTGGTCTCGGACAGTACCTCACTGATGAAGTAGATTGGCCTCTAGACGGGCAATGCATGCCCTTCTTCTCGTCTCTCAACCACGATCGCGGCGCTAACCACCTAGGTGGTTGCGGCGATGTAGATCAAGAGGGCTTCTCCGGCAGCGGGGGGCACCAAGATGGGCGCGTTCGTGAGGAGCGCCTTCAGGTTCCTGAGGGCTTCCTCGGCCTCGGGAGTCCAAGTGAAGCACTCGGCCTTCCTTAAGAGGCGGTACAGAGGCAGACCTCTTTCGCCGAGGTGCGAGATGAAGCGGCTCAGAGCCGCGAGACATCCCATGACCCTCTGTACGCCTTTCAAGTCCTTGATTGGCCCCATGCTGGTGATGGTTGTAATCTTCTCCGGGTTGGCTTTGATGCCCCGCTCGAAGACGATGAACCCCAAGAGCATGCCTCGGGGGACCCCAAAGACATACTTTTCGGGATTAAGCTTCACGCCTTTTGCCTTGAGACATCGGAATGTCGCTTCAAGGTCGGAAAGGAGGTCGGAGGCCTTCCTCGTCTTGACTACGATGTCATCGACGTAGGCCTCGACCGTTCGGCCGATGTGTTCGCCAAACACATGGTTCATGCATCACTGGTACGTTGCCCCCGCATTCCTCAAACCAAACAGCATTGTAACATAGCAGTACATGCCGAAGGGTGTGATGAATGAAGTCGCGAGCTGGTCGGACTCTTTCATCCTGATCTGGTGATACCCTGAGTAGGCATCGAGGAAAGATAGGGTTTCGCACCCAGCAATGGAATCCACGATCTGATCGATGCGAGGCAGAGGGTAGGGAACTTTCGGACATGCTTTGTTTAGACCAGTGTAGTCTACACACATCCGCCATTTCCCCCCTTTCTTTCTCACAAGCACAGGGTTGGCAAGCCATTCGGGATGGAATACCTCTTTGATGAACCCTGCCGCCATTAGCTTGTGGATCTCCTCGCCTATGGCTCTGCGCTTTTCTTCGTCGAATCGGCGCAGAGGCTGCTTCACGGGTCAGGCCCCAGCTCGAATATCCAGAGAGTGCTCGGCGACTTCCCTCGGTATGTCGGGCATGTCTGAGGGACTCCACGCAAAAACGTCGGCGTTTGCGCGGAGAAAGTCGACGAGCACTGCTTCCTATTTGGGGTCGAGCTCGGAGCCGATCCGGATCTGCTTGGAGGCGTCGTTGCAGGGGTCGAGAGGGACGGACTTGACCGTCTCCGCTGGTTCGAAGTTGTCGGCGTGGCGCTTCACGTCGGGCGCCTTCCTAGAGAGGCTCTCCAGGTCAGCGATGAGGGCTTCAGATTCGGTGAGGGCCTCGGCGTACTCCACGCACTCCACATCACATTCGTATGCGTGTCGGTACGTGGGCCCGACGGTGATGACCCCGTTGGGGCTCGGCATCTTGAGCTTGAGGTAGGTGTAGTTGGGGACGGCCATGAACTTGGCGTAGCATGGCCTCCCCAGCACTGCGTGGTAGGTCCCTCGAAACCCGACCACTTCAAACGTGAGGGTCTCCTTTCGAAAGTTGGAGGGCGTCCCGAAGCAGACGGGTAGGTCGAGTTGTCCGAGGGGTTGAACGCGCTTCCCGGGGACGATCCTGTGGAAAGGCGCAGCGCTCGTCCGGACTGAGGACAGATCGATCCGCAGAAGCCCGAGGGTCTCGGCGTAGATGATGTTGAGGCCGCAGCCTCCGTCCATGAGGACCTTGGTGAGCCTGACGTTGCCAATGATGGGGTCGACAACGAGTGGGTATCTCCCCGGGCTCGGCACGTAGTCTGGATGGTCGGCCTGGTCGAAGGTGATGGGCTTGTCGGACCAGTCTAGGTAGACTGGCGCCGCCACCTTTACCGAGCAGACCTCCCGACGCTCTTGCTTGCGGTGCCGAGCCGAGGCGTTTGCCACTTGCCCGCCATAGATCATGAAGCAGTCGCGGACCTCGGGGAACCCTCCTGCCTTGTGATCTTCCTCCTTTGCGTCGTCGAGGGCCTTGCCACCCTCCGCGGGTGGCCCGGCCTTGTGGAAGTGTCATCGAAGCATGGCACACTCCTCAAGGGTATGCTTGACGGGCCCCTGATGATAGGGGCACGGCTCCTTGAGCATCTGGTCGAAGAGGTTGGCACCTCCGGGAGGCTTCCGAGGGTTCTTGTACTCGGCGGCGTCGCGTTTCGCTTGCGACTTCTTCTTGCCCTTCTTCTTGGCGCCGCGCTGAGTTGACGCCTCGGGAGCATCTTCCGGTGGGTGGCCCTGGGGCTGCTTGTCCTTCCGGAAAATGGCCTCAACCGCCTCCTGGCCAGAGGCGAACTTGGTGGCGATGTCCATCAGCTCGCTCGCCCTGGTGGGGGTCTTGCGACCCAGCTTGCTCACCAGGTCGCGGCAGGTGGTGCCGGCGAGGAACGCGCCGATGACATCTGAATCGGTGACGTTGGGCAGCTCTGTGCGCTGCTTCGAGAATCGCCGGATGTAGTCCCGGAGAGGCTCTCCCGGCTGCTGGCGGCAGCTTCGGAGATCCCAGGAGTTCCCAGGGCGCACGTACGTGCCCTAGAAATTGCCGGTGAAGGCTTGGACCAGGTCGTCCCAGTTGGAGATTTGCCCCGGGGGCAGGTGCTCCAGCCAGGCTCGAGCGGTGTCGGAGAGGAACAGGGGGGAGGTTGCGGATGATGAGGTTGTCATCGTCCGTTCCACCCAGTTGGCAGGCCAGCCGATAGTCCGCGAGCCACAGTTCCGGTCTCGTCTCCCCCGAGTACTTTGTGATAGTAGTCGGGGTTCGGAACCGGGTAGGGAACGGTGCCCGTCGTATGGCGCAGCTGAAAGCCTGCGGACCGGGTGGTTCGGGCGAAGGACTCCGATCCTCCCCGCTGTCGTAGCGTCCCCCACGCCTAGGGTGGTAGCCTCGGCGCGCCCTGTCATCGAGGTGGGCCCGACGGCTGTGATGATGGCGCTCGTTGCCGAGGCGACCCGGGGCCGCAGGCGCTGTGTTGCGCGTGCGCCTGGAGTGGACCGAGGCTTCCCGCATGAATCGGAAAGTCATGACGCGATGTTCTGAGGGGAACCCCTGCCTTCGGGAGGCAGAGCTTTCGGCCCGTCGGACCGCGGCGTCCTCCAGGAGATTCTTGAGCTCTCCCTGGATACGCCGCCCCTCGGTGGTTGATGGCTCCGGCATCGCACGGAGGAGTATTGCCGCTGCAGCCAGGTTCTGGCCGACTCCGCTGGAATCCGGCGGTGGCCTCACCCTGACGTCGTCGGCGATGCGGTGCTGGATGTCCTGGGGGAGATGACGCGCTTCTCCGGCCGGGGGTTGGACCGCCCATTCCTGCCCGATGTCCCGGCGGATTGGCACAAGCGTTCCTGCTCCCTCGTCGAGCCTGGCCTACCTCTCGCGGATTTGCTCGAGCTGTGGGTCAGGACCTCCTGCCGGGACGGGGACCACAGCTAGCTCCCGAAGGATGTCAACGCGAGGCACGGGCCTAGGGGGATCACCGTTTTCCGGCATACCAAGATGGTTACCTTCGCCGGGACCCCCTAGATCGACGTGGAAACATTCACGACTTGGGTCGCGGTCCTTGTTGTCAAGGCCGCGGCTGCCGTCGGAACAGTCGGAAAGGCAGTAGTCACATGCGGTCATGAAGTCCCGCACGGCACTGGGGTTACCAAGTCCGGAGAAATCCCAACAGAGGTCGGGCTCGCCATCTTCCTTGGACCCCGATGGCTCGTAGGTCGAGTCGGCCGTCAGTCGGTCCCAGGGTGACCGCACACGATACCCCAGAGGGTTTGGACTCGCCTCTAAGAGAGTGCTCACCGAAGCGGAGTCGCTTGGTGGGTCGAGGCCGAATCCAAAAGACACGAGATGGGAATCGGTCGGTACCTTTCGGTCGACGGTCGGTGACGAGGTCGCGTCTGGGACTGACTGCACCGTTGTCTCAGGTACAAGGGTGACGCCCAACAAGTCCTTCGCGAGCGTGCTGGCGTCATGCGTTTGCTTGAGATTGGCGTGTTGCGGGGAGGCGGCGCTCGTCTTCGTCTCAGACGCGAGATCGATGCCCGACGCGCCCTCCGTTGGGGCGCCGGCGTCGCCGACTCGCTCGACAGCCAACGAGGTGCCGCTTCCCGCTTGGCCTTGGTTGCCCCGCCTCCTCCTCCGTCGGCGGGGGAGGGGACGGGACAAGCCTGAATGTCGTCCTTCCACCACGTGGGGAAGGCGTCGTCGATTTCCCCACCGGTGAGCGGGTTGTCGACCGCCATTGTCACTGTCGCACGGCGGGGAAGGAGTATCATGTCGTAGCTGCCGTCGAGGGACATGAACTCAAGATTCCCGAAACGGAGCACCGTCCCGGGCTGGAAAGGTTGCTGGAGACTGCCCATCTGGAGCTTGACGAGAAGCTGTTCGTCAACACGCAGCAGGCCCCTACCTGGCGCGCCAACTGTCGGTGCTTTGAAACCCGGGGGGTCCCTGGACCGACGAGTGAATTGTCGTCGCGTGCCCCAGCCCAGATGGGTCGACGCGAGGCAGAACGCGAAGGGGGGAAAGGAAGCAGCCGGAGGGAGGCAGGCGTGAGAGAGCGGATCCCGCGGCCTTCGTGTTAGCCCCGCGCCTGAGTCGGGTGCGCTTGCAGTAGGGGGATACAAGCGTCCATGCGGGAGTGGGAGCGAGCGGCCTTGCGCGAGCGCCGTCCCGTCCTTCTCTGCGCGGGCCAACCTTCTGTAAGAGGGCCCTGGTCCTCCCTTTTATAGGCGTAAGGAGAGGATCCAGGTGTACAATGGGGAGTGTAGCAATGTTCTAACGTGTCTAGCGGTGGGGAGCTAGCGCCCTAAGTACATGCCATCGTGGCAGTCGGAGAGGTCTTGGCGCCCAGTTCGCGTGGTGTCGTGGCCGTCGGAGGAGTGCTGGAGCCTGGCGGGAGGACAGCTGTTGGGGCTGTCGAGTCCTTGCTGACGTCCTCTTGCTTCTGTAAGGGGGCTGAGAGCCGCCATCGTCACAGGGCATGCGGGGCGCCATCATTACTCGCATGGTGGGGCGAGCCAGATGGGACGCCGGTCTGGTTCCCCATAGCCCGAGTCAGCTCGGGGTAGGGTAATGATGGCGCTTCCTGTTGACGTGGTCGGTCCGTACCCTAGGCTGGGCGAGGTGGAGGCTCCTCCGAGGTCGAGGTCGAGGTCGAGCCCCCGGGTCGGGCGAGGCGGAGTTCGTCGTCTTCCGGGGTTGAGCCCATGTCTGAGCCCTGGGGTTGGGCGAGGCGGAGTTCGCCGTCTTCCGGGGCTGAGCCCGAGTCCGAGCCCTGGGGTCGGGCGAGGCGGAGTTCGCCGTCTTCCGGGGCTGAGCCCGAGTCCGAGCCCTGGGTCGGGCGGAGCGGAGTTCGCCGTCTTCCGAGGCTGAGCCCGAGTCCGAGCCCTGGGTCGGGCGGAGCGGAGTTCGCCGTCTTCCAGGGCTGAGCCCAAGTCCGAGCCCTGGGTCGGGCGGAGCGGAGTTCGCCGTCTTCCGGGGCTGAGCCCGAGTTCGGGCCCTGGGTCGGGCGGAGCGGAGTTCGCCGTCTTTCAGGGCTGAGCCCGAGTCCGAGCCCTAGGTCGGGCAGAGCGGAGTTTCCTATGACGCCCGAGGCCAGCCTTGGCTGCTGTCAGCCTCACTCTGTCGGGTGGCTCAGCAGTCGGAGCGGTGCAGGCAGCGCTGTCCTCTTGTCAGACTGGTCAGTAGAGCGGCGAAGTGACTACGGTCACTTCGGCTCTGTCGACTGGAGGGCGTGCGTCAGGATAAAGGTGTCAGGCCACCTTTGCATTAAACGCCCCTGCGATTTGGTCGGTCGTCGTGGCGATGTGGCCAAGGTTGCTTCTCGGTGAAGACTGGGCCTCGGGCGAGCCGATAGTGTGCCCGTTGCTGGAGGGGGGTCCTCGGGCGAGACGTAGGTTCTCCGAGGTCGGCTTCCCTTGCCCGAGGCTAGGCTCGGGCGAGGCACGATCGTGTCCCTTGAATGGACCGATCCTTGACTTAATCGCACCCATCAAGCCTTTGCAGCTTTGTGCTGATGGGGGTTACCAGCTGAGATTTAGAGGTCTTGAGGGTACCCCTAATTATGGTCCCTGACAGTTTGCTACAAGTGTGGTAAGCCTGGTCACTTTATTGCTAAATGTCCATTATCAAGTGATAGTGACAGGGGCGACGACAAAAAGGGGAGAAGAAAGGAGAAAAAGAGGTACTACAAGAAGAGGGGCGGCGATGCCCATGTGTGCCGCGAATGGGACTCCGAGGAGAGCTCCACCGACTCCTCCTCCGACGAGGATGCCGCCAACATCGCCGTCACCAAGGGACTTCTCTTCCCCAACGTCGGCCACAAATGCCTCATGGCAAAGGACGGCAAAAGGAAGAAGGTTAAATCCAAATCCTCCACTAAATATGAGTCCTCTAGTGATGATAATGCTAGTGATGAGGAAGATAATTTGCGTACCCTTTTTGCCAACCTAAACATGCAACAAAAGGAAAAATTAAATGAACTAATTAGTGCCATCCATGAGAAGGATGAACTCTTGGACTCCCAAGAGGACTTCCTAATCAAGGAAAACAAAAAGCATGTTAAGGTTAAAAATGCTTACGCTCTAGAAGTTGAAAAATGTGAAAAATTGTCTAGTGAGCTAAGCACTTGCTATGAGACCATTGACAACCTTAGAAATGAGAATGCTAATTTGTTAGCTAAGGTTGATTCAAATGTTTGTGATGTTTCAATTCCCAATCTTAGAAATAATAATGATGATTTGCTTGCTAAGATTGAAGAATTGAATAATTCTCTTGCCAGCCTTAGGATTGAAAATGAAAAATTTCTTGCTAAGACTAAAGATTTTGATGTTTGCAATGTTACTATTTCTAACCTTAGAAGTGAAAATGATATATTACATGCTAAGGTTGTAGAACTAAAATCTTGCAAACCCTCTACATCTACTATTGAGCATGTTTCTATTTGCATTAGATGTAGAGATGTTGATATTGATGCTATTCATGATCATATGGTCTTAATTAAACAACAAAATGATCATATAGCAAAATTAGATGCTAAAATTGTCGAGCATAACTTAGAGAATGAAAAGTTTAAATTTGCTAGAAGTATGCTCTATAGTGGGAGACGCCCTGGCATCAAGGATGGCATTGGCTTCCAAAGGGGAGACAATGTCAAACTTAATGCCCCTCCTAAAAGATTGTCTAATTTTGTTAAGGGCAAGGCTCCCATGCCTCAGGATAACGAGGGTTACATTTTGTACCCTGCCGGTTATCCCGAGAGCAAGATTAGGAGAATTCATTCTAGGAAGTCTCACTCTGGCCCTAATCATGCTTTTATGTATAAGGGTGAGTCATCTAGCTCTAGGCAACCAACCCGTGCTAAGTTGCCTAAGAAGAAAACTCCTAATGCATTAAATGATCATGACATTTCATTTAAAACTTTTGATGCATCATATGTTTTAACTAACAAATCCGGCAAGGTAGTTGCCAAGTTTGTTGGGGGCAAACACAAGGGCTACAAGACTTGTGTTTGGGTACCCAAAGTTCTTGTGTCTAATGCCAAAGGACCCAAAACCGTTTGGGTACCTAAAGTCAAGAACTAAATTTGTTTTGTAGGTTTATGCATCCGGGGGTTCAAGTTGGATCATCGATAGCGGGTGCACAAACCACATGATAGGGGAGAAGAAAATGTTCTCCTCCTACGAGAAAAACCAAAATCCCCAATGAGCTATCACATTCGGGGATGGAAACCAAGGTTTGGTCAAAGGTCTGGGTAAAATAGCTATATCTCCTGACCATTCCATTTCCAATGTTTTTCTTGTTGATTCATTAGATTACAACTTGCTTTCCGTATCTCAATTATGCAAAATGGGCTACAACTGTCTATTCACTGATGTTGGTGTCACTGTCTTTAGAAGAAGTGATGATTTAATAGCATTTAAGGGAGTGTTAGAGGGTCAGCTATACTTGGTAGATTTTGATAGAGCTGAACTCGACACTTGCTTAGTTGCTAAGACTAACATGGGTTGGCTCTGGCACCGCCGACTAGCCCATGTTGGAATGAAGAATCTTCATAAGCTTCTAAAAGGAGAACACATTTTAGGATTAACAAATGTTCATTTTGAGAAAGACATGATCTGTAGTGCATGCCAAGCAGGGAAGCAAGTTGGTGTTCATCATCCACACAAGAACATCATGACGACTGACAGGCCACTGGAGCTCCTACAGATGGACCTATTCGGCCCGATCGCTTACATAAGCATCGGCGGGAGTAAGTACTGTCTAGTTATTGTGGATGATTATTCTCGCTTCACTTGGGTATTCTTCTTGCAGGAAAAATCACAGACCCAAGAAACCTTAAAGGGATTCTTGAGACGGGCTCAAAATGAGTTCGGCTTAAGGATCAAGAAAATAAGAAGCGACAACGGGACGAAGTTCAAGAATTCACAAATTGAAGGCTTTCTTGAGGAGGAGGGGATCAAGCATGAGTTCTCTTCTCCCTACACCCCACAACAAAATGGTGTAGTGGAGAGGAAGAATCAAACTCTATTGGACATGGCAAGAACCATGCTTGATGAGTACAAGACGTCGGATCGGTTTTGGGCCGAGGCGGTTAACACCGCTTGCTACGCCATCAACCGGTTATATCTACACTGAATCCTCAAGAAGACATCATACGAACTCCTAACCGGTAAAAAGCCCAACATTTCATATTTTAGAGTCTTTGGTAGCAAATGCTTTATTCTTGTTAAAAGAAGTAGAAGATCTAAATTTGCTCCTAAGACTGTAGAAGGCTTTTTACTAGGATATGATTCAAACACAAGGGCATATAGAGTCTTTAACAAGTCCTCAGGACTAGTTGAAGTTTCTTGTGACGTTGTGTTTGATGAGACTAACGGCTCTCAAGTAGAGCAAGTTAATCTTGATGAGTTAGGTGAAGAAGAGGCTCCATGCATCGCGCTAAGGAACATGTCCATTGGGGATGTGTGTCCTAAGGAATCCGAAGAGCCTCCAAATGCACAAGATCAACCATCCTCCTCCACGCAAGCATCCCCACCAACTCAAATTGAGGATGAGGCTCAAGTTGATGAAGGAGAAAATCAAAATGATGAGCCACCTCAAGATGACGGCAATGATCAAGGGGGAGATACAAATGATCAAGACAAGGAGGATGAAGAACCAAGGCCGCCACACCCAAGAGTCCACCAAGCAATCCAACGAGATCACCCCGTCGACACCATCCTCGGCGACATTCATAAGGGGGTAACCACTAGATCTCGTGTTGCACATTTTTGTGAGCATTACTCTTTTGTTTCCTCTATTGAGCCACATAGAGTAGAGGAAGCACTCCAAGATTCGGATTGGGTGATGGCGATGCAAGAGTAGCTCAACAACTTCACGAGGAACGAGGTATGGCATTTAGTTCCACGTCCTAACCAAAATGTTGTAGGAACCAAGTGGGTCTTCCGCAACAAGCAAGATGAGCATGGTGTGGTGACAAGGAACAAAGCTCAACTTATGGCCAAGGGATACTCCCAAGTCGAAGGTTTGGATTTTGGTGAAACCTATGCACCCGTAGGTAGGCTTGAGTCAATTCGTATATTATTAGCCTATGCTACTTACCATGGCTTCAAGCTTTACCAAATGGACGTGAAGAGTGCCTTCCTCAATGGACCAATCAAGGAAGAGGTCTATGTTGAGCAACCTCCCGGCTTTGAAGACAGTGAGTACCCTAATCATGTCTATAGGCTCTCTAAGGCGCTTTATGGGCTCAAGCAAGCCCCAAGAGCATGGTATGAATGCCTAAGAGATTTCCTTATTGCTAATGGCTTCAAAGTCGACAAGGATGATCCTACTTTATTTACTAAAACTCTTGACAATGATTTATTTGTATGCCAAATTTATGTTGATGATATTATATTTGGGTCTACTAACGAATCTACATGAGAAGAATTTAGTAGGATCATGACACAGAAATTCGAGATGTCAATGATGGGGGAGTTGAAGTATTTTCTAGGATTCCAAGTCAAGCAACTTCAAGAGGGCACCTTCATTAGCCAAACGAAGTATACTCAAGACATTCTAAACAAGTTTGGAATGAAGGATGCCAAGCCCATCAAGACTCCCATGGGAACAAATGGACATCTCGACCTCGACACGGGAGGTAAATCCGTCGATCGAAAGGTATACCGGTCGATGATAGGTTCATTACTCTATTTATGTGCATCTCGACCGGACATTATGCTTTTCGTATGCATGTGTGCAAGATTCCAAGCCGACCCTAAGGAATCTCACCTTACGGCTGTAAAACAAATCTTGATATATTTGGCTTGTACTCCTAAGTTTGGGCTTTGGTACCCTCGGGGATCCACATTTGATTTAATTGGTTATTCTGATGCCGATTGGGTGGGGTGTAAGATTAATAGAAAGAGCACATCGGGGACTTGCCAGTTCTTGGGAAGGTCCTTGGTGTCTTGGGCTTCAAAGAAGCAAAATTCGGTCGCTCTTTCTATCGCTGAAGCCGAGTATATTGCCGCAGGCCATTGTTGCGCGCAATTGCTTTGGATGAGGCAAACCCTGCGGGACTATGGTTACAAATTAACCAAAGTTCCTCTTCTATGTGATAATGAGAGTGCAATCCGCATGGCGGATAATCCCGTTGAGCATAGCCGCACTAAACACATAGCCATTCGGTATCATTTTCTTAGGGATCACCAACAAAAGGTGGATATCGAGATTGCATATATTAACACTAAAGATCAATTAGCCGATATCTTTACCAAGCCATTGGATGAACAAACTTTTACCAGACTTAGGCATGAGCTAAATATTCTTGATTCTAGAAATTTGTTTTGATATCTTGCATGCATAGCTCATAAATATACCTTTGATCATGTCTCTTTTATATATGCTATGACTAATGTGTTTTCAAATGAATTTCAAACCAAGTCATAGGTGTATTGAAAGGGAATTGGAGTCCTCGGCGAAGACAAAGGCTTCCACTCCACTCCATAACTCATCCTTCGCCATCGCTCCAAGCATCTCTCCGTCTTTGGTATAATCTTCACTCATATATTTTATTTGCCAAAGGGGAGAAAATAGTTAGAAAAGGGCTTATATTTCACTCAAAGTATCCGTTTTTGGCGATTCATGCCAAAGGGGGAGAAAGTATTAGCCCAAAGCAAAAGGACCGCACCACCACCCTATTTTTAAAAACTAATGATTTTCGATTGGTGAATTTTAAATTGGTATCTTATTGTGTTCAAAAGGGGGAGAAAGTAGTATTTTCAAAATTGATATCTTAAAACCCTCTTGAACACTAAGAGGAAGATTTTATTTAGGGGGAGTTTTGTTTTAGTCAAAGGAAAAGCATTTGAAACAAGGGGAGAAAATTTCAAAACTTGAAAATGCTTAGCAAAATCTTATTTATTTACCTTTGACTATTTGCAAAAGAACTTTGAAAAGGATTTACAAAAAGAATTTGCAAAAACAAAACATGTGGTGTAAGCGTGGTCCAAAATGTTAAAAAAAGAAACAATCCATGCATATCTAGTAAGTAATATTTATTGGCTCAATTCTAAGTAACCTTTGCACTTACAATTTACAAACTAGTTCAATTATGCACTTCTACACTTGCTTTGGTTTGTGTTGGCATCAATCACCAAAAAGGGGGAGATTGAAAGGGGGTTAGGCTTACACCTATTTTCTAAATTAATTTTGGTGGTTGAATTGCCCAACACAAATAATTGGACTAACTAGTTTGCTCTAGTCTATAAGTTATACAGGTGCTAAAGGTTCACAAAAGGCCAATAAAAAGACCAAGAAAAGGGTTCAACAAAAAGAGCAAAGAGACAACCGAAGGCACCCTAGTCTGGCGCACCGGACTGTCCGGTGTGCCACTGGACAGTGTCCGGTGCACCAGGGAACTCCAAGCTGAACTTCGCACCTTCGGGAAAACTCAGAGGCGCCGCGCTATAATTTACCGGACTGTCCGGTGCTCCAAGGAGAAGCGACTCTGAACTCGCCAGCTTCGGGAATCCGCTCCGCTATAATTCACCGGACATGTCCGGT
This sequence comes from Zea luxurians, assembly GCA_029449295.1. Classification (NCBI taxonomy): domain Eukaryota; kingdom Viridiplantae; phylum Streptophyta; class Magnoliopsida; order Poales; family Poaceae; genus Zea; species Zea luxurians. Next base: position 215,250,051 of record JAOPSE010000002.1, read on the forward strand.
GTACACCGGACTGTCCGGTGTAACGACGGAGCAACGACTAGTCTGCGCCAACGGTCACCTGCTACAGCATTAAATGCGCGCCAGCGCGCGCAGAGGAGTAGAGCACGCGCGGGTGGCACACCGGACAGTCTACAGTACATGTCTGGTGCACCACCGGACAGCCAGACGACCCCACAAGACAGAGCTCAACGGTCGAACCCTAACGGTCTGCTGACGTAGGCTGGCGCACCGGACAGTGTCCGGTGGCGCACCGGACTGTCCGGTGCGCCATGCGACAGCAGCCTTCATCAAACGGCTAGTTTGGTGGTTGGGGCTATAAATACCCCCAACCACCCCACATTCAAGTCATCCAAGTTTTCACACTTCTACACCTTACAAGAGCTCTAGCATTCAATTCTAGAGACACCCAAGTGATCAAATCCTCTCCAATTCCACACAAGGCTTTAGTGATTAGTGAGAGAGATTTGTTGTGTTCTTTTGAGCTCTTGCGCTTGGATTGCTTCTTTTCTTTCTCATTTGTTCTTGTGATCAAAACTCAATTGTAACCGAGGCAAGAGACACCAATTGTGTGGTGGTCCTTGCAGGAAAGTTTTGTTCCCGATTGATTTGAGAAGAGAAGCTCACTCGGTCCGAGGGACCGTTTGAGAGAGGGAAAGGGTTGAAATAGACCCGGCCTTTGTGGCCTCCTCAACGGGGAGTAGGTTTGAGAGAACCGAACCTCGGTAAAACAAATCCACGTGTCTCACTCTTTATTCACTCGCGATTTGTTTTGCGCCCTCTCTCTCGGACTCATTATTATTTCTAACGCTAACCCGACTTGTAGTTGTGATTAAGTTTGTAAATTTCAGATTCGCCCTATTCACCCCCCTTTAGGTGACTTTCAGTACCTGTCCTTACAATCAAATAGATTGTCCCAAAGCCCCCATATTCTAGGAGCCCAAGTTATGCTATTGAAAATTCGTTCATCTAGCAGTTCCGATTTGACCATTTCGTTCCCTTTTTCAAACTCCACTTCTTTTCATATAGCATCCCTAATAAAAAAGAGAACAATATCCATTTTAAAACATTTCTAACAGATTCCTTGGTTCGGACCGACGAAGTAATGGCACTCGATTATTATCAACCCGACTGCAATCTTTTTCTGTCGGTAAGGATTGCACCAGAGCACCTCCTACTTTTAATAGGCCATGAACTATAGATAGAGAAGAATCATTCTGAGCGAGTCCATAAGAAGCGACCCACTTTTTCATCGGTTTCGAGGGAAGACCAAAGATCTTGCGCGTCCGGTCCGCCAGAAAAACTCAAAAGAGAAAAAGTCTCGTTAATCTCTTCATGCTTGTTCTAAGTTCGAAGTACCGTTTGGCCAAATAAAAAATCGCTTTCTAACACGATTACCGAAAGGCAGAACAAGGAATGAGAATGACATAACAGAGAATAGTGGCAGAACACGAAATGACAGACTACTCTTGTAGCCTTAACAAGTAGTAGAGATTATATAATTCTTGATTTTAAAAGTTTTTACATTCTATTTGTTTTCATGGTTATATATTTTTTATTTATTTAATTATGTACTTGAATGAATTAGTATTTTAATAGAACGTCGTGTTTTGTTTTTACTAAAATTATGTAAAAGAAAAGATGGCGTGACATTAAGAAGACTAAGATTAGGGATGGCAACAGGGAATTTCCTGTCAGGCAAATGGCTCTCCATCCCCGTTCTAGCGGAGAGAAAAATCCCACGTCCTCGTTCCCGCGAACGTTGACGGAGGAGCCTTTTCTCCCATCCCCGTCAGGAATTTATCCCGTGGGAAACCCTGCGGGGAATCTATCCTCGCTAGAAGTATAATATTTATAGATAAAATTAAATTATTATATCAAATTAATACAAATTTAATAAACAAGATTTAAAACTACAAGAGACATATACTTTAGAATTTAGTTTGCTATTTTATAATATGCTATGTTTAGAGTCTTTACTATAATTTTAACAAGTAAATTGACTAATTTTGATAAAAAAGTTTCACGGGCGGGTACACGGGAATGGGAATGGTTCCTCGTTTTCGTCTCCGCGAACCCGAGGAAGATCAAAATTTTCCCATTTAGATCCCTGCGGGGACAAAATTACTTCCGTACCCGTTCCTAACAGAGGAATTCCCGCGGGGAATCAGAAACCGAGTTTTCATTGCCATCTCTAACTAAGATGGCGTTAAAGATTATGTACTAGAACGTCATAGTAGATAAACGCGGACAATGATTAATAGTGCGATCGATAGTATGATCAATAAATGGCATAATGACTGTGCGCTAAAATGTTGTGATAGATAGAGGCGGATAATAATCGTTAGGGTGGTCGATAGTGCGATTACATTAGCAGTGCGTTTGGATGTTGGAATTTAGACTCGGAATTCAGAATTGGAATTGACAAACCCGAATTCTGGTGTTTGGATGGTCACAGTATTTGGAATTGGAAATCCACCAAATTCCAGCCGGTATTCAACTCTACACACGCCTCCACTCTCCAATTCCGACCCTCCACCCTCTGATTTGCTCGGAATTGAACTGGATTTGATATTGGATCCGATTTCCAAAGCCAGGCTGATTTGGTATTGGATCCAATTCAATTCTACCATCTCCAATTCCAACATCGAAACGGAGCCTAGGCGACTTGGAGTTGAAAAGGATGAGCTGGAGGGAAAGAGCGCCGGAGCCGGAGACCCTCGTCTTGGCTGTTTCTTGCGCTGGCGCTCCGTGGTTGGTCTGACCGGCCAAAGCTGGCGACGCGGCGGCGCTCATTGTGGTGACCCGTGGTTAGGCGGCTAGCTAACTCGTGTGGACTGCCGATGCCGTTAGGGTCAAGCTAAGCACTGTTGCTGTGGTGCTGTTAATCGTCCGATCTTGTGTGTGTGCTGCGTGCGTGCGTGGGTGTCGTACGTGAGGTGGCAATGGGTAATCGCTATCTAAAACCCGGTGGGTTTTTGCTCTATTAGGGTATGAGTTTGAGTCAATTTCTCTACCCATGAATTTGTTAATGAGTTTAAATAGAAACCCAACGGATACGTGGTCATGGATTTGTTCTTCCACTACCTATACCCGTAAAACCGTGGGTTTTTAAAACCCGCCTTAAAATCAACATTCCTTATAAATATGTCTCATAATATTATTAATTGAATATGTTCTAATTGAAATAAACTTCATATAACAAATTTTAGGCTAAAATTAGTTATCATTTGTTCCTTTTATGCTAGCTTATTAATGTATTAATTGTCATTTGCATGATAACTTATTTTTTATGTTGATGTTAGTGGGTATGGGAAACCCGTTGGGTACCCGAAACCCGCATGGTTATGAGTTTGGGCAAAATTTTATACCCGTTATGGGTATGAGTTTTTTAGCGGGCGTATTTTTTCTTCGCGGGTATGGATTTGAGCAATTAATATCCAACGAGTTTTTACCCATTGCCATCTCTAGTACATACAGGGTGTAGAGAGCGCGTGCGATTTGCAAACGTACGTAGCGTAGAGTGGTTTGGAGAAGTAATCAAATCAAAACCAAATGCTGGATCCATGCGGCTACCTGAAAGCGACCGCCCCGCCCCCGCCTCCGTCGTCCCCAACGGCACGCAGCCTAGTCAACTTGGACAGAAAACTTGGCATTTTTCGATTTGGATTTCTGCCGGCACGTACGAAGCTTCGGATCTTGAATTTTGGAATTCGAGGTCGTGCAGATGGAGCGCGAGAAACTTGTCCCTCCTTCGACGGATCATGAAACATTGACACGACGGATGGTGACTTTGCAGCTACTACTCGCGCGCCGCGAGTTTGAACGTTTTCCGCCACCTTGAGCCAGTGGACTTCGTCGACCGTATTTTGGCCTTGTTTGTTTCGGCTTCTGGTAGCTTCTGGCCACCAAAAGCTGCTACGGACTGCCAAACGCTTAGCTTTTCAGCCAGCTTCTATAAAATTCGTTGGGGCAAAAATCATCCAAAATAAACATAAACACATAATTGGTTGAGTCGTTGTAATAGTAGGAATTCGTCACTTTCTAGATCCTGAGCCCTATGAACAACTTTATCTTTCTCCACACGTAATCGTAATGATACTCAGATTCTCCCCACAGCCAGATTCTCCTCACAGCCAGATTATCAGAAAAGCTGGTCAGAAAAAAGCTAAACCAAACACCCACTTTGTGTGCAGCCACTTGACGACCGCGACCCAGGGAAAAAAAGTATGTCTAGCCTGAGCATGCCCCTAGTGTCTAGTGAAGAACTTTGTCGATCCAAGCCTGCTCAGTGCTGCTGTGTGTTGACCACTATCCAAAATGTGTAAAAGTGATTAAAATTGTTATTTTGGTATGTTGACGTGATTGTAATGACATGGTATTTGTTCAACATAGATAGATCATAGATCCATGCAGGTATTGGAAACGCCGGCTAAATGTCTTCGAAACGTTCAAAACTACGGCCCCATGATTTCTAGAGTACTTGTTCTATCAAATATATCAAATTTTTTATTAAGCAACCCAAAAGAGAATAGGTAAATCAACTCTGAAACAGATATTAGTAAATAATAATAATGATTTTTTACTCCAACAACTCTCTTATTCTTGACAAAAAAAATTACGGCCTACTCTCCCTCATATTTTGACGTGTTCCATCCCTCCTAATTTCATTTTTCAACACATCGAATCAGTCACCCGATGACTGTACAGATTGCGTCACCTGTCACAATTAGGGGCACTGTTGGAGTACATATCAAGATTTCTTAAAACCTTTTAACCTTCTCCAAATAATTAGTTTTTGGGGTAAATTTTTTTAACCCCATAAAATCTGGCCGAGTAGTTTTGCATTTTTAGAGAGAGAATAGGTATAAGATTTGCTGCGTCGAGTATTCTCACAGGTGGATTGCTCTACCTACCCTATACCATACCCGGTCCATTACCAATACACGGGCTTAATTTCCTATTATTCGGCTCAGCTTAAGTACCAAACAATCACTGTATCTAACAAGTAACTGGTCCATCATAGGCCGGAGCACGGCCCAACAGTACGCCCAGAGGACACCTGTAATGTTTGCACCCAAAAAAAAGCCCAAGGCCCAAGCAGACCAATTCCACCACCCTACCGGAGCGCGTCCACCCCCTTCCTCCTCCGATCGAGCCAGGGCCAGGCAACCTGGTGCTCCGCCCCTCGCCGTTACCGCGACGCTTCGGCCTCTGGCTCCACCGCCTGCCTCTGCCTGCCTCCGTGGCTCCGTGACCGTGACGAGACACGTCGCCGAGAGGCCACCCCGCTTGGTTCGGCTCGCCATTCCGCCCCGTGTAACCGTGTTAGTTTCGGTTCGCGTTCCCGATCTGATCTGGCTCCGTGGCGGTGCTAGGGATTGTGAGGTAAAGCGTGATGGCAGCGCCACCGGCGAGGGCCCGAGCCGACTACGACTACCTCATCAAACTGCTCCTCATCGGTGACAGCGGTGAGTTCATTCGATCTCTCTCTCTCTCTCTCTCTCTCTCTCTCTCTCTCTCTCTCTCTCTCTCTCTCTCTCTCTCTCTCGATGAACGCGAGATTTGATGGCGTCGGGGTTATCCTTTATGTTTTCCGTAATTTGGAGTCTTAATTGGGATCTGGTTCCTAAATCGATCTCTGTCGATGCTACTGCAAAATGTGAATGGGTGAATGAATCTAAGTATCTAACCATCTGGCACTTTGTTTGCCGTTTGTGTTAGTGATCGTGTTCCTATTTGCACTGTGCAGTATACGCACTTAATATTGTTATGACACATTGAAAATAGGTGCAGAGATTTAGTTTTAGGTGTACCGTTCATCCAGAATTCAGGAACAATCCTCTTGGCTTTCGTTCCGCAAGCACTGTCAAAGCTTCTTTATTATGTGCAGTGGAGGTTGGAGCATATATCTTTGCATCTCCCTTAACTTCTCTGCTAGTTACGTTTGTTGGTCAGTGGGCGTATGTATCTATGGTTTAGGTTGGGTGGGTCAGAGCTCATTGGGCGCATCTCTCCATGGTTTAGACTGGGCGACTTTAATAGTTTAGGTTATTACTATATCTTTGTCAAATTAAAAATTTAACTGATGCAATCCAATAAACTCACCAAGATAGGGGGGCATTGAGTCAATCCAACAATCTACACCAATGGCTCTGTTTGCTTGAGATTAGGAAGTTGTTGGGCTGCAGATGCATGGTCTGTCACTAAATACTTGCAAACAAATTATCTTTGTTGTGATTCTACCCCTACTTGCTCTGTGCAATATACACTTATATCAGGAACAATCTCTTGGGCTTTTCGGGACTTCATTCCTCAAGGACTGTCAAAACTTCTTTATTCTCAGCAATTGTGCACGCCACTAGTATGTGCAAGTGGAACATAGATCTTTGAATTTCACTGATTTTCTACTTGTTACGTTTGGGGATCAGTGGACATATCTCTATGGTTCAGCCTGGGTGGCTTTGATAGTCAATATTAATTTTGACCAACTCATATTGCCAATTTAACTGCTGCAATGTAATAAGCATCTCAAGATAGGGCATTGGATTAGTCCTGCAATCCATATAGAAGAGGCTTGACAGTCAAGGTTAGGGAGTTGCTGGGCTTCTGCATAACCTCAGTTACTAAATACTTACAAAGATATAAACTTGACAATAACCCAAGTTGGAAGTTGAAATTAACAATCTGTACTGCATAAATTCAATCAGAAGTTTTTTCCTTAACAGGAAAACGATAATTAAAGGCTTGGCACTGTTAGGCCTTGTTTTACGTTTGCAATATATGGGTATGTTGATGTTCTCCATGCCAGCATCGACAGAATTCTAGAAGTAGGGCCACATATAATTGTCCCCTGACCAGTATTTGTGCTGTGGTGCTCTATGCTCTCTATCGAAACAGTGACATGAAGCTATATGTAACTTTGCTTGTCACTAATCTTGCTCTATGAACCTATCAAATCCCCAATCTCGTATCGGCACTGTTTATTCAATTGGCTAAATTAGAGTCTTTGAGTATTTCCAATATTTGGGAAGTATAACCAGCTGATATTTTAATCACATTTTTTTGGTACATATGTAGGTGTTGGAAAAAGTTGTCTCCTGTTACGGTTTTCAGATGGATCATTCACCACTAGCTTCATTACCACTATTGGGTATATAGAGTGAAATAAAAAAAAGTTCTGTGATTGGGGAATTATTATGTTTTACATGTAAAAGCTTCTATGAACTTATTACTTGTACCCATTGGATTCTGAAAACAGCATTGACTTCAAGATAAGGACTGTCGAGTTGGATGGCAAACGGATTAAGTTGCAGATCTGGGACACTGCAGGCCAAGAACGTTTCCGCACGATTACTACTGGTATGCTTGTTTTTCTTTCAAGCAAAGCTGATCCGTTTCCAAAAATTGTATGGCTGAAATTCGTGATCGTTCAATTCTTCTTTGCAGCTTACTACAGGGGAGCAATGGGCATCTTGCTTGTGTACGATGTCACAGACGAGTCATCTTTCAATAGTACCGACCCTTATACTTATTTTTTTTCATACGTCACTTCAGAGTTGATTTCTGAATTCTGACACTGCCATCGGTGCTGACTTGCAGACATAAGAAATTGGATCAGAAACATTGAGCAACATGCTTCGGATAACGTGAACAAAATTCTGGTGGGGAATAAAGCTGATATGGATGAAAGCAAACGGGTTTGGAATCTATCTATTCTGTACTCGTATCTGATCTCTCAACCTTCATGCTTAGAATAACGCTTATTTATTACATGCCCATTTTCTTTATTTGAAGGCTGTGCCCACTTCGAAGGGGCAAGCTCTCGCTGACGAATACGGGATAAAGTTTTTTGAAACGGTTGGTGAAACTCACAACTTCTGCTTACGGCATTCATTGTACTGTAACCGTTGTATAATGTGTTTTTTATTTATTTTTTCTATGCATTATGCTCCTACATTTGTTTGGGACTAAAAGGCTATGTTGATGATGCATTATGCTCTTACATTCACGTATGTCTGCAATGCTTGATTTGCTTTTATCATTTGTCGCAGAGTGCGAAGACAAACCTGAATGTCGAGCAGGTTTTCTTTTCCATAGCAAGGGACATCAAACAGAGACTTTCAGAGACCGATTCCAAGCCTGAGGTGCAACCCTTTACATACCTTTGTTCCTTCGACACGTCTCCTTTCTCTTCCACAGTTCCTTAGCCTCGCCTGTTTGCAGGATCGAACTATCAAGATCAAGGCTGAAGGGGAAGCTGAGGCAGCGGCGGCGGCGCAGAATTCAGCTTGCTGTGGCTCCTGAGCAGTTGTCACCGCAAGATAGTGGCGTTCTTGCGCATGTAATTTTCATCGTTTCATTCTTTGCCAGCGACTCTCTCCTTGTGCTTCTTGAGCTATCGCAGTTGCTGTGGCCTGGACAAATGGGTGTTAACTGTTAAGTCAGAGCAGTTACTTGCTGTATTGTGGGAACTCTACCCATGGTAAGGCGTGCATAATGGCTGTGCAAAGTAATTTTTTACACTATCGATCGACTACACTGTTTATATGGTAGAGTTTAAAATGAGAGGTGGGCTGTTTGATCTCGAGGAGGCTGCTACTGCTATAGAGATGACGTTGGGATCGCGGGAATTTTCAATGCGTACAAGCGGTAACATTTTCTTGCAGCACTGGATAATCTTTGCTTCACAGATTTGCTGTATGGATTAGGAAAATAAGCTGTACCTCATAACATGTGTCGAAACAGAGAGATTTTGTTTCTGTTATATGGTAGAGATTTTGTTTCTGTTATATAGTAGTACTTGGTTCTTTTTTTTTTATAGTACAACGACCTCAGGCGAGTGAACTGCTGCGCCTGCACGCTTCCGTTTCCATCTCCCCCGCCGCTGGTGGTTCTTCTTCTCTGGCCAAGCACCCGGCCGGCCGGCACTGGTGGCGCTTCGCTGCCACTGCCGCCAACTGAGCTCTTGAAGCTCTTAATCCTAACGTGTAGATATGGTGGCTAATTCATTTCTCCGTCTAGCGAGTACATTCTGAAGCGCTGTGCGTGGGAAAAGAAGCATTTGTGTTACTTTAACGAGAGTTACATTACATACACGCAGTATCATGTACAGAACTACAGATCAATCTTTTTTCTTCTTCAATCGACGGGAGTGCACTAAACCAATCAATCAATCAATCGTTTTGCAGGTGTTCTATGGTTTTGTATAAAATGAACCCCGCAATTATTGCAAATCCAGAAGGGACCGACGGAAAAAAAAACGAATGAAATCCCCGATGCTCCGGCTCCGTCATGAATCATGATGGGGCAATGTTGAGGTCAAAGCGCAGCAGGCCTGTCGCTTCCTCCTCCGGCTTCGCCTCGGCGTCGTCCACGTCCATCCCGTGGGCGCTAGCCGCCGCGCCGTCCCGCGCCTCGCACTCCTCGGCCACGGCGCGGTGGTGGCGCCTCATGTGGCCTCCCAGCGCCTGGCCGAGCGCGAACTCGACGCCGCACACCCCGCAGCCGTGCGGGCGGGCCTTGGCCGGCGCCGCCCGCGGGCGCTTGTGGCTCGCGCGGTGCCCGCCCAGCGCCTGGAACGACGGGAACCGGCGGCTGCACGTCTTGCACTCGAACACGCGCGGCGAGGCCCGCGGCTCGCCGCCGCCGCCGCTGCACGCGAGCAGCAGCGTGACCCCCTGGGCCACGCTGACGACGACGCCCGGCTCCTGCTCCTGCTCCTGCTCTTGGTCCTCATCCTGCGTGAGCCGCTTCATCGTCTATCGGCAGCAAATGCTCGATGGGAAGCTAATGCTTGCTGCTTGTATCGTATGCGTGATGACGCGCTACAGTGAGAGGTTTGCGCGCTATGTATAGGATGCATGGTTCCGAAGTCCACGACGAACGGGGGTTGCTACTTGTTTGAGAGACTGAGATCGCGCAAGGGACGTCTGACTTAGCTCTAGCAGTTGACTTGCGACTTCCTCGTGGTATTGAATATCGAACATGATAAGGGTAGACTGGAGATATATATGCATGATCGACACTTGTTAACTGGATTTGTTATTTCTTTACAGAATCAAGATTTTATTTTTATTTAGTTGATGTGGCCGGCCGTCCACATTTTCGAGTTGACAATCATATCTGGCTTTGAACGGACACACACTACAGTAAAACAACGCACATCCGATGGCCAACTTATCTCCGACGGCTACCTACAAGACCGTCGGACATAAGCTTATGTCCGACGGTCTCTGCTGGCCCTCGGAAATAAAAACTTATGTCTGACGGCTTTCCTGCTGGCCCTCGGAAATAAGTTTATGTCCGACGGCCGAGCTGGTAGCCGTCGGACATAAGGGTTTTTAACGCCCGCAGGACTCGCGCGCCGTTTCATTTCGCGTTTTCCTCTCTCCATCGCCGCCGCCGACGCACGCAGCGCCCGTGCCCACCCGCCGCCGCCGCCCGCGCGTGCCTGCCTGCCGCCGCCGACGCCAACGCCGCCCGCGCATGCCCGCCGCCGCCTTCGCCTGTGCCTGCCGCCCCCGACGTCGCCCGTGCCCGCCGCCGCCACCGTCCGGGTAGCTGTCCCGACGCCGGCTGCCCCGACTCATCCTCCGTCCCGCCCACACCGACCACCGTCCCGCCGTCAAGCCTAAGTGAGTATTTTTAATTTTGTTAATATATATATTATTTTGTAGTTGTCTTTTTCAGTATTAAAATTTTTGTATGTTTAATATTGTTTAGCTTGTTATGTCCGACGGTTGGAATTTGATTATGTAATAAATTTAATTTGTTTTAATTTACTTAGTGGTGTTTTAGATAATTTAAACTTTTAATTTCTGAGGGTTTTTATTATGCCCTCGGAAATAAGGTTAATTTATATAATTTGGCACTCGTGGCAATGTTATTTCATATATATTGTATGTTATTTCGTATATATTATATGTTAGTGGTAGTTTACTTAGTGGTAGTTTACTTAGTGGTAGTTTATAGGTTATTTTAGTTTACTTAGTGGTAGTTTATTAGTTTAACTACGTAATTTACTTATTCTTTTCTGTAGATATAGGGGTGATTTACTTAAATAATCAAGTAAACGCAATTGAAAGGGAATTAGGCTTACACCTAGTTCCTAAATAATTTTGGTGGTTGAATTGGCCAACATAAATAATTGGACTAACTAGTTTGCTCTAGTGTATTAGTTATACAGGTGCCAAAGGTTCACACTTAGCCAATAAAAAGACCAAGTATTGGGTTCGACAAAAGAGCAAAGGGACAACCGAAGGCACCTCTGGTCTGGCGCACCGGACTGTCCGGTATGCCACCGGACATGTCCGGTGCACCAGAGGACTCCCACTCTGAACTACTCACCTTCGGGAATTTCCAGAGGTGACTCCGCTATAATTCACCGGACTGTCCGGTGTACACCGGACATGTCCGGTGCTCCAAGGAAGAGCGGCCTCAGGAACTCGCCAGCCTCGGGAATTCACTTCAGCTGCTTCGCTATAATTCACCGGACATGTCCGGTGTACACCGGACTGTCCGGTGTACACCGGACTGTCCGGTGTAACTGCGGGGCAACGGCTACTCCGGCGCCAACGGTCACCTGCAGACGCATTTAATGCGCGCCAGAAGCGCGCAGTCATCAGGCACGCGGGAGCAGGCGCACCGGACACTCCACAGTTCATGTCCGGTGCGCCACCGGACATCAAGGCGGGCCCAGTGTCAGAGCTCCAACGGTCGAAACCCCAACGGTCGGGTGACGTGGCTGTCGCACCGGACATGTCCGGTGTGCACCGGACTGTCCGGTGCGCCATCGAACAGACAGTCCTCACCAACGGCTAGATTTTGGTTGGTGGCTATAAATACCACCCCAACCGGCCACTTCAGAGGGTGGGAGCCCAAGCAACATTCCAAGTCATCTAGTTGACATACTCAAGCCCTCCCAACCACATATATTCATTGATCCATCCTATACACAAGATTTAGACCACTACAACCAACACAAGTGCCACAAAAGAGAGAGCAAGCAAAAGAGAGCTACTCATTTGAGTTTAGCACTAGTGCCTTGTGAGATTCATCGAGAGATAGTGTGTGCTTCATCTTTGTGTTCATTTGTGCGTGGAGTTTTGACTCCCATTGAACTTCCTCCAAAGTTTTGGAGGCTTGTAAAAGCTAGCAAGAGACACCAAAGATTGTGGTGATCCTTGTGGATCGAGAGTGATCCTTGAGAAGAAGAAGAGCTCACCGATCCTTGTGTGATCGGGGGAGAGAGGGAAAGGGTTGAAAAAGACCCGTCCTTAAGTGGACTCCTCAACGGGGACTAGGCCTTCGAGGGCCGAACCTCGGTAAAACAAATCACTTGTGTCCATTGTGTTTATTGTTTGTGATTTGTTTGTGTCCCTTGCTCTAAGTTTTCTTGCATCTTTATTTGCTAATATCATTTGGTGTTGCTTCAAGTTAAATTCCCATTTAGTGAAGCAACACGTTGCAAGAAAGAACTTGTCCTAGTGCTCTTCTCATCTAAGGCTTCTTGCTCTGTTATTCTATAACTTACTAATTGTATTGATTTAGCACTTACGCATTATTTAGCAAAACTCTCTTCAAGCAAGAACTTAGTTTATATTCTCCAATATTTGTATATCTTGTTATAACCACTAATCAAGGGATCTAGTTGGGGGATAAAGTTTTAATTTTCAGATTTCGCCTATTCACCCCCCCCCCCCTCTAGTCGACTATCAATTGGTATCAAAGCTAGGCACTTCATCTTGAGTCTAACAACTCGAAGTGATGGCTCGTAGAAGATCCCACAAGAACAAGAAGACCCAGGAGAACAAGGAGGTAACTCTTGAGATATTACTTTCCGATTGTTCTAATTATGATTCATGGTCTACTAGAGTGATAAATGCTTTTAGAGCGGTAGACCCTCAATTAGAACAAATTATAGACAAGAGTATCTTCCCTCCTAGTTATAATGAAAAAATTATCTCCGAGGACGATCAAAGATGTTTTCGCTTAAACTACCTAGCTTTTGACATCTTAAGTAATTCTCTTAGCAAAGAAGATTATCGGGCCTTCATATCAAATTATGACGAATCCACCCATGATGCGCATGATATTTGGACTAGAATTAGAAGCAAATTTGATGAGTCAAAACATGATAGTTCATTTTGTGCTTCTACTTCCTTTGGTATTTGTGATACTAACCCTTGCAAGGAAGAAGAAGAAAATGAACGATGGAGACTAAACGATGAATCCACCTCTCCAAAAGGTTTGTCTTCCCATTTCGATTCCCACATGTGTTGTGTGGCTAATGCAAATGATAGCGGAAGGACAAATGAGGATGAGGAGGAAGAAAGAAGCTTCTTGCATCTCTACGCTCGCCTAAGTCAAGAAGATAAGGCGGTCATGCTCAAACTTCTAGAAAGAGCGAGAGAGCAAAGCGAAGCTCGTCAAAGGCTAGAAGATGTTCTCTCCATGAAAATGCTACACTTTGACGAGTTGACTAAAGAACATGAGGAGCTAAAGTGCTCTCATGTTGATTTGGTCCAAAGGTATGAAACTGTTTCAATTGAGCATGATAACGCTTTACATTGTATCGCTCAATTAGTAAATAGGAATACCTTGCTTAAGGACCAAGTAGAAAAGCTAAAAGTTGAAAATCTAGCTTTTCAAGAAAAATATGATATGCTTCTATATTCTCATGAAAATCTTATGGATGATCATATCATATTAAACATTGCTCATGAGGTTGTGATAGAAAACTTAAAATCCCAACAACCTCACTCGTGCACATGGGTTCAAATTGATACTATATTACCATGTGCTAATGCTTGTTGTTTGTCGACAAGCAAATCTTCCTTTGAGCTAGAATTTGCAGGAACAAATGAGGATTCATATCAAAAGCTCAAAGAAGAAAATGAGAGGCTAAAGAAGAGCTTGACACAACTAAAAGGGAAATGCATTGCCCAACCTTCTCAAGATAACCGTGATCACATGGTGAAGAAGCTTGAGACGGGAACAATCGTGGCATGCACTACATCCCTTGAAGAAAATGTCAAGGATTTGAGGATTGCCAAGAGGAGGAAACAAAAGATGAAATTCAACACCTCCTCCAAAAGCCTCAACCACGCCTCCACAAAAGGTAACATCCAAGGTAATGATCAAGCCACACTTCACATTAAGAGGTGTAGTGGATGCTTTGAAGAGGGGCATTTGATTAGGTCATGTCCCTACATTAAAAATGGCTTGATTATTAACAAGGATGATAGACTTTGTTTTAAATGCTCCAAGAAGGGACACTTGCTTAGATCTTGTCCTCATTTAAAACAAAAAGGCATAGGATTAGAAAAGAAAGTTTTTACTAACCATGTAGCAAGCAACAAACAAGAAAAAAAGAAAACTTCAAAACTTGAAAAACGCCTATGCTACACATGCCGAAATAAGGGACATCAATGCAAGGATTGTCCCATTGGTAACAATTCCACTCCTAGCTTGTCAATTAATTCTCATGTAACTAGGCAACCCAAAATTGCAACTTGTGCTAGAAAGGTAATGAGTTTACCTAATGCTAACACAAAGGACTTTTGGGTTCCTAGATCTTTGTTGACTAACCATGATGGACCCATCAAGCGATGGGTACCAAAATATGCTTGACAAGATTTGTAGGAGAAGGATATGATATGAAGTCTTTGGGGTGCTTGAGAGAGTTCATCCAATTGTCATCAACTCAAGCTATCAATCTTCAATAATCTATATCCGTGATTGACCCAAGGTTATTCTTCAAACTACTACATCTTAAACTCATATCATCTCGAGGAAGTTATTGATGTTGTAGGAAATAAAGAATTATCTTATGCGGAAAAATCAAGGCCTACAACATGGAGGAAAGCCAAAGGATGGTAACAATTATCTTTTAAGTGCAAGTATTTAAAATATCATTTCTTATGTGTCTTGTGTAGTCACATAGAAAAATTGAAGCACTTTAAATGTCTTTAAATTGATATTACCATTCTTTGAAGAATTTCCTCTCATATGGTAGTTTGCACATTCATCATTTCCATACTATGGCAATCTACTTGCTTTAATTTATTGCTAGTATGTCATGGCATATCCTTCCTCTAATTATCTTGTTGTTGCCATGATTCTAGATATAGAGAGATATTTCATGTTCTTAAAGGAATAAGGTGTCATGTAAGGAATTCAAATCCTTAGGACACTTATAAAAGGAAAACTCTCTCTATAACTAGAATAGTGAGATTAATGATTTTATCTAAGTAACCCAAGTAGTCTCACTTATAGAGAATAGGTTTCTCTTTGGAAAAGCATGTAATCTAACATAAAAAGAAAAATCAATCCAATGACTTACGATGTGCTTCTACTTACTTAGATTGGATTTGATTCTCTCACATTTATCGCTTTCCATATCATGAATTAGATTCCCATAATCATAAAGGATTATTTATGCTTGTTTTAGGAGTTAAAATTGAGCATAACATCATCTAAGGATAATCTAGTTCATGCTATGAAGTTTCCATGTTTTAGTAATCTAGCTTCTCATTCCTTATCAAAATGATTACAAATGGAAACTAGTGCTTGTGTTGCTACTAACATTTCTCTTGAGTTCAAATTATGAAAATCTACAAGAAAGAAAGTGCACAAGCCTCATGGGTTGATCTTCACCCAAAGGAAGAAAAGTAAAAGCAAAGGTATGGGAACTCATCTCCTTATGTTTGGTTCCCATCTCAATGGGTATTTAATCTAAATTATCATATTCTACCCTTGTGAGGAATAGATTCTTTATTGGACCAAAATTAACTAAGTATGCATTCAATATCATATTCATAAATGTGTTTGTCCATTAGAATCTAATTCATGCCTTTGCTATATCCATTCTCATATTGATGCGCTTCTAAGTCATGATAATAAATTCAATATGAAAAAGTAAAATTCCTTTGATTGATAAAAGGTGCTCATTCCTCTTCTCTGTTAATGTGCACTAACGTTAAGGAATTTACTTCATGTCTATGTGACTCATGGATGATGAATTATGCTTATTTCCTATCTAAAAGGAATCATCCATCATTATATACTCCCTTGTATTACTAACATTCTTCTTGAGTATTTTCAATAAGTTTGAAAGGAAAAAGAAGTCACTGCAAAGGGAGGACTCTCAAGTGAAAGAGGAGAACATCAAGAACAACACCACCTACTTCTACGAAACAATCAATGGTATGGTTGTGAGTATTAAACCCTTTCATATTGAGAATACTAGGCTCAAGTTGTTTATTGCAAATTTAATGAGCCTTGATCAAGATGTATAATGCTTCTCTCTATTTGTCTTTAAAGTAAATGCATCCATTCAATTCATTCAAATACTTGATGCACATCTTTAGGGGCAGCCCTTTATCTTGATTATGTTGAGACTATTGCTTTATCTCAGTAATTTCATATAGTCTCTTGCATGAGAATAAGTTCCTCATGAAGTATGCTACTACTTTAAATTCTTGTCTTTCACTCTAAAGTAGCATAATTGCTGGATTCTCTTACTCTAAGCTTAATTGATAATCTAATACGTATGTTGTTCTTTTGATCACATCTGTTATTTGTTTGATCATTGAATGACTTCAATCAACAATCATGCTTCTTAGTGACGTATATACTTTCAATCGATATCTCTCTTGATATGCACTAAGTTAAAAGGAGAATTCATGATACATTTATGCAACTTGTGATCCATTTGATATTTGCTAACAATAACTTGAAAGGATCACTAGTTGTAGAACTCTCTCTTGTGCAAAATATTTCCATATATTGTCATTAAGAATAGGTCTTAAGCATCTAAGACTAAGGACAAAGCACAATGAAGAGAGCGTCTCTATGTAAAGGTACAAAAAGGTAAAACTATCTCCTTTCATTTAAACTTGTACCTAAATCTTCCTTTTCTATACATTCTTTGCATATCTTGTATGAAAAGAAGAGAAAGCATGTCCATGTATTATCCCTGCTTCATACCTAGTTTAATTTCCCAAAATTCATCCCTGCTTAGTGCTTCTCTGGTAAAACTAGATGAAGTACTTTTATTGTCAAAGAGCTTAAAGCTTAACCTTGTAACGAGGATAAGCTGCCTTTGTTTCAAAGGTGGATGGTCCTTAAGTCTCTTTGAAATCCTTAAGGGAAAATGCTTAAATGTTTTACAACATGCTTTCGTAAGTGCATAAATTGTCATGAGCATCACTCTTATACTATGACTCAATGCACTTCACAATCTGTATGATATAGATATGTTCTCATTTGTGCAATTGGCATTTGAGGCCAAAAATATGTTTTCCTCTCGCACATATTTAGGGGGAGCAATCTATGTTATATAGAACTATGATCATGCTTAATTTAATATATCCTCTTGATCATATCTCTTTTATATGCTATGACTAATGTGTTTTCAAGTGAATTCCAAACCAAGTCATAGGTACATTGAAAGGGAATTGGAGTCTTCGGCGAAGACAAAGCTTCCACTCTACTCTATCGATATTATCTACCCTTCGCCATCACTCCACAATGTCTCTCCATCTTTGGTATAATCTTCACTCATATGTTTTATTTGCCAAAGGGGAGAAAATAGTTAGGAAGAGGGCCTATATTTCATTCTAAGTATCCGTTTTTGGCGATTCATGCCAAAGGGGGAGAAAGTATTGGCCCAAAGCAAAAGGACCGCACCACCACCCCTAATTTTAAAATTAATGGTTTTCAATTGGAAAATTTCAAATTGGTATCTCTTTGTGTTCTAAAGGGGGAGCAAGCAGTATTTTTCAAAACTTGATATCTTAAAACCCTCTTGAACACTAAGAGGAGAATTTATTTGAGGGGGAGTTTTGTTTAGTCAAAGGAAAAGCATTTGAACAAGGGGACAAAATTTCATATCTTGAAAATGCTTCGCAAAAATCTTATTCATTTACCTTTGACTATTTTGCAAAAAGACTTTGAAACCGTTTTACAAAAAGATTTTGCAAAAACAAAACTTGTGGTGCAAGCGTGGTCCAAAATGTTAATTATAAAGAAACAATCCATGCATATCTTGTAAGTACTTATATTGGCTCAATTCCAAGCAACCTTTGCACTTACATTATGCAAACTAGTTCAATTATGCACTTTTACATTTGCTTTGGTTTGTGTTGGCATCAATCACCAAAAAGGGGGAGATTGAAAGGGAATTAGGCTTACACCTAGTTCCTAAATAATTTTGGTGGTTGAATTGGCCAACACAAATAATTGGACTAACTAGTTTGCTCTAGTGTATTAGTTATACAGGTGCCAAAGGTTCACACTTAGCCAATAAAAAGACCAAGTATTGGGTTCGACAAAAGAGCAAAGGGACAACCGAAGGCACCTCTGGTCTGGCGCACCGGACTGTCCGGTGTGCCACCGGACATGTCCGGTGCACCAGAGGACTCCCACTCTGAACTACTCACCTTCGGGAATTTCCAGAGGCGACTCCGCTATAATTCACCGGACTGTCCGGTGTACACCGGACATGTCCGGTGCTCCAAGGAAGAGCGGCCTCAGGAACTCGCCAGCCTCGGGAATTCACTTCAGCTGCTTCGCTATAATTCACCGGACATGTCCGGTGTACACCGGACTGTCCGGTGTAACTGCGGGGCAACGGCTACTCTGGCGCCAACGGTCACCTGCAGACGCATTTAATGCGCGCCAGAAGCACGCAGTCATCAGGCACGCGGGAGCAGGCGCACCGGACACTCCACAGTTCATGTCCGGTGCGCCACCGGACATCAAGGCGGGCCCAGTGTCAGAGCTCCAACGGTCGAAACCCCAACGGTCGGGTGACGTGGCTGTCGCACCGGACATGTCCGGTGTGCACCGGACTGTCCGGTGCGCCATCGAACAGACAGTCCTCACCAACAGCTAGATTTTGGTTGGTGGCTATAAATACCACCCCAACCAGCCACTTCAGAGGGTGGGAGCCCAAGCAACATTCCAAGTCATCTAGTTGACATACTCAAGCCCTCCCAACCACATATATTCATTGATCCATCCTATACACAAGATTTAGACCACTACAACCAACACAAGTGCCACAAAAGAGAGAGCAAGCAAAAGAGAGATACTCATTTGAGTTTAGCACTAGTGCCTTGTGAGATTCATCGAGAGATAGTGTGTGCTTCATCTTTGTGTTCATTTGTGTGTGGAGTTTTGACTCCCATTGAACTTCCTCCAAAGTTTTGGAGGCTTGTAAAAGCTAGCAAGAGACACCAAAGATTGTGGTGATCCTTGTGGGATCAAGAGTGATCCTTGAGAAGAAGAAGAGCTCACCGATCCTTGTGTGATCGGGGGAGAGAGGGAAAGGGTTGAAAAAGACCCGTCCTTAAGTGGACTCCTCAACGGGGACTAGGCCTTCGAGGGCCGAACCTCGGTAAAACAAATCACTTGTGTCCATTGTGTTTATTGTTTGTGATTTGTTTGTGTCCCTTGCTCTAAGTTTTCTTGCATCTTTATTTGCTAATATCATTTGGTGTTGCTTCAAGTTAAATTCCCATTTAGTGAAGCAACACGTTGCAAGAAAGAACTTGTCCTAGTGCTCTTCTCATCTAAGGCTTCTTGCTCTGTTATTCTATAACTTACTAATTGTATTGATTTAGCACTTACACATTATTTAGCAATACTCTCTTCAAGCAAGAACTTAGTTTATATTCTCCAATATTTGTATATCTTGTTATAACCACTAATCAAGGGATCTAGTTGGGGGATAAAGTTTTAATTTTCAGGTTTCGCCTATTCACCCCCCCCCCCCTCTAGTCGACTTTCAGTAATCCAGTTACCTCATGGAGGAGGATCGTCGGTGGATGTATGAAGGTTGGAAGAAAATAGGTGCTCTATCAAGTGAGTGGGTTGCCAAGACTGACGCGTTTCTCGACCGTGCTTGACATGTTCATATGGTATGTACATATATGCGTGTGTGACATGTTCATAGATGTATTATTTGTTTAAATGAAAAACTGAGTGGTTACAATTTCATGTGCGTGTGTTATAGGGATTTCAGACACCCCCCGCTTCAATTGCAGCACCAGGAGATAGGTCTGGTCAAGACGACGCATCGCATTCGTGGGTGAATAACCTTTTCAACACGCATAGTCCAGCAAGAGGAGGTGGCTACTCGAACCATTCAGGCGATGGATATGATTGATGTGTCGTGATGTTAATTTGTGAAACACTTTGCAATACTTGTTTGCAACCGTGATTACAACACTTGTTTATGAGACACAATGTCAGTTTGCAACAACCGTCGGACCTATATGTTGATGTTAAATTTGTGAATGTTAATATTTATGTGAGAATATTTGTGATTGTGAATGTGAATACTTATGTGAATGTGTATATTTGTGATTGTGAATGTGTATATGTGCATGAAATCTGTTTTTGTTTTGTAAATGTCAGTTTTTTTTAAAAAAACAGAATTTTTTGTAACTTTTGGAATATATTATGTCCGACGGCCTAACCTTAGCCGTCGGACATAAGGAATCACTTATGTCCGACGGCTTTAGAAACCGTCGGAGATAATGGCTCACTTATGTCCGACGGCTAAGGTTAGGCCGTCGGACATAACGCTGTGGGACCCACAGGCTGGCCGGTAAAACGGTTGGCCTTTATTGCTTCCGACGGGCCGAGGCGGTCGTCGGAGATAGGTTATTTCCGACGGCCTAAAACCGTCGGACATAGGTTGATGCCGTCGGACATTGGTTATCTCCGACGATGCAATCCTTATGTCCGACGGCTTTGGCCGTCGGAAATTGTTCCTTTTACTGTAGTGATAATAATTCATCCATTCTTTTTTTTAAAAAAAATTACGTACATCAAGCGCAGGCCTCCAATATAAACTACCTAGGCCCTGCCAACTTAAAAATGAGAAGAATGAGCCGAAACTAGAACGCTAGTGGAGCGGAGTACTAGCTAGTGCACAACGATCGATCCAAATAATGTGCAAAGCAACCCATGGCTTCCTAGAAAACCATCAGAAGCGAGCTAGATAAGCACAAGGGAAAGAACAATAAGCTGGACCTCGGCATACCGAATCAGATCGATCGCGCACATTCTTGCCGAGGAGTTTCTGCACCAACTACTGGTTCTGGATTACAGGCAACCGTCACCAACGTTACTTTGGGAGTATGTGGCTGGTCGATCCGCTGAGAAAACAATACGGGAAGGCAAACAGAAAGTCACACTTGACCCGCTCTATTCCCTATTGTTTTGTCCTTGTTAGGTTACTAGTTAGTTGCCCGTGCGTTGCAACGGCACAGAAATTATCATTTGATAAAATGTTAATACACAATATGTTTACATACAGGGAATATATTGTACTGCTTTTAGATGGAACAGGACAGCCCAGAGCCATAATTCTAGGCAAAAGACAGACTGTAGACTGAATCAATTCAGGCAAATAAAGGACATATACACTTATGGAGAGATGATACTTCAATTCTAACAGTTCAACCAATCAAATCCCAAAAAAGTTCAACCAATCAGATCCCAAAAAACGTTCACTGTAGTTAATATACTGTTATAACATTACAAAGGAAAAAATAACATCTTATTGCTAACAAAAAGTAACTTGTCTCCGTGCTCATTTTTCCATGACGTCACATGCCCAAGATGTCCTCAGCTGTGACATGTAACCAATGCTTCATTCACAATAGCACCAATAGATCGACGAGAGCCCATCAGTATTCGGTCTCGTTAGCCTCTCATGCTTGTTGCATAGCCACATTGCCATCCACTAATGTATTTGTATTCGTACCGTCCTTCATTGAGGAAACAGACATCCCAAAGGTGTAAGATATAGAGCCATATGGCCAGTATAAACTCTTTTACCTCCTATATTTTGTTCTTCATAATATGTTGTGAGGAACACTGCAGTCATCAGGTTTATAAACTTTCACAAGTCAGACCAACCTCCATTTCCTAAGTGGCTATTCAAACATAATAATATAAATGGTCATGCCATATCGTGTATGGTTAACAGCTGACTACATACGTCCGATAGTGCAATCATGGATATTGATGAACCTTGAGATGGTTCCTAACATAAACATTCACAGTCAACTATTTCTCTAGAAACCAAGCTCCTTTATCCTTATCATGTGTCAAGGAATTCTCTGATAGGATAAATAGCAACTGGTTAGAGACTTTTGCGCAGGATGCCGAGATTATATCTAATAAAAATATGTAACAGGTTGTGGGTGAGGGACAACCATACTTGTAAACTTGATTTTGGCATACATCTATCTAAAGCAGATTGAGGCACAAGTTGTGCAAACCAAGAGCAGATAGTACTACATACACATCGTTTTTCCATAAATAAATGATACTAAACAAGAGAATTCGTTGGAGCATTAAATTATCGGTATACAGATAATCGGCATATTATCTTATCTTCCAACAGACAGAATTGTTGAACATTTCACAAAGGTTATATAAACTGTAATGAATTACCTGCAGCAGCTGATGTGCTTCATTGAGACTATACCCAAGAATCTAGAACATATAAGCTAACTGAAATTATACAAAGGTTGTATAAGGTTGTGGACGACATTAAATTGTAGCCAATAGTTGTATCCCTTAATTCTATTTTCTAAATAAGTTGCATAACTTGGAAAAATAGACCTAATCAATCTTGAGGTTATCAAAGCTACAAAGTTGTAGATTGTAGCATTTGTATTTATGTTAGTGCGCTATGGGATGCTGGTGGCAAGAGTATGATAGGTAAGCCATGCTAAAAGTAAATTGCAAAATATTGTAAAAGTAATCAATTATATTGCTAAGAAACCATGAACATTTCTAAGAAAGATACTGTTTAGAGAAACTTCGATCACAACATTACCAGTTCAAGAAAACAAATTGGGATTCAAAGGATCCAAAAAAACATATTTGCCTGAGAGTTAAATAAGCAACATGACTTTGATTTGATGGATGTGAAAAATAACATGAACTTTTAGTTCAAAAAAAGAAGAGAAACCTCTTTTACCTTCCGTGGATCTTTGATGGAACCCTTTCCTCTAATGAAAACATGGCACCCCAGCAACAGCTCTGAGTCTTTCCACCGCACGAGGGCAGGCAGCGGCTCTGTGATGGCGAATGGTTGGTTCAGACTTGAGAGAGAGAGAGAGAGAGAGAAAAGAAAGCAGAGGAGATTGGCTACTGACTGTCTGGAGTTGCCAAAGTCGTCGTTAGCGCTGCTGGCGATGGAGTAGAGCCTGATCTTGTGTGGCTTGCCGTTCTTGTCAACGTCGTTGGCGATGACACCGATGGACTGGCCCTCTTTGTATGGGGTCTTGCCTGTGTGCGGTGTGTGTGTCCATCAGCCTATAAAGCCCTCCTCATGCTCATGTAGTATCTACAGACCACAGAACAAGGGGTAATCTAAATGCAAAAAAGAAAAATAAGAAAGAACATATGTGTTTTGAAAGAAAGTTGATGATCATTGTATTTCATAATAACTGATAATTTGATGCATAGTTCTATACTTCTATTATTTGTTTTGGATTCCGAATAGATTACAGAACATAATGGCTTGTTTCCAATAAAAGCTACTTCTGAGTAGAGAACATAATAAAAAAGTATTCCATACATGTGTACAACAAACACATAACTATAAGGTAGGATTCAGGTGGAAGGCTTCCAGGTGTGATCATATTTTACATGATATGCAACAATTAACAAATCCAAAAACGTAATACACTAATAGTCGTATATGGGTTAACCATGCTGAGTTTTTTCTTCATGTACTCGAGCAATCAAGAACCATGTATAAACCTATAGGCCTCCCATAAACTAACAATGTCAAAATTAAAGGACAAATAGGTTGTGATGGATTTGTGCATCAAAGCAGTATAGGAGTAGCTGATTGGTTATCCAATGTCTCTGAACTAAAAGAGTGGTCATAAAGAGCATTACTATCTTCACTATATTATCGTTCTATCTGCACTTTTGCAGATGTAGTAACACAGAAATAAGGCAAAAGTATCGTTTAGTGTAAGTGTAAGCCCCATCAACCTCAAACAAAAAGACGTTGTAACCATCATGCACAGCCTGCATAAACAATATGAAAACAAACGCTAGAAAAACGACTAACAGACTCAGTAACCAAAACTTTATGAAATTTGTTCATCATGGAAAAATGACATAAAACCAAATATTGAAAGGGAAATGAAATAGAAGCCCTACCATAATGCAATTTTGTATAAAATAAAGCAAAAGTGTATGCGTACTCATTGAACTACTCCCATTTTGCATTTCAAGATCATACCGAAGAGTTTGAAATTCTCATGTTTCAAGCTCAGAAGGAAAGAGCTCAAATCAGCAAAAGCTTCAGCTGCAGATTATGATAGGACACAAAAACTTTAATTGAAAGGGAAACGATGATGTGTTATGCAACTGCAAGAGAGGCATGCATGCAGAGGTGAATAAGTTCCTGAGCTAGTTTTGCACACTTGCTTGCCAAATTGGAGCAAAAGAAATAACTTCAGCATGACAGAAACCATATTTGGATGTCGCATGAAGTTCCTGAAGATGTAGTGACCTATTCAATAGGAAATTCAAACATATAAAGCAAAAGTGTATGCGTACTCATTGAACTACTCCCATTTTGCATTTCAAGATCATACCGAAGAGCTTGAAATTCTCATGTTTCAAGCTCAGAAGGAAAGAGCTCAAATCAGCAAAAGCTTCAGCTGCAGATTATGATAGGACACAAAAACTTTAATTGAAAGGGAAACGATGATGTGTTATGCAACTGCAAGAGAGGCATGCATGCAGAGGTGAATAAGTTCCTGAGCTAGTTTTGCACACTTGCTTGCCAAATTGGAGCAAAAGAAATAACTTCAGCATGACGAAAACCATATTTGGATGTCGCATGAAGTCCCTGAAGATGTAGTGACCTATTCAATAGGAAATTCAAACATATAGTAGATTATGTCTATGGAGTCCCAAACTTCAGTTTCATCACAAATTTCCTAAGCAAGAACAATCCCCTCTTATTCTGATGATTCATTTGAACATCTATCTGCGGATTCATCCACCTCATATGCATATGAAAAAGGGAGCATTCTTGTAAACAAAACAAAAACTGCACAGACGACTTGAGAATTTACCAGGCACTCAAACACAAAATAATCATCAGAATAAGAGGTGACTATGATAATAATTAGAACAAGATAGTCATCAGAATAAATGGGGAGGCAAGGGGGATCTAGGCAGCTAGGAGCACTCACGGTTCTTGGCGAGTTTGAAGGAGTTCATAGTCTTATCGAAGACGTCGGCGGTGTCCTCGTACTTGGAGCCAAAGAAGGCCTAGCTCGAGGAGTCAAGAACTTCTCCGCCTTCTTCTTGGCCGTCGTGGAGGACGCGGTGGACCGCTATCTAGTCCCCGCGGGCGTCGAGGCCGGGCGAAGCCGTGGGCCATGCTGGTCGCTCGGCCTGTTTTTCCAGGCTGGCCGTGCCGAGGCCCCTGGAGGTACATTGGCTCCGGCGAGGTCGTCGTTGCCACTTTGAGCCGCTCCCCCACGCTGGATCTGGATCCCACGGAGCAAGCAGGGTGGTGACTGAGGAGGATCACGTGGCGGGGCGAGGCAGCGTGTAAGAGGCGGATGGGCATCGCGCGAGGGGGGTGAAGTTGTCGGGCGGTACCAGCGCGGTGGCTATCGTGGCCCGAGCATCGCGCGAGTTGGGTCGAGGTTAGCGACGGCTTCCATGGAGGGATCTGCGCGCAGCTGGGTCGAGGTTAGCGGCGGCTTCCATGGAGGGATCTGCGCGCAGTTGGAAGTTGGGTCGCGTAGATCAGGGGCAGCTTCCATGGACGGCGCGGACGCGGAGCGCAGTTGGAAGCAAGGGCGCCGACGTCGCCGCCAGGTATGGAATGGGGCGTGTCCGCGGATCTCGCCTTCCATGTCGCGCCTCTTCCAAAGTCGAGGGCGAGGGCAGGGGGCGCGGTTTGGTGGGGGGCGGGATACCCGGCGGTGAGCTTGGTGGCGGGCAGGCTCGGGAGCGGGGTTGGTGGGGGCGCGGGCTCGGGGGCGGGATACCCGGCGGCGATGGCTGGCGGGCGCACGTGCGTGCGGCATGTCGGCTGCAGGGAAGGAAGACATGTTGGCAGGGGCACGGTGATGTTGGGTGGACGCCCTCACTACGTCCTTAAGGTGTAGTAGAGATTTGTGCAGGTGATACCACCAAATGTTGCACCCAGATTGGAGTATTTGACAAATCAACTTTTTATATCTTAAAGATTCAGATGGGTGGTTTTCAAAGGTCCTGGTATCAAAGGTGGCTGATTCCCTTGCTTTTCATCAGGGATGGGATATGTTTGTTTCAAACCATTTGATTAAATGCGGTGAATTTCTGTTGTTTAAGTACATCGCTGAGAGTACATTTTATGTGCAGGTTTTTAGTACAGATTCTTGTGAGAAAGACTCGACTTCAACCCTGAGAGCATAAATAAAGGTGAAAGAAATAAACAGGCATGGAGTAATATGCCACTTGATGATTTGGTCGTCACCGATGGTAGTTTAGAAAACAATGGCTACTATGTTTCTGGTGAATGTCCGAGGACCAAAGTGCCTCAAACATGTCATGTGACTTGCAATACAAAAAATGACCAAAGTATACTGGCGACAACAAGTAGTCAGCGCTCAGGCTGGGTACTAAATTCCACAGAAAAATAAAAAAAATGATGCCTCACCTTAGATGGGATGCGTGGAATTGTTGTGTCTACGACTGGTCACCTTCAAAGCATTAATTCTGCAAAGATAACTATGAACCGGGTAAGTGCTTGGGAATAAGTGGCATTAAAAACTTCAGTTATATGAGAATGAAGTGAAACAGAATCACCAAGTGAGACATGGAACCATCTACCAGCGAGATGTG
Organism: Zea luxurians; assembly: GCA_029449295.1. Taxonomy (NCBI): domain Eukaryota; kingdom Viridiplantae; phylum Streptophyta; class Magnoliopsida; order Poales; family Poaceae; genus Zea; species Zea luxurians. Next base: position 215,276,952 of record JAOPSE010000002.1, read on the forward strand.
AAATATCAAATAGCCATGTTTATATTTATACCTCATTTTAGTAGTAAATTGACTGGTGTGTTCAATCAGTAGCTTGTATAATTGGAAGCTCGGCCTCACACTTTCTGTACTCATAATGCAAAGAAGGCTTTTGGCTTCAAACAATGTCCTAAACTGTTTGAGAGCGTAATCAAGCATGTTGATTGAGAGCTTAGTTTTGTAATTAGTAATTGCTTGAACTTGACAGCTCTTTGAGTACTGGACTGAAACACAAACGAAGCAACTGGCAACCCAGCTCAAGGGTTATGTGTTACAGTCGAGTCTTCAAATGTATGGCTGACGAGTGATTCAGAAGGTCTGTATACTGCTAGAAGCAATGTTTCCAACCTATTAGTTTAAACCCAGTCATCTAGTCATGAAAATGGAAGGAGGGTCTATGGATCTATTGCTACTGCGAGTTTGACATTTGTATTGCAGAGTATCTAATGCATTCGATTACCAATGTAGACTGATTTAGCTATGTAATTAATGAAAAATGGAAGAAGCAATACCAGTGCCAGAGAGGTATACAAAATATACTTGTAGTGTAAGTAGATGTTGTAATTAATGAAAGGTGTCCAAATCCCTGAAAAAAATTGACCACACATTGTTGAACTGAATAAATTTCAACAGAAGTAGACTGGTTTAGTTGTGTAAGTAATGAAAAATGGAAGAAGCAATTGTCCCATGGTCAAATAACTGATGCAGTCTGGTTTAGTAGTGTAAGTAATGAAAAATGGAAGAAGCAATTGTCCCATGGTCAAATAACTGATGCAGGTATGAACGCCAATTTGAACTGTTATTGTACTACAGTGCAGCAGCAATTGTCTCATCCTTATCTAATTTAGCAACTAAGAGCAAATAAGAAAGAAACTGCAATAATCCTATTCTTCTCTTTATCTGATTTGTCAAAATTGATAATGGAAGGGTCAGCCTGATTAAGTTTTGGTTGCTCAATTTGACATTTCCATAGTTTAAGTACATCACGTGGTTTACAATCCTACAAGTTCATTATGGAAAAGAATATCACAAACAACAATAATTAGCATAGAGCCATCAAAATTGTACAATAAAAAATAAGCTGCAACGAAGCACACCATTTCCTACTCATTGCGGATGGTTCATCAGGTGTGGCACTGGTGGTCATCGGAGCCCCCTCGCCTCCCGATAGGATGTCGCGCGCCTACACGCGCGGGGCCGCCGCCAGGAGGGTTCGGGTCTAGGGTGAGGGTGGGGGTGGGGGTGGTTGGGCGAGAGGGAGACACGAGTGTGCGCCGCCGCTTTTAAGGGGGGCGCGTGGGATCGAGCTGGGTTGGCGGATCGCAATGGGGCGGTGGGACGGCGGAGTTGGTTGAGGAGCTCCCGCGCGCGGACCCATGGCGAGTTGAGGAATTCATGGCGCGGCCACGCTGAGAGCTCGGCGCGATAGAGGCATTTGTTGGCAGAGGTGGCGACTGCGATGTCGACGTTGTCGTGGCCCCGCGCGCGATGTTGTGGAAGCGCGATGTAGGGAAGGGAGAGGAGTCGGGAGCCGGGGCGGGGTCTGGGGGCAGATCGACGCGCCATGGGTCGAGGTCCGAGGGCGCGCGTGGCGAGGAGCCAGAGCAGATCTCAGCGACGCGGGAGCGCCATGGGGTCGAGGTCCGAGGGCGCGCGTGGCGAGGAGCTAGAGCAGATCTGAGCGACGCGGGGACGAGACGAGAGCGGGGAAGGAGCGCGCATGCTGTGTGCGGTGGAGGCGACAGAGGAGCTGCGTGCGGCGGGGTTTGCGGCGTTCCCGGTATGGTTTGAGGAGGCGGTTGGAAGCGTGGCGGTGTTTCCGGGCGGGCGGAGCCGGGAGCGGGGGCAGTCTACACTGCCTTCTTATTAGTTGTAGAGATAAGTGGATTAAGAGGGATTAGAGGGGATTAAATTATCTTCTATTCAATTTTGACTAAGAGAGAATTTAAACAAGCCTTAAAATGGCAGCAATCAGGACATGAGAGCTCCATCATTAGATGTGCTAATCTGCCTACAGTGCAGATCTCAGCAGCAACTGGCTGGCTGGCTGCCTGCCTATCTGAGTGTGTCGGCACAACGTATCTTCCCCTGCTTCTTCTCAGTGGCGTACGAGTACATCACATAACCTTGTTCTTGAACCTGAAGCGTCTCTTTTTATAGTTTTTTTTTCTTTTTAACCCTGAAGCCAGGTTCTGACCGGAGCAGTCAGCGACTTGGTTTTGGGGATGAATGATGACCATGCACTATGGTGCGCGCAATTTCGCTCCAAACAAGATTTCTAAGGTAGTGTTTGGTTGAAGAGCCAAGTAGCACGGAGTCGTTCTGTCTCGATTTTGTTGTTATTTGATTACAAAATAATTAGAACGAAGTGGCTCCAATTAGGGAATATTCTCTTTAGATCCGGAACCAATCTACTCCAAAAAATCAATAGGACGGAGCCGATTCGTTCCTAGCCTGCTCCCATAGCTCGCCCTCCCATCCGTGCACAGCAGCTCGCGCGCCTCCCTCTGCAACCAAACAAAAAACAGAGTCGCTCCTGTTGACACCCTTTTGAAGGCGCCAATCACTTCAAAAGAACCAGCGGCGGTGCTCTCTGGTCAGGCGCGGACGGTCCGCGGCATGGGGCCGGACGGTCCGCGACCTGGCGTGAGGCGGCGATGCTCTCTGGTCAGACGCGGACGGTCCGCGGCATAGGGTCGGATGGTCCGCGACCTGGTGCAGGAGCTCGAGTTCCCTGCCTGACGGCCAGACGGTCCGCGCCCTGGGGCCGGACGGTCCGCGCGTGCGCAGGGGCGGCGGAAGATCGCTGGCGGCGCCTGGATCTCGCTCCCGGGAGAGACCCCGTCGCGGAGGAGAGATCCTAGGTGGTGTCTAGGCTCGGGCAGGTCGACCTAGACTCCTCTAATCGACGTAGAGTCGAGAAGAGGCGGAGAATTCGGGGATCGAGAGGCTAAACTAGAACTAGACTAGAACTACTCCTAATTGTACAGGAAATAAATGTGAAATAGAAGTTGTATTGATTCGATTGATTGTTCCAAATCGGCCGTATACCTCTCTATTTATAGAGGAGGGGGCTGGACCCTTTACACAACTGAATTCCGAGCTAATTCCGCGGATCTAGCTAACAAACATAGCACAAAACTCGGAACCCTATTCTACTCTGCGCACGCGCGGACCGTCTGACCCACAGGCGCGGACTGTCCGGACCGCGGACTGTCCAGCCTCAGGGCCGGACCGTCCGCGTGCTCCTTTTGGTGCCAAACATATGCCCTCCTGCCTTTTGGTGGAGCTAGGCAAACCAAAAGCACCTTAATCCGATGTGATCACATCGGCTTTCTTAAGCATCTTGCCACATACTAGGATGGTACTGCTTGAGGAAACGCTCATTCAAAACTTTAGGCAAATCCTTGCCTTGTAATATTTGTAGCAAATAGGCGTTACCAGACATTACCTGTTTTACTTTATAAGGACCCTCCCAGCTTGGCGACCATTTCCCAAACTTCCGGTCTTTATTCCTTAGAGGCAAGATGGTCTTCCACACCAGATCCCCTACTTGAAATGACTTTGCTTTGACCTTCTTGTTGTAGGCCCTGGCTACCATGATCTTGTCCTTCTCTATTGCTCCCAAAGCTATCACCCTCTTGTTGGTTACCTCATCAATATTATCCGTCATTGAATCATAATAATCAGTGACGGTTAGATCATTTTGTCTGGCAAACCTGACGGCATTCAAACTTATTTCCACAGGCAACACTGCTTCCTGCCCATAGACAAGCTCAAAAGGAGATACTTTAGTAGCACTATGTTTAGATATTCTATGAGCCCATAAGGCTTCGGACAAAATCTTATGCCAATGCTTAGGATTATCAGATATCTTCTTTTTTATCAAATTAATCAACGTTCTATTACTAGACTCGGCCTGTCCATTGGCCTGAGCATAATATGGAGATGAATTAAGCAACTTAATCCTATATAATTCAGCAAATTCACGTACCTCCTTTGACATAAAAGAAGTTCCTTGATCTGTAGTCAAGGTCTGGGGAATGCCGAATCTATGAATGATATGCTCAGTTATGAACTCAATTACCTCCTTGTGTGTCATGTTCTTTAGAGCAACGGCTTCAGTCCATTTGGTAAAGTAGTCAGTGGCAACTAACACGAACCGATGCCCCTTTGATGATGAAGGATGGATTTCTCCAATAAAGTCTAATCCCCATCCTCTGAAAGGCCAAGGCTCGATGATAGGATGTAATTCGGCTGCAGGGACCAACTGCAGGTCGCCGAATTTTTGGCACACTTGGCAACCCTTATAGTATTTGAAACAATCAGCTATCATGTTAGGCCAATAAAAACCAGACCTTCGCAACAACCACTTCATCTTTGGAGCCGATTGATGGATACCACAAATTCCCTCATGTACTTCGGCCATGGCTAATATAGCATCATTTGGGCCCAAGCACTTAAGCAAGACGTCGTTGACTGTTCGGCGGTAGAGTTCATCACTCATCAAGACATACTTGAAAGATGTACGCCGAATGTTCTTATCTGTCTTGATATTGGGATTTCGTAAATAATTAAGTATAGGCGTCCTCCAATCACTTGCATCGGCTTTATTATCAGCCGATTCAATTAAGAGAACATTTCTGGTAACCCCAGACGGTCCGGCGTCTCGACGCGGACGATCCGCAACCTGGGAAATTGGCCCTACACCGGTTATCAGATTTTCAGTGTCGTGAAATCTCCCTCGTTTTATCCGATAACCTGATGCATCTTGTGCCAAATTGTTAGCTCTATGATTCTCAACTCTAGAAATATGCCGAATACTGAATTCGTCAAAAGAATGGATTATGCTCTAACATTTTTCAAGGTAACTATTCAGAGTACCATCAAAGCATTAATATTCTTCTAACACTTGTTGGACAACCAGCTGAGAATCATCAAATGCCTTCACATGTTTTACTCCCATACAATTTAAAAGTTCCAAGCCGAATAAGAGGGCCTCATATTCGACTTGATTATTAGTGCAATAAGTTTTCAATCGGATAGAGAAGTCGAAGGAGACATTACTTGGTGAAACAAGTACGATGCCAATTCCTTGCACTTCATTGCAAACTGATCCATCAAAATATAAAGTCCAAGGAGTAATAGTAAGGTATGACATGTCTAGTTTATGAATATCATTAATCCGATGTTCTACAATGAAATCCGCTACGATTTGGCCTTTCATAGATTTCAATGGTTCATAGGCCAAGTCATATTCTATGAGTGCATAAGCCCACTTACCAATTCTACCACTCATAATTGGGTTATGCAACATGTATTTGATCACATCGGCTTGACCAGAAACAGTGCAATGACTAGACAGTAAATAACATCTACATTTGGTGCATGCATAAAACAAGCATAAGCATAATTTCTCAATAAAAGTGTACCTTGTTTCAGCATCCACCAACCTTCGGCTTAGATATGTCACCACATGCTCCTTCCCCTCAGTTTCTTGTGTCAGAACAGCCCCAATGACCTTATCTTCAGCTGCACTGTATAATTGGAATGGTACTCCTGCTCGTGGCGCTTTTAATACGAGAGCCGAAGATAAGTATTTTTTGATGAGATCAAATGCTTCTTGCTGTTCTACCCCCAAGCGAATTTGGCATCATTCTTAAGCCGAAGGATAGGGGTGAAGGCATCAATCTTCCCGGCTAGGTTAGAAATAAACCTTCATAAATAATTCACCTTGCCGAGAAACTTCTGCACTTCGACCTTACAAGTCGGAGGTCCCACATTCCGAATAGACTTGATTCGGTCAGGGTCTATTTCTATACCATGTTCATGGATGACAAATCCTAAAAACTTACCAGCCGACACTCCAAAAGCACATTTACGTGGGTTCATTTTCAAACCATACCGACGCATTTTATCAAAGGCTTTGCGCAAATCAGCTATATGAGGACCAAACTCAGCCGATTTGACTACAATATCATCAATGTAGACTTCCACAGTGTTTCCTAACAACTCATGGAAGATCAGATTCATAGCCCTCTGATAAGTAGCACCAGCATTTTTAAGACCGAATGTCATAACAACCCATTCAAATAAACCAATGAAGCCTGTGAAAGTTCCCTTTGGCCCGGGAACAGGATCTGGATGTCGCCTAGAGGGGGGTGAATAGGCGAATAAAAATTATCACTTTAAAACTTAAATCTTACTCTACTCGAAGACAGGATTGCAGTGGAGTGAAGAACCCTTCGAGTAGGTTGCAGTGGAATTGAAGTTCCTATCTTAAGAATATCCTGCACTTCAAGGAAAGCTAGTACCACAAGTAAGTAGTGAAGTGCAGATATAAAAGCGAGTAAGACAGAGAGTCAGAGTACAATACAGAACAGAGCACACAGACGCAAGGATTTATCCCGAGGTTCGGCCAAGCCTAAAATGCTTGCCTAGTCCTCGTTGGAGTTAGCCATACCTGGGCTTGGAGTCTATTTCAACTCCTTCCTCCGTTTGCTCAGATCTGTCAGTATGACAGATAGAGCCTTTCACTATTGAGTGGGGTTACAACAGAACCGCGGCTGCTTACAAACTTCTTGGCAGCACCCCGGCAGAGTAACGATACGCTCAAGACCTTGCTCTAGCTCTAAGCAGCACTTCTCCTCTCTCTAAAGGCTTATAGTTGTGCCTTCTACACAAACTAGAGAGATACACACAAGAGGGAGAGTGAGAATTGATCCGAGTGATGTCTACACTTGTTGGCTGCTTGTGTACTTTTCTTGGAGGCGCCTAGAAGTCCCTTTTATAGACCCAAGGGGCCTAGGAGCCGTTGGACTTCATTTGGAAGGCAATATCAGCTTTCTGTCGGGTGGTGCACCGGACAGTCCGGTGCCCGATTTCTTTCCTCCTATGGCGAAGCCGACCGTTGGCAGTCTTGGAGCCGTTGGCGCACCGGACATGTCCGGTGCACACCGGACAGTCCGGTGCCTCCTTCTAGCCGTTGGCTCGGCCACGTGTCCCGCGCAGATCGCGCGGCCGACTGTTGGCCCGGCCGACCGTTGGCTCACCGGACAGTCCGGTGCACATCGGACAGTCCGGTGAATTATAGCCGTACGTCGCCGGTGAATTCCCGAGAGCGGCCAGTTCGCTCGAGCCAGCCTGGCGCACCGGACACTGTCCGGTGAGCCACCGGACAGTCCGGTGCACCCAGACTGAGCAGAACCTTGGCTGTACACAGCCAAGCCTTTTGCACCTCTTTCCTTTTCTTCTTCTTTCTGTTTCTAACACTTAGACAAGTATATTAGTCCACAAAACCAATGTACTAAGTCTAGAAACATACCTTCTCTTAATTATTACATTTATAGCATTTCACATGCTTGAGCTTTGATGTTGGACTCATAAATCATTAAGTCGGCTTGACTTGATCTAGATTGACATTTCTTAGCTCCAACATCCTGCAAAGGTCACATAGAACATCTCCAAACATAGGAACAACCCAAACTAAAGATTAAGGTGAACTTAGCTCTTTTGGGCTGCTTCCAGTTCTGGTTTTGACACTTGTTCTCCTTCTAGTGACCTTGATCTCCTTCTTAGAGCTTGATCTTGAGCCTTATGACTTACACCACATAACTGTAGCTGTTACTTCATTGGCTGTAAGTCATGTCCTTATGTAGTGATCCTTGGTGTGTTATAGCTCTCCTCAACTCGATCACCCTTGACTTTGCAAGCCTTCTTCTTCACCCTTGGCTTTGGGTTCCTCAGCCTCCTTGACCTTCTCCCGTGCACTTGGTACCTCGAAGCTTCTCTTGCCTCCGTCCTTGGCTTGATCAGTTGTCTCCGAGCTACGCACCCGAGTCTCACTTTATGCAATGTCCATCTTACTTGTGATGTCTATTATGTATCCATAATCCAGTTCTTGGACCATCACATTTGTTCTCTTGTGTTGAACCCTGTTAGCTTTACCTTAGGCACCTGTTCAACACTTAGTACACTTGTTAGTCCTTTAATTGAGTTGTCATCCAAACACCAAAACTCACAAGAGAGCTTTCAGCCTGGACATATAAAGGTCGTTTTAGACGCATCCTCTTCGGCCATGAAAATCTGGTTATATCCGGCATTACCATCAAGAAAGCTAATAATTTTATTTCCTGATGCATTATTGATTAATGTGTCGGCTATGGGCATAGGATATTCATCTTTAGGAGTTGCTCTATTTAAATTGCAAAAATCAATGCATACCCTAAGCTTACCTGACTCCTTCTCTACCGGCACAATATTGGAGACCCACTCTGCGTATCTGCAAGGTCTAATAAAATTAGCTTCTAGCAGCCGGTGGATTTCGTCCTTGATTCGTGGGAGAAGATCTGGACGAAAGGTTCTAGCTTTCTGCTTGAAAGGTCTGAAACCGGACTTAATAGGCAGCCGATGTTCGACGATCTCTCGGCTTAGTCCAGGCATCTCAGTGTAATCCCAAGCAAAACAATCTGAATATTCCTTCAATAGATCGATCATCTCATTTCTAGGATCGGTCTCCAGGGTCTTGTTTACAAAAGTCAGCCTTGGAGTGTTACCATCTCCTATGTCAATCTCCTCCAAAGGATCGGCCGATGTAAATCCCTGTCCTAGTTTATCAAGATCTCTGAATTCCTCTATCATGTCCCCTACAGAGGAATCAGATGGTCTTTGTGTGATGGCAGACTTTCTGGTCTCGGGGACCGGATCATCCATAATACTGTCTTTTCGCTGCGGTAGATGTTCGATCTTAAAGTCCGAACTGTTTTGGGAAAGACCAGACCATCCGACTTTGGGATCCGAACTGTCCGTGACCAAAGACTCATAAACTTTGTGTGTATTCATCATTTAAACTCTATTTAGGATTTAGCCGATTCTCCATCGGCTCTAGCATTACAGGAATGAAACCTTTATTATCTATACTTATGAACTGATAATCAGAAAAATCTACTCCTGTGAGACATGTAGCAGTCTCATAAGTCCAGAGTACAGGGGCATCGGCCACAGCGATGCAGGCCGATACATCAACATGTACTTGTTCTACCTCATCGCCTACCCATTTTATTAGCATTTGATGTAATGTAGAAGGTATACATTGATTGGCATGAGTCCAATCTCTGCCCAGAATTAAACTGTAATTTCCTTCTACATCAGCGACGAAGAATGCAGCAGCAAGGGTCTTAGTCCCGATGGTTAATTCAACGGACGTGACTCCCCTGGCCTTAATCGAACTATCCCCAACACCGCTGAGGGTCATGTTGGTCTTGACAAGTTCGTCATCTTGTTTACCTAATTTTCTGTATAATGAATAAGGCATTAGATTTATAGCCGTCCCTCCATCTACCAACATCTTAGCAATCGGTATTCCATCAATGTGACCGCGCATGAAGAGCGGCTTTAAATGATTTACCGATTCCTTTGGTTTAGTAAAGGCGGCTTCTTTAGGACCGAAATCGAACTGGGCAACAACAGGTTCATCGTCGTCGATAATAGTACAATCGGCAGAAAATGTAATAACATTTACATCCATACTTGGGCGTTCTGGAGAAGCCTCGTAGTCGACCAAGTCTTCTCCCAGCAGGTCATCTTCTTCCATTGATGTTGGCGTGTCGTTGGAGGCTTCCTGGTGCGGTGCGGACGGTCCGGACTCCGGGGGCGGACGGTCCGCGCCTGGTGCAGATTGCCCAGTCTTGCTGGCCAGGCTACCTGCCATACCTGCAGGGTGCTGTACAAGTGTTGTTTCATTTTCTATTTTTGTGACCGTTTGATTTTCCTCAACGGCCTTTGGTCTCCATTTCTTTTGCGGTGACGGGTACTGTGGATGTGTGTCATTGAATATCTTTTCTGCCTCCTTTTCCTGGCTCTCCTTCGCTCTTAGGCGCTGTAATTTCCGCTTTTGGGACCGTGTCAATCCCGCTGGGCACCATCGAGGCATGGAGTATTTTGGATCGGCTGTTTTGATGGTAGTTGTATCTTCTTTTTTGGTTATGTTGGCCGATTCACCAAAAATCATCGGCCCTTTATTATCTTCCTGTATGACAACGTCTGCAGTACCTATTTTGATGACGTCCTTCTTTGTTGTCCTTTTGGTTGCTGCAGGTACATGCCCCCTGCCGGATTGGTCGGCCTTGGAGGCCGAGTAGTCCGGCAATCTTGTTGGGTCTATGCCTGGTGACCGGATTGAGCAGTGCTCAATCGGTCTTGTACTGGTGGCGTCAACCTGTCAAAAACAGATGTTTGGGGTGCCCCCCAGGCGGGGTACTGTGGCATCCCAAATGGATATGGTGGCATGCCCCACATTTGCTTTGGGACATATGGTGGAGGTAAATATGTGTATGAATATGGCATAGGCGGATAAGGGGGTGGAGGTGCCCATGTCAGTATGTTAGGTCTCAATTGTACAGTATGACCTTTCATTTCTTCCGATTGGTGGGGTGGTCCAATCGGCCTGACCTGACGTTGCTCATGAATGGGTGAGCGGGGTCGCTTTGCTGGCCGGTCACTGGGGCCGACCTTCTTTTTTACGTATTTAGACAATAATTGATCAAAAGTTGGGCCGGCTTTAACCAACCGACCAGCTGCCTGGAATGTATTTTGTCACACCCGACTTTAAGGAACAAAGCCAGGTGCATCTCATACGTGCGCCAAGAAGACAACATATATAATAACAGAGTGTATAGAGATAAATGTCATAAAACATCAGAGTATTATTACATAGCAGAAGACTTATTACAAAATAAAATAATAAACATAAAACAAACTAAGGATCGTCGGCGCCGATGTCAACTGAGAAACGCCACCTAGATCAGATCATACTCCTCGCCTTGTGGCTCCTCCTGAACCACCTGCTCTTCTCCTGTGGGGGGTGTGAGACAGCAAGGGTGAGCTCACACATGATCATAGCTCAACAAGTTGTGGGGAACCAGTGGACATGAACTCACAAAGGTGTGAGTTCATGTGATGTGTAAGGCTAATCAATGACAGGGGTTAAAGCTAAGCATTGCTTTTAAGTAGTTGGTCAAAGTTTTATTAGCAGTTACTAAGTGTAAGTAAATACCAAACCTTAAATAAAGTAGTAGAACAAAATTAATAATAAACCCATGCAATGCAAATGACAAAATTGAATTTAAGTTCCATAATTTAAACATCAGAGAGTCCTGAGCTGCTCATGACCGTGAGCTCGGCTAGTATACCAGTTTTACACTCTGTAGAGGTTGTACCCTTTACCCACAAGTCATGTTACTGATCTGCCAAGGGGTCGCAACTACCATACACCTCTACCTAGGAAGCGCGGTAGGGCAACACTACGAGGCCTTTACAAAGTTCCACTAGCTTCCGAAAACCCGCTACAGTTTATGGGAAGAGCACTTGCAAGAATCCCCCGTCTGACCGCCATCGCAGCAAAATCAACCTGAGAACCTCCTTGCATGCAACTCCCCTACTGTCCTTGCCCCTTTCGGGTAAGGTAGTCTTCCACTAGCTTTCCTAATTAGTCAGCCAAGAGCGTCCCATTAAACCCTTGTGGCACGTGTTTCTCAAGTTAAGCTCTATGTTCCAATTAACATTAATGAACTTGACATGAACATAAATAGAATAACAAGAATAATTGGAACATAGATATAATAAATGATTATCCCAAAACCATATAAAGCAATAGCAAACTACCCAAGTGATTCAGGGGTAAACAAGGTAATGAGATAAACAATCTAGGGTGACCTATCGGGTCCCATCAAAATTAACCTATGCATGAATAAGTGATATTAAAGAACATTATTGGGTAAAAAGTGGTCAAGGGCACAACTTGCCTTCAATGAGCTCCTGCTCAGCTACTTCAACCTGCTTCTCACCAGGATCCTCAGTTACGTGCTCTTCTACTCGCCACAATACAAACAAGCACAGTATATAGGAAAATTAACATCACACCAAACATGTAAACAAAACACACAGTAATATTCTACACATTAAAATAAAATCCTAGGAACAGGAATCATAATTTTTCGAGTTATAGATTTTAAGTTATGGATTTTCAAAGGTTTTATGTGTTTAAAATAGGATTAAGTGAGAGATTAAATTTCTTATTGTTTTCATGACAAAACAGAGATACTAAGTGCTAGAGAATAAAATTACAAAATTTTAGGAACTGGAATGGAGTAATTTGGAGTTCATATACATTTTCTATGAATTATTGAAGTTTCTGCAATAAATTTAACACTAAAACTCATTTTCTAATTGATTTTATGAATATTATCCACTGTCTGGTCCTCGCATCAATTTTCAGAGAGTCCAGGGGGTCACTGCGCAAAATAACCTAGACACAGCGCACAGCCGAACGGGACGGCGGGTTGATTTTTTGATGTCATAAGGTCTCTTATGCAAAAACGGCAGGGCGAAGGGGTATGGAGCATCGCTGGCCGTCCGATTACGAATCGGCAGCCCAGATTAGGTCACCCAGATTAAAAGTCTATTTTGACTAGTCACCGTCGGATCTGAAATCCATGGTTCAGCCCCGCACACGCACCACTTGCGCCTGAGCCGTTGGATCAAATCGCGATGGCTACCATTTCCACATACCAAAACGTCGCACTAGTTCTAATCCTGATTCTTCGTTTCGCATCCGACGGCTTGCAAGCGTCTTCTCCACCAGGCAGCGACACTGGCGCCAGCCGTATACAGCCCTCGGCGAAGATTTTCCCCCTCCGGCAAACACCTACAGGCGAACCAACGCCTCAAATCCTAAATTAACTAATGCACACGCCCCACGAGGACATTGCGAATGAACTAGGGTGTGAATTTACCTTGGTTCACGGCGACGAGGTCCCCGTTCATGGCACAGGGAGGCGCAGCACCCAAGCGAAGCTCCGATGAGCAATTACGGTTGCTCCGCCCGCCGATTCGGCCCGCGAGTGCCCCGGGTACCCACGCAGCAACCCGGCGAAGGTTCCTGAGTCTATTCTCGACACTGGACGGCGGTAGGAATAGGAATCCCGTGTCTCCCACCTCCGCCACGGATGCTAAACTCGTTCGTGAGAGCCACGGACTAGTGCTGGGCGATTTGGTGACTCGCCCCGACTACTTGATGAAGCTCGGAGTGGTGGCGTGGTGCGATGTCCACGCGATGGCTCCCAGCGACGTACACCCGGCCCGAGCAGCGCCCCAAGATCCATCATACGGCAGCAGCAGTGTGGTGCTTTCGTGCGAGGGGAAAAGATAGGAGATGGCACAGGAGCCACGGGGAGGTCGCGGCAAGGTGCTTTATGCCGAGATGGACGGGGTATCAATCAGCCTAACGGCCCACGAATCCCCCGGCGACCGGTGAGCATGCGAGCGACAGAGCGAGTCGCGCGGAGGAGACGAAGACCCGGCCACAGGGACTCACCTGGCGGAGTAACAGGCAAGCAGGGTCCACACGGAAGTGGGAATGACGACAGGCCCGCCTGCGGAGGCCGGTTGGCCGATGAGACCGAGCGCGCACTAGGAAGCTGACAGGATGGGCCCGCACGACAGTGAGAACTCGCGAAGTGGGCTGAGCGCAGGAAAAAACTGGCCCGAATTGGGTGGAGTTGGCCCATAAAGCCTTTTATTCTTTTCTGTTTTATGCTTTAATTTCTTTTCTTCATTTCCAAGTTCATTCTGAATTTTGAATTTGAATTCAAAATTGTGCCACATCATATTGTGAAGTTTAGAAATACCACTTTCAGAAATATAATTATATATTTATTATTTATATTTTCATAGCCTTTCTCTTTTCTCCATTCTAAGATTTCTTTTAGATCTCAAATTCCACTTTGGACTTTACTATATTTCTTTTATAATATTTTTATTTTTTGTCACAAATAATGCACACAAAATAAAACCTCAGCATGATGCATAGATTAATGGTACATCTTTTATTATTTAGTTGTTTCTAATGTGGTGTTCACATGTGTAATTGAATAGAGGCAATACATATGAGGGAAATAATACCATTTTCTATGCTTTTACAAATCGGGTATTACAAATCCTCCTCCCTTAAAAAGAATCTCGTCCTCGAGATTTAGGAAGGACTAGGGAAAAGATGGGGAAATTTTATGCGAAGCTCTTCTTCTCTTTCTCATGTAGCTTTGTCTTCTCCGTGGTGACTCCATTGAACTTTACACATCTTTATCACCTTATTCCTTTTAACTCTAGTCAAAGTGTCAAGAATCTTGACAGGATACTCCGTGTAAATCAAATCACCCTGAACACTGAGCTCTTCTATTGGTAACTGTTCCTCAGGGACACGAAGACACTTCTTAAGTTGAGATACGTGGAACACCTTATGCACATTAGATAGATTATCATGTAGCTCGAGCTAATAGGCCATCTTTCCAACTTGCCTAAAACTACGAATGGTCCAATAAAGCGAGGGGACAATTTGCCCTTAACTTTGAATCTCCTCATTCCACGAAGTGGTGACACCTTGAGGTACACATAATCTCCTTCTTCAAATTCCAGTGGTCTTCTTCTATTATCTACGTAGCTCTTTTGCCTGGTTTGAGCCACCCTCAAATTCTCTCGAATTATACGGACTTGTTCTTCTGCTTCTTGAATCAGTTCAGGCCCAAAGAACTGTCTTTCTCCAGTGTTATCCCAATATAGAGGAGTCCTGCACTTCCTCTGTAACACCATAAAAACCATCAATTAAAATAATAAATTTAGTTATTATATTAATTAGGGTAATAAAATTTTTAGTGTTTAATTGTTCATTTGCATTGTTTTCTTTGCATGCACTTGATTGATTATCGGATAATTGTTGTTAATTTCCTTTTAAAAAGAAATCTTAGTAATTAGTCAATAATTAAGAAAAATAATAATTATTAGTCTAAAAATGAGTATTTTGTTTATAGACATTTTTGGTGAATTTTTATAAATTTTTGAGCTCTTTAAATAAGCGTTTCGGAATTTTTAAAAAAAAACAAATCCTACACTACCGGCCCACTAGGGGCCCATGCCCCAAACCCTAAAAATCTACACAGCGCGCGCGTGCTCAGGGCAGAGCCCCAGCCGCCGCCGCCCTTCCTCTCCTCTCCCTCACGTTTCTCTCTCTCCCTGCTTCTCCTCTCACGTGCACGCACCAGGAACCGACCGAGCCGGTGCTCGCGCCGCGACACCGCGCGCCCAGGCGTAGCCGGCCCCACCGCGCGAGCGCGACGCCGGCGCCCTGGCGGCCGCGCGGCACGCCTGCCGAGCCGCGCCCTCTCTGCCGCGACGCGCGAGCTGCGCGCCCGCCCTGCACCGCGCCGAGCAGCCCGGCCGCCACCCGCGCGCCTTGCCGAGCAGTCGGGCTCCCTGCGCGCATCACCGGCGCGCGACGCGCACGCGCCCTGCCCGACCATGCTGCCATGCCGCGCGCCGTTTCCTTCTCTCCCCTCCCTAACACTCCTCTGGTAACGGCAACGCCATCAAGAGAGTTGATAGCACCGGAAACCCCCGCCGTCGTAATGGCTATTGAGGACGCTGTCGACCGTTTCTTCTACCTCTGCTTCCTCTCTTTTCCTATAAATTGCAGGCCACGTCCCCTGAGATTGTTCCTCACAGTTCTGAGCTTGCATCGCCTTCCTTGCTCCCTGCACGCGCGTAGCCACATAGTTCGTCGCCGGAGTTCACGGAGCCCGTAGTTCGCCGGAGTGTGTCGTTCGTCGCCGAAGTTCACCGGAGCCACGCACTCGCCGTCCGTAGTCGAGCCTTGCTCTCCGTCCGGTCGAAACCCGTCGATCCATCCCCGTCACACGCGCGAACCTAAGGTTGATGACGACCCAATTTTATTTTGTGTATTTTATAAAGTACGTTTTGATTCGATTCATGAGTTGTATATTTTGTTGGTTGTAATATGAACGCATGTGATTCCGATTTATGTATACGTGTGCGTTATGGAATTTGTTAGAGATATGTGATTAGTAGTGCACCGTGCTATTTCATGTTAATTGACGCGTTAATTTTGGCTTAGAGAAATATGACGTAGATTTAATAGTCACGTTGGCGATAAAAATGCTAGATAGGAATTTTTGTAGTTAAATTTGGTCACAATAAATTTTAGAAACTACTTGGAGAATTATAGGTGCATTTTGATGGATTAGAAAATAGTATAGAACTCATGTCATTTGATTATTATAGGATTTTTAGATGATTTATCTAATTATTTTATTAGCATTTTCTTTTTAGAAAGAAAAGGGAAAAGATCACCGGTAGTGTGGTAAATAGATTTTTTTTACTAGTTAAATAATCATGTTCGCAAATTGAGCACTTAGATTTTTAGAATAAGCAAAATACTAGTTTATGTCAGATTATCCTCACTTGTTTTATAAAAAAAAGTACGAATACCAATTTATGTAGACTTTTAGAATATTAATATTATTAGATTCATTTTTGGTCATACTAAGCAATTTGAGTTAGAAAAAAATAAAAGGTATTAATTCATTTATTTGTATTAAAAGATGATAATTATCATTTAATACTATTAAGGAGGTTAAAATATGTTAATACTAGTTAAAACTGTATTTATTGCTCCCACCCATAAATTCGCCATTAGGACTCACAATAATAGCCACAATTAAATTAATAAGTATTTACGCGATTAGTACGTAATTAAAATGTGGTTAGTGCGACGTGTTAATGTGCATGTAATGGTGTATGATTATGTAATGGTGCATGTTTACTTATGAGTGTATACTTTATTCTTGTATGTGCGATGTGCGACTAAAATAGAAGCGGACTGTGTGGTAGAGAACCCGAACTCGTTCGAGGACGACCCGCAGGACGCTGTTGAGCAAGGCAAGTGGATTCTCCCTCTGCATACTCTTTTTGTACCCAGTCATTGCATTTAATAATGTTTACTTTTGATATACTGCATAATTTGATGGGTTTCACCTAATTAAGGATTTCCTAGATTTACTACCTGTATTCCTTGTTTAACCTGGGGAAATAATTAAGCTGTGCAAGATTTATGCTACCGCTCAACTTAATGATTTCTTAATGTCACTCATTAATTGGTTTTAATGTTCCCAAGATTTAATTGGCAATTATGGCATTAACCCGATGGTTAAGATAACTTTATTGCAAATTTAATTGGAACATGGAGTGACCACCCAGGATAACAGTGCAACCACGAGTGCTATCATGGCTCTGGCTTTGGTAATTAGCTCTATATGCTTAGTGCCTAGCAACCTTACCTGAAAGATGGGCAAGAGGGGGAGCGGTAGGTGCTGGCAGCCCACGTTAACATGGGGTTGTATTCTTGGCTAAGGTACTTCACCCAGGGGGCCACCACCATCGTCTTAGAAACCTTAGCGGGTTGCTTTGTATTAAGTGTGTTTTGTGAAAACCTCATAATGGATCCCTAGCCATTCACCTTGGCAGTGTCTAAGGGTCCGATCAACCCGGGCTAGATGGGATACATGGCTTGTGGGTAAAGTTGTACCACCTCTGCAGAGTGTAAAACTGATATATCAGCCGTGCTCCCGGTTATGAGCAACCTGGACTCCTCACATGATAATTGAACTTAAAGATGGACATAAATTGAGATCCGATGATCTGCCCACAGTTTGCTTAAGTGGTTTCACTTAAGTGTTTTTGTTATATTCATATTCCTTTGTTTAATTGGGATATTTGGGATTCACTCTTGTTAGTAAGGCAGGTGTTGATAATAAAATATTGACCAACTAAAATGCTTACTGCTCAACCTTAGCCTCACCTTGTTATACCTGCATTAATTTTTCCCTCACTTGCTGAGCCCCGACCATAAGTGAGCTCACCCTTGCTAATATTTTGATCAGAGGGTGATGCTGGAGATTTTGATGGAGAATTTATCGACGAAGAATTCTAAGTCTAACGATGCGCCGGTCAACTTCCTGTGGAAGATTGCCCAGTTGTTTATTTCCGCTCTACTTTGATGTGATACTTGTTTAAGACACAATGTCTCAGATGATGTAATAAAGTTTTATACTCTCTTTACGCCTTTATTGCATTGTCTTTTGATATTTTACACTTGTGACGTCAACATATGTGTGGAAATGGACCCTGGCACACATATGGTATGCGCTCGGTTCTACCCCCTGGAACCGGGTGTGACAAAAGTGGTATCAGAGCCTATGCTGACCCTAGGTCGTTAGATTAGATAGAAATGGAAAGCCTAGTTGTTCAAAACTTGCTAATTTCATTCCTATAAATTCCTTTATCAGTCTTACCTCTTTGAAATTCAACTAAGTTGACTCTTCTCTTGTAGATGGTTCGCACTCTTCAAACCACTCGCGTCAACACCAGCTACGCCCCTCAGCCCCGGCAGATCCCGGCCTACCCAGTGGTAGTCGAGGATGCCCCAGCGAATCTCCCTCCCGTCCGAGTGGAGAACGTGATCAACCTGGAGGACAGCTCGGAGGAGCAGCTGCCGACCCCCACCCCGTTGGCCGAGTCCCTGGCCTTCGCAGCTGCGTCATCGACGTCAGCATCGCCGGCACCAGCCTTCCAAGCACCTGCACCTGGAGGCGATGACCCCGATGACTCCGGAGACGGCGACGACGAGGATGACGACGACGACGACGATGGAGAGGACGAACACGTCCACGAGGAAGCTGACTACGCCCAGGAGGACCACTTCATGGGGATTGGTCCAGTTGTCGAACATTATACATCAATGTTCGAAACAGGGCACTTCCCCAACCTGCTGCAGGCAGTGCTGCACGAGCTAGGAGCCTACGTCCGCCCCCTGTACGAGACGAGGCGAGTGAGCGAGCCTCCCCGGGCTTGCTATTACATCACTCGCATCCATGTCAAGGTGATGGATGCAGGTGACAGGGGATTCAGGACTCTGTCTGCTCACGAGTCCCTGATACCGCTGTCTACCTACGCTGCCTCTGTCAGCGACGCTGCCCGTCGGACCCTGTGGTCGCTTAGCCACACCTACCGGCAGCAGCTGCAGAACACAAGGTTCAGGCATCTCCCTCAGCGCCTGCGTGGAGAGAGCCAGACCAACATTGTCCCAGGTGAACCTGGTGAGGATCGCCTCAACACCCTAGCTGGTGTAGTGGCCGGTCTCAACACCGACCTGGACAGTGCCACTCTGGACCTCTACAGTGTGCACTTGGAGCTGGAGAACGCCCACGCCAGGATTGCAGCCCTGGAAGCCCAACTGCAGGGACTGAATCCGCCAGAAGCTCAGGTTCCCGCCGTGGCGTTGTCTCCTCCCCGCAAGAGGCTGCGCTACGGAGAGGCCGGATCAGTCACTAGGCTGCTTTAGGAGTTTTTGAGTCATGATGTAATAAGTTATACTTCGCGTTAGACGATGATACTCTCTTTATGTTATCATATTAATAAATATCAACCATGTGATGGTGATTGACTGAAATGTTTGATTTGGATCTTTGTTTGAGTGCTATGGTCTTATGGAATGATGGCCATAAGAACATATAAAATTTGTAAAACTTAAGCTATTTTCCCTCTTGAATCTTTTCTACTCCTCACTTTTCTAAGGACTTCACTTCCTAACAAATCAGATGGTGAACCAACGTCAAGGACCTAACAACCGGAACCAGCGTGGACAACAAGCACCACCACCACCGCCACCACCTAATCCCAACATGGAGCAGTTCATCGCCGCCCAAATGCAGATTCTGCAAGGACTTACTGCTGCGGTTCAACAATTGCAGCAGAACCAACAGAATCAGCAACCCCAGCAGCAGCAGCAATATGCACCCCCGGCCAGAGATAAACACCGAGACTTCATGAGTCATCACCCGCCTACATTCTCTCATGCGGTTGATCCCCTGGATGCCGATGACTGGCTCAAAGTCATTGGGAAGAAGCTGGACATCACTCAGTGCAACGACCGAGAGAAGGTCTTGTACGCCTCGGGAAGACTCGAGGGAGCTGCGTCCGATTGGTGGGATGCCTTCACAGCGGCACATCCCAATGCTGACACAATAACCTGGCAGGAGTTCCAAGAGAACTTCCGCGCTCACCACATTCCTTCAGGAATCATGAAGCTGAAGAAGAAGGAGTTCCTTTCCCTTACTCAAGGGAATATGTCTGTCAGTGAGTATCGTGATCGCTTCACTCAGCTTTCACGTTATGCCCCCGAGGAAGTGGACACTGATGAGAAGCGCCAAGAGCGTTTTCTGGAAGGGTTGATTGGACCTCTGAACTATCAACTTCAGAGTCACACATTCCCCAACTTCCAGACACTCCTGAATAAGGCAATTGGCCTTGAGAGTAAAAGGAAGGAGCTATCTGACCACAAGAGAAAATTCCAAGGTCAGTCCAGCAGGAACACTCGTCCGAATAATGCTCAAGGTTCACAGTTCCGCTCTGGAAATCAGGGAGGAAATAATTATCAAGTGCAACGCTCTGGTCAGCAAAGCCAGAGAAGTAACCAAAACCAGAACCAGCAAAGAAGCAACCCCCAGACCAACCAGAGGTCTGGTGGAAATTCACAGAACCGTCAGGGTGGCACCAACAACACACAGGCCAGAAACAACGCACCTATCCAACCCAACGGCTGTTTCAAGTGCGGTGAACTAGGCCATTATGCTAACAATTGCCCAAGGCGCAACCAGCAAACACCTCAAAGGAGCAACACTCAGAGAAATGACCAGAGCACCCCCGCTCGTGGATCTGCTCAAAACAAGACTCCGCAGAACCAGAGCCGAGGAAGGGTCAATCACGTCACTGCGGAATCAGTGCCTGAGGATGCCGACATTGTGTATGGTATGTTCCTTGTTAACTCCATACCTGCATCAGTTTTATTTGACTCTGGAGCATCACATTCATTTATAACTGAGTCATTTGTGGAAAAACATAACATACCTAAGTACCCTCTGAAGAGGATATTACACATTAGTTCACCGGGAGGTGACATGAAGGCTACACACTCATGCCCTCATGTTAATATCAAGATTCAAGGAATAGATTTTACAGTCGACCCAGTGGTCCTAGGATCCAACGGTATTGATGTGATTCTTGGATGCAACTGGTTGAAAAGTTGTGATGGAGTGATACGGTGTGCCAACGGAACAATTACGTTGACAAGTCCTCAAGGTGAAAGAATCCAAGTCAACATAGACAAGTCAACAGATGAAAAAGGGAAGACAGTGATCAATCACTTGGAAGAAAAGCCCTTGGAAAATATCAAAGTAGTGTGCGAATACCCAGACGTATTTCCGGAAGAATTACCAGGTATGCCACCTGACCGTGATATAGAGTTTTCTATTGAATTAGTACCTGGAACCGCACCTATCTCGAAAAGACCTTATAGAATGGATGGCAAAGATTTAGTAGAACTGAAGAAACAAATAGAAGAATTATTAGAAAAAGGTTTTATTCGCCCAAGTTCATCCCCTTGGGGAGCCCCAGTGCTGTTTGTGAACAAGAAGGATGGTTCGAGAAGAATGTGCGTTGATTATAGAAGTTTGAATGAAGTAACCATCAAGAATAAATACCCACTACCTCGGATTGAAGATTTATTCGATCAAATGAAGGGAGCTAAGATATTCTCGAAGATAGATCTGAGATCGGGATATCATCAGTTAAAGATCCGAGCAGAAGATGTACCGAAGACAGCCTTCACGACGAGATATGGATTATATGAGTTTTTGGTCATGTCATTTGGACTGACTAATGCACCAGCATACTTTATGAACTTGATGAATAAAGTATTCATGGAATATCTGGATCAGTTTGTGGTCGTATTCATTGACGACATACTGATATATTCTCCGAATGAAGAAACACACGAAGATCATCTAAGGCTAGTCCTACAAAAGCTTCGTGACAACCAACTATACGCAAAATTCTCGAAGTGTGATTTTTGGTTGAAAGAAGTTGCTTTCTTAGGGCATATTGTTACCGATGGTGGAATTAAAGTGGACCCAGGAAAGATAAGTGAGATACTAAATTGGAAGCAACCCACAGATGCGTCCAAGATCAGAAGTTTTCTTGGATTAGCAGGATATTATAGAAGATTTATTGAAGGTTTTTCCAAGTTAGTGAAGCCTCTTACCTCTCTACTGGAGAAAGGCAAAGAGTTCAAATGGGATGAAGCTTGTCAGAATTGTTTTGAGGAACTCAAGAAGAGGTTAACCACTGCACCAATACTGGTAATGCCAGACATCCACAAGGGATTTGATGTGTATTGCGATGCATCACACCTTGGACTTGGATGTGTGCTAATGCAAGAAGGAAAGGTGATTGCTTATGCTTCAAGACAGTTGAGGAAACATGAGAAGAATTATCCTACGCATGATTTGGAACTAGCTGCCGTAGTGCATGCTTTGAAGATTTGGAGGCACTATATGATTGGAAACAAGTGCAAAATCTTCACGGATCACAAAAGCTTGAAATATATATTCACTCAGAAGGAACTCAACCTCAGACAGAGAAGATGGCTAGAGTTGATTAAAGATTATGATTTGGAGATACAATATCACCCCGGAAAGGCAAATGTAGTAGCTGATGCTTTGAGCCGTAAGGGTCAAGTGAACAACATCACTACTCATTTGATGTCACAGGAATTGTGCTGGGAAATGGAACGACTCAACCTTGGATTTCTCAATAATGTAGAAGCAACGGTGATGGAAGTCGAATCTACTTTGGAAGAAGAGATTCGTAAAGGACAAGAGTCCGATGAGAAAATTAAGGAAATTAAAACTTTGATTGGTTTGGGTAAAGCTCCAGATTTCACGGAAGATGAACAAGGCACAGTATGGTTTAAGAAGAGAATCTGTGTACCCGAAATCGAGCACTTACGCCAACTTATTTTGAGAGAAGCTCATGATTCAGCTTACTCTATTCACCCTGGAAGTACCAAGATGTACCAGGACCTTAAAGAAAAGTATTGGTGGTACGGATTGAAAATAGATGTTGCTACTCATGTTGCATTATGTGACGTGTGTCAGCGAGTTAAAGCCGAACACCAAAGACCAGCAGGATTGCTACAACCTCTCAAGGTACCTGAATGGAAATGGGAAGAAATCAGTATGGATTTCATAGTTGGGCTACCCCGTACTCGAGATGGATATGATTCAATATGGGTCATAGTAGACAGGTTAACCAAAGTGGCACATTTTATACCTGTGAAGACAACTTACTCAGGAGCCCAGTTAGCAAAATTGTACATGTCGAGGATTGTTTGTCTGCATGGAGTACCGAAGAAGATCGTATCAGATCGAGGGACTCAGTTTACCTCGCGTTTTTGGAAAAGACTTCATGAGTCCATGGATACCAAGCTAAACTTTAGTTCAGCTTATCATCCTCAAACGGATGGGCAAACGGAAAGAACAAACCAAGTCTTGGAAGATATGCTAAGAGCTTGCGCTCTAAAGCATGGTAGAAGCTGGGATAAAAGTTTGCCTTATGCAGAATTTTCATATAACAACAGTTATCAAGCAAGTCTCAAAATGGCACCGTTTGAAGCACTATATGGACGAAAGTGTAGAACACCACTTTATTGGAATCAGACTGGAGAAAGTCAAGTATTTGGTCCAGAAATTCTACAAGAGGCGAAAAAGCAGGTACAAATTATCAGAGAAAATTTGAAGACAGCACAGTCAAGACAGAAGAGCTATGCTGATAATAGAAGAAGAGAATTGATGTTTGAAGTAGGAGACTTTGTCTACCTTAAAGTTTCACCGATGAGAGGAATGAAGAGGTTTAAGGTTAAAGGAAAATTATCACCTCGCTATATCGGCCCATTTAAGATTTTGGAAAGAAAAGGTGAAGTAGCCTACCAGTTAGAGCTACCCGATAGATTATCCGATGTGCATGACATATTCCACGTATCACAACTCAAGAAGTGCTTAAGGGTACCAGAAGAACAGTTACCCATGGAAGAACTGAATGTTAATGAAGATTTGACTTATTCGGAGTACCCAATCAGAATTCTGGAAACATCTCGCAGAGTTACGCGGAGTAAAGTCATTAACATGTGCAAAGTTCAGTGGAGTCATCATTCGGAAGATGAGGCCACTTGGGAAAGAGAAGATGAACTCAGAGCAGAATTTCCCCAGTTATTCTCGGAAGTTTCTTAATCTCGAGGACGAGATTCTTTTTAAGAGGGGTAGGTTTGTAACACCATAAAAACCATCAATTAAAATAATAAATTTAGTTATTATATTAATTAGGGTAATAAAATTTTTAGTGTTTAATTGTTCATTTGCATTGTTTTCTTTGCATGCACTTGATTGATTATCGGATAATTGTTGTTAATTTCCTTTTAAAAAGAAATCTTAGTAATTAGTCAATAATTAAGAAAAATAATAATTATTAGTCTAAAAATGAGTATTTTGTTTATAGACATTTTTGGTGAATTTTTATAAATTTTTGAGCTCTTTAAATAAGCGTTTCGGAATTTAAAAAAAAAACAAATCCTACACTACCGGCCCACTAGGGGCCCATGCCCCAAACCCTAAAAATCTACACAGCGCGCGCGCGTGCTCAGGGCAGAGCCCCAGCCGCCGCCGCCCTTCCTCTCCTCTCCCTCACGTTTCTCTCTCTCCCTGCTTCTCCTCTCACGTGCACGCACCAGGAACCGACCGAGCCGGTGCTCGCGCCGCGACACCGCGCGCCCAGGCGTAGCCGGCCCCACCGCGCGAGCGCGACGCCGGCGCCCTGGCGGCCGCGCGGCACGCCTGCCGAGCCGCGCCCTCTCTGCCGCGACGCGCGAGCTGCGCGCCCGCCCTGCACCGCGCCGAGCAGCCCGGCCGCCACCCGCGCGCCTTGCCGAGCAGTCGGGCTCCCTGCGCGCATCACCGGCGCGCGACGCGCACGCGCCCTGCCCGACCATGCTGCCATGCCGCGCGCCGTTTCCTTCTCTCCCCTCCCTAACTCTCCTCTGGTAACGGCAACGCCATCAAGAGAGTTGATAGCACCGGAAACCCCCGCCGTCGTAATGGCTATTGAGGACGCTGTCGACCGTTTCTTCTACCTCTGCTTCCTCTCTTTTCCTATAAATTGCAGGCCACGTCCCCTGAGATTGTTCCTCACAGTTCTGAGCTTGCATCGCCTTCCTTGCTCCCTGCACGCGCGTAGCCACATAGTTCGTCGCCGGAGTTCACGGAGCCCATAGTTCGCCGGAGTGTGTCGTTCGTCGCCGAAGTTCACCGGAGCCACGCACTCGCCGTCCGTAGTCGAGCCTTGCTCTCCGTCCGGTCGAAACCCGTCGATCCATCCCCGTCACACGCGCAAACCTAAGGTTGATGACGACCCAATTTTATTTTGTGTATTTTATAAAGTACTTTTTGATTCGATTCATGAGTTGTATATTTTGTTGGTTGTAATATGAACGCATGTGATTCCGATTTATGTATACGTGTGCGTTATGGAATTTGTTAGAGATATGTGATTAGTAGTGCACCGTGCTATTTCATGTTAATTGACGCGTTAATTTTGGCTTAGAGAAATATGACGTAGATTTAATAGTCACGTTGGCGATAAAAATGCTAGATAGGAATTTTTGTAGTTAAATTTGGTCACAATAAATTTTAGAAACTACTTGGAGAATTATAGGTGCATTTTGATGGATTAGAAAATGGTATAGAACTCATGTCATTTGATTATTATAGGATTTTTAGATGATTTATCTAATTATTTTATTAGCATTTTCTTTTTAGAAAGAAAAGGGAAAAGATCACCGGTAGTGTGGTAAATAGATTTTTTTTACTAGTTAAATAATCATGTTCGCAAATTGAGCACTTAGATTTTTAGAATAAGCAAAATACTAGTTTATGTCAGATTATCCTCACTTGTTTTATAAAAAAAAGTACGAATACCAATTTATGTAGACTTTTAGAATATTAATATTATTAGATTCATTTTTGGTCATACTAAGCAATTTGAGTTAGAAAAAAATAAAAGGTATTAATTCATTTATTTGTATTAAAAGATGATAATTATCATTTAATACTATTAAGGAGGTTAAAATATGTTAATACTAGTTAAAACTGTATTTATTGCTCCCACCCATAAATTCGCCATTAGGACTCACAATAATAGCCACAATTAAATTAATAAGTATTTACGCGATTAGTACGTAATTAAAATGTGGTTAGTGCGACGTGTTAATGTGCATGTAATGGTGTATGATTATGTAATGGTGCATGTTTACTTATGAGTGTATACTTTATTCTTGTATGTGCGATGTGCGACTAAAATAGAAGCGGACTGTGTGGTAGAGAACCCGAACTCGTTCGAGGACGACCCGCAGGACGCTGTTGAGCAAGGCAAGTGGATTCTCCCTCTGCATACTCTTTTTGTACCCAGTCATTGCATTTAATAATGTTTACTTTTGATATACTGCATAATTTGATGGGTTTCACCTAATTAAGGATTTCCTAGATTTACTACCTGTATTCCTTGTTTAACCTGGGGAAATAATTAAGCTGTGCAAGATTTATGCTACCGCTCAACTTAATGATTTCTTAATGTCACTCATTAATTGGTTTTAATGTTCCCAAGATTTAATTGGCAATTATGGCATTAACCCGATGGTTAAGATAACTTTATTGCAAATTTAATTGGAACATGGAGTGACCACCCAGGATAACAGTGCAACCACGAGTGCTATCATGGCTCTGGCTTTGGTAATTAGCTCTATATGCTTAGTGCCTAGCAACCTTACCTGAAAGATGGGCAAGAGGGGGAGCGGTAGGTGCTGGCAGCCCACGTTAACATGGGGTTGTATTCTTGGCTAAGGTACTTCACCCAGGGGGCCACCACCATCGTCTTAGAAACCTTAGCGGGTTGCTTTGTATTAAGTGTGTTTTGTGAAAACCTCATAATGGATCCCTAGCCATTCACCTTGGCAGTGTCTAAGGGTCCGATCAACCCGGGCTAGATGGGATACATGGCTTGTGGGTAAAGTTGTACCACCTCTGCAGAGTGTAAAACTGATATATCAGCCGTGCTCCCGGTTATGAGCAACCTGGACTCCTCACATGATAATTGAACTTAAAGATGGACATAAATTGAGATCCGATGATCTGTCCACAGTTTGCTTAAGTGGTTTCACTTAAGTGTTTTTGTTATATTCATATTCCTTTGTTTAATTGGGATATTTGGGATTCACTCTTGTTAGTAAGGCAGGTGTTGATAATAAAATATTGACCAACTAAAATGCTTACTGCTCAACCTTAGCCTCACCTTGTTATACCTGCATTAATTTTTCCCTCACTTGCTGAGCCCCGACCATAAGTGAGCTCACCCTTGCTAATATTTTGATCAGAGGGTGATGCTGGAGATTTTGATGGAGAATTTATCGACGAAGAATTCTAAGTCTAACGATGCGCCGGTCAACTTCCTGTGGAAGATTGCCCAGTTGTTTATTTCCGCTCTACTTTGATGTGATACTTGTTTAAGACACAATGTCTCAGATGATGTAATAAAGTTTTATACTCTCTTTACGCCTTTATTGCATTGTCTTTTGATATTTTACACTTGTGACGTCAACATATGTGTGGAAATGGACCCTGGCACACATATGGTATGCGCTCGGTTCTACCCCCTGGAACCGGGTGTGACATCCTCCCATACAAAGCTTCAAATGGTGACATCTTCAGACTGGCCTGATAGCTATTATTATATGAGAACTCAGTATAAGGTAAGCTTTTATCCCAACTTCCTCCATGTTGAAGGGCACATGCTCTCAACATATCTTCCAATACTTGATTAGTCCTTTCAGTCTGTCCATCAGTCTGAGGGTGATAAGCCGTATTGAAATTCAACTTCGTGCTCATGTTCTCATGAAAGCTTCTCCAGAGTCTTGAGGTAAACTGTGAACCTCGATCAGACACGATCTTCTTTGGTACTCCATGTAAACACACAATCCGAGCCATATATAACTCTGCTAGCTGAGAACCTGTATAAGTAGTCTTGACAGGAATAAAGTGAGCCACTTTAGTCAATCTTTCCACAATCACCCATATAGCATCATATCCTTTCTGGGTGCGAGGCAATCCAGTAATAAAATCCATACCAATCTCTTCCCACTTCCACTCGGGTATCTTCAGTGGGTGCAATAGTCCAGCTGGCCTCCGGTGTTCAGTCTTAACTCTTTGACACACATCGCACATCGCCACATGTGCAGCCACATCTCTCTTCAATCCATACCACCAATATTTCCGCTTCAAATCCTGATACATCTTGGTACTACCAGGATGAATAGAATAATCTGAGTCATGGGCCTCCTTCAATATAGTCTCTCGAAGGCTTTCAATATCAGGAACACACATCCTGTCCTTGGGAAGGTTGGGCAATGCATTTCCCTTTTAGTTGTGTCAAGCTCATCTTTAGCCTCTCATTTTCTTCCTTGAGCTTTTGATATGAATCATCGTTTGTTCCTGCAAATTCTAGCTCAAAGGAAGATTTGCTTGTCGACGGACAACAAGCATTAGCACATGGTAATATAGTATCAATTTGAATACATGTGCATGAGTGAGGTTGTTGGGATTTTAAATTTTCTATCACAACCTCATGAGCAATGTTTAACATGATATGATCATCCATAAGATTTTCATGAGAGCATATGAGCATATCATATTTTTCTTGAAAAGCTAGATTTTCAACTTTTAGCTTTTCTACTTGGTCCTTAAGCAAGGTATTCCTATTTACTAATTGAGCGGTACAATGTAAAACGTTATCTTGCTCAATTGAACTAGTTTCATACCTTTGGACCAAATCAACATGAGAGCACTTTAGCTCCTCATGTTCTTTAGTCAACTCGTCAAAGTGTAGCATTTTCATGGAGAGAATATCTTCTAGCCTTTGACGAGCTTCGCTTTGCTCTCTCGCTCTTTCTAGAAGTTTGAGCATGACCGCCTTATCTTCTTGGCTTAGGCGAGCGTAGAGATGCAAGAAGCTTCTTTCTTCCTCCTCATCCTCATTTGTCCTTCCGCTATCATTTGCATTAGCCACACAACACATGTGGGAATCGAAATGGGAAGACAAACCTTTTGGAGAGGTGGATTCATCGTTTGGTCTCCATCGTTCATTCTCTTCTTCTTCCTTGCAAGGGTTAGTATCACAAATACCAAAGGAAGTAGAGACACAAAATGAACTATCATGTTTGGACTCATCAAATTTGCGTCTAACTCTAGTCCAAATATCATGCGCATCATGAATAGGTTCATCATATTTTGATATGAAGGCACGATAATCTTCATTGCTAAGAGAATTAGTTAAGATGTCAAAAGCTAGATAGTTTAAGCGATAACATCTTTGATCCTCCTCAGAATTAATTTTTCCATTGAAATTAGAGGAAAAAATACTCTTGACTATAATTTGTTCTAATCGTGGATCTATGGTCCTAAAAGCATTTATCACACTAGTAGACCATGAGTCATAATTAGAACAATCATCAAATAATATTTCAAGAGTTACCTCCTTTTGAGTTACGTTCGATGGAGGAGTCTTCTTGTTCTTTTGGGATCTTCTACGAGCCATCACTTCGAGTTGTTAGACTCAAGATGAAGTGCCTATCTCCGATACCAATTGAAAGTCGCCTAGAGGGGGGTGAATAGGCGAAACCTGAAAATTAAAACTTTATCCCCCAACTAGATCCCTTGATTAGAGGTTAGAACAAGATATACAAATATCGGAGAATAGAAACTAAGTTCTTGCTTGAAAAGAGTATTGCTAAATAATGCGGAAGTGATAAATCAATACAACTAGTAAGTTATAGAATAACAAAGCAAGAAGCTTTAGATGAGAAGAGCACTAAGCCAAGTTCTTTCTTGCGAAATGTTACTTCACTAAATGGAATTAAACTTGAAGCAACACCAAATGATATTAGCAAATAATGGTGCAAGAAAACTTAGAGCAAGGGAAAACAAACAAATCACAAGCAATAAGCACAATTGACACGGGTGATTTGTTTTACCGAGGTTCGGCCCTCGAAGGCCTAGTCCCCGTTGAGGAGTCCACTTAAGGACGAGTCTTTTTCAACCCTTTCCCTCTCTCTCCCCGATCACACAAGGATCGGCGAGCTCTTCTTCTTCTCAAGGATCACTCTCGATCCCACAAGGACCACCACACACTTTGGTGTCTCTTGCTAGCTTTTACAAGCCTCCAAAACTTTGGAGGAAGTTCAATGGGAGTCAAAACTCCACACGCAAATGAACACAAAGATGAAGCACACACTATCTCTCGATGAAACTCACAAGGCACTAGTGCTAAACTCAAATAAGTAGCTCTCTTTTGCTTGCTTTCTATTTTGTGGCACTTGTGTTGGTTGTAGTGGTCTAAATCTTGTGTATAGGATGGATCAATGAATATATGTGGTTGGGAGGGCTTGAGTATGTCAACTAGATGACTTGGAATGTTGCTTGGGCTCCCACACCTTGAAGTGGCCGGTTGGGGTGGTATTTATAGCCACCAACCAAATTTGTAGCCGTTGGAGAAGCTTGCTGGCGATGGGTGCACCGGACAGTCCGGTGTACACCGGACAGTGTCCGGTGCGCCAGCCACGTCATCCTAGCCGTTGGGGTTGGAGCTGGTCGACCGTTGGAGGCTTTGTCCTCATGCGGCACCGGACAGTCCGGTGCACACCGGACAGTCCGGTGCCTCTCTGATCCTCTGCTCTGACTCTGCCGCGTGTACTGTTTACTGTCAGAGTCGACCGTTGGCGCCGAAGTAGCCGTTGCCCCGCAGTTACACCGGACAGTCCGGTGTACACCGGACAGTCCGGTGAATTATAGCGGAGCAGCCGAAGTGAATTCCCGAGGCTGCCAAGTTCCAGAGCCGCGTCGACTTGGAGCACCGGACAATGTCCGGTGTACACCGGACAGTCCGGTGAATTATAGCGCGCCGACTTCCGAGAATTCCCGAAGGTGAAGAGTTTGAAGTCGGAGTCCTCTGGTGCACCGGACATGTCCGGTGGCACACCGGACAGTCCGGTGCGCCAGACCAGAGGTGCCTTCGGTTGGTTCTTGCTCCTTTGTTTGAACCCAATACTTGGTCTTTTTATTGGCTAAGTGTGAATCCTTTGGCACCTGTATAACTTATATACTAGAGCAAACTAGTTAGTCCAATATTTGTGTTGGGCAATTCAACCACCAAAATTAATTAGGAACTAGGTGTAAGCCTAATTCCCTTTCAATCTCCCCCTTTTTGGTGATTGATGCCAACACAAACCAAAGCAAATGTAAAAGTGCTTAAATGAACTAGTTTGCATAATGTAAGTGCAAAGATTGCTTGGAATTGAGCCAATAAAAGTTACTTACTAGATGTGCATGGATTGTTTCTTTATTTTTAACATTTTGGACCACGCTTGCACCACAAGTTTTGTTTTTGCAAAGTCTTTTGTAAATTCTTTTCAAAGTCCTTTTGCAAGATAGTCAAAGGTAAATGAATAAGATTTTTCAAAGCATTTTCAAGTTTGAAATTTTCTCCCCTCGTTTCAAATGCTTTTCCTTTGACTAAACAAAACTCCCCCTCAAATAAATTCTCCTCTTAGTGTTCAAGAGGGTTTTAAGATATCAAGTTTTAAAAATACTACTTGCTCCCCCTTTAGAACACAAAGAGATACCAATTTGAAATTTTCCAATTGAAAACCATTAATTTTTAAAAATAGGGTGGTGGTGCGGTCCTTTTGCTTTGGGCCAATACTTTCTCCCCCTTTGGCATGAATCGCCAAAAACGGATAATTAGAATGAAATATAGGCCCTTTTTCTATCTACTTTCTCCCCTTTGGCAAAGAAAACATATGCGTGAAGATTATACCAAAGATGGAGAGGCATTGTGGAGTGATGGCGAAGGATAGATAATACCGATAGAGTTGAGTGGAAGCCTTGTCCTCGCCGAAGACTTCATTTCCCTTTCAATCTACGACTAAATCATAGAAATCACTTGAAAGCACATTAGTCGTAGACATAAAGAGATATGATCAAAAAGATATATTAAGTTAAGCATGATCATAGTTCTATATGATATAGATTGCTCCCCCTAAATATGTGCCTTGAGAGGAACACATATTTTGGCCTTGAAATGCCAATTGCACATAATGAGGTTAATGAGAACATATCTATACCATAGAGAATGTGAAGTGCCTTGTGTCATAGGATAAGTGTGATGCTCATGACAGTTTATGCACTACTGAAAGCATGTTACAAACATTTTAAGCATTTTCCCTTAAGAATTTCAAAGAGACTTAAGGACCATCCACCTTTGAAACAAAGGCAGCTTATCCTCGTTACAAGGTTAAGCTTTAAGCTCTTTGACAATAAAAGTACTTCATCTAGTTTTAACAAAGATGCATAAATGCAAGAATGAAGTGTTTGAGAGGTTAAACTAGGTATGAAGCAGGGAAAAAGTGCAAAGGACATGCTTTCTCTTCCTTTCGTACAAGATATGTAAAGAGAGTATAGAAACGGAAGATTTAGGTACAAGTTTAAATGAAAGAAGATAGTTTTACCTTTTTGTACCTTTACATAGGGACGCTCTCTTCATTGTGCTTTGTCCTTAGTCTTAAATGCCTAAGACCTATACTTAATGACAATATATGGAAATATTTTGCACAAGAGAGTTCTACAACTAGTGATCTTTTTCAAGTTATTGTTAGCATATATCAAATGGATCACAAGTTGCATAAATGAATCATGAATTCTCCTTTTTCCTTAGTGCATATCAAGATAGATATCAATTAAAGTTACCAATTGAAATCAAATTGAAATTTCATGAGGCACTAAGAAGCATAAGTGATAATTGAAGTTGTCCAATGATCAACTAATATGCGATCAAGAGAACAACATAGGCATTAGATTTTCAATCAAGCTTAAAAATAGGAGAATCCAATACGCATGCTACTTTAGAAATGAAAGCAACAATCCTTGATAAAAGCGACATTATTTTTAACAAGTTGGATTGATGTGTAGTAGCATACTATATGAGAAACATTATTCTCATGCAAGAGACTATATGAAATTATTAAGATAAAGCAATAGTCTCAACATAATCAAAATATAAGAATGAACTCCCCCTAAAGATATGCATCAAGTAATTGAAAGAATTGATTTCGATGCATTCACTTTTAAGGACATAAAGGGAGAAGCATTATACATTTTGATCAAGGCTTATAAATTTTGCAATAAACAACTTAAGCCTGGTAATAATGAAAAAGGATTTAAAATGCTTACAACCACACCATTGATTGTTGTGAAGACCTTATTGTCCAAGTAGGTGTTGTTGTCCTTGATGTTCTCCTCTTTCATTTGAGAGTCCACCCTTTGCAGTGGTTTCTTTTTCCTTTCAAACTTATTGAAAATACTCAAGAAGGATGTTAGTAATACAAGGAGTATACAATGATGGATGATTTCTTTTAGATAGGAAATAAGCATAATTCATCCTCCATAAGTCACACAGACATGAAGTAAAATCCTCAACATTAGTGCACTTTTACTTAAAAAGAGGAACATGCACTATTTAACAATTTGATCACTCATAGGAATTTACTTCTTCATATTGAACTTTATTATCATGACTTAGAAGCGCATCAATATGAGAATGGATATAGCAAAGGCATGAATTAGATTCTAAAGGACAAACGCATTTACGAATATGGTATTGAATGTACACTTAGTTATTTTAGGTTCAATAAAGAATCTATTCCTCACAAGGGTAGAATATGATAATTTAGATTAAATACCCATTGAGATGGGAACCAAACTTAATTAAGAAGATGAGTTCCCATACCTTTGCTTTTACCTTTCTTCCTTTGGGTGAAGATCAACCCACGAGGCTTGTGCACTTCCTCTCTTGTAGATTTTCATAATTGAACTCAAGAGAAATGTTAGTAGCAACACAAGCACTAGTTTCCCTCTTTTGTAATCATTTTTGATAAGGAATGAAAAGCTAGATTAAAACATGGAAACTTCATAGCATGAACTAGATTATCCATAGACGATGTTATGCTCAATTTTAACTCATAAAACAAGCATAAATAATCCCTTGAGATTATAGGAATAAATCTAATTCATGATATGGAAAGCGATAAATGTGAAAGAATCAAATCCAACATAGGCAAGGAGCAAATCAACATAAATCATTGGATTGATTTTTCTTTCTATGTTAGATTACACGCTTCCAAAGAGAAACTTATTCTCTACAAGTGAGACTACTTGGGTTACTTAGATAAAAATCATTAGTCTCACTATTCTAGTTATAGAGAGAGTTTTCCTTTTACAAGTGTCCTAAGGATTTGAATTACATGACACCTTATTCTTTTAAGAACATGAAATATCTCTCTATATCTAGAATCACGACAATAAATAGATAATTAGGGGAAGAACATGCCATGATATACTTGCAACAAATTAGAGCATGTAGATTGCCATAGTATGGAAATGATGAATGTGCAATCTACCATATGAGAGGAAATTCTTCAAAGAATGGTAAGTAAAATTTAAAGATATTTGAAGTCTTATATATATTTCTATGTGACTACACAAGACACATAAGAAATGATAGTTTAAAATACTTGCATTTAAAAGCATAGAAGTTACCATCCTTTGACTTTCCTCCATGTTGTAGACCTTGATTTTTGGCACATGATAACTCTTTATTTCCTACAACATCAATACCTTCCTCGAGATGATATGAGTTTAAGACATAGTAATTTGAAAAATAACCTTGAGTCAATCACGGATATAGATCATTGAAGATTGATAGCTTGAGTTGATAAGAATTGAATGGACTCTCTCAAGCACCTCAAGGCTTCATATCATCTCTTTCTCCTGCAAAGCTTGTCAAGCATATTTTGGTACCCATCGCTTGATGGGTCCATCACGGTTAGTCAACAAGGATCTAGGAACCCAAGAGTCCTTTGTGTTAGCACTAGGTAAACTCATTACCTTTCTAGCACAAGTTGCAATTTTGGGTTGCCTAGTTACATGAGAATTAATTGACAAGCTAGGAGTGGAATTGTTACCAATGGGACAATCCTTGCATTGATGTCCCTTCTTTCGGCATGTGTAGCATAGGCGTTTTTCAAGTTTTGAAGTTTTCTTCTTTCCTTGTTTGTCGCCTGCTACATGGTTAGAAAAAACTTTCTTTTCTAACCCTATGCCTTTTTGTTTTAAATGGGGACAAGATCTAAGCAAGTGTCCCTTCTTGGAGCATTTAAAACAAAGTCTATCATCCTTGTTAATAATCAAGCCATTTTTAATGTAGGGACATGACCTAATCAAGTGCCCCTCTTCAAAGCATTCACTACACCTCTTAATGTGAAGTGTGGCTTGATCATTACCTTGGATGTTACCTTTTGTGGAGGCGTGGTTGAGGCTTTTGGAGGAGGTGTTGAATTTCATCTTTTGTTTCTTCCTCTTGGTAATCCTCAAATCCTTGACATTTTCTTTAAGGGATGTAGTGCATGCCACGGTTGTTCCCGTCTCAAGCTTCTTCACCATGTGATCATGGTTATCTTGAGAAGGTTGGGCAATGCATTTCCCTTTTAGTTGTGTCAAGCTCATCTTTAGCCTCTCATTTTCTTCCTTGAGCTTTTGATATGAATCATCGTTTGTTCCTGCAAATTCTAGCTCAAAGGAAGATTTGCTTGTCGACGGACAACAAGCATTAGCACATGGTAATATAGTATCAATTTGAATACATGTGCATGAGTGAGGTTG
The DNA here is from genome assembly GCA_029449295.1 of Zea luxurians. Lineage (NCBI taxonomy): Eukaryota > Viridiplantae > Streptophyta > Magnoliopsida > Poales > Poaceae > Zea > Zea luxurians. The sequence goes on from JAOPSE010000002.1 coordinate 215,312,582, forward strand.
TTGGGATTTTAAATTTTCTATCACAACCTCATGAGCAATGTTTAACATGATATGATCATCCATAAGATTTTCATGAGAGCATATGAGCATATCATATTTTTCTTGAAAAGCTAGATTTTCAACTTTTAGCTTTTCTACTTGGTCCTTAAGCAAGGTATTCCTATTTACTAATTGAGCGGTACAATGTAAAACGTTATCTTGCTCAATTGAACTAGTTTCATACCTTTGGACCAAATCAACATGAGAGCACTTTAGCTCCTCATGTTCTTTAGTCAACTCGTCAAAGTGTAGCATTTTCATGGAGAGAATATCTTCTAGCCTTTGACGAGCTTCGCTTTGCTCTCTCGCTCTTTCTAGAAGTTTGAGCATGACCGCCTTATCTTCTTGGCTTAGGCGAGCGTAGAGATGCAAGAAGCTTCTTTCTTCCTCCTCATCCTCATTTGTCCTTCCGCTATCATCTGCATTAGCCACACAACACATGTGGGAATCGAAATGGGAAGACAAACCTTTTGGAGAGGTGGATTCATCGTTTGGTCTCCATCGTTCATTCTCTTCTTCTTCCTTGCAAGGGTTAGTATCACAAATACCAAAGGAAGTAGAGACACAAAATGAACTATCATGTTTGGACTCATCAAATTTGCGTCTAACTCTAGTCCAAATATCATGCGCATCATGAATAGGTTCATCATATTTTGATATGAAGGCACGATAATCTTCATTGCTAAGAGAATTAGTTAAGATGTCAAAAGCTAGATAGTTTAAGCGATAACATCTTTGATCCTCCTCGGAATTAATTTTTCCATTGAAATTAGAGGAAAAAATACTCTTGACTATAATTTGTTCTAATCGTGGATCTATGGTCCTAAAAGCATTTATCACACTAGTAGACCATGAGTCATAATTAGAACAATCATCAAATAATATTTCAAGAGTTACCTCCTTTTGAGTTACGTTCGATGGAGGAGTCTTCTTGTTCTTTTGGGATCTTCTACGAGCCATCACTTCGAGTTGTTAGACTCAAGATGAAGTGCCTAGCTCCGATACCAATTGAAAGTCGCCTAGAGGGGGGGTGAATAGGCGAAACCTGAAAATTAAAACTTTATCCCCCAACTAGATCCCTTGATTAGAGGTTAGAACAAGATATACAAATATCGGAGAATAGAAACTAAGTTCTTGCTTGAAAAGAGTATTGCTAAATAATGCGGAAGTGATAAATCAATACAACTAGTAAGTTATAGAATAACAAAGCAAGAAGCTTTAGATGAGAAGAGCACTAAGCCAAGTTCTTTCTTGCGAAATGTTACTTCACTAAATGGAATTAAACTTGAAGCAACACCAAATGATATTAGCAAATAATGGTGCAAGAAAACTTAGAGCAAGGGAAAACAAACAAATCACAAGCAATAAGCACAATTGACACGGGTGATTTGTTTTACCGAGGTTCGGCCCTCGAAGGCCTAGTCCCCGTTGAGGAGTCCACTTAAGGACGGGTCTTTTTCAACCCTTTCCCTCTCTCTCCCCGATCACACAAGGATCGGCGAGCTCTTCTTCTTCTCAAGGATCACTCTCGATCCCACAAGGACCACCACACACTTTGGTGTCTCTTGCTAGCTTTTACAAGCCTCCAAAACTTTGGAGGAAGTTCAATGGGAGTCAAAACTCCACGCGCAAATGAACACAAAGATGAAGCACACACTATCTCTCGATGAAACTCACAAGGCACTAGTGCTAAACTCAAATAAGTAGCTCTCTTTTGCTTGCTTTCTATTTTGTGGCACTTGTGTTGGTTGTAGTGGTCTAAATCTTGTGTATAGGATGGATCAATGAATATATGTGGTTGGGAGGGCTTGAGTATGTCAACTAGATGACTTGGAATGTTGCTTGGGCTCCCACACCTTGAAGTGGCCGGTTGGGGTGGTATTTATAGCCACCAACCAAATTTGTAGCCGTTGGAGAAGCTTGCTGGCGATGGGTGCACCGGACAGTCCGGTGTACACCGGACAGTGTCCGGTGCGCCAGCCACGTCATCCTAGCCGTTGGGGTTGGAGCTGGTCGACCGTTGGAGGCTTTGTCCTCATGCGGCACCGGACAGTCCAGTGCACACCGGACAGTCCGGTGCCTCTCTGATCCTCTGCTCTGACTCTGCCGCGTGTACTGTTTACTGTCAGAGTCGACCGTTGGCGCCGAAGTAGCCGTTGCCCCGCAGTTACACCGGACAGTCCGGTGTACACCGGACAGTCCGGTGAATTATAGCGGAGCAGCCGAAGTGAATTCCCGAGGCTGCCAAGTTCCAGAGCCGCGTCGACTTGGAGCACCGGACAATGTCTGGTGTACACCGGACAGTCCGGTGAATTATAGCGCGCCGACTTCCGAGAATTCCCGAAGGTGAAGAGTTTGAAGTCGGAGTCCTCTGGTGCACCGGACATGTCCGGTGGCACACCGGACAGTCCGGTGCGCCAGACCAGAGGTGCCTTCGGTTGGTTCTTGCTCCTTTGTTTGAACCCAATACTTGGTCTTTTTATTGGCTAAGTGTGAATCTTTTGGCACCTGTATAACTTATATACTAGAGCAAACTAGTTAGTCCAATATTTGTGTTGGGCAATTCAACCACCAAAATTAATTAGGAACTAGGTGTAAGCCTAATTCCCTTTCAGTAACGGATACTTGTTCTTCACTGTAACATCATTAAGAGATCTATAATCCACACACATCCGCTGTGATCCATCCTTCTTTCTTTTGTACAAATAGAATCGGTGCTCCACAAGGTGAAGAATTCGAACGAATGTACCCAACCTCTTGTAACCCTATTAATTGCTTCTTAAGTTCCTTTAGTTCTTCTACGGACATCCTGTATAACCGTTTAGAAATAGGAGCGGTCCCAGGTAAGAGACCAATGACGAACTCAACTTTCATATCTGGTGGCATCCCTAATAACTCCTTTGGAAAGACATCCGAAAAATCTCTAACTGCACGGATGTTGTCACCCACAAACTTCTCATCTACTAAGAATGCCGCTAGTCTGATGGTGGTAGTTACTGCAACTTCAACTTCAAATCTTTGTCCTTTGGAACTGGTGAGTTCTACGGTTCCCTTAGCACAGTGTATATACTGCCTTTGCCGTTCTTATCCATGACATACCAAGGATCAAGTCTATACTGCTCTCTTTTAATAGTATAGGGGTAGTCCATTTGGGTTAGAAATACAGGGTAAGAAAGGAAGAATTGTAGACAAGGTGAGTAATTATGAGGAATGTTACTTTAGGGGATTTATTAGCTAAGCAGATTAATGTTTTACCTACCATAGCTAATTCATTACCATATGGTGGCACATGCTAAGATGTCCATATATAATATCTCAATCAATCAAAGAAGCAAATCAGACATTAACATCAGAACAATCAAACAACATTTTTAAAGAAAATAGTTTTAAATTTTGTCTTGGGTTCCCTATCTCTTAAAAAGATCATAGTGGTAGGATTCCAAGGTGTGGAATCCATCTTGTCTTAGAGGAGAAAGGATAAGATTAATCAGAGTAGAGTAGCAAAAGGTGAGACAAGATCAAGATGAGATGAGTGTAGAATGAGTCAGATTAAGGTAAGTAGGAGAGGGTTTGTCCATTTCTATCTAGGTCTCGCCCTACAGTCAACATTTCCTCTGATACCACTTCTGTCACACCCGGCTTTAAGGAACAAAGCCAGGTGCATCTCATACATGCGCCAAGAAGACAACATATATAATAACAGAGTGTATAGAGATAAATGTCATAAAACATCAGAGTATTATTACATAGCGAAAGACTTATTACAAAATAAAATAATAAACATAAAACGAACTAAGGATCGTCGGCGCCAATGTCAACTGAGAAACGCCACCTAGATCAGATCATACTCCTCGCCTTGTGGCTCCTCCTAAACCACCTGCTCTTCTCCTGTGGGGGGGGTGTGAGACAGCAAGGGTGAGCTCACACATGATCATAGCTCAACAAGTTGTGGGGAACCAGTGGACATGAACTCACAAAGGTGTGAGTTCATGTGATGTGTAAGGCTAATCAATGACAGGGGTTAAAGCTGAGCATTGCTTTTAAGTAGTTGGTCAAAGTTTTATTAGCAGTTACTAAGTGTAAGTAAATACCAAACCTTAAATAAAGTAGTAGAACAAAATTAATAATAAACCCATGCAATGCAAATGACAAAATTGAATTTAAGGTCCATAATTTAAACATCAGAGAGTCCTGAGCTGCTCATGACCGTGAGCTCGGCTAGTATACCAGTTTTACACTCTGCAGAGGTCTTACCCTTTACCCACAAGTCATGTTACCCATCTGCCAAGGGGTCGCGACTCCCATACACCTCTACCTAGGAAGCACGGCAGGGCAACACTACGAGGCCTTTACAAAGTTCCACTAGCTTCCGAAAACCCGCTACAGTTTATGGGAAGAGCACTTGCAAGAATCCCCTGTTTGACCGCCATCGCAGCAAAATCAACCCGAGAACCTTCTTGCATGCAACTCCCCTACTGTCCTTGCCCCTTTCGGGTAAGGTAGTCTTCCACTAGCTTTCCTAATTAGTCAGCCAAGGGCGTCCCATTAAACCCTTGTGGTGGCACGTGTTTCTCAAGTTAAGCTCTATGTTCCAATTAACATTAATGAACTTGACATGAACATAAATAGAATAACAAGAATAATTGGAACATAGATATAATAAATGATTATCCCAAAACCATGTAAAGCAATAGCAAACTACCCAAGTGATTCAGGGGTAAACAAGGTAATGAGATAAACAATCTAGGGTGACCTATCGGGTCCCATCAAAATTAACCTATGCATGAATAAGTGATATTAAAGAACATTATTGGGTAAAAAGTGGTCAAGGGCACAACTTGCCTTCAATGAGCTCCTGCTCAGCTACTTCAACCTGCTGCTCACCAGGATCCTCAGTCACGTGCTCTTCTACTCGCCACAATACAAACAAGCACAGTATATAGGAAAATTAACATCACACCAAACATGTAAACAAAACACACAATAATATTCTACACGTTAAAATAAAATCCTAGGAACAGGAATCATAATTTTTCGAGTTATAGATTTTAAGTTATGGATTTTCAAAGGTTTTATGTGTTTAAAATAGGATTAAGTGAGAGATTAAATTTCTTATTGTTTTCATGACAAAACAGAGATACTAAGTGCTAGAGAATAAAATTATAAAATTTTAGGAACTGGAATGGAGTAATTTGGAGTTCATATACATTTTCTATGAATTATTGAAGTTTCTGCAATAAATTTAATACTAAAACTCATTTTCTAATTGATTTTATGAATATTATCCACTGTCTGGTCCTCGCATCAATTTTCAGAGAGTCCAGGGGGTCACTGCGCAAAATACCTAGACACAGCGCACAGCCGAACGGGACGGCGGGTTGATTTTCTTATGTCATAAGGTCTCTTATGCAAAAACGGCAGGGCGAAGGGGTATGGAGCACCGTTGGTCGTCCGATTACGAATCGGCAGCCCAGATTAGGTCACCCAGATTAAAAGTCTATTTTGACTAGTCACCGTCGGATCTGAAATCCATGGTTCAGCCCCGCACACGCACCACTTGCGCCTGAGCCGTTGGATCAAATCGCGATGGCTACCATTTCCACATACCAAAACATCGCACTAGTTCTAATCCTGATTCTTCGTTTCGCATCCGACGGCTTGCAAGCGTCTTCTCCACCAGGCAGCGACACTGGCGCCAGCCGTGTACAGCCCTCGGCGGAGATTTCCCCCTCCAGCGAACACCTATAGGCGAACCAACGCCTCGAATCCTAAATTAACTAACGCACACGCCCCACGAGGACATTGCGAATGAACTAGGGTGTGAATTTACCTTGGTTCACGGCGACGAGGTCCCCGTTCATGGCACAGGGCGGCGCAGCACCCAAGCGAAGCTCCGATGAGCAATTACGGTTGCTCCGCCCGCCGATTCGGCCCGTGAGTGCCCCGGGTACCCACGCAGCAACCCGGCGAAGGTTCCTGAGTCTATCCTCGACACTGGACGGTGGCAGGAATAGGAATCCCGTGTCTCCCACCTCCGCCACGGATGCTAAACTTGTTCGTGAGAGCCACGGACCAGTGTTGGGCGATTTGGTGACTCGCCCCGACTACTTGATGAAGCTCGGAGTGGTGGCGTGGTGCGATGTCCACGCGATGGCTCCCAGCGACGTGCACCCGGCCCGAGCAGCGCCCCAAGATCCATCATACGACAGCAGCAGTGTGGTGCTTTCGTGCGAGGGGAAAAGATAGGAGAGGGCGCAGGAGCCACGGGGAGGTCGCGGCAAGGTGCTTTATGCCGAGATGGACGGGGTATCAATCAGCCTAACGGCCCACGAATCCCCCGGTGACCGGTAAGCATGCGAGCGACAGAGCGAGTCGCGCGGAGGAGACGAAGACCCGGCCACAGGGACCCACCTGGCGGAGTAACAGGCAAGCAGGGTCCACACGGAAGTGGGAATGACGACAGGCCCGCCTGCGGAGGCCGGTTGGCCAATGAGACCGAGCGCGCACTAGGAAGCTGACAGGATGGGCCCACACGGCAGTGAGAACTCGCGAAGTGGGCTGAGCGCAGGAAAAAACTGGCCCGAATTGGGTGGAGTTGGCCCATAAAGCCTTTTATTCTTTTCTGTTTTATGCTTTAATTTCTTTTCTTCATTTCCAAGTTCATTCTGAATTTTGAATTTGAATTCAAAATTGTGCCACATCATATTGTGAAGTTTAGAAATACCACTTTCAGAAATATAATTATATATTTATTATTTATATTTTCATAGCCTTTCTCTTTTCTCCATTCTAAGATTTCTTTTAGATCTCAAATTCCACTTTGGACTTTACCATATTTCTTTTATATTATTTTTATTTTTTGTCACAAATAATGCACACAAAATAAAACCTCAGCATGATGCATAGATTAATGGTACGTCTTTTATTATTTAGTTGTTTCTAATGTGGTGTTCACATGTGTAATTGAATAGAGGCAATACATATGAGGGAAATAATACCATTTTCTATGTTTTTACAAATCGGGTATTACATATTTGTTTTCCACGTACCTATCGCTGGTCGTCGTGGTTTGAAAGTACGTGGCCATTGTGAGTCCTGAGTACGCCCGGACCGTCCGCTGGAGTTCTCCGGACCGTCCGCGCGGGGTCCCGGACCGTCCGCGCCTATGTGCCGGACCGTCCGGGATGCGCAGCACGGGTTCCTGCATCTGTCTCTCTGTCTGCGCTTGCCCCCCAGTGCTAGAGGCTGTGATGGTCACCTTCAGGGTCTCCCCTCCATCGGGAGTCTTCTCGGCTACCACTTTCCTGCAAGAAACTTTACGATCCCCATCGGTCTCTTTAGCATTGCCGATGATTGTCTCTTTGCCTTTACCTTTATCGGCTGTGTTTGGCCGAACCAGGACTTTCTTGCCCTCGAAGTCAATCATGTTCATCGGAAAGGGCTCTGTATCCACCTGCATTTCCTGAAATTTTAATCGTCCCTCGTTAATGGCCGATTGAATCTGTCGCCGAAACACATTACAATCATTAGTGGCATGAGAAAATGAGTTATGCCACTTGCAGTATGCACAACGTTTTAGCTCGTCGGCAGATAGAACAGTGTGATTTATTTTAATGTTGCCATTTTTGAGTAATTCATCAAATATTTTATCACACTTACCAACATTAAACGTAAACTTAACCTCCTCTTGCCGTTTCTTTTGAACCGGCTGTAAGGAGGAACAAGCTGAAGATTTGGCCTGTTTTGGCCAAACCATTTCAGCAGCATACACTTCTGCTAATTCGTCATCTGAGCTACTTTGGTCGCATTCTACTATATGTACGTTGTGACGAATTGTTTTAGCAGTTTCTTTACTTCGGCTTTCACAAGCCAAAGCTCTCTGGTGTAACTGTGCCAGTGTAAAAAAATGGATGCCTTCTAATCTTTCTTTTAAATAATATTGTAGACCATTAAAGGCTAATCCTGCTAGTTGTTTTTTGCTAAATGAATTTGGAAGCATCAATTTCTTGTATCTCGGAATCTCTGGATGTAATCATTAACCGATTCATCTTTTGCTTGTCGCAAAGACACTAAATCTACCAAATCCAACTCATAGTCACCAGAGAAAAAATGATCATGAAATTTTTGTTCTAGATCCCCCCATGATGAAATAGAATTAGGAGGTAAAGTGGCGTACCATGCAAAACGCAGTTCCTGTTAAAGATAATGAAAATAAACGTACGCGAAATGCCTCTGTGTCGGCCAACTCTCCTAATTGTGCTAAAAACCGTCCTATGTGTTCGCGTGTGTTCTTTCCTTGATCACCCGAAAATTTTGCGAATTCGGGTATCCTGGTTCCCTGTGGGTATGGGTGGTGATCAAATCGGCTGTCATAAGGTTTCCGATATGATTGCCCCCCAGGGACCATGCTTACTCCGAGTTTATCTCGGAACGCCCCGACTATTTCTTCCCTCACTATATCAATGGCAGCCGATGCGAGACCACCGGCTCTCTGGTCAAACATAGGTGGGGTTGGCTGGATATTAGCATGTTGTCTTTCCCCCCATTGGTTTGAGCTACGTGGTGCATTGCCACTTGCCCTATATGGTTCATATGTTTGATCGTTCCTTTCCGGCCTTCTAGGTGGGGTCGAAAAGTTTTCCTGGGCTCTAGATCTCGAATTAATGGGTTGATGCATTGCATAGCGCGATGGGAAATGTTGCTGGGACAGGTGAGGATTTAGGTAACAATCCTCCTCAAAAAGGTCATGCGCGGACTGTCCAGACATTGGCCCGGACCGTCCGTGACTATATGCGGATCGTCCGTCGTTGTATGCGGACGGTCCGACTGGGTAGTTTAGATTCTATGCCGTGTGTGGTGGCTCGGGCGCATATCTAGGTAACTCATTAAAAATAGGCCCGACTGTTGCTGGCCCGGACGGTCCGCTCTCACGTGCAGACGGTCCGGGCATGTGCAGATCGGCTGATTTGCTGCCGATTTGCGGTTGCTCAGGGTATGTGTCCATCGGCATCCCATAAAGGGGTTGTGACTGGTCGTGACAACCTGTAGCCGATGTATTACGCGTGTTATCCCCTAACTCAACCTCGTGCGAAGGAAAATTTGCGATATTAGATTTATCAAATGCACGTACTAGTCTCTTAAAATCGCTTTGCATACCCACTATGATGTTCTGCATTTGTTCACGTTGCTCTTCTACATAATTTTTAAGAGATTGTAGCTCGTTGGTATTACTTACATTGGAGATATCTGGTGTGGGTTGGAGCGAAGCCGGATCCGTCACCCGATGTCAGACGACCTTGTTGTTCCTGTCCACTTTGAAGTTGGCCAAGAATTTTGCTTTTGCCTCCTGGATCATACGCTCCTTGTGCTCCTCAAACTGGAGCTGTTCGTCAGCCGGCAAGGTTTCCCAAGTCGGCTCTATGATGTTGCTTGGGGAAATATCAGAGCTATCCCTTGAACCGGCCATTGAGGGCCGATTTGATGCGTCTATATTTGTTTTCCCTAGCGGAGTCGCCAAAAAGTATGTTGACACCCTTTTGGAGGCGCCAATCACTTCAAAAGAACCAGCGGCGGTGCTCTCTGGTCAGGCGCGGACGGTCCGCGACCTGGCGTGAGGCGGCGGTGCTCTCTGGTTAGGCGCAGACGGTCCGCGGCACAGGGCCGGACGGTCTGCGACCTGGTACAGAAGCTCGAGTTCCTTGCCTGACGGCCGGACGGTCCGTGCCCTGGGGTCGGACGGTCCGCGCGTGCGCAGGAACGGCGGAAGATCGCCGGCGACGCCTGGATCTCGCTCCCGGGAGGGACCCCGTCGGGGAGGAGAGATCCTAGATGGTGTCTAGGCTCGGGCAGGCCGACCTAGACTCCTCTAATCGACGTAGAGTCGAGAAGAGGCGGAGAATTCAGGGATCGAGAGGCTAAACTAGAACTAGACTAGAACTACTCCTAATTGTACAGGAAATAAATGCGAAATAGAAGTTGTATTGATTCGATTGATTGTTCCAAATCGGCCGTATACCTCTCTATTTATAGAGGAGGGGGGCTGGACCCTTTACACAACTGAATTCCGAGCTAATTCCGCGGATCTAGCTAACAAACATAGCACAAAACTCGGAACCCTATTCTACTTTGCGCACGCGCGGACCGTCCGACCCACAGGCGCGGACTGTACGGACCGCGGACTGTCCGGCCTCAGGGCTGGACCGCCTGCGTGCTCCTTTTGGTGCCAAACAGCTCCGTTCCAGCTTACCAAACACATAACAGAGCGACTCCGTTCTTAGAAGTAGTGGTGGAACGACTCTGTTCTACTTGGCTCCTCAAACACTACCTAAACTTCCACTGTGGGTCTGGGCCTCTGTGGCGGAGCCAGCTCTAGACAAATTGGGCCTCTCAGATGGCACGCTCTACTGGGCCGATACACCCATCTGTTCCGCTCGGCTTCGCGGCACATTCTGGCCCAGCATCTTATTGGGGGTTGGCCCAGCTTCGCGGAGAAGCTACACTACCATACTACTCGTTCTGCTCCGTCGCTATATTCCTCGCCGGAGTGTAGCGGGGCGAAGCCATCCGAACTCCGAAAAGCCCCCCAGCGGCCTCCCCTCCGCCCCGGAGCCATGGCCGCCACCGGCGTGGTCGCCGAGCCGAAGACCAAGTACGATCGCCAGCTCAGGTGACCCTTCGGCGCGTGTCTGCGCTCTCCCTCCCGCCTCCACCTCCTCGCCTCCGCGTGCTCGATGCGCAGATTCCGAGCGCGTAGCGTCGGTTGATTCTAGGGTTTAGGGCGCTACAGCGATGTTACTATTCTCACTTGATTCGATTCGAGATCCATCCGGATTCGATTCTCCTTTTGTCTTTGGTATCCGAGCTATATGATGCCACTCGAACTGTGAAGGTCTTGCATCGGAGCTGAGGTTGCTAGCTTGCACATTGTTGGGTACTGATTTGTTATCGCTAGGTTGATCTGTTAGCCCCAAGGAATTTGTTACTGCTTTTTAGGAATTATATATGCTGGTTCTAGATGAGCAGCTGAATTAGCAGACCGGGTAACGGGTGCTTCTGTTGCTTAAGCTACATGTCCATATAAAGTTAGTAATTGTCTGTTGCCTTTTTAATTATGCGAGCAGCACTTTGGTCAGTACAAACATCAGAACCTGACTATAATAATAAACCTTAAATGCCTAGAAGTGTTGTCAATTAATTTATCTTTGCTTAGGTTGGTGATTTCTGGTGCCGCCACAGCCAGCAGCTCTACTCTGCTCCTATTTAATCTGATTGATTCGACTCTTAGACTGGTCTTGCGTTGTGTTATGCATGGCACATGGCAGTATGATCAGTGACTTAGCTTTACTTTGAAATTAAGCTGTTTGCAGCCAGCAATTCAGAATTACATAGTGGTTGTAATCATTAGTCGTTAACGCAACAACAAAATAACCCTACTTCTCTGTTGCGAATTCTTATGGGCTCGTTATGGTGTATTGGAAGTAATAATCCATGACACTTGTGCTTTCCAATAGTTTGTTTGGTACAATGTTATTGATTTGCCAGATTATTCTGCTGCCTGCTTGATTAGATAGTATGCCCAGATATTGAACGGCACCTGTTATGTGTTAACTGCAAACTACAGGATATGGGGTGATCAAGGCCAGGCTGCACTGGAGAAGGCTAGCATATGCTTGCTTAACTGTGGTCCTACCGGAACCGAAGCATTGAAGAATCTCGTGCTTGGAGGCATAGGAAGTGTGACTGTTGTTGATGGCTCCAAAGTTGAAGCATCTGACCTGGGGAACAATTTTCTGTGTAATTTCTTCGCTATGTGATTCCACATATTTCTTCTGAATTTATGGAACTCATATTCTGGTACCTTAAATTTGCATGCAGTGGATGAAGGATGTTTGGGGCAACCAAGAGCTAAATCTATATGTTCTTTCCTACAAGAGCTTAATGACGCTGTTAAGGCCAAGTTTGTTGAGGAGTCTCCAGCGCATTTGATAGATACTAATCCTTCATTCTTTTCCCAGTTTACTGTTGTTATTGCTACACAGGTGTGTTCTTCAGTCTACTTTTAAGATTTACAAGAGCAACTGGTGCTAACCTGAACTTTTGGGTTTATGAACACTTGTGTTCTATGTAGAACAAAAATGTTTAAGATATGAAAAACTCGACCTTGGGGGGGAGGGGGTAAGACAGTTCCTGGCCATTATATTAAGAAGAATATCTTCTCACGCAAATCGAGAAAACCCTTGAACCCCTGCCTCACCATATATAGCGGCACTGTAGCCCATGTGATAATGACCGCGACCGGGGACCGGACCTTAGACTCGTGGTTTGGTGTGGGATAGACGATGCGATTTTTTTACCCCAACCTAAAATTTGCTCATACGGAGAGTCGAACTTAGGACCTGAGGGGTGCTACTCATACCACCTAACTAACTCAGCTAGAGGCCCTTCCGCATGTTTAAGATATGAAACCAGTAAGAGAAATATTAGAAGATTTCATAGTTGTCAATAACCATAAATATCATAGTTCAATTTATGTTCTAATAAAGCTTATACTTTGTGAAAGAAGTTTATATGAAAAAAATGATTCTTAGTTATTAATACACTTTGGATGTTATGTCTCTCCTATGTACCAGACAGCTTTTAAATTATTGTTATGCCAGAGCAGTGCATTGATTCGGTGCATTAGGCAAACATTATACCTTGTGCATCAGTTATTATAACCCAGTTTCTGTAGACATATGGTTCTTTGATTGGAACATGGCTTTGGACCAGGCCACTCACTGTTCTGTCAAATGCATACAATACACAATAACTAATGCATAGCTGCCGTCTTGGCATTACTGATGGCAAAACTTTGCACTAAGGGTCTGTTGGATGAGACCCTGGAGTATTTTTGCCTGGATAGGTCTGTGCTTGTGCTCCGTTTGAATGACCCTGATATGCTTCCTGAACCACGCGAGTCATCCTCGGCTAGGCAACCAAAATTAAGCGCCTAGGCTAATGACAGCACTCCTGACAGCTGGACACTTGCGCATTCTCTTGGTCACTCGGGGACCTCTAACGGCCCTTGGATCTCAAAGGTCTTCGGCCTTAGATAATTCAAATGGCCGGCCAAGGCCCTATGGGGCCTGGAGCCTTCTGAGGGGACAATGGGACTCCTACAGCGACTATGGGCTTGACAACCTCCAAATGCACAATGCCACATTCAAGGTCTACTCCTGATGACTTTATGATGACTTGAGATAAGGCTTTCATACATTACATTAAATGTGATGTGCAAAATTATGGTCTGATAGGCGCTGTTGCCATGACTTAGACAGTAGTATACTCAAGACCACTATTCGATACATGCTATCGACCCTCTAGCCACAGTGCACTAGTGTAACAACTAGTATTGTAAAGTACACCGTACTCGATGACATGGACTCCGGTGTTCGTTGATACGACATAACATACCTGCCCCTGCATCAAATACCCTACAGCAGGACATTCTTGACACTATCGCATGACCGAAGGCATGGCTTCATGTACAACTCCACGACTAGGATAAGATCGGGGTTGTTGGGCCACAACTGACCACACAATCCAGCCGATATGTAATCCTTTCTCCTCCTTTGGTCTATAGGGGGGGGGGGAGTAGAGCAACGAGAAAGCGATTCAGATTCGAAGGGTTCGGCTTCATAGAAAGGGATATTAGAAAGTGATCCAGATCTAGATTCAATTAGGGTTGGGTTCGATTCAAACTTCAGAATCCCTAACCTTCTAAGGGCAGACATAAAGGTGAACTAGTGATCGTTAGGTTAGAACTTTCACCAGAACCAAATGGAAAGGGAGAGCTAGGAGGTTATGAGCTCAATTGATACTTGAGATTGTAAATCTTCTTCACTTTTGTGTTCATCAATTTATTACATACAAGAGGACGTATAATATTACACACAACGCATATCGAACCTTTTTAAACTGCCCTCATGCTGGTACTTGGATGCACCCAAGTTCAACGCACAACCAACCTATGTCCTCGTTCTATCCGTTATATTTTTCATCTTTTGGGTACCTCCCGTACCTCGTGTTGTACCATGACAACAATGTTAATCGCACACCATATATATATTTAAAAGCACGTTGATGCTAGGCATACTCTCTCATTAGCATTCTTAGGCACATGCCTCCAACCAAACAACCTTTTTCGGACTTGCCTGGTCAGAGTCAGGCAACTTTCCTAGTGCCTCCAACCAAACAGGCCTTAAATTAGTACTTATTTGATACATCCCGTCAATGATTGGCTAGTTGTTATTTTTTTGTAATTGAAAAATTAGTTTCCCCGTTGCTTATTTGGCCATGCCCATAAGTGGATTCATCGTGCAGAAGCACAATCTGACAATACTAATTTCTATAGTTAACCTTCTTTTGTAACATAATACGGTTTTGGTCTGCAGCGCTACAGTTTGATCATTCCTTCAGGTTTTATTAATACTGATGCTAGTAGAGTTTCTTAATCTTTGTTTTATAGTATTGCTGGCAAAACATTTATATGCAGTATAACTCAAACTATTTTTTGATGCCCTGTTTTTTCCCTATGTTGCAGCTTCCAGAGAGTTTTTTACTGAAGCTAGATTATATCTGCAGGAAAGCAGATATTGTTTTGGTTGCTGCACGTTCATATGGTCTAACTGGTTTGGTCAGGGTTAGCGTCAAGGTACTTGATATATTCATGTCCAAAACTAATCTCTTTAGTATGAAAACATAATTAATTATCATGACGTCACTGTTGCAGATAGCAAGTCCTTGTGCTTTTGAATGCTCATACATTCATATTTGCGTACAAGAATACGAATACAAGGCCTTGCTATAGGGGTCATGTTGTATGTGATTTTTCTTTTTTTGGGGGAGTCATGTCTCTGCTGTCTTGGCAGAAAGTCATAACAAAAGCATTTTGGGAAGATTCACATATTTATTTATTGTTGTCCAGGAGCATTGTGTTATAGAATCAAAACCAGACCACTTCTTGGATGATTTGCGACTTCACAATCCATGGACTGAACTAAAGCAGTAAGAATATATTCATACCTTCATTTTGCACATACTAGTGTGTAATATTTTTGTCATTATACACAAGTTCACTGTTATTGTTGACACATGTTTCGCAGGTTTGCAAAATCAATTGACATAAACGATAAAGATCCTGTTGTCCACAAACATACTCCATACATTGTTATCCTTGTGAGGCTTGCAGAAAAATGGGCAGATGCACATGATGGTAACTTGCCTTCAACTAGGCAAGAAAAAAAGGAATTTAAGGTACATTCTTTTAGTACTGTTGAGTCATCAAGTAAACAAACTGTTAGTGTTTTCAGGACTGTCAAGGCACTGACTAAATTGCTACTTTTATCAGGATCTAATTCGAGCCCATATGCTTAATGTAGATGAAGAAAATTACAAAGAAGCTGTGGACTCTTCATATAAAGTATCAGTCACTCCAGGAATCAGTAAGTTGACCAAAAAACTGGACCCTAAGCCCCTAAACTTATCATTTGGCATGTTCACATATTGTCTGCATTTTGGCCAGTAGTTGTTTCACATGTCCTTTTTTTAATCTTACTATCTTATAATACAAATAATGTTCTCGAGACTAGTACTTTCAATATTTAGCTTATCCACCTCTATTTATCAAATGCTCAGCTGAATTTTTTAGATCTACAATTTTACATAGATCAGATTTCAAGCATTCCATCCACACTTAACTATTGAATGTTTGATGTCACACACGAGTGGTCCTGTTGCCTGATGGAAGGTATCACATTTTGTTTAATTGCTGCAATGAACACCAATTGCAATATCTCTACTAGTTTGTACCTGATATGTGTATATCCTTTCTGAGTTTTCTAGGTGCTTGATCACGAATTACAATGCTGATCTGTGGCCGTGCACTTATATATCGTTCTAAGTCTAGCATGCCACTTATTTTTGCTGCAAATATATGACAATATATTCACAATTACAGATCTCTTTTGTGAATTGTATATTGCATAATGATGATTCCATTTGAGATTCGATGATTTCTTATCTGTTCAGATTTATGTGTAGATGTTGGGATTGGGAGGGGGTGGATTCATTACTTGGTTCTAACCCTCCATCTTTCCCATGTTCCATGTCCCAATCGCTGCCCTACCCTAGTTTCCCATAATACAAAATCCCCTGCAAAATCTGTATTAAATCGATGAAACTCAGCTAGCATTTGAATGTTGTATACTGATATATGCTAGTTACATAGAACAAGTTGATGCTTGCACAGTGCACACTAGTAGATAGCTTAAAGAAAATAGTGGCCATGGGGTTGTCTGCAATGAATTTATTTTAATTATTTTTTGAAGCTATTTTTATTACATTATTTCAACAATACTAACATACTGTTTTGTAATCATGCTCTGGATTTAACCTAAGTGGCCTTCCCCTGTTGTATGGTATTATGTTCTTATTGCTTATGATGTACAAGTTCATGCATAGAGTATTAGAGTGACTCATGCAAAATGGTGCATACAACTATAAAACATGCAGGTTCTGATTCATGATTAATTTCTTCCAGGTAATGAGATTCGTCAGATAATTGATGATGACTCTGCGGAAGTCAATTCCTCATCGTCAGATTTTTGGATTTTAGTGGCTGCTTTAAAGGTATCTATCATATTGTGTTTCAAATGCACTTAATGTCCACTTAATTTCAAATGCACTTAATGTCCACTTAATTTCAAATGCACTTAATGTCCACTTAATTTCAAATGCACTTAATGTCCACTTAATTTCAAATGCACTTAATGGCTGCTTTAAAGGTATCTATCATTCAGTAAAAGTTAGCATACCATTATTAAAGGTTTCTTGGCCTCCTTGTGACTGAATGCTGATTCATTTGTCATTGATCTATTATGCGATCTCCCTTGCTGTTGTTAAAAGAAAGATCAGGAAGTTTCTTTTCTTGGTATCTTAATTTTATCTTACTGCTATAGCTCATGCCAGAATCTCAGGCCATAAATGTTGTTAAGCTGTCTAAATGTGTGTAATGAAACTGATTGGACAATGAACATGCTCAAGATGCATTGTGCTAAAATCTCAGGCAGCTAGTATAACCGAGATGTCTTATATAGTGTGCAGTTGGATTTGCTTGGCCCGGTTCTAATGTACTTTGGCCTGAGAAACTAAAACATGCTCTAGTCAGAGTGAAAGGTCAAATTCATCCTTTTACGTTTCATTTATTGAAGTCCAACTTAGAAAAATTAGAAACCCTGGGAATATTTATACATGGAAGCTGCTTGCATATTGAACTTAACTTATACAGTCCACATATAAGCCTTTCTTACCTTGGTGTCCATGTTTCAAACTTGTGTTCCTTTCTCCTGTCTATTGATAGGAGTTTATTGCAAAAGAGGGCAATGGTGAGCTACCTCTGGAGGGAACAATACCTGATATGACTTCCCTTACTGAGTAAGTTTACTACAGTTGCCATCTCTAGTTTTAAATTCCGCTACCAATCTACCGTTTCATGTGAACATTGTAATGTTTCTCCTGTGTGATCTTACAGGTATTATGTAAGCCTACAAAAGATTTACCATGCTAAGGCAGAATTTGACTGTCTTGCCCTGGAGCATCATGTAAAGGAAATCTTAAAACGGATTGGTAGAGATCCGGATTCAATTTCAAGAGCATATATCAAAACATTTTGTAAAAATTCTAGAAAACTAAGGGTAAGCTGCTTTCTTTAGATGGCATGTTTTCACAACCTGACATCTTATTGCCTCATTGTGACAGTCAATATGTTGTAGTGATGACTTGTGTCTGGTTTTCCATGCCAGAATGAGTTATTGGATAAATGCGATTTTATTGGCACGATGGGATCGCTGCTTGCTTTTTCAGAATAGAATCATTAGTGCAGGCATAACATTAGTTTTTCATTTAGGGACACTATTTAGTGTTGCACCTATCAGTGGTTGTATATTCATATTCGATTACAAGTGTAAATAAGTACCCCAAAATGTATGTTACCGGTTTGTCACGCATGCTGAATAATTTCCAATGTTTAGGTTTGTAGGTATCGTAGTTTTGAGGAGGAATTTAGCTCTCCGTTTGTCTCTGAGATTCAGAGGTATTTCACCGATGAAGACTACAGGTCAGCATCCATTACTCTGCTTTTGATTTTCCACCTCTATTTATTTCGTGTTCCTTTAGTTGATGTAAAAGAAAGTGCTATACATGCTCTGGATTTCTTGTTATTAATTTCGTTATTATCATTTTCTGCAATGACAATGTAACTTGCCACCCTAACTACTAGGCAATTCTAGGATGCTGCAGTATTAGCATTTTCTCAGATTTTAAAGAGGGTTCTTAAGAGCAACTCCAAGAAACTCTCTATTATTTCTAATCAATATGAATAAAGATTTTTGTAAAAACATATCCTCCAGCAGCTTATTTAAATGGTTATCCAAATATAGCAATTTTCTATTATGGGTTTCTTGCTAGCCAAAGATAGAAAACACTCTAAAGTGCAAACAAAATATAGAGAAGTTGTTGGAGATTGAAAAGATATAGAAAGTGATTTTTTATGCAAATGACTCTAAATGATAATTTAGAGTGAGTGAAATTTAGAAAGACTCTTGGAGATGCTCAAAAATACGTACAATTGGAATATGAATGCTTTCAATATCATGGTCCTGATTCTGAGTTTGAGCATTTAGCTTGGACGTCATTTGTTATTTCATAAATACTTCTGATATTTTTGTATGATCAACTTTTTAGTTGAAATAGCTGGCCCTTTGTTTTAGAATTTTCCAATGTGTCACTGCAGTTACGCAACGAACTTCTACATTCTACTACGTGCTGTTGATCGATTGGCTGCCAATTATAGCAGATTGCCTGGAATCTTCGACAGGTACTTGAGAGAAATGTTCATTTGCTATTGGTGAACATTATTATCCCACATGTAGTTTTTTGTAATACTGATTATGCACTGGATTCGATAGTGAGATTGATGAGGATATCCCTAGGCTGAAGACTGTTGCGGCTTCAGTGGCAAGTGAGATGGGTTTGAATGGAGCATCCTTATCCGAAGACCTGATAACCGAGATGTGCCGGTTCGGGGGTGCGGAGATTCATCCAGTGGCTGCTTTTGTCGGTGGAGTTGCTTCCCAAGAAGTAATTAAGGTATGTGGGCCCTGTATACAACATTCCCTGCAATCCTGAATACTCCTTCCATCCACATGATTTAGTCGCTGTCAACTTTGACCGGTTATACCTGATGCTTCATAAGATTTTACAACATAAAATTAAAGTTACTAGATTTATCGTAACTTGAACTACCATAATATGTAATTCTTTTAGTTTAAAACAATTTAATATTATATATATTGTTGATCAAAGTTAAAATAGTTTGACTTAGATAAACACAAAACGACTAAATCATGTAAATCATGTGGACGGAGGGAGTAGATACATAATTCCAGGATTTCACACAATATTGAAGAAAATGGAAGAAATGTGATTTGAATTCCTAGGATGCTATATACCTGGACACTAGTGGGAATGTTCCTGCATTTGAAATGGAAAATCTATTACTGTACTTATCAATGCTCGTTTCCCTTATCTTCCAGCTGGTCACCAAGCAGTTTGTGCCGTTGCCGGGAACATTCATATTTAATGGAATCGACCTCAAATCTCAAGTTTTGATGCTATAACATCGATGTGGAACGTTGTCTGTGTGGACTGGATTTGAGTTGGCCCAGATTTTGTGCCAGAGCACAACGCTGCAAATGGAATCTGTTTGCCCAACGCGTAGCTAAATATGTGTTGCATAATATTTTAGAGCCTTGCAGGATTATATAATCCAGCTTACTTTATATAGATTATATAATCCAATTTATATAATTTTATTAGAGATGGTTGTTTATACAAATTATATTAGTGGGTACAAAGCTAAACAATAATCTAAAATAAACACCATATCACTACCGGAAACAGTCTCTTTGCCGAGTGTCTAAAGCACTCGGCAAAGCTTGAAAAACACTCGGTGACACTCGGCAAAGAGAGCTCAGTGAACTGTATATTGGCAACGTCTTCTTTGCTGAGTACTTATTATCATGCACTCGACAAAGTCTTTTGCCAAGTGTCGTCTGGTACTCGGTAAAGAAAAGGTACCGTCACAGCGGCTGGTGACAGAGACGGCGCCTTTGTCGAGTGTACTAGTTAACACTCGGCAAAGAGAATTTCTTTGCAGGGTTTATTAGGTGACAGTTGATAAAAGAGTTTCCCTCTTTGTCGAGTCACTAGCATTATCATCACTAGAGGATTCATATTTAGTGGAGGATTTGGATTTAACCTTCTTCTTTTTGTCGTCCTTTGCCATGAGGCACTTGTGGCCGACGTTGGGGAAAAGAAGTCCCTTGGTGACGGCGATGTTGGCGGCGTCCTCGTCGGAAGAGGAGTCGGTGGAGCTCTCGTTGGAGTCCCACTCGCGGCACACATGGGCATCGCCGCCCTTCTTCTTGTGGTACCTCTTCTTTTCCTTTCTTCTTCCCTTCTTGTCGTCGCCCCTGTCACTAGAAATAGGACATTTGGCAATAAAGTGACCGGGCTTACCACACTTGTAGCAAACTTTCTTGGAGCGGGGCTTGTAATCTTTCCCCCTCCTTTGCTTGAGGATTTGGCGGAAGCTTTTGATGATAAGTGCCATTTCCTCATTTTCGAGCTTGGAGGCGTCGATTGGTTGTCTACTTGATGTAGACTCCTCCTTCTTCTCCTCCGTCGCCTTAAATGCCACCGGTTGTGCTTCGGGCGTTGAGGAAGTACCTTGCTCGATGATTTTCTTTGAGCCTTTAATCATTAGCTCAAAGCTCACAAATTTTCCTATAACCTCCTCGGGAGACATTAGCTTATATCTAGGATCACCTCAAATTAATTGAACTTGTGTAGGGTTAAGAAAAACGACGGATCTAAGAATAACCTTGACCATTTCATGGTCATCCCATTTTTCGCTCCCGAGGTTGCGTACTTGGTTCACCAAGGTCTTCAAGCGGTTGTACATGGCTTGTGCATCCTCCCCTTGGTGAAGCATGAAGCGACCGAGCTCCCCCTCGATCGTCTCCCGCTTGGTGATCTTTGTCACCTCGTCTCCCTCGTGCGCGGTCTTGAGTATGTCCCAAATTTCCTTCGCACTCTTTAACCCTTGCACCTTATTATACTCCTCTCGACTTAGAGAGGCGAGGAGTATAGTGGTGGCTTGGGAGTTAAAGTGGTGGATTTGGGCTACTTCGTCCGAGTCGTAGTCCTCATCCCCTATGGATGGTACCTGTACACCAAACTCAACAACATTCCAAATGCTTGTGTGGAGTGAGGTTAGATGATGCCTCATTTTATCACTCCACATATTATAATCTTCACCGTCAAAAACCGGTGGTTTGCCTAATGGAACGGAGAGTAAAGGAGTACGCTTTGAAATATGTGGGTAGCGTAGGGGAATCTTACTATACTTCTTGCGCTCATGGCGCTTAGAAGTGATGGACGGCGCGTCGGAGCCGGAGGTCGATGGTGATAAAGAGTCGGTCTCGTAGTAGACCACTTTTCTCATCCTTTTGTGCTTGTCGCCTCTCCGATGCGACTTGTGGGAAGAGGATTTCTTTTCCTTCCCCTTCCCTTTGTTGGAGGAGTCTTTCTTCTCCTTCCTTTTGTTGCGGGACTCTTCCGATGAAGTCTCCCCGTGGCTTGTAGTGGGCTTGTTGCCGGTCTCCATCTCCTTCTTGGCGTGATCTCCCGACATTACTTCGAGCGGTTAGGCTCTAATGAAGCACCGGGCTCTGATACCAATTGAAAGTCGCCTAGAGGGGGGTGAATAGGGCGAAACTGAAATTTACAAAGTTAATCACAACTACAAGCCGGGTTAGCGTTAGAAATAGAAATGAGTCCAAGAGAGAGGGCGCAAAACAAATCGCGAGCGAATAAAGAGTGAGACACGTGGATTTGTTTTACCGAGGTTCGGTTCTCGCAAACCTACTCCCCGTTGAGGAGGCCACAAAGGCCGGGTCTATTTCAACCCTTTCCCTCTCTCAAATGGTCCCTCGGACCGAGTGAGCTTCTCTTCTCAAATCAACCGGGAACAAAACTTCCCCGCAAGGACCACCACACAATTGGTGTCTCTTGCCTCGGTTACAATTGAGTTTTGATCATAAGAACAAATGAGAAAGAAAAGAAGCAATCCAAGCGCAAGAGCTCAAAAGAACACAACAAATCTCTCTCACTAATCACTAAAGCCTTGTGTGGAATTGGGAGATGATTTGATCACTTTGGTGTGTCTTGTATTGAATGTCTAGCTCTTGTAAGGTGTAGAAGTGTGAAAACTTGGATGACTTGAATGAGGGGTGGTTGGGGGTATTTATAGCCCCAACCACCAAACTAGCCGTTGGTGGAGGCTGCTGTCGCATGGCGCACCGGACAGTCCGGTGCGCCACCGGACAGTCCGGTGCGCCACCGGACAGTGTCCGGTGCGTCAGCCACGTCACCCGGCCGTTAGGGTTCGACCGTTGGAGCTCTGACTGGTGGGGTCGCCTGGCTGTCCGGTGGTGCACCGGACATGTACTATAGACTGTCCGGTGTGCCACCCGCGCGTGCTCTGCTCCTCTGCGCACGCTGGCATGCATTTAATGCTGTAGCAGGTGACTGTTGGCCAGACTAGCTGTTGCTCCGCCGTTACACCGGACAGTCCGGTGTACACCGGACATGTCCGGTGAATTATAGCGGAGCGGTTCCCGAAGCTGGCGAGTTCAGAGACGCTTCTCCTTGGAGCACCGGACACTGTCCGGTGTACACCGGACAGTCCGGTGAATTATAGTGGAGCGCCTCTGAGTTTTCCCGAAGGTGATGAGTTTTGCTTCAAGTCCCCTGGTGCACCGGACACTGTCCGGTGGCACACCGGACAGTCCGGTGCGCCAGACCAGGGTGCCTTCGGTTATCCCCTGCTCTCTTTGTTGAACCCTTTTCTTGGTCTTTTTCATTGGCTTTTTGTGAACCTTTGGCACCTGTAGAACTTATAAAGTAGAGCAAACTAGTTAGTCCAAATGTTTGTGTTGGGCAATTCAACCACCAAAAACAATTTAGGAAATAGGTGTAAGCCTAATTCCCTTTCACTTGTCACCACCCCGTGTTCGTCTTGTTTGTTGCGGAACACCGACTTGGTTCTCACAACATTTTGCTTTGGACGTGGCACCAGGCTCCAAACTTCATTCCTCTTGAAGTTGTTGAGCTCTTTCTGCATGGCCAATCCGGATTTTGCAAGGCTTCTTCTACCCTGAAAGGCTCAATAGAAGAGACAAATGAGTAATGCTCACAAAAGTTAGCTAGTCTTGAGCGAGTAGTTACTCCCTTGCTTATGTCACCCAGAATCTGGTCAATGGGGTGATTCCTTTGAATCGTCGCTCGGACTTGAGTTGGAGGGGCCAGTGGTGCTTCTTCCTCCATAACTTGTTCTTCTTGTGCTCCCTCTTGATCACTCGCCTCTTCTTGAGGGACCTGTTCATCATCTTGAGTTGGGGGATACAGCATTGTTGAGGAAGAAGGTTGATCTTGCTCTTGTTGTTCCTGTGGTCGCACATCTCCAATTGCCATGATGCATATTGCGGCCGTTGGAACATCATCTTCATCTACATCATCAAGATCAACTTGCTCTCTTGGAGAGCCATTAGTCTCATCAAATACAACGTCACTAGAGACTTCAACCAAACCCGATGATTTGTTGAAGACTCTATACGCCCTTGTATTTGAGTCATACCCTAGTAAAAACCCTTCTACTGCCTTGGAGCAAATTTAGAATTTTTACATTTCTTCACTAGAATGTAACATTTGCTCCCAAATACACAAAAGTATGAGACGTTGGGTTTATTACCGGTAAGAAGTTCGTAGGAGGTCTTCTTGAGTAGGCGATGCAGATATAGCCGGTTTATGGCGTGGCAGGCTGTGTTCACAACTTCCGACCAAAACCGCTCGGGTGTCTTGAACTCTCCAATCATCGTCGTCGCCATGTCGATAAGCGTACTGTTCTTCCTCTCTACCACACCATTTTGCTGTGGTGTGTAGGGAGCGGAGAATTCGTGCTTAATGCCTTCCTCCTCAAGATACTCCTCCACTTGAAGATTCTTGAACTCGGACCCGTTGTCGCTCCTTATCTTTTTCACCTTGTGATCAAATTCGTTTTGAGCCCTCCTTAGAAAGCGCTTTAGGGTCCCTTGGGTTTCAGATTTATCCTGCAAAAAGAACATCCAAGTGAAGCGGGAAAAATCATCAACAATTACTAGACCATACTTACTTCCCCCGATGCTAAGGTAGGCGACGGGTCCGAAGAGGTCCATATGAAGAAGCTCCAGTGGTCTTGATGTAGTCATCACATTCTTGTTGTGAGGAGTGCTTCCCACCTGTTTCTCTGCCTGACAAGCTGCACAAGGTCTATCTTTTTCGAAGCAGACATTGGTTAGTCCTAACACATGTTCTCCCTTTAGAAGTTTACGAAGGTTCTTCATCCCAACATGTGCTAGACGGCGATGCCACAACCAGCCCATGCTAGTCTTAGCTATTAAGCATGCATCTAGATCGGCATCCTCTTTCAAAAAATCAACTAAGTAGAGTTTGTCATCTAATACACCCTTAAACGCTAATGAACCATCACTCCTTCTAAAGACAGAAACATCAACATTTGTAAACAAACAATTGTAGCCCATGTGGCACAATTGACTTACAGACAGGAGATTGTAACCAAGCGACTCTACTAGAAATACGTTTGAAATGGAGTGCTCGTTGGTGATGGCTATCTTGCCCAAGCCTTTGACCTTGCCCTGGTTCCCATCTCCAAAGATAATCGTATCCTAGGAATTCTTGTTTTTGACGTAGGAGGTGAACATCTTCTTCTCCCCCGTCATGTGGTTTGTGCATCCGCTGTTGATAATCCAGCTTGAGCCCCCGGATGCATAAACCTGCAAAGCAATTTACACTTGGGTTTTAGGTACCCAACTCTTGTTGGGTCCTACAAGGTTAGTCACAATAGCCTTTGGGACCCAAATACAAGTCTTGTCTCCCTTGCATTTGGATCACAACTTTCTAGCAACTATTTTATCATTTTTACATAAGAGCGAGAATGAAGTATTGCAAGCATGGTAAATGGTAGAAAGCTCATTACATACTCTCCTAGGCACATGATGCACAACATGATTTCTCCTAGGCTTACTTCTACCATGCACAAAAGTAGAGCTAGAAGCAAACATAGCATGTGAATCATTATAATCAACATAACTTCTATTATAATGAGCATTCCTAGAAAATTTTCTATCATAAATGAAAGCATGATTCCTTCGAATGCTACTAGCCATAGGGGCCTTTCCTTTCTCCTTGGCGAGAATGGGAGCCTTTTGGCTTGTTAAGCTCTTGGATTTCTTTCGAAAACCAAGCCCATCCTTAATTGAGGGGTGTCTACCAATTGTGTAGGCATCCCTAGCAAACTTTAATTTATTAAAATCTATCTTGCAAGTCTTAAGTTGAGCATTAAGACTTGTCACCTCATCATTTAATTTAGAAATGGAAATTAAGTGTTCATCACAAGCATCAACATTAAAATCCTTACATCTATCACATATAACAACATGCTCTTCACAAGAACTAGATTTATTAACTCCTTCTAGCTTGGTAGTTAATTCATCATTCAAAATCTTTAAACTAGAGATTGATTCATGGCACACAGACAATTCAGAGGATAACATTTTATTTCTTTTAGTTTCTAAAGCAAGAGACTTTTGTACACTAAAAAATTTGTCATGTTCTTTATATAAAATGTCCTCTTGCTTCTCTAGCAATCTATCTTTTTCATTTAGAGCATCAATTAGCTCATTAATTTTATCTACTTTTGCTCTATCTAAACCCTTAAATAAATCAGTATAATCTACTTCATCATCACTAGAATCATCATCGCTTGAAGTAGTATACTTAGGGGTTTCTCAAACACTTATCTTCTTTTCCTTGGCCATGAGGCAAGTGTGTCGTTTGTTGGGGAAGAGAGAAGACTTGTTGAAGGCCGAGGCAGCGAGTCCTTCATCGTCGGAGTCGGAATAAGAGCAGTCTGAGTCCCATTCCTTTCCGAGGTGTGCCTCGCCCTTTGCCTTCCTGTAGCTCTTTTTCTTCTCCTTGTTCCCGCTCTTTTCTTGTCCCTGGTTGTAGCATCCCAAAAATTCAAATCCTAAAATTTTCTCAAACTCGCTCTAAATTCAAAATGAATTTCAAATTTCGTTTCAAAATGTTTGTTTGCAAGTTGATATCAGCAAATAAAGTATAGTGGTCTATATTCTCTCCAAAATCCTCCTCAAAATATCCTACAAATGTTTCCCCAGTGACCCCCTCAAATTCTTTCCAGAAATGCTGCCCAGATATTTCCCCAGTGACCCCCCTCAAATTCTTTCTAGAAATACTACCCAGATATTTCCCTAGTGATCCCCTTCAAGTTCTTTCCAGAAATACTGTCCAAATATTCCACCGATATATCTCCAAGTATTTTCCTCTTGAGAAATACCTTCAGAATCATTTTTCAAGTCCCTATAAATATTTTCTTCATAACTTTCCTCATGCTCATACGTATACGTATGCCTCCAGTGTCATACGGTGAGCTCTACAAGCTAATCTCACTTATACAAGACAAATACATGCTAATCTCCCACTAATCCTCTCATCCTCCCACTAATCCTCTCATCCCTCCCCCTAATCCCCCCACCATGGCTATAAATAGAGGGGCAAGGGCCTCCTCTCATCCCACCCCAAGCCATTTCATGGCAACTCTCTTCCCCCCCCACACACACCCACTCCATGTTCCACACAAGCACACACTAGCACAAGGATCGTTCGATCGTTCTTCGATCGTTCGTCCCCCTGTTCTTAGTTTGTTCGTTCGTCCGATCGTTCATGGTTCGTTCGTCCGTTCGTTCGTCCAAATAATCTTTTTCCTGCCGTTATGCTGCCGAAATTCCAATCGTTCGTTTGTTCGATCATTCGATCGTTCATCGTTCATTCATAGTCCCTATTCATCGTTCATCGTTTGTTCATAGTCCCTATTCATTGTTCTTCTAGATAATCTTTGTCCTGCCGTTATGCTGCTGAAATTCCGATCGTTCGTTCGTTCGATCATTCGATCGTTCATCGTTCGTTCATAGTTCCCTATTCATCGTTCATCGTTCGTTCATAGTCCCTATTCATCGTTCATCGTTCGTTCATAGTCCCTATTCATCGTTCTTCCAGATAATCTTTGTCCTGCCGTTATGCTGCCGAAATTCCGAACGTTCGTTCGTCCGATCATTCGATCGTTCGTCCGTTCGTTCGTCCAAATAATCTTTTCCTGCCGTTATGCTGCCGAAATTCCGATCGTTCGTTCGTCCGTTCGTTCATAGTTCCTATTCATCGTTCATCGTTCGTTCATACGAACTATTCACTATCACTATTCACCATTACTATTCACCATCACTATTCATCGTTACTATTCACATACAATATTCATCATCGTTACTATTTACCATTACTATTCATCATCGTTGCTATTCATCGATGATATCTATAATTACTTTTCCGTCGCCACTATTCATCGTTACTAATCATCGTTACTATTCATCGGTCATCTAGTTATCCCAAATTTCAACTACTCATCCATCATGCTGTCCAGTCCACCTAAGACCAGCCAGACCCATGTTCCAGTCAAACGAACTCCGGTGACTGTGATTTTCCTTCCAGTGGGAAACTTCCCATCTGGTCACCCATCCTAGGTTTCTCCAAGTTGAGCACGCTTAACTTTGAGATTCCTTTGAACCAGGCTCCCAAACTCAGATTCCAATAATTCTCGTTTCTAAATTCTTATCAAACTATTCCCTACCCAACCATGTCATCCCTTAAGCATGGTCCATATTCCAGAAAACTCCCAAAATACTCGTCCCATATTCTGCCTATAACTCTCCTGTTCATACTAAGTCAGACGATTCATTCGTCACTATTCTCACCAACAGTGAACTTCACTGTGCTACACCACATACACCCAACTATAAATACACCCAGCTACCCTCTCCCTCTCCACACACACTCAACACCCTCAGCCAAGGCAAACACCCCACCCACTCAGTTACTCTGCTCTGCCGGCTACACGCATAGTGTCGCTTCGCCTCCAGTCCACCCTCCTGGTAAGCACCTCCGCTCCACCACTAGTAGTATCTCAACACCACATGACACATATTCTACTCAAGACTCTACCCATCCATGTATCACTATTCTGACCACTATACAAAATATTTGTTGGCATACTTGCTTGTTTGTATGTTTGCTTGTTCATGTTGCATAGTTATCGGAGTATTCGTGCCGTCTCGTGGAGGCCAGATCTACAAGTCTACACCAGGCGGTGGAGCCAGAAGCTAGTTCCGCGAGCTCCCCTTCCCCCTTCGCCGGATAAGCACGGCAAGCTCACTGGATCCCTTTGATGCATAAATTACCTATGTTTTACAACCACAACCCTCAGCCTGTTATTTTATGCATAATATGATTTTGAGATAAGTTATTATGGCCACCCAGCCGCTTGCCGCAATCAATCCCTGATATAATTGTTACAAATGATTTGAGGAAAGGTGTGAGTTTTCAAAAGAAAATGCTTTTCAAAATGTGTTTGATGAAGGGTTTTCACCCTTATCACCTTTGAGTAGGGATGATCAAGGACTCCCTGGTTTAGGGGAGGGCCTAAGATGATGGCTCAGCTGGTTTAGGCGTGAGCAGAAGGATTGTCCCCTCATATAAGGACCGATTTGTCATCTTCACTACCTGTACTCTTTAATAGTACAACCACTCGAGACTGTGTGGGCAGTCACTCAATCTGAACTCGTACGGTCCAACCCCAGGGTTATGAAGGCTGGGGAGCACCGGGAGGATAAGGAGGGGGAAAGTTTTGTCCGGTTTGGACATGGTGGTGGCCTGACTCCTTCCGGATAACCGTTAAGGTTAGGACGTGCGGGGAAAGAAAGAGAGTCGGATTCAGGTCTCATTGGCCATGGGATCACAGAGCCGAACTAGTGGGTAAAGTGTACCCCTCTGCGCAGAGTTCAAACCTATTCGAATAGTATGTGTCCACAGGAATGGACGAGTCTGGTATGGTATGACAATTAATGTTTTGTTTTCCAAAAAAAGAGATGGTTTTGAGAAAAGTGGTTTTTAAAAGGTTCGGCGGTTGAGCCGTGAGCTATGGTGGACGGGAAGTCCAGTAGCTGTTTTTGAAAATGAAAACCAGTGGGAACTGCTGATATACCTAGATGGTTTAGTCCAGGGGATTTTGTTATACTACTGAAAAACTTCCTGCTCCTTTTGGAGAGGATGCGCTTTGCAAAAATACAAAATGTTTTTCAAAACAACTCTGCATAAAATATTACTGTTTCTGCAAAATATCCTGATCTCCACATATTCCATGCATTATATCTGATTTCCCCATTCCGCGGGTGAAGGTGGGCTGCTGAGTACGTTTGTACTCACCCTTGCTTATTTGTTGTTTTTCAGAAAAAGGAGATCGGGTAAGAGTACGACTGTTCCCAACCTTGCCTGTGGCTGTTGGACCGCTGATTTGCTTCGCCGCGTATATTGGGCTGCTTCAGCCCCACTCTGATGATATGTCTCAAGTTGTGGACCAACTCTTAAAGTTGTTCGCCACCTTTGTAGGTTTGTCTCGTTTAAGCAGATTTGGTATCATCTGATGTATAAATGTGTTTACTAGCCTCCTGGGACTAGTAATTGTATCACATTTGAGTCCCAGAGGATTGGGGACGCTTCACTGGTCATTTTCATTATTGGGACATTGAGCAATAAAATGATCAGTCTTACCGCATTTAAAATATGAGTGTTTTCCCTTTGCTTTGTTCTTGTTGGGGTGCTCCTTTCGTCCTTTTAGCGCGGTCTTAAAGCGTTTGATGATTACTGTCATCTCATCTTCGTTTAGCCCTGCAGCTTCAACTTGTGTCACCTTGCTTGGTAGCACCTCTCTGCTGCTTGTTGCTTTGAGAGCAACGAGTTGTGGCTCGTAGACGGGTAGTGGACAATTAAGCGCGTCGTCTACGTACCGTGCTTCTTTCACCATCATGCGCCCGCTCACGAACTTGCCGAATATCTCCTCGGGCGTCATTTTGGTGTACCTGGGATTTTCACGAATGAGATTTACAAGATGGGGATCAATTATCGTGAATGACCTTAGCATAAGTCGGACGACGTCGTGGTCCGTCCATCTTGTACTTTCATAGCTCCTAATCTTGTTGACTAGGGTCTTGAGCCTGTTGTATGTTTGTGTTGGCTCCTCTCCCCTGATCATCGCGAACCTTCCCAGCTCACCTTCCACCAACTCTATTTTGGTGATCATGGTGGCGTCGTTTCCCTCAAGCGATATATTGAGGATATCCCAAATTTGCTTGGCGTTGTCTGTAACACCCTGAATTTGGGGGTATAAAATTTCTTTTCTAGTATCCACCAAATTCAGGTGTTACCTTTATCCTCTTCATTTTCACTCTTTTATTTACGTTTTAAAGTAGTAGAAGGATTTATTTTAACGTCATGTATCAATAAAACCCTAAGGGAATAATGGTTGTTGCATCATGCTGAATGCATACATTTTTGGTTTGATGTATTGTCTTGGTATGTATCCATTTAATTTGTAGCTTTTCTTGTGTACAAATCTGAAAAGGAATAAAAGGAGAGAATAAAAGGAAGAAAACAGGAAAAGAGCCATCCCTCCCCCTCTCCTTATGGCCCAGCAGGGCGCGGCGGCCCATGCCCCCTCTCTCTCACTCCCCCCTCGTCCTGGGCCGACCGAGCTACAGCGCGGCCCATCCGCTTCCCCGGCGCGGCCCAGCGCCACACGCCCTTCCTCCCCCCGGCCACCTCGCGTCTCGGCCCACGCCCCCTCCCTCTCTGCGCCTGCGTAGCCTAGCGCGACCCACCCAGCACCGGTGCCCCTTCCCCAAACCATAGAGCGCGGGCGTGCCCCAGCCGCTGCCGCTGCCTATGTGCGGGTCCCACGTGGGTCCCACGCGTCATCCCTCCTAGGGAACCATCTCTCCCACCCAAGCCTCCCACGTCTTCCCCAACCGCCCCTGCGCAGCCCCTCTCTCTCCCTCTCTCCCTCTCTCCTCTTTCTCTGGCCGCCGTTCTGTGCTCTCCCCCTGGCCGTCGTGCCTTCTTTCTTCCCCCCGCAGTGTGCGGCGTTGCGATGGCTCATGGTGCGCGGCGGCGCGAGCGCGTGGCCTCGGCGTGGCCCGCCAGCGCGCGGTGGCCCGCGGCCAGCCGGTGCGGGCGCGCGGCCCCTAGCACTACGGCGTGCGGGCACGGCCCCCGGCACACGGCGCGGCCTCGCACGGCACGGTGGCTCCCCTGGCGGCTCGGCGCGGCCGGCGTGGCGGCTCGCGGCTGGCCTGCGCGGCCTCTAGCCTACGTGGCGGCCCGGCGTGGCCTGCCTGCGCGGCCAGCCCGCCTGCGGCGTGCTCACGACAGCCTGCGCGGCTTGCTCGCGGCGGCCTATGAGGATAATGTTGGTTTCTATTACGATTATGATTTCAGGTATTCTTTCCGTTTGGAAGGAGTAATTTTGGGTTAACAACTTGGGTTAATGTTAAAACCTGACTCTCTACTAGTAATAATTACCTAACCAACTAAAAGCAACTGCTTGACCTTAACCCCACATAAAGCTAGTCCACTACAGCCAAACAGGACATTTGCTGAGTACATTGATGTGTACTCACCCTTGCTTTCACAGAACACCAGGTTGCCTTTGGTGCAATCTATGCTCAGGTAAAGAAGAGGGTGTCGAGGCGGATCTCCAGGAGTTCCAGGACTTCGACGAGTTCGAGGATTAGTCTAGCGACCTCCCCCAGTCAGCTGCCCGTGGTGGGTTATTTACGTTTTGGCTACGTTTCGATTCTGTGTACTTTGATTTATATTATGTAAATGGCTCTAGTTTGTAATATTATTACTTACTCTTATTTGTAATTCGAAGCATTGTGCTATGATGAGTCATTTATGTAATCGATGTGTACGTGAATTTCTAATCCTGGCACGTACATGGTTCGCATTCGGTTTGCCTTCCAAAACCGGGTGTGACATAAGTGGTATCAAAGCCTTGCTGACTGTAGGACCGCTAGCCTAGAGTAGCATTGGCCGTTTTAAGGACTTATTGACTGTTACTTCACCTCATCCTTGATTCTGCTTCAAAATTTTAGTCATCTCGACTAATTCTATGTTGTGTTCCTATATGCCCCCTTGTCAAAAAGTATTTTATTCTAGCATGGTCTATCTCACTCTTGTGCTTGCGACATCTTTGCAGATGCCCCCTGACCTTAGCCTTCTTGTCTTTTGGAATTCTTTTCTCTTCCGTCATTAAATTGCTACCATTTAACCATCTCTATTCCCTTGATATTGACATGCTCGTATACCAGAATTCTTTAATACTCTTGTTTCAAATACTTGCTTCTAAATTTATACTGCCTACTTAAACATTTCAGTTTATATGACCATGACCTTCCTGTCTTCTGAGACCCTTTTCCTGTTCTGTTGTTAGGTCATTACCTTTCAACAATTTCTATTCCATTGGTTTTAGTATACTCGTGTCTTTAGAGTCTTGCATACTCTCGTATTTTTTTAGTTTCATACCCCAATATTTATTTAAGACATTTCAACTTACATGATCTTGACCACCCTTGTTTCTTAATGATCCATGAGTGGTCATTTTATTTTGCATATCCTTGGTAACCTCGTTGTCTCCTTGTAACTCCACTTGGTAATTAATTTTCTTTACTTCAACCATTCTATTGCAACCTTACCTATCTTACCCTTGATTGTTTTCTCCACTTCGCCACTACGCGAGTCTTGCCTTAACTCTATCATTTGTCATGACTTTTGTTATTATCACCTTCACCTTAGACACCTCTATATCTTACTTGAGGTTTATCTTATACCAGCATTTAAAATCTTCTCCCTTTCCATCTCAATTTGAGCATCGTACTTTACCTACTTTTCCCTTGGTCGTATCCTCTTCTTTGTCACCTGCGAGTTTTTAACTCTATCCTTTGTTGTGTTTTTGTTTGTTATTTTCTTTACTCTTCTCATCACTCTATCCTGCCTTGTGATTACATTATGTCTGTTATCTAAAATCTTCAGTCTTCTATCTCAATTTGAGAGTGGTGTTTTACTTATCTCACCCTTGGCAATATCCTCTTCTTCACCGCGTGTAAGCCTTGATGTAACTCCATTTTTTATTGTACTTATACCACTGGCTCTTCAGTGCCTTCATCTTTTCTCGTATGCCCTTATCTATTTTCGCCTTTGACCCTTGTGATATTTGTGTCTTCTACCTAAACTCTTGCCTTGAACTTATCCTTTAAAAGCCTCTCCTTTATTTTGAGAAAGTTTGAGAGTTGCGAGTTACCTATCTCTCCCTTGATTTCTTTTCACTTCTTGTCGCCTTACAAGTTTTGTGTTAATTCCATCCTTTGTTGTGTTTTATTTGCTATCACCATCACCTTGTCATCCATCGATCTTGCCTTGATACTCATCCTTATTCCCACTCTAAAAAAATCTCCTCTCTTCCACCTTAATTTGAGAGTGGTAAGCTTACCTATCTAGCACATGGACGTACCCTCTCCTTTTCCATTTGCAGGTCTTGTCTTAACTCCATCCTTTGTGGTATTTATATTCTTGGTTCTTATGCACATTTACCTCCTCTCCTACATCCTTGTCCGTTATCACCATTAAACCCTCGTGATACATATGCCCTTGCCACATGCCTACTTTGAACCTACCCTTTGAAGCCACCCCTTTTTCATCGCTGTTTGAGAATAATGCCTCACCTACTTCACCATTGATTGCTTCCCCTTCTTTGATGCCTCACAAGTTTTGTCTAAAATAAATCCTTGGTTGTGTTTGTCCGTTATCACCTTAACCCTTGTCATCCCTTGATCTTTACCATGATGCTTATCTTGTACCTGCATTTTAAAGCCTCCCCTCCCATTTCATTTCAAGAGTGATGTCTTACCTATCCCGCTCTTGTTCGTTCCCTTTTTTCTCTGTCGCGTTGCAAGTCTTGTCCTAACTCTATCTTTTGGTGTGTTTTTTGCCTTTCACCTCCCTTACCTTTGTAATCTCTAGATCTTTCCATGATGTTATCTTATGCCTAGCTTTTGAAATATCATCTTTTCCATCTCGATTTGAGAATGGTGTTTTATCTATCCTGACCTTGGTTGCATTCTCTCCCTTGTCGGTCACAATCATTGCTTTAGCTCCATCCTTTATTATGCTCATGCCCCTACCCTCCATGTCTTATTATTCCTCTTGCCTTTTGTTGGCCTTAGAGTAGTTTTCCTTTTTAAGGAAAGACCACCATTTAATTAAAAGGAACATATAGCAACGAGATGTTTGTTGTTGTGTGCTCATGATGTTTGTCCTTCTGCTATGACTGATTTGCTTCTTTGGAATGAGTGTTGATGTGTTGTGGCCCTTGGTCCTCAATGACATCAGTTTACTAGGTGAGTGCCATATAGTTAAGTAGTTGACTTCCCCCTGCTCTCTATAATCCGTTTATGCTTACCTTTTCTCGCTATTCTTTCCTCTTGCACCTGTCCATTTGGCAACCTCCAACTCCTCCAAATCAGTCAAGATCAAAGTCGGCAGCATCTTCATCAAGTGTGAAGACAATGCGATCAACATCAACCAACAAGATCAGAGTGGCGCAACAAAAGCGTGTGTGGGTCCTAACCCATAGGTCCAGGAGATCTTCAAGAATTATATCAATTGGTCTCGAGCATCTACAGGTCAAAGCAACCAATCCACAAGTCAAGCCGGCGCAGTCAAAGCTGGGTTAGAAGAAGCTATGAAAGACTAATGAACCAATCTCATTTTCTTGCTAGCCTCTTCTTGAATCTCGAGGACGAGATTCGGTTAAGGGGGTTAGATTTGTAACACCCTGAATTTGGGGGTATAAAATTTCTTTTCTAGCATCCACCAAATTCAGGTGTTACCTTTATCCTCATCTTCCTTTTCACTCTTTTATTTACGTTTTAAAGTAGCAGAAGGATTTATTTTAACGTCATGTATCAATAAAACCCTAAGGGAATAATGGTTGTTGCATCATGCTGAATGCATGTAATTTTGGTTTGATGTATTGTCTTGGTATGTATCCATTTAATTTGTAGCTTTTCTTGTGTACAAATCTGAAAAGGAATAAAAGGAGAGAATAAAAGGAAGAAAATAGGAAAAGAGCCATCCCTTCCCCTCTCCTTGTGGCCCAGCAGGGCGCGGCGGCCCACGCCCCCTCTCTCTCACTCCCCCCCTCGTCCTAGGCCGGCCGAGCTACAGTGCGGCCCATCCGCTTCCCCGGTGCGGCCCAGCGCCACACGCCCTTCCTCCCCCCGGCCCACCTCACGTCTCGGCCCATGCCCCCTCCCTCTCTGTGCCTGCGTAGCCCAGCGCGGCCCAACCAGCACCGGCGCCCCTTCCCCAAACCCTAGAGCACGGGCGTGCCCCAGTCGTTGTCGACGCCTATGTGCGGGTCCCACGTGGGTCCCACACGTCATCCCTCCCAGGGAGCCATCTCTCCCGCCTACGCCTCCCACGTCTTCCCCAACCGCCCCTGCGTAGCCCCTCTCTCTCCCTCTCCCACTCTCTCCTCTTTCTCTGGCCGCTGTTCCGTGCTCTCCCCCTGCCCGTCGTGCCTTCTTTCCCCCCCCCCCCCGCAGTGTGCGGCGTTGCGACGGCTCGTGGTGCGCGGCGGCGCGAGCGCGTGGCCTCGGTGCGGCCCGCCAGCGCGCGGTGGCCCGTGGCCAGCCGGTGCGGGCGCGCGGCCCTCGGCACTACAGCGTGAGGGCGCGGCCTCACGCGGTGCGGTGGCTCCCCTGGTGGCTCGCGGCTGGCCTGTGCGGCCTCTAGCCTACGTGGCGGTCCGGCGTGGCCTGCCTGCGCGGCCAGCCCACCCGCGGCGTGCTCACGGCAGCCTGCTGGCTTGCTCGCGGCAGCCTGCGCGGCGCGGCCAGCCCGCCCGCGGCACGCTCGCAGCAACGGCCCGTGGCGCGGCTCGCGGCCATGGCATGGCCGGCCTGCCCGATGTGGCGGCTCGCGGTCAGCCTACCCGGCCTCTGCCCGGCGCGGCAGCTCGCCAGCCTGCTAGCGCGGCGACGCGCGGCCAGCCATCCTCGGTCGGCTGGCGCGACTGGTGCGGAGCGTGGCCCCGGCATGGCGCGATCCTCGGCACAGCGGCCAGGGAACGGTCGGCTCGGTCCGTGGCGTGGATGTCCGAGCCCTGCGCGGTCTCGCAGCTGGCTAGTGTGGCACGCGCAGCCCAGCACGGCTCAGCAATGGCGGCTAGTGCGGCCCCGGCACCCCAGCGTAAGTCCGACCGCCGGTGGGAGCAGCCACCAGGCTTGGCCGGCTGAGGCCTCGGTGTTGTGTAGTTGTGGGAAATGGAGACGATTGTGACCACATGAGACCTCATCGTTTTGAACTGTGAACTAGTACGTATTCAACATGTGTGCATCGCAAATACATTAGATCATGTTCTGATT
Organism: Zea luxurians; assembly: GCA_029449295.1. Lineage (NCBI taxonomy): Eukaryota > Viridiplantae > Streptophyta > Magnoliopsida > Poales > Poaceae > Zea > Zea luxurians. The sequence continues at coordinate 215,349,229 of JAOPSE010000002.1, forward strand.
GTGGTAACTTTGTAATCATGTCAAGTACACGTTAATAATAGTATTTTGTCGCATCATAGGATTTGGCTATTTAATTGATTATTTGTTTGTCCAATGATTAATAAAATAACATTCTAATTTAGGTATAGCTCTAACCTGTTATCGTATAAATACCCGTTAATGTGATTATGTTGATGCAAATGTTGTAATTAACACTTTCTTAATAGAGATGCGGGATCGGTTAGCGATTCTAGCTTATCGTCGCGTTGTTTTCACGTGTTGCCGCGTGTTGTTTCACGTGTTGTCGCGCGCATCGTCGCATGTTGTCCGCGCGTGTTGTTTGCACACGTTGTCACGCGCGGTTCGTGTGTGTCGCGTGCCTTGCCGTGCGCCGTTCGCGTGTATCGCCATTGTTCGCGTGCTATTTGCGCGTCGTCGTTGTTCCTTCGTGAGTTCGTGTCGCGCGCCTGGTTCGCGTAGGTCGCGCATTATCGCGCGTGTTATTAACTTATTTTTGCTTATGACCACTCACGTTAATTAATCACCTGTGTAGTTGTTAACTATTAGAATATCAAATTAATTGAAACTAAGTAGTGGCGTTAATTTTATACTTTATAAATGTCGTGACTATTACTAGCATAACGTAAACGTTATAACTTCTCGACCGTAGCTCCGACTGTTGCATTCATTTTTCCTCACGTGATCGTAGAAGCGAGCTATATTCCGTATTACATATTTTTATCACGTTTTCCTTGGCATGGTGTAATGTTCTTATGCAAGTATATGTTTGCTTGTGCCTGTTTGTATTCGTTGCGCGTCGTGAATAGATTGTGGTCTGTTCTTGAGCTTCGAGGAATCGACAATCAAGATTTGGTGAACCACTGGTCCCGAGATCAAGCTCTTCGAGTTCTATAGGACTGAAGATCCTGAGCATCTGTTTGGCGAGGGCAAGTGTCTTCTAACCTATTATGTCCCATTTACTTTATAATTCATCAACCTGCATACCATGATCAACCTAAGGATTGACTAGCTTTGTATTTACCTTGTCCTTGATTACCTTTTGGGTTATTATGGTTAGCTTCATGCTATTGCTTTACTTTAATCAATAAACATGATGTGAACACTTATGATACGATGTTGTCTCTATGATTATGATGTTGGACTGGTGATACTTTAGGGGGCTCGAGCGGTTTCTCGAGTGCCTCTCCGTAAGGACCTGTTCGTTGGATGACCGCCCGGGAAAACAGTGCAACCATGAGGGTGGAATGGAACGCCCTTAGCTGAATAATTAGAGGAACTAGGGTGTAGTTCGCTTCGCCCTCGTGTCGTTAATGGGGCCCGGTGTATGCGGCTCGCTCTGCCAAGGTTGGTTCGCCTCTTGGGGAGGAGTGCGGTGCATTTAGGAAACCTAACGGGCGGCTACAGCCTTAGGGAATCTTTGTAAAGGCTTCATAGTGAATCCCTAGCCATTCACCTCGGGAGTGATTAAGGGTCTTGCAAGCCCGGGCTAGAGAGGGAATCACGGTTTGTGGGTAAAGTGCGCAACCTCTGCAGAGTGTTATGAAACTGATATATCAGTCGTGCTCGCGGTTATGAGCAGCCAAGGGAGCTCCATTGATTAGAGACACATTGATCATAGATGTTTTGTTTACAGATGATTATGAGGATAATGTTGGTTTCTATTATGATTATGATTTCAGGTATTCTTTCTGTTTGGAAGGAGTACTTTTGGGTTAACAACTTGGGTTAATGTTAAAACCTGACTCTCTACTAATAATAATTACCTGACCAACTAAAAGCAACTGCTTGACCTTAACCCCACATAAAGCTAGTCCACTACAGCCAAACGGGACATTTGCTGAGTACGTTGATGTGTACTCACCCTTGCTTTCACAAAACACCGGGTTGCCTTTGGTGCAATCTATGCTCAGGTAAAGAAGAGGGTGTCGAGGCGGATCTCCAGGAGTTCCAGGACTTCGACGAGTTCGAGGATTAGGCTAGCGACCTCCCCCAGTCAGCTACCTATGGTGGATTGTTTACGTTGGCTACGTTTCGATTCTGTGTACTTTGATTTATATTATGTAAATGGCTCTAGTCTGTAATATTATTACTTACTCTTATTTGTAATTCAAGGCATTGTGCTATGATGAGTCATTTATGTAATTGCTGTGTACGTGAATTTCCGATCCTGGCACGTACATGGTTCGCATTCGGTTTACCTTCCAAAATCGGGTGTGATATTGTCCAAGCCGCTCACCTTGTTGTATTCGTCCCTGCACAAGGATGCTAGCAACACAGTGGTAGCTTGTGCATTCTTATGAATTTGCTCATTTATGAAAACGAGGTTGTCAGTATTATCAAAATGCATTCCGTTTTCAACAATCTCCCAAATACTAGGATGGAGAGAAAATAGGTGACTACGCATTTTGTGACTCCAAAATGAGTAGTCTTCTCCATCGAAGTGCGGAGGTTTCCCAAGTGGAATTGAAAGCAAATGAGCATTGGAATTGAAAGGAATACGAGAATAATCAAATGAAAAGTTTTGATTAACCGGTTTCTTCTTAGACGAGTCGTCGTCGCCGTCTCTTGGTGAAGAAGAAGATTCATCGCTGTCGTAGTAGACGATCTTCTTGATGCGCCTCTTCTTCTTCCCGTCCTTCTTCTTGTGACTCGAGCCAGAGTCAGTGGGCTTGTCATCTCTTGGCTCATTGAAGATGGACTCCTTCTCCTTGTCGTTGACCACCATCCCATTTCCCTTAGGATTCATCTCTTCGGGTGATTAGTCCCTTATGTGAAGAGAACGGCTCTGATACCAATTGAGAGCACCTAGAGGGGGGTGAATAGGTGATCTTGTAAAAATAAAAAACTAATAGCCACAAAACTTTGTTATGTAAGTTAGAATGGCTAAGTAGCTTGAAGCAAATTCTTGTGACCACAGATATTCAAAGGTAAAGCATACAAGAGACACGCGATTTTTATCCCGTGGTTCGGCCAAGTAATACTTGCCTACTTCCATGTTGTGGCGTCCCAATGGACAAGGGTTGCACTCAACCCCTTTCAAGTGATCCAATGATCAACTTGAATACCACGGTTTTTCCTTTCTTTGTCTTTCTCCCGTTTGCGAGGAATCTCCACAACTTGGAGCCTCTCGCCCTTACAAAGATGATCACAAAAGAAGCACAGAAGTAAGGGAGGGGAGAGCAACACACACAAGACTCAAATCACAGCACAATCACGCACACAAGTCACAACTTGAGCTCAAAACGCAACCCACAAAGTTCACAACTCAAATGGAGCCCAAGTCACTATCTCAAAGAATCAAATGCGCGAAGTTGGAGTCTAGAAGTATTAGAATGTTTCTTGAATGCTTGGGTGACTCCTCCATGCGCCTAGGGGTCCCTTTTATAGCCCCAAGGCAGCTAGGAGCCGTTGGAGGCCAACAAGGAAGGATATCCTTGCCTTCTGTCGGGTGGCGCACCGGACAGTCACTGTAGACGGTCCGGTGCAGATCTCTTTCCTATTCTGGCGCAGACGACCGTTGCAGATTCGTGGCAGTTGGCGCACCAGACACTACCGGTGCACACCGGATAGTACGGTGCCCCCTGCCGACCGTTGGCGCGAGCCACGCGTCGCCTGCGGATTGAGCGGCCGACCGTTGCGTTGGTGATCGTTGGCTCACCGGACAGTCCGGTGCACCACCGGACAGTCCGGTGAATTATAGTCGTACGTCGCCGAACTTTTCCCGAGAGCGGCCTGTTCACCGGAGCTCATCCTGGCGCACCGGACAGTCCGGTGTGCCAGACCGAGCTAGACTTGGCTGCACACAGCCAAGTCTTTTGTATTTCTTTTCTTCTCTTCTCTTTTCTGTTTCTAGCACTTAGACAACATATGTTAGTACTCAAAACAATGTACTAAGTTTAGAAACATACCTTGTTACATGATTTGCACTTCTTGCTTGTTTGGCACATAAACAACTCACTTAATATGTGTTTGACACTTAATCACCAAAACATTATATAAATGGCCCAAAGGCACATTTCCCTTTCAGGTTAGCCGTATACCCATCACGGAACATCAACATCTTGATCCACTAAATTACTTCCTTCCTCTGGGCCCTGCTGTGGGGGACAGATATCCCCCGGGTCCACTAAAAGGCAAGAAGACCTCGCGAGAGGCTTTGAGCCTGCTACCTCGCAAGGCCATCCCTTCGTGGGCCGAGACAGAACTGTTGGCGGAGTGGGCCGACACGAGAAAGAAGCAGACTTAGGCCTAAGCAACCTGTCAGACTTGAGCGCTATCCATAACGCCCACCCGACTTTCCCGCGTACAGCGCCCTTGAATATCAAGACGGATTAGGGATAAGTCGGCAAGATTATAGGAAGATCAGTTCAGTCGGTTCACTATTATTTAGATACACATCATCATCACATACGCATGTAGTACCCCACGGTCGAATATATAAGGCCTAGGGGGTACCCCATCATTTCAGATAAACCATCTACCTATCTCACTAGTCTTTCTCCATCCTGGAGACTTCCCTTGTAACCTACCACATAAGGATCCACACCAGGAAGTAGGGTATTACGCCTCTCCAAGCGGCCCGAACCTGTAGAAAATTACCTGTCGTCTCTCGTGCATCCCGCACGAATCGTTGAGTTACAGTCAACAACATCGTCCTACCCAAAAGCACCGCGAGGGGTAACCCCGGGTGTGCGGTCGGACTCTAAACACCGACACCTGCTTAGGACGAAATCGGCCTTAGTCCTTCTCCATGTCTTTCCACCACTAGGCGACTTCATCTCTTGGTTTGGTCTATCACATAACGCTGTCAGATCCATTCTTGCCTTTATATTATCCTTTGACTTATCAGGAATGTCTATAATTGTTGCCCAAAGTGTCTCGGCAACATTCTTTTCAGTGTGCATCACGTCAATGTTGTGTGGAAGGAGCAGGTCGTCATAATAGGGGAGCTGAGCCAAGCCCGACTTATGTGTCCACATATGCTGCTCACCATATCCCACAAAACCACATTCTGGATTGGCCACGAGTCCATCTATCTGTTGACGAATTTCGGTACCAGTCATCGTTGCAAGTGGGCGGTCTGTCACCACAACACCTTTCGTAAAGTTTTTGATGTCTAGGCGGAATGGATGGTCAGGAAGGAGAAATTGTCGATGTTTGTCGAACGACGAATATTTGCCACCCTTTTTCAACCAAATGAACCTAACAACTTCCTTGCAAACTGTGCATGTGAACTTACCGTGAACACACTAGGCGCAGAATAGCCCATACGTCGGTAAGTCATGCATGGAGTACTGGTACCAAACATGCATTTTGAAGTTTGCTTTCGTAGCTCGGTTATACGTCCATACCCCTTCCTCCCAAACACGTACCAATTTATCAATCAAAGGCTCTATGTACACGCCCATTTTATTCCTCGGGTGTTCGGGAATTATCAATGACACGGATATGTTCTGCCTTTGAAAGCACACATGGGGGGAGATTAATTGGGATAACAAACACGGGCCAACATTTGTACAGGGCAGTGTTCATTCCATAAGGATTGAACCCATATGTGGGTAGCACAACACGTACATTATGAGCCTCTTCGGCTTTCTCACGGTGAATGGCATCAAAATGTTTCCATGCTTCACCATCGGATGCGTGCACTATCTTGTCAGGATTGTATCGTTTTCCATTGTGCCATGTCATCTGTTTCGCGGATTTCTCGGTCATGTATAGACGCTGGATCCTCGGTATGAACGGAAGGTGGTGTAGGATTGTCACGGGGGATGTCGAGCTGCCTCTTCTATCCATCACCAGATTCTACCTCCATGAACCTAGACGATTTACACTTCGGACAGTACTTTGCCTCCGCGTATTCTTTCCTAAATAGCACGCAGCCCTTCGGACAAGCATGTATCTGCTCATACGTCATCTTGAGTGCACGAAGGAGTTTCTGTGCCTCGTATATGCACTTTGGCAGAACGTGATCCTCCAAAAGCAGGCTACCAATAACCGTCAACAAGCCATCGAATGTGTCTCGACTCATGTTGTACTGAGACTTGAACGCCATTACACACCTAATGACATCCAGTTGAGAAACCTTTGTCTGGTCATCAAGGGGCTTCTGTGTCGCGTCAAACATGTCATAGAACGCCTTTGCGGTCGGCTTTGGCTCGTCCTCCGTACATCCTCTGGCGATCTGTGCCTCGTGATAGTCGTTCAACATATCCGCTACCCCGTCATCAGCATCATAATCCTCGACACATTGTCTCACCACCTCCTCTCTCGTACGATGCGCTTCACCATGGAAGATCCACCGAGTACAGTCCAACGTAAATCCATTCTTCCAAATATGTTCTATCATGACCTTCTTTGATTTTCTTTTCCGGTTGGCACATTTGCTGCACGGGCATGAGACTAGACTAGCTCCTTTAGCAGCTTTGTCATATGCCCGTTCCACGAAATCATCGGTCCTCTAATCCATTCAGGGGTGACATTGTTCCTTCCTACACGGCCTGTGTACATCCACTCACGGTCCTCCATACTCTAAAAAATTAATAGAAGCCTATCAACAAAAAATTGTGGCAGCACCTCTCCTGCACGGGGAGGTGTCAAAAACATACAAATAAAAGTAGCAGCACGATGGCTAACATCCACGCATATTTCAATGACACGATGGCCGACAATCACATCTATATATATTCAATCCATGAGAGATAACACAACAAGACTACATAACTACATAGCCACATGCAAACTACATTTATATTATAATAAGATGCCTCTAGCTAGCTCTGTCAAACACTCTAATCATTTCATATATATCTTGCATGTAATATACCTAGCTGTCACATATATAAATTTGAATTAATATCAAACTTAATCATTTCATATAAATCATACACGTAGAACAAAACGGAAGGAAGCAATCACCTCGGGGGCGTGGGCGTGACGGCGGGTCGCAGGCGAGACAGCAGGGCGCGGGGGGCGACGTGGAGGGTGGAGGTGGGGGCCGCGGGGGCTGGTGTGGAGGGTGGAGGCGGGGGCGGCGGCCGGCGGCGTGGAGAGTGTTCGCGGCGGCCGGCGTGGAGGGTGGAGGCGAGGGCGGCGGCCGGCGGCGTGGAGGGCGGGCACGTGGGCGGCAGTCGGTGTGGAGAGTGTGCGTGGCGGCCGGTGTGGAGGGTGGAGGAGGAGGGGCAGATGGCGGTGTGGAGAGTGTGCATGGCGGCCGACATGGAGGGTGGAGGCGGGGGTGGCGGCCGGCGGCGTGGAGGGCGGGCACGTGGGCGACTGTCGGCGTGGAGAGTGTGCACGGCGGCCGGCGTGGAGGGTGGAGGAGGGGGGTAGCTGGCGGCGTGGAGGGCGAGCGCGTGGGCGGCAGTTGGCGTGGAGAGCGTGCGCGGCGGCCGGCGTGGAGGGCGGGCGCGTGGGCGGTGGCCGACGTGGAGAGTGTGCCCGACAGCGGCGGCATGGTAAAAACGAAGAGGTAAAGAATGAAGTCCCGTGCTGGATTGGCTAAGTAAATATTCTTTGTCGAGTGCCAAATCACAGGCACTCGGCAAAGATTTTTTTAAAATTTTAAAATACACTTTGCCGAATGCCCGCAATGTGCCACTCGGCAAAGCGACCTTTACCGAGTGTCAGATCATGGACACTCGGCAAAGATTGTTCAAAATATCTTTGTCGAGTGCCGCCCTGGTGGCACTCGGCAAAGTATCTTCTTTGCCGAGTGCCGCCTTGGTGAAACTCGACAAACTATTTTCTTTGCCGAGTGCCATCCTTGATACTCGGTAAAGTATGTTTTTTTTTCTTTTCCCAACCAAACTTTTTGTGGGATGTTTCTACACTATGTAGACCTACATGTTCTATTTTGGCACAATTATAAAAGTGTTTGCTATAACTATTAGATTTAGTTCGTTTAATTGAATTTCTTCGGATAATTTAGATTTGAACTGCAAGTCACTTGAAAAATGGAAAACCGTGAATGCAAAAATGATATCCATGTTAGGTAACAATAGTTACGACCGATTTAAGGAGCAGACCGAAATTTGTGAGCACCATGCTCACTAAACATGGTCGTGAACTTGCCATCAAGTTGTTTAAATATTATATAAAACACAAATAAAGTCAGAAAATTATGAAACTTGTACACATGCCATGATATCATATATAGAGGATGTGATAAAAATTTGAGAATGTTTCAATAAAGTTGTGACGTACTATGTGTAGAAACCTAGCCGGTCTACATTGAAACTATATGATTTCATGTGTAGGCCACTTAGGTTATAAATTACCATAATCATGTGTAGGCACCTAATGATATGCTTATGAATTATTATAATCTAGGTACCTAGATTGTACTCACTTCGTTCTTTTTTATTTGTCTTTTATTTTGTTTAAAAATGAACTGGAGGTAGTATAATCCAGTTAAGTGTTGTTTGTTTGCTTCTTAACTTATTTTAAGTTGGATTATATAGTCTACACTACACAGTAAACAAACAGGGCTTGTGTCGTATGATTGCCATTCTCGCCAAGCAGCTTGCCGCCACCCCCACCCACCCACCCACACGAATCAGAGAAAAGTGGTTCATTGAGAGTAGTCACTCTGCTGTAATTTATCAATACTTGTCGTATGATTTATGCAAGCGCTTCCTAGCTCACGCGGCTGCTATGCGTGGACCAAAAAGAGCAGTCTCTTTCCAAAACCGAGTTGCTGCCGTTATGCTGTACGCCTGTATACGAAGTAACATGTCTCGGTGTTGCAAGTGGGGCCGATGCAATAAGTGTGGATAAGTACGCGCCAGCAACGATGATGGACGGGCTGGAATCCTGGGAACTACTTGCATGTGCAGTTTGACGAACACAACGACGACTCGAGCCAGATGAGGTTGTCGGCTGAGCCATTGACGCTTTCATCATTCATGGAGATATATGATGGAGAGCACGTAGGCACCGACATCACTGTGCATATGATCTCAGGTGTCCATGGGCAGACCAAATCTTCCCTGGCCGGTAGCCAGCTGCTAAACGGCAAATGGCTGGCCGGCAGCTGGTGTTCCTTTGGCAACGCGGTTGCCGTCAGACGAAGGCAAATGACGTGTGACAGCGAAATGTGCGGCAGGCCACGCTCCTGGCACGGGCTAGTACTAGCGCACATCCAGGTACTGACGTACTTGTTCATGTTCGCTTCATCGACAGCGAAAGAACTGAACATGTCGGTCTTTGTGTCGGTATGTACTCTCAGCCTCCTGCCGTTCATTCTTATTTTCTAATGCATATTTCTCTCTCTTTTTAATATAACCCTGGAGTATATCTTTTCTTCTCGTTTTGAACAACATATCTTTGCCATGCATGGTTCCTTAATTTCTGTATCCAAAGCTAAATATAAGACGAAGGGAGTATGCAAGAGTATACATGAGTCCATGCACGTCATATACATGTGCCCGAACTTCACATACTACTAAAACTTGAGCTGATTAACAATTTCTGTAATAGCACGTTATCTTAGAGAAACTGATTACATATAACAAAAAACATATTTCTATAAAAATCACATACATATCTCTATAAAAATTGCATTTTGGAAACACAGAGAATAAAAATTGCTCTCAGGTGGGAATGTGGGGTCGAGCCAAGCCAGGCAGCACTACTAGGTCGGCGCGGCGTGACGTCAACCATGGGATCATCTATCGCCTGTCTTGGCTCTCCATGTCATGCCGGCAGCCGCCTGTGGTGTGGCACACGCCGCCGGCTGCGAGTAGATCGACGATTATTGCAGTCAGCAGCCGTAACGGTTAATATATCTTTGTAGTTTCCAGATGATATTATAATAACTTATATCATCAGGTATTTAATTGTATTCTAGGAAACTGCTTTTAAAACAATCTAGATACCACGGCACAATCTAAAGTTTGTATGATATAGTTACTTTTTTTTTACTATATGTACTCTAATTTAAAGCATTCTCTCTAAATTATCACTTAGAGAGTCATTTGTATAAAAATCATTTTCTACGTCTTTTTAATCTCTAGTATCTTTTTATATATCTTGTTTACAGAGCCATTCATTAGTGCAACTAAAATAAAGGAGAAGCAAAAAGTGAAATATATATGATTTAGTCTTTTTTAGTCATCACTCGAGTGACTAGAGACTAAAACAGTTTAGTCTCATTGTTTGGTAACTTAGAAACTAAATAAGACTAAAATTAAATGGACTAATCTTTAGTACCTCGAACCGGTCAATTTGGCAGCCACGATGGATATCACAGCTGCTGTCTTGTGGTGCGGGATGGATCGATGAGATGACCAGTTTGTCTGCGATTAGTAGTAATACCGTACACAATACCAGCAGAAAGGGAAAGCGTCTTCTGGAACCGGAACAAACGAACCAACTTGGAACAGGACTAGTTGACCGTGAGAGTGCGTCATTATTCAAATCTCACAAAATCTGAGAGAGCTGGAGCGACCGAGAGGTGGAGGAAGAGGCTCCAGATCCTTCCCGCAGCCGCTGCACTGCCGAGCCGAAGGTACAGTACAGTCAGCGGCAAGTGCATCTCCACACGCCGCCGCCCATCCCGAATAATAACTAGTGGCTCCTCCGCGCCGGCCGAACCCGCGGGCGACGTTGCGTTGCCCCCGCGGCTAAGGAAGGGGAATAGTCGCGGTCTGGCGGCGGAGGCCACCGGCCGCCCCAGCCCAACTATATCCACGCGAGGCAAAACCGCGCGCGGTGGACGCCCATCCGTCCACGTCGCGACGCGGCGCCGCGCTTCGCGGTGCGGTGCCTTCCCCGGATTGGTCCGCCCACGTCGCGTCGGTCGGTCGGACTCGGACCCCTATCAACTTGGCGCACACGTAAGCCCCCACACCGCCTCGGCCCTCTGCACTGCCGAGCCTTGGACGGAGACACAACCTATAAAAGGGTGCGCGCCCTCACCCAACCACCACCCACAGGCCACAGCCCCACCTCTCCCCAAGCACAAAACACATCATATCTTTTCCTTCCGAGCTGTACGTATCTGGAGAGAGAGAGAGAGAGAGAAAGATTAGGTCAGAGACCATGAAGCACCCGAGGCCGACGGAGCAGGATGTGTCGCTGGCGCTGTCGCTGAGCACGGACTCGTCCACGACGACGTCCGACTCGGCGGGGACGCCACCGGCCAAGCGGGCGCGGGCGCGGCGGCGGGGCGCCGTGGTGGCCACGTCGGGGGAGGGCGAGTTCGTCTGCAGGACCTGCAGCCGCGCCTTCCCCTCGTTCCAGGCGCTGGGCGGCCACCGCACCAGCCACCTGCGCGCGGGCCGCCACGGCCTCGACCTCGGCGTCGTCGGCGCCCGGGCGCTCAAGCAGCACAAGCAGCAGGCCGCCAACGCCAACGCCAACGGCAGCGAAGGAGGCAATAAGCAGCAGCAGCGGCACGAGTGCAACGTCTGCGGGCTCGGCTTCGAGATGGGGCAGGCGCTGGGCGGCCACATGCGGAGGCACCGCGAGGAGGAGATGGGCGCCGCCGACGCCTGGGTCACCCTCTGGCGCACCGAGGCGTCGCGCGCCGCCGACCCGCCCGTCTTGCTCGAGCTCTTCGCTTAGCTCTCGATCCGGCCGGCATAGGGTCGGGCTAATCCCTCCTTGTTATTTGGGGGGAGGCTAACTCGTCATCTAGTAGCGTCGGTAGTTTAATCCAGGACATGTAAATCGTATTGGTTCGTTCGTTGCCTTTCTTTTTTGTAATTACGCTAGTATAGTACTAGCTTCTGCTGTGCGTATCGGTTCGGTCGTGGGGCCGGTTGGATTCCGATCGGAATGTCAGAGAACTGATTTCATTCATACTATATTGCTGGAACATATAACAGGATCGATGATTCCGTGGTTCCCATGCATGTCTGTTCGGCTTACTGCAGCGCATTGGTCCGAAATCATCGCGCACGAATCATCATTCGTCAATTTGAACGATATCCGCGCCATGCATGCTTTTTTTTAAATGTCCCAATGGTTAATTTCGTTCGCATATGTTCATGAGCAAGTTAAAAAAAAAGTTAGCGGTCTGGTTCATTTAACTGATTCCTTTTTTTTTTACCCCCAACGCGATCGAAGGCCCATCGTCAAAACGATCTATTGTTCTTCCGGTTCTTAGACCGTGCGTACCTGCTGTCGTCATCCCATCCGATGATCACCTGTCTTCAACTTTTAGCATCAGGCCGGGGGTTCTGTGGTTTTGGGAGGGATAATTTTATCGATATGAATTTGAGGCTTTTCTCCGCGCCTGGGGAATGCAAACGTGGGCTGCACGTATGTGCGCCCGTCCGCGCCCAGGTAGCAGCCCCGTGAATCAATCCTGCCCAGGGTCCGGCTAGTTTCATGCATGCATGATTATGGTCTGACGGATGACGCTATGTGCTGGCTATGACTCGCCCAGGCCCGTATCTCCATCTCCTAATCTCGCTTGAGCAGTTGACCGTATGCGTGCCACATCCTATACGGCTATACCTAGGTTCCTAAACTATATTATGCACGTACCTACTCTCGAGTCTCGACGTCGAATGAAGAGGCCGGGGACAAAAATACAAAATTATCTACGTACCAAATAATCATATGATTAGATTCATTGCGAATTTTTATATCTGAAGCCATAAATTCCGTTCCCCCCAGTGAGTCAAATAACTTTAAATCTGACTAGACTATAAGATTTATATATAAGAAAAAAGATAGTGTCAATATCTATATCTTCAACGCATACTTGTTACAATAATAAATTTTATAATTGATCTGGCGATATACTTCTTTACGCAATATATAAATATATACTAGTATTCTTTTAGATATGTTTTGGTCAAAATTTCAAGTTATTTGACTTTTTTGGGGGAGATACGACCTTTTTAAATTGTAAAAAAGGTACTCCCTGCATCCTAAAATCCTAAAGTTAAATTCGTTTTAGTTAATTAATAGATTTATACAATATTTGATGTACGTGGTTTTATACATGTGTCTAGGTTTATTTTCATCCATTTGAATATACAATATAGACATAAAAATTATTTTGAGACACGGAGGAGTAATTAAGTTTGGCTCCGTTCGAATCCTAATATTAGAAATGTATGTTTGTTTTGACTGGAGTGGTACAGCGTGCGTAACGGTAACGAGGTTCTCTGCTCTGGTGTGGTAGTGGAAATGTGGAATGCGGAGCATACACAACAGAACGGGAAGCGCGCGGCGGACTACGTGCGCCCATTCTCAGTTCGACACGTGGCGGTATGGGCCGTGCTGTACGTGTGTATGGCGCTAGCATCTGGAGCACATGCGCGCACGCACATTGAACATTGGCACCGAAAGGAAATTACAAGGAGAGATCATCAGTTCAGAGCAGTGGAAATAGTCCTATACCCACGTTCGCACACGTGCGTGTACTGGTGCGCAGCTTCACGGACAACTTTTCCCTCAAGCATACGGCGGTGGCTACTGGCTACGACGTTTCTCCTACGAGTTAAAGCTAGCTAAGCTAGTAGAGTAGCAGCCTAGCAGGTTCACCATTCTTCGAGGCCAAGACTCGTTTGACCGGTCACCCTGACGACGAGGGCGTGAGCTCGATCCCCGTCCGCGGTGGGGCGTGAGGCCAGCACACACGCCACGCCACGCCACGCGGCCCTACAGCTACAGGACGAGCGTGTGAAAGTGGACAGGTCGCAGAAGGTTCCCGTCGCTTTCGTCGCATTTTCTGCCGTTCAGCCCTGGGCTCTACAGTCCAGACGGCCGGCCGGCCTCGCAGGCAGAGGGACGAGTCGCCACGGCACGGACGCGTTCCACTTCCACCCACCAGGATCAAGCGTTTGTTCTCCTCTGCCCCGACGTAGACTGCACGTGAGGCCGTGAGCCGACACAGAACGCCTCCCTCCTCCGCGTATATAAAGGCCAGCATGCACTCGCCAGAGCCAGCGCCAAACCACTGCGGCCTGCTCCTTTCACCTCTCTCCCCCTCGGGCTCTCTCCTAACATCTTGAGCACGATCGCAATCTCTCACCCCCTCAGACACTCATTCCCCTCCGCCGACATACGTACATGAAGCACACGAGAGACGCCGGCGCCGTGCCGCTTTCCCTCGCGCTGTCCCTGGGCGGCGGCGGTGGCGTGGCCACCAAGCACGGCATCAGCAAGAAGCCCCGGCGCGCGGGCGGCGAGTTCGTCTGCAAGACGTGCAGCCGCGCCTTCGGGTCGTTCCAGGCGCTGGGCGGGCACCGCACCAGCCACCTGCGGGGCCGCCACGGCCTCGCGCTCGGCATGCCCGCCGCCGCGCCGCCGGCGGAGGAGGATACCGCGACGAAGCCGCCGGCAGCGGCGAAACCCGCGCCCGCGCCCGCGAGCCACCTGTGCCACGTCTGCGGCCTCGGCTTCGACATGGGCCAGGCGCTCGGCGGACACATGCGCCGCCACCGCGAGGAAGCGGCCGCCGCCGCCGCGCAGGCGCCGCCCGTCCTCCTCCAGCTCTTCGTGTAGAGTTATGCTGCCCGTGCACGGCCGCAGAGAGGCCAGGCCATCGCCGGCCTTCGTACTCTAGAAGTCTAGAGTAGACTACCTACGAGCTAGTACAGTAGTAGAGCAATTCTTTGCGTTTCTGTCGTCACTCCTCAGCCTGCACATTGTTGTTGTAGACTCACAGTACTAATTCGTTGGCATATTGGCCAGTTGATTCATTCATTCATTCATACATTCATTTAATTTAGTTGTACATGTAAATAACTGATTATTGTTTACTAATCTACTACATGTGCCTTCGTTTGGTTTATTGTTGTTATCTTTTAAATATATTGGAAATTTGGAATACATCATGCGGTGAATATGCATGCATCATCCGCGGTGGATCCGTAGGCGTAAGCGTAACCCCGCGTAGATTAGTTAGAACAGAAGTTACGTGTGATTAAATTTTCGGCGAGTCGTCGAGATCTTACGCGGCAACCAAATGAAAACTGATCAGGACCCGAAATACTTAACAGCCACGCGTAAACAGATAAAGTATTGGAATTTTGGGTCATAGTCAAGCCCAATTAAGTTCGGGTCGAAGGATACGGCCCATCAAATTGCGAAGCATTGATCGTATCATA
Source organism: Zea luxurians (assembly GCA_029449295.1). Classification (NCBI taxonomy): domain Eukaryota; kingdom Viridiplantae; phylum Streptophyta; class Magnoliopsida; order Poales; family Poaceae; genus Zea; species Zea luxurians. Next base: position 215,364,300 of record JAOPSE010000002.1, read on the forward strand.
TGCACCAGATTAACAACTTACCAAAGACAGAGCACCAGATCCACCTCAATGGCTAAACGATTAGGGTTAAAACACGGTTAGGCACCAGTATAGGAAGAGACGAAGAGGATCAGAGCAACCGAAGTTGGAGGGAGACCAGAAGAAGAACAGAGGTGGAAGAAGATCAGATCTACAAAAGTGGGGTTAGGAACTTTGGGTTTCAAACCAGATCTAGAGCGACACGAGTAGTAGAGCACCAAAGTAACAAACTTACCATCTTACCGAAGCTAAAGCATCGGATTACAGGAGCGGTGGAGCCCGAAAGTCCGAAATCAACCTCGACGGCTAGAGAAAGAAGAAAGCCGGAGCACTGGAGCTCACCATCTTACCGATTTGAAACCTATGTCAGGGTGTTCACCGTCTTACCCGGGATGAAGACAAGCCAGAGAGGCGGGGAGGGAGGAGAGTGTTCCAAATCGCCAGAGGGTTCGGGAGAGACTAAGTTAGAGAGGAGCATGGGAGAAATAATGAGAGGATACGGGGATGGGCCGGGGTGTGGGGGCGAGGGGGGGACACGTACCCGTGCACCATGTTGTCGGAGAGGGAATTCTCCGGCCGGGTGGCGGAACGCACCCGCCCTAAATCTTAAGATGAGAAAAGGCCTAAGCGTTTTTCCTGCTAGATGGAATCGGGAAGAACACAAGAACACACAAGGGTTTAGAGTGGTTCAGGCCGCCGGAACGTAATACCCTACTCCACTGTGATGTATTGAGCTTGAGAGCTTGTATGAAGTTGTAAGTTTGAGTGAGTGTGAGAGCGTAAGTTGGATCTGCCTTGTAACGTCGTGTGCTGACCCGATTAAGAAGGCACTGTTGGCCATCTATACGCTAGCTTTACACACATATTTGGATTCGTAAATGAAACACACTCTGTCTCTCGTTAATTAGTTTCGTCTCGCAATTTCATATAGGCCAGTTACGGTATATATAGGCCCCATCCTCTTTAAACCATGTATTAAGATGGATTGAGGTGTGACTTCAACTAATTTACACCCCAATCGACTTCGATACATATCGTGTGTTTAGTTTGTGGAGTCACTCTATGATTCATGAGGTGATGCATCATAATTTCATTCTATCAATTTTGGTGGAATCAAACCACTCCTCATGTATATACTAATTATTAGCTTATGAGGAATGGGGTGGTGATGGATCAACCCATTCTATTCCACAAACCAAATAAAAAAGTTAGCAGTGACAAGAAGATGGATCACTTCATTTCTCAAACCAAACACACTCATATAGATTGAGGTGAATACAAGAGTATGTACACCTTGTAAACAAGATCTTAGGGACGAAGTTATATTCGTTTCAGGGATGCATATTGTTGGGGGCCTTCGGCTACCGAAGGTCCTTAAAAACATGATTTAACAATGTTTTCCAAGTGAAATGTGTGAGCAGGTATCTTCGGAATTGGATTACGAGTATATAAGATTTTGGTCAAGATGAAGCTTGAGTGGGACGGAGGACGATTGTGACGAAGGAAAAGATTATTACGAAGCTATGCGCAGATAAGCTTCGGCATGACAGTAGAAAAGGGGAACCGACTTAAAGATGAAAAGCCAAATCAGACCCTGAAGAATTACTGTAGAGTTGTTGGTAAATATAAAGGGCACTAATGTAATTTTATACGGGCTGCGACCCGTGGCTATAAATAGATGAACAGTACTCCCGTACTGTTCACGCTGACTTGGCATTCACTTTTGCGCCACGTCTGTATTTTCTTTTCTTCAAGCCGAAGGTACATTTGTAATTTATCTTTGTCTACTCAAGTAATATAAGTAGAAATATATTAATAATAATGTTTATAGAAATTATGCTACTTTCTGTATTTTGTTTGATTGTTCTTCATTTTTTACCATGATCATGAAGATACGTCCTTCATGACCTTCGTCCTAAATTCGTTATATCCGAAAGGAAATAATGATTATAAGGACGAAGGGCTTTTGATATCTAACATTTCATGTTGCCTTGTTCTTGATTCATAGCATTTGAGAACAAGTCCCCAACATTGGCGCCCACCTCCGGTGAACTCACTTCCATTTATTGAGTCTTGAACACTTTCGGCAAGCATCACCTTCGTCATGCCGCCGAAAAAAGCTTCAGCGACAGGGGCTGGTACTTTACAGCCGCTGGATCCCAATCAGGACGTCCTTTCTCTTAGAGAGGCCCGAAGCTAGAAGAGGAAGGTTGTTAGTCCAACACCTCCGGAGGATGACTTGGATCAGGAGATCCAAAACCTGGAGATCCTTCAGCAACAGGTGCAGCGCAAGCAGAAGATGGCTCGTCTAGCTGACCTTCAGAGACAGATAGACGAAGCTTCTGAAGAGGTTCGTCATCTTGTTCAAGATGATCAGAACTGAAGGCCTCCACGAAGAGAGCTCCATCAGGAAGGCTTCCACAATGAGGACGACTGGTATGAAGATTTCCATCATGGAAACTTTGCTTTCAATGATGCTTCTCCTCTCTCAACAGAATTGCAGGCTACACCATGACCCCAGTCTTACAAGCCACCCCAGCTTCCCATGTATGACGGTCATACAGACCCGAAGCAATTTTTGATGAGCTATGAAGCAACCATATCTTCGTATGGTGGCAATACTGCAGTCATGGCAAAATCTTTTGTCATGGCTGTCAAGAGCGTTGCTTAGACCTGGTACTCTTCTCTTCGGTCAGGGACAATCACTTCTTGGCAGAAGTTGAAGGATATGCTGATAACTAGCTTCCAAGGGTTTCAGACGAAGCCAGTCACTGCTCAAGCTTTATTTCAGTGTACCCAGGACCACGAAGAATACCTCCAAGCGTACGTCCGAAGGTTTCTGCGTCTAAGGGCATAAGCGCCAATAGTGCCCAATGAAATTGTCATTGAGGCCATGATTAAGGGGCTTCGGCCGGGACCTTCAGCGCAATACTTTGCCAGGAAACCACCACAAACATTGGAGAAGCTGCTCCAGAAGATGGACGAATACATTCGAGCTGACAATGACTTCCGCCAAAGAAGGGAGGAAGCATTCAGGTTCTCTGAAATGACCAGGGGCTTCGGAGGAAGATTTCACCCGAGGCACGTTAGGTCGATTCACAACTCTGCTCAAACTGATGATCGAGGGAGTCAGCAGCAAAGGCCACAATACTCTTCACAAGCTTCGGGCCAGCAGCAAAGTTCTTTTTGGCCGCCAGCGCCAAGGGGCAGAGGCGCCAGGGGCTTCGAGGGAAGGTTTGGAGATCAGCCAAGAAAAATTTATTGCTTATTCTGTGGTGAAGACAAGGGCCATACCACCAGGATGTGTCATGTTACCATCCAGAAGCAGAAGGAGATAGCAGAAGCAGCTGCGCAACAAAGTCAGCCGAAGCAGGTCATGCATACTGCTTCGTATCATTCGCCTTATATTCCAGAATATGTAGGCAACCACCCTGCAGCTTCTGTTGCTTCGGCAAGCCAACCCCAAGCATCTTGGCAGCATCCTCCACCACCACCGCCGACGCAGCGAGGACAGCAGCCAGAAGGGAGTCAGAACAATCATCTTCAGAGAGACTTCAGAGAGGAGTCCGAAGCTCGCACAGTCAATAGCACTGTGCCAGAGTCAAAGCACATTTATTGATAAATATCCTACCTCAATAGCAATTTTTTCGTATTTTTACATTCAGTAATACCTTTTTGTTAATAAGGAACAATTATGAGAAGTTTAAGTGTCTTTTAACTTCTTGTAACACTTTCGTCTCTTTTACCATAATAAAATATGTCCTTTCCACAGGCTTGAGTTGCCGAAGCATATGGTGGCATGAAGGACCTTTGTATTATCAAAAATTTGTTCTAACGGACATAGTGCAAATTTTGCAAAAATAGTGAAAAGTCGTTCCTAAGGGAACGCAGTGTAAGTTTTCTGAACCTACAGCGAAAAATAAACGCTGATTCCGCTGAAAGTAAAAGGCGAAGAAGCTCCTAAGGGAGGCTTACAGCGAAAAATAAACGCTGATTTCGCTGAAAGTAAAAGGCGAAGAAGCTCCTAAGGGAGGCTTACAGCGAAAAATAAACGCTGATTCCGCTGAAAGTAAAAGGCGAAGAAGCTCCTAAGGGAGGATTACAACGAAAAGTCAGCGCTGATATAGAAAGCATGTATGCTCTATTACAGGGACTTATATCTGTGGCACAAATATCATTTTGCATAACATAACATCATCACATCATTTTTGCATAACATAAGCATCATACAGCATATTGCATGTGGAACAAGAAGGGGATACAGTGTTGATCTTCGGAGAATATTTCGGAAAAGAGAAAATCGTGCTAAGGCACAAGATGAATTGAGACGAAGAGTAGCCCCATTAGAGAGGCAACACAAAACTTTTTTATAGCTTCGGAGAATATTTCACGAAGCTTGGATGTTCTTCGTCAGAGAAGTAAACAAATTCTTGTGTTACAGAAAAGATTTTCTTCACGAAGCATGAAAAGAAGGGAAGGTGTTTTTTCGCCGAAGGCTCAAAAAATGGTATGTATGCAAAATTTCATGCATCGTAAAGAATTAAACTGTAAATAGATTATATATTACATTCAAAGTTACAATATATTACACATTTTACGTTTCAAATGTTTCTACAATAGCATTCAATCCTCCTTAAGCACTATTTCTGCAGCTTCATTCAATAGTTGGTCGACAACCTTGTCCATAATGGCTTCGGCCATTTTTCTAATTTCATCGTCCCCCTTCGGGTGGGGACCCGGAGATGCCTCAACAGGTTCTGAGGGAAGAAAAGATACGTCTATATTACTATTACAAACTGCGAACAAAGTCTGGAATTAAAAATTACAGCATAATAAAAACCACTAATTAGTACCTATCTGCCCTTCGGGCTCTGTACTTTTTTTGGCAGCTTCTGCTACTTTTCTAGCATCGTGGATACCTTTTTCACTCTTTTGAATAATTTCTTGCGCCATTTCTCGGCCGCCGTTGTCCCAGATATCGGTAAAGAATTTCCCGCCGACCATGCTCGCTTCGGGTGAGGGGTCTTTAATGTCTTCGGAGGACAAGGTACCTTCGGACTGCGCTAAGGATTTTACATGCTCGCAACCTTTCCTCTCCAAAACGGTAGCAATCCCCCTAGCACCCGAAAAAGCGCAGATGTCACTGCGGCTATTCAGAATTTCCTCGAAGGCCTCTGCTTCGTGACTGATCCATTCCATTGGACCTTCAGGATTGCCTCTTGAGAAATTCTATTCACTAAAGAATGCGCCAACGCTGGCGAAGCTGGATTTTATCTTCTTGACGCACTCTATGGATTTAACATAGCATTCTCTCTGGGATGCACGAAGCTCCTTAACACTTATCTCTAAATGATTGGCCAATTGATCACTAAGCTCCCGTTTTGTTTCTTCAAGTATATGTTCTTCTTTAGCTCTAGCTAGCTGTTTCTGAAGATCTTTAATTTCACGTTTTTGGGCTTTGGCCTGGGCCTTTGAGGCAGCTTCGTCCTTTTTTACCTTGTCTACCAATGTAAGCAGAATTTTATCCTTTTCCAGAGCTTCGTTTCTCAGTTTAATAACTTCTGATCGTAGGTTGTTGAACGCAATTTCATAGCTCTCATCTTCGGCATTCTTTTGTGCTCTCAATGCGTTGCTTAGAATTAAACCCTATATGTAAAAGAGTTGGTATAAGAATAAAAGAATGAGTTACGAATTATAAAATTTCCAAACGCCCAATTCCCATACCTTCAGGCTATTGTACGCAAGACTATCCGCGAGATCCTCCTTCGTCATAGCACATAATCCAGCTTCGAGCTTCGGAAACCCCATACTTCTAGCCATCTCCCGACAGACGGATAATTCTTTGTTGTCTGGGAGGCAGTATAGGAAATCTTCTTCGTTCGTCCCATTGAACACTAGTGCCCCCTTCGGATATTTCAATTCTTTGGCATAGTGATTAGCTTCAAAAACTTCTTCTTCCGATAACTTTTTCCCCGAAGCATGTCGCACGATATAATCGTATATTTTGGAAGATGCTTCGGGGGCAGCGGTATCAATTTCTTCGACCAAAGTTGGCTCTGACATTTTCATTTCTTCGGTTGCCTTTGCAATTTTTGCTCTGACCAAAGGTATTACCTTGGTTGGTTCTGAAGGCCCAGTTTCAACTCCAGTCTGTTGCTTCGAAGCTTTAGCAACGGATACTTCAGCAAGCACCTCAGAAGTTTCATCAGTCTTCTTTGGGGTTGTGCTTGGAAGTTTAATTGTTTCCAAAACATCTAACACATTAACCATTCTTTTTCTTTTTGGGGTCACTGTTGGCCCCTTTTTAATTTTTGTTGCTTCAATTTCTTCTGAAGGACTTAAAATTTCTGATATCTTCACCCCCTCAGCTGATGCTTTCGCTTCTTCTGTCCTTGGTTCTTCCATCTTTTCTGTCGTTGGCACTTCGGCCATTTCTTTGACTTCTGGCAGCAGGGTTGGCTCTTTAGCCTCGGTGGCCGAAGAGGTCTCACCGGTGAACTCAGGCACTGTGGCTGGTTCAATATAATGTGGCCGGTGTGAGAACGTTTACTCTTTTTCTCTTCGGCGCTGGCTCGCTAGGAGCAGCTGTAGCTGTTTCTTTCGCAGAAGTTGTACCTTTTCTTTTTTGCCCCCGCACTGGATAGCGGTAGTCGGGGTAGACAAACCCGACTGCATCAAACACTCGGTTGAGTCTTTTCTTTTTTTGGCCTCCGAAGGCCGCTGACAATGCAGTGTCTTCGGCCTTCGAATATACCCCAAGCAATTCATCACTTACAGTCTCAATGCTCTTTAACCAATCATCATCTGGCTCAACGAATTTGTCTCCGTATTTGAATGTATACTTCAACCTGACTAGCCCACCTTCGTCAGTTTCTTTAACGGTTTCTTTTGGCATTTCCCAATTATCTGCAAGAGGCCACACTCTGAAGGCAATGTGTTCTTGTATTAGATCCCTTGTCCCAATAAAAGAGCAGACTACGCCGAAGGCCCGTTGGCATTCTTCGGCTACTTCATCCATTTCTACCTTTGGTTTCCGGAGTCCGAAGCGCTGCCAGATGGGGCACATGATGATATCCTTAATATCTTCTCGAACCTCCAAATCGTTTTTTACATAGAACCATTCTTTCATCCACTCTCCGGGCCATCTTTTCTGGAAGGTTGGCACGGGACAGCTTGATCCAGAGCGAGCACCGAAGCTGTAGCAACCAAAGTTGTTATGATATTGCTCTTTACCCCAGGGCTTCGTCTCGTATAATAATTCATGTATATTGCAAAAACTTTTCGCACTTGGCTCTAGGCCCTGGCTCTTCACAGCCCAGACGAAGATTCCCATTCTTATTATTGCTTCAGGGGTAAGTTGATGAAGGTAAACCTGATATATTTTCAGAACTTCTACCACAAACTTGCTTATAGGGAATCGTAGCCCAGCCTTAAAAAAGCTTCGGAAGATAACGACTTCATTAGCTTCGGGAGTCGGCACAGTTCTCTCTCCGTCATCTGCCCTCACAATGGACATATCTCGAAAATATCTTCCCCTCATGTTTTCAAGGTGACTTAGCCCAATAGTTGATTTTCCGAAGACTGAATGGCTTGGTCGCCATGGTCGATCTTCGGAATCCTCACCCCCACTGTCCGCATCGTAACTATCACTTTCACCAGTATCTTCAGATAAGCCTTCCAAAATCTCCCTAGTGATTTTCTCTGTATTTGTTTTTGCTATTGATTCAATGAAGCCCAGATTTTTCTCCTCAGAAAGGCTCAGATTCATCTCGGCAGCAACCTTCTTCTCCTCAGACATCCCTTTGGAATTCCTGCCTCTCGCTTCCGAAGCTTAAAACTAGGGAGGCAACCAAATATTTGTGGACAGGCTATTTGAGCAGGCAAAACAGATGGCAAGAGAGCGTGCCAAATAAATTGTGGCGAGCCCCTATTTATACACCCATTATGTCGGAAACTGAAGGGTCCCACTTGTCAATGACTGTTGCTATTCTAGCAAAAGGAAGGTGTTTTTTCGGACCTTCGGCTCATAGCCTTCGTCCATGTCGCAATATAAATTTATATTTACAGCAAATTAACATTGCGAGGGGCTACTGTTGGGGGCCTCTACCGAAGGCCCTCAAAAACATGATTTAACAATGTTTTCCAAGTGAAATGTGTGAGCAGGTATCTTCGGAATTGGATTACGAGTATATAAGATTTTGGTCAAGACGAAGCTTGAGTGGGACGGAGGACGATTGTGACGAAGGAAAAGATTATTATGAAGCTATGCGCAGATAAGCTTCGGCATGACAGTAGAAAAGGGGAACCGACTTAAAGATGAAAAGCCGAATCAGACCCTGAAGAATTACTGTAGAGTTGTTGGTAAATATAAAGAGCACTAATGTAATTTTATACGGGTTGCGTCTCGTGCCTATAAATAGATGAACAGTACTCCCGTACTGTTCACGCTGACTTGGCATTCACTTTTGCGCCACGTCTGTATTTTCTTTCCTTCAAGCCGAAGGTACATTTGTAATTTATCTTTGTCTACTCAAGTAATATAAGTAGAAATATATTAATAATAATGTTTATAGAAATTATGCTACTTTCTATATTTTGTTTGAATGTTCTTCATTTTTTACTATGATCATGAAGATGCGTCCTTCATGACCTTCGTCCTAAATTCGTTATATCCACTACAGGAATTCACTTAATTCCCGTCGGCCAGAAACCGACGGGAATAAGCATATACCGACGGGAATTATTAATTCCCGTCGGTTTAGGGCTTATTCCCGTCGGTTTTCAGCCGCCAGGCGTCCCTTGTCGGGGATACGTTTATCCCCGTCGGCGACCGACGGGAATTATTAATTCCCGTCGGCCATTAACTAGCCGACGGTAATTAATGCTAATTCCCGTCGGCTCACCAGGCCGACGGGAGTTATTAGTTAATTCCCGTCGGCTCACCAGGCCGACGGGAGTTATTAGTTAATTCCCGTCGGTTCCCTAGGCTGACGGGAATTAACTGGGCCGACGGGAGTTATTAGTTAATTCCCGTCGGTTCGACCATAGCCGACGGGAATTAACTGGGCCGACGAGAATTACCCTATACTGCTACAAAAACAGCACGAAATTAGGACACTATTTCTGCACACATAACATATATCACACATAACATAAATAACATATAACAGCCACATTACAAACACATGCATTCATAATAAAATCACGCATTACAAACATAACATCCACCAACATTTCAAATATAAGTTCAACCACCACATCGAGTCAACGAGTACGACATAGTATTGAAATATAAGTACGACATATGTTCAAGTACGACCAAGAGTCCACGAGTTAAGAAACATGTTCATGTGTTTAGAAATAACCACCACTTGGGTGGTTAGAGCTTTGACCGCTGCCGCCACCACCACCAGGAGGAGGGTACGCGAAGAGCGAGTCAACAAATCCAGTCCCTGCTGCGGGATCAGATCCACTACCACCCGCTTCAGGCGTAACCTATGCAAGTTAGCAAATATCATCATGTTAAATGCAAATATCAAAAAAGTATACAAGTATATAAATTAATGGAGAGTTATCAAACGTACCCTATCTCCAGGTGCAGGTATATGTGTCGGAGGGGTGGTGAACTGTGGCGGTGGAACTGGTGTGTTTGCAAATTGGCTCCATTGTGGTGGCGGTGGAAAATTTGATGTCATGCCCTGTTGCTACATTAACTGATAAACATATATGTGTTACTACCGAAGATGTTGTATTGAAATATAATAATTTAGAGTTCGGATTATGTGTACTCACTTGATACATCGCTTGGTTATGTGCATTGCAAGCCTCCATAAATTCGCGTTGTTGTCTCATCTCTTCGCGCATCCTCATAATCTCCAACTCCTGCTCGTTCGGTCGACGAGAGCATGAGCTACGGGAAGATGAACCCGTCCTCTGAGATCTCACCGACGACGAGTCAATGAATCCGTCGAAGAGTGCGTATCTATAAGTTATTCAAAAAATATGATTATTGTATAATCAATTTAGTGTCAACCATATAATTTCATAAGTTAGAGCTTACCGTCCATGCGCTTTGCCACCACCACTTGCGTACACCACCGAGGGATCCACCGGTTCATGGCGCCAGTCGAAGTCAGGGCCATGGCGACGAACCATCTCCTCCCCATATGCCGCCTATACATCATTGACAACCTTACAAATGCAAGAATTTATATACTTTGAACGTTTGAACTTTTGAGCCAAAACTCACCAAGCGATCCGTGGCTGTCTGGCTGCAGAGCTGGTCAGGGTTGTTCGGGTTTGGTCCTTTGTGGCCCTCCTGGTAGACCTCAATGTCACTAGGCTTTTGGCCACTCGTAGCTTCCTGTATAAACAAAAACCATTCATAAGCAATCGTATTATTTGCTGATCGACATAGATAGATCAAACTTACCATTCTTTTAGCTTTTCGTATCATGTCGTCACCGCCAAACTTGTGGTTAGGATTGGTTCCTCGACATTGTCTGTGATGCGCTGACGCTTTCTGGAAGCCTTCGGAAGCCCAATATCGACACCAAGCATAGTACGCATCAGGCACGGGCGCCATCCATGGAACCATCACCTGCACACACACAATGTTACATATTATCAATCACAACAATAAATATAAAGGGTAAAACAAATTGAATACTAACCTCACGATATTGATCCTCAGTCAAATATATCTTTGACGACCCTTCCTTTTTAGTCAAGGGGCCTGCTTCTTCCGGATGCTTTTGAAAATACAGGTTTGTAGCCTGAATTCTCGCATAGTATATGGCATCCTTCACCAGCTTCTTTGCATTGTTTTGGAAGACACGTTCAGCGTGCCCCATGTAATCCTCTCCGTCAGGCAACCGATATCGAAGCTACAACATAAAGAATACAAATACAATGGTATAAGTCATAGATTTACAATATTAAGAAACATAACAAAAATAATAAAGAATTCATACCCAAAAGTCATTACGCACAAGTCCCTGTCTGTCGGTGTGGTTTCGTTCCTTTTTAAACTTGTACTCGTCCCAGGTACTGACGAGCACCTCATCCTCGGTATCACCGTTTGACACCTTCACTATACCAGGGTAGTGAAGGCGGCAAAGAGAACCCAACGTAAGGTTAACCTGAGTGTGGTGTCCCTTGCCGTCAAAGGACAGGTCCTCCCAATTCCTGCATTACACAAAAACATTAACAATACACATAATAGTTATATGAGATAAGTTAATATATTACACTCACCGATCTCCATGTGGCATGATTAAAGTCCTATCAGCCTCTCGCTCTATCGCGTGACGAGGCTTTACTGAGTGGCTTTTTCTTGAGCGACGTGTGCGTGTCGCTGAAGAGCCTCCCGAGCCATCATCCATCGGGTTGTCAGCCGGTTCGCCCTGTTGACCCCACTGGTCCCACGCCTGTTGCTGCTCTCTCTGGTGGTCCCACTGGTCCCATGGCTGGTGATGTTGTGCGGCCTAGTCCCATGTCACGTGCTCCACCTCCTCAATGTGCTCCACCTCCTCATTGTGCTGCTCAGCCTCATTGTGCTGCTCCTCAGTGTGCTGCTCATCCTGGTATATACAACTCAAGATTTATTTGTAAATATGTAAACAAATTTATTTGTACAAGATATGTTACCTCATCTCCATGTACCGCGCTCAACAGCTCTCGACGTCTGCTGCTGCTAGAAGAACTGCCCTGAAAAAGGCTCATGCCCTTGAACAGCCCTTCACTGACTTCTTTGATTTTGGCGGCATCCTACATTAAAAATAAGAAATTATTCATTAGTGCATCAAAAATGACATAATAGTTAAAATAGAAACAAATGAAATAACAAAACAACTTTACTTGTTAAATATCATCAAAATCAGGATCTATTTGTTCTCTTCTATGCAGTGGTCGCCATTTTACTTTTCTCCTAACAGGTTGTCTTCTCCTTCTCTCGGGAAAAGTTAAGTCGTTAACGTCTGCAACTAGTGAATCTAATGCCGGTGCAGGATCAATATGAAAACTAGTTGGCAACTCTTCTTCTTGAAACACCTCATCAACCTGCTCAAGGTGACCAATTTGATATTCGTCCTCACCAGGAGTGTATAGGCGTTCGCGGGGATTTACATTGTACACAACCCTCCATTTAGACAACTTTTTGCATGGATATGTCGAGAAATAAACTTGGTCTGCTTGATGGGCAAGGATATACGTGTCGTGTCCTTGAAGCAATTTCTCAGGTTGGATCTGTGTCATCCCAAATTCGGTCCTATAATACTTCGGGTCATACCATTTACACTCAAAGAAAACTAGCGCTAAAGGCTTATTTCCAGCAAATGTAATCTCGATTATATTTTTGATTTTTCCGTAATAGCAGGCTTCGTGTCCTTCCATGTCGGTTGCCCTAGTAACGACTCCACTATTTTGAGTGGCGGCCATAGGATGACTTGATTCGAAAATGCTTGAACGAAAGCGATATCCATTGACGTCGTAACGTCCATAGCTTTTGGCAGTTACGCTTCCAATAGATAACTGACGTAAGTCATCATTCAAATTCATTTCCTCCCCAAACTGTCAATCATGCCACAAAGCATTAGCAAATTCTGTAATATTAGTTAAATGAAATTAGCTCTCGGAGCCACATAATTAAGACTTACACGGTCCCGAAGCCACATAATGAAATTAGGTCGCCCATGCATACCATCGCGTCGCAATTTGTCTATGTCTCTCGCTGTTGGCCTACCGAGACACCTCATGTTTTGTTCATCGAACTCGCTGTCAAATATTATTGTATGACATGAGATATTTGATAACATAAACTAATTCACATATGAACAGTTTAAGAAAACAAGTCTTACACAAAGTATTTCTCCACCTCAGGCATATTCGTGAACATGTACAGTAAAGCAGACTTCCGTTCTTCCATACTGAGGTGATATGCCTTGGGTGGACCAACGGCTTTGCCGTTTGTCTGAAAAATCGAAAGATCACTACACGGAGGCATCTCTCGTTCATCATCATGGTACCTTTTCTTTCGAGCAAATACATTATGTTCTTCTGCAAAGTAACAACTTGTGAAGTGTGCTACCTCCTTTAGTTTAAATTGTTCCGCAATACATCCTTCAACTCTTGCCTTATTGCCCACCATTGCTCTAAGCTTCTTTAATGCTCTTTCTATATGAAACATCCACCTATACTGAACAGGACCACCGACCTTAGCCTCATATGGAAGATGTACAAAGAGATGCTGCATAGGATTGAAGAAACCCGGTGGAAATATTTTTTCCAATTTGCACAAAAGCACGGGTGCCTCTTTCTCCAGCTGTTCCATCACATCTCTTCTGATTTCTTTAGCACACAACTGTCTGTAGAAATAGCTAACTTCAGCTAACGTTTTCCACACAGCTTCGGAAATGTACCCACGAAACATTACAGGCATGAGCCTCTCCATAATTATGTGGAAGTCATGGCTCTTCAGTCCATTCATCTTCATTGTCTTCAAGTTCACAGATCTTCTAAAACCAGCGGCATAACCATCGGGGAATTTAATATCCTTCATCCACTTCATCACTTCTTTCCGTTGCTTAGATTTCAGACAATAGTCAGCTTTTGGTTTGCCTCCGTTTTCTCTAAGCACTTGGGTTGGACGATCACATATCACTGCTAAGTCCATGCGTGCCTTGTCATTGTCTTTCGTTTTATCAGGGAAATCCATGCATGTATTTATGAGGGCTTGGCAAAAGTTACTCTCTTGATGCATGACATCGATGTTGTGCATCAAAATCAATGACTTAGCATAAGGAAGCTCCCACAAGCCACATATGTGAGTCCAGTTATGCTCCTCACCAAAACCTTGATACCTTTTCCCACTCTCGTCTAGGACAAGTTTCATATGCTCTTCTGTAATTTCTATCCCACTACGTCGCTTGGGAGGTCCCTTCGTGACAATGGTGCCCTTCCTAAATTCCTTTCTCTGCCTTCTGAAGGGGTGATTGAAGGGTAGAAAACATCTATGGCAATCAAAGTAACATATCTTGCCACCAGCACTAAGACGAAAACAATCTGTATCTTTAGCACAATAAGGACACGTCAATCTACCATGCACGCTCCATCCAGAGAAAATACCATACGCCATAAAATCATGAACCGAGAACAGATATGCAACACGAAGATTGAATTTCTGCTTCTTGAAGCAGTCATAGGTGTAGGATCTAGGACACCGGCTAGAGGGGGGGTGAATAGACGGTTTTGACTAAAAACAACAATACTCAATAAAATTAATCAAAGCAACAATAGAAATAAATTATCTAGTGTCAATAAGTAAACAATGTATGAAAAACAACTACGGAGATTGAATACTTGAAGAACAATAAGCAAAGCACTAATCAATTGCAAGGCAATAAGTAATGCTAGAAAGAATAGACACCGAAATTTATCCCGTGGTATCGGTGATTTGCCGATCACCCCTAATCCACGTTGAGGTGGACTTCAAGCTCTCACTTGCTCCTCTATCAAGACACGTCTTGATTTTTAAGCCAAGTGGACAAGAAATCACTCAATACCTCGATTCCACTAGTGTCACCTTTGCCGCTCCGGCGAGGTAGGCGCGAACCCCTCACAATCCACACCGCGGCTTCTCCACAATCTTCTTGGAGAGCTCGACGGAGACAATCACCCGAGCCGTCTAGGAGGCGGCAACCTCCAAGAGTAACAAGCCAACGACGCTTGCTCGGTGTACCACCTAGTGCCTCAAGAATCACCAAATGATGCAAATGCACTAGGAACACTCAATCCCTCACTAGAATGCAATCTCAAGCAAAGAGTGTGAGAGAGTGAGTTGGAGGATCACAAATGAGCTCAATGTGTGCAAGGAATGGCCAAGAGAGGTCTCACACACGAGCTACCCTTCTATTTATAGTCCCCCATCTAAAACCAACCGTTATGTGCAAAAGGGGGCAGTTCTGCGCACACGCGGACCGTCCGCGCCCTAGGGCCGGACGGTCCGCCGTACACCATAACGGCTATAATGACCGTTGAAACATGTCAGAGCAGACTCAAAAAGGTGGGTCCGGACAGTTCGCCCAGCAAGGCCGGACCGTCCGCGACCTGGCAATTTCAAACACCCGAGCCTCGGATCAAACGGAGTTAACACACGCGGACCGTCCGGCTATAAATCCCGGACCGTCCGCGACCTGAGACAGTACTGTCCAGACTGGTCCCCCGGACCGTCCGTAGTACAAATCTATAAAAACACACAGTCCCTGTCCAGAAACGAGTTATACACATGCGGACCGTCCGCGCCTTACAGGCGGACCGTCCGCCTATAATTCAGGGACTGATCCGAGGCCACCTTCCTCTGGTCAGGACTGCGGACGGTCCGGCCCTAAGGCCCGGACGGTCCGCAGTGCAAAAGAACACAGAGTCAACACAAAAGGTCAAACCTCGGACCCTCTGGAGGATCGCGGACGGTCCGCCCCCAAGGGCCGGACAGTCCGCGCGACCAAGACTTCTCAAATTTCAAACATGCTTTTGAATGAACCTTTAATTCACGAAATGAGAAGCGCTGTTAGTCCTTATGCAAATGCAACTTTGATGCTCTATGAGGCACTAAGTTTTACACAGATCTAAGTCATTGACCCCTCTTAATAGTACGGCTATCTAGCCTACTAATCCGGTCAGGTATCTTCTCTAAACTCCTCAAGACCGACAAAAGTAAAACCTATATTATACCTTTGCCTTCATCTGATCCACAACCAATGCGTATGACTCTTCAACATTTCCTGTTCTATGTGGTCCAACCCTGCATTCTTATTTCTCCAAGAATCGTTAGTCCACAAGTAGTTGTCATTAATTACCAAAACATTACTAAAGGGGCCTAGATGATTCACAATCTCCCCCTTTTTGGTAATTGATGACAACACCACATAGTATATCAAAGAGAAGTTTAGTTTCTCCAAATCTCTCTCATACCTAAGGTATAAGATAGATCTTGGAGATGAGTTTTATAGGACTTATCTTGATTTGAAGTTCTGTCCGAGAGATAGATAAATCCCAATAAAAAAAACTCAGTATGTAAGAAAGGCTCCCCCTAAGTGTGTGCAGGATTATCTGACGTTGAAGATATAACACACATAATATATTGGAGCTTGATGGAGACTTTCCTACAAACATGGTTATCGAGGCATACAAGAGATGATCCATAGAGTGAGCGCAGCAATTATAATCACTCCTCGAATAACCACACTAGAGAAATTTGAACTAAAACATAGTTCATCCCACAGAATATTACAGACAATAGTCCACAGACATACGACATAGAGTTAATAGTTCAACCAGTTCCAAATGCGTAAGTCATAAACTAATGCAAGCGGCATAAAAGGGCATAAAAGGTAAAATGCATATGCATGGTCTTAATGTCCACATAGAACCACCAACTCCCCCTGAAGGAGACGCCAGACAGCCAGACAACTTCTCATCACTTATCACCTTTCTCCCCCTTTGGCATCAATTGCCACAAAGGAGAGGCCTCACTGATCGCTTGGCGGCGGATGCATGTTGTAGTAGTGAGTGCTGAAGGTGTCAAACAGGGAGGAGAACTGGCCAAAATCCTGCTGGAGCTGCTGCTGCCTCTGACTGATCTCCTGCATGTTGTCATGTGTAGAGAGATTATCAAATTGACTGGAGAGAGCACCCATGTTATCCTGAAAGCTCTGTTGCATATTATTCAGCCTGGTCATGATGGGATCAGTGACATTAGTGTGAATCTGATCACGGAAATCAGAAAACTCAGAGTTGAGTGTATCCCAATTATTGTCAAACTGAGACTGCATGGCATCGAAACGGTGATCCATCTGTGTCATCAGGCCATCAAAGCGAGTATCAATGTGAGTCTCAAGGCCCTGCTGCATATTGTGAAAATAAGGATCAAAGTATCCTGGAGCAGGCTCCCAATAATGCTGAGGCTGAGGAGGAGGTGGAGGTGGAGGCATCTGCTCTCCCTCAACATCAGGAGCTGCTCCACCCTCATAGCCAGGGTCTTCCTCATCATCTGGGAAGGGGGTGAGTGGCCTGGTGAGAAATCCTATTTCATTCTTAAAAGGCCTGAATGGGGTGTGGACAATCTCGCATGGGCCCTCAAATCTTGTCTTAGATTTGATGAGAGCCATAATGTAGGGAGCATATGCCAAGTTTTGATTCTTGTCCGTCTTTAAATCATTAAGCTGCCTCATCATGAAA
This sequence comes from Zea luxurians, assembly GCA_029449295.1. Lineage (NCBI taxonomy): Eukaryota > Viridiplantae > Streptophyta > Magnoliopsida > Poales > Poaceae > Zea > Zea luxurians. The sequence continues at coordinate 215,381,553 of JAOPSE010000002.1, forward strand.
AGAACAATGTTCATGACTTCACCATTCATGATGTGCTGGATTATGTTCCAGAACTTATCTCGAATTTTACTCTTATCACCACTCTTGGGAAGAATGGTGACTCTGGCAATCTTGTTGATGACAGCAGGATGATGTCTGAGTCCTGCTGTTTCTCCAAACCTCCTGGGTATACCGAGCCTGGCTGGCTCATAAAACTGCACAAAATCCTCAAAATTATCTTCAGTATAAAGATCCACCCCAGCAGAAATGGTGCCATAGTCCAGACTGTTGGCAGCGGCAAAGTCAGCAAAAGAAGCAGAATACCGCTTGAAGCCAGTCATCCAGGTGATAGATTCTTCTGCAATATCAATCTCTGAGGTAGCCAAGAATTGCTTAACTGCCATTTCATTGAAATCGGTGCGCTGCCCCATAAACTGATATAACCCACATGTTTCAAATTTGGGGATGAGACCCTCCATGACTGATTGACTGAGCAAGAAGGACCAATCAATCACCTGATGCTTATGAAAGTTGGTATCCACCAGGGTGCCCCAAAAGACATCAAACTGCAGCTGAGTGTGGAAAAACTGAATATTGGTATCTGATGGCAGAGCATACTGGTTCACAGTCCGTCTAGAGCAGTACTCAGCCATAGAAAATCTCCGCTTGGGATAAGTCCATCCTTGGATATCAATGGGATAATCTGGATGAACATGAAGAAAATCTTCAGCGTCCATGGATTCAGTGCCCCCAGCTGAGGATTGGGCCTCTGAATCAGTGGTCGGTGTATAATCATCATCATTGCCACGAGGGCGCTTTGATTTAAAGCGACCTGCAAGTTTCTTGCGGAGACCACCAAAACCACTGCAACAAGGTGACAGACATCCAGAGATAAATAATTGATACCAATCGCCACTTATAAAAAGGAATGGAATGGTAATGCTCTGCCAGGGGCCGGACGGTCCGCGCTAGGGGGCCGGACGGTCCGCGCCAGAGGCCCGGACGGTCCGCGTCCACCAGGCGGACGGTCCGCGACCGACCAGGTGCGACTCCAAGAACCCTAGCCGCCACAAGTGTTCAATTTGATGTTTTTGCAGATAATATCCAGCCAAACAAGTTCAAAATTTTGCATAGCATTGATATTGAGAAGAACTATCAATCCCACCAATCAGATTTTGAAACCCACTGCTCAATTTCAGATCAGAGAAGAAACCCAAATAATCTCAAAGTTGATGAAATTTGATTAAATCCACAAGATTTGAGAGTACCGTGATGAAGACATGTTGAGGGAATGTTGCTGCAAGCTGTCAGACTGTCCGCACGCAACTTTACTTTACGGTCCGCGCACACTCGACACAAGAGAGGATATAGTGAGTGGAGAGCAAGAGAGAACAACCAAATGGGCACAACTGGCAAGTCTGCGGGCTCTGTCCCTTTTTCTGCCCTGTCGCGGACGGTCCGCGCGGGGGCGGCGGACGGTCCGCGCCCTGATGATCTCAGACGGTCTGCGAGGCTGCTCGGACTGTCCATTTCCTGATGCTGCGGACGGTCCGCGGTCCATGGGCGGACGGTCCGCGGCCTGATACTCATTTTTCCAATTTCTGTCCATTTGCTGATTTTGAATTTTGAATCCGAATTGGTGCTTATATATGGACATTTCGACCAATCCTAGAGTTAGTATGCATGCATATACATATTATGTAATTGAGGAGTGCAAAACTTTTGAACTTAAACTATCGAGAACAATTAGAAATGAGAAATGCACCAATAATACCAAATAAATAGCATAAAAAGCATGTTTAGACTCGAGATGCAAGACGACCCATGTGTGATCAACTTCAAGCCACATTTGAGAGATCGATCACATTCATTTCACTTCTTAGGGAACAAAATCTTGTTTCATCCAAAGGCTTTGTAAAAATGTCTGCTAATTGATCATCCGTTCCAATGGAATAAATACAAATATCTCCCTTGCCAACATGATCCCTTAAGAAGTGATGTCGTATATCAATATGCTTGGTTCTTGAGTGTTGGACCGGATTGGTAGCCAATTTTACCGCACTCTCATTATCACACATGAGAGGCACATTCTTGAAAATAACTCCATAATCCAATAAAGTTTGTTTCATCCATAATAGTTGAGCACAACAATTTCCGGCCGATATATATTCCGCCTCGGCGGTAGATAGAGCAACCGAATTTTGTTTCTTAGAAGACCATGAAACAAGAGATCTACCAAGAAATTGACAACAACCGGAGGTGCTTTTTCTATCAACTTTGCACCCCGCATAGTCCGAATCCGAGTATCCAATTAATTCAAAGTGAGCACCTTTGGGATACCATAGACCAATATTGGGGGTATACTTCAAATATCTTAAAATTCTTTTTGCGGCCTTCAAATGAATCTCTCTAGGTGAAGCTTGAAACCGAGCACACATGCATACACTAAACATAACATCGGGCCTAGATGCGGTAATATAAAGTAAACTACCAATTATTGAACGATAAAGTTTTTGATCAACCATAGTACCTCCTTCATCTAAGTCTAGATGACCATTTGTTGCCATTGGAGTCTGGATAGGCTTAGCATTTTCTAAACCAAACTTCTTGAGCATGTCCTTCAAATATTTTGATTGACTTATAAAAATACCATCTTTCAATTGTTTGATTTGAAGGCCAAGAAAGAAGCTCAATTCTCCTATCATAGACATTTCAAATTCCTTTGACATCATTTTTCCGAACTCCTCACAAAATAATTCATTAGTAGATCCAAAAATAATATCATCAACGTAGATTTGACAAACAAATAAATCTTTGCCAATTCTTTTAGTGAATAGAGTAGTGTCAACCTTCCCAATTTTGAAGTCTTTGGAAAGCAAGAAATCCCTAAGCCTTTCATACCAAGCGCGTGGAGCTTGCTTAAGCCCATAGAGAGTTTTAGAAAGCTTGAACACATGGTTAGGTCTTTTGGGGTCCTCAAAACCGGGAGGTTGTTCAACATACACTAGTTCACTAATCTTACCATTTAGAAAGGCACTCTTTACATCCATTTGGTAGAGCTTGATATTGTGTGCACAAGCATAAGCAAGTAGAATCCGGATTACTTCTAACCTTGCTACGGGAGCAAATGTCTCCCCAAAATCCAATCCTTCAATTTGAGTATATCCTTGTGCAACTAATCTTGCCTTGTTTCTTACTACCACACCATCTTCATTGTGCTTGTTGCGAAACACCCATTTTGTACCAATAACATTGTGGTTCTTTGGTCTCTCAACAAGCTCCCAAACTTCATTTCGAGCGAAGTTATTTAATTCTTCATGCATTGCATTCACCCAATCAACATCAAGTAGAGCTTCATCTACACGGTTAGGTTCCATACAAGATACAAAAGAGAAATGTTCACAAAATGAAGCTATGCGAGAGCGAGTTTGAACACCCTTACTAATATCACCCACAATTTGATCAACCGGATGATCCTTCACAATGGAATGATGAATTCTTGATACCGTTTGATAATTGCTTGTTGATGCATTAGAAAGAACCGAAGGTCTTGAAGTACCTTGATCATGTGTATCCATGGTTTCATTGAGTTGTTGGCTTTGGTGATCTTCCTCATTTATAGTTGAGGATGAAGGAATGACAACCACACTATTTTCATCATCATCCTCCTTTGGTTTTATTTCACCAATGGCCATAGTTTTCATTGCATTTATCAAATTAGTTCCACCAACATCATCAAGATTATCACTCTCATCTTGAGACCCATTTGTTTCATCGAATTCAACATCATAAGCTTCCTCAATGATACCATGAGTTTTGTTGAAGACTCTATAAGCCTTACTATTTGATGAATACCCAAGAAGAAAACCCTCATCACATTTCTTCTCAAATTTAGAAAGCCGACTCCCCTTTCTCAAAATATAACATTTGCAACCGAATACCCTAAAATATGAGATATTTGGCTTTCTACCAATAAGCAATTCATATGGAGTTTTCTTCAAGAGCTTGTGACAATATAGTCTATTTGATGAATGACAAGCGGTATTTATTGCCTCGGCCCAATAAGAATCCGATATACTATATTCCGCTAACATGGACCTAGCCATGTCAATAAGAGTTCTATTCTTTCTTTCAACAATACCATTTTGTTCCGGGGTATATTTGGAAGAGAATTCATGTTTGATACCCTTGTCATCACAATATTGATCAATTCTTGCATTTTTGAATTCCGACCCATTATCACTTCTAACCTTTTTGATGTCAAAGTCAAATTGATTTTGAGCCAATATAGCAAATGACTTGAATGTTTCAAACACATTGGATTTGTCTCGTAGAAAATAAACCCAAGTGAATCTTGAATAGTCATCCACAATCACAAGACAATAAGAATTACCACCAATACTTATAAAAGATGTGGGCCCAAATAAATCCATGTGAAGTAATTCCAAAGGTCGATGAGTAGACATTTGACTTTTGTTTGGATGAGTATTTGCCACTTGCTTACCGGCTTGACAAGAGCTACATAACTTGTTCTTTTCAAACTTCACATCCTTTAAGCCTCGAACTAAGTCATGCTTGGTTAACCGATTGAGTTGCTTCATCCCAACATGACCAAGTCTTCTATGCCATAACCAACCTAGTGAAGCTTTTGAAAATAGGCAAGTTGTGAGCTTTGCCTCATTAGATGAGAAATCAACAAGATAAAGATTTTCATGTCTAAAGCCTTTAAATTTAAGATTGCTACCATCAACACTAGAGATAATAACATCTTCAACTGAGAAATTGCAACAAAATCCTAAATCACATAATTGAGCTACGGAAAGTAAATTAAAATTCAAAGACTCAACCAATAGCACGTTTGATATAGAATGATCATTTGAGATAGCAATTTTACCCAAACCTTTAACCTTTCCTTTACGATTATCTCCAAATGTGATACTATCATAATTTGAGCAATCTTCCTCACTCATTTGGGTAAACATTCTCATATCCCCGGTCATGTGTTGAGTACATCCACTATCCAACACCCAATGATTCCCTCCCGCCTTGTAGTTTACCTACAAAAGGAAATCAATCTCTTTTAGGTACCCAAACTTGCTTGGGTCCTCGGATGTTAGTGACCAAGGTCTTTGGCACCCAAATAGCTTTCTTTTTGTTTCCAACAATTGAAGTACCAACAAATTTAGCATAAACACCTTTTGCATTATGAGAAAGAACATAACAATGCTCAAAACAAGTGGAGGATACATTTTTGAACTTCGGACAATTTTTCTTAACATGCCCCTTTTTGTGACATTTGTGACACACTTTGTCACATTCTTTCACAAACAATGTCTTTTGCTTTACAAAAGCATTCTTTCCTTTCTTAGGAACATATCCAAGACCTTCACGGTTAAGAGAGCATCGTTGACTTCCCAATATGAAATCCAATTTAGTCTTACCACCATATGCCTTTTCTAGATCATGAGTTAGAGCATTTATTCTATCTACTAACACTTCATTCTCAACAATAATTTTTGATTTATCAAGAGCAATGTTATCAATGAGAGAAATTTTGCATTTATCACAAATAGAGTTAGTAGATAGTGGTTCACTTGTAAGACTATCAAGTAAGTCACAAGTGACTCCAACATCCTTAGTGACCACCTCAACTTCATGCACAATAGATGATTTTTGAGCATCCGCAAGCTTCTCACAATTTTCTTTGAGATCATTGTGAGAGGTCTTGAGCTCCTCAAAAGACACTTGGAGGTTTTTATACAATTCCTTCAAGGTCTTAAATTTTTCTTTTTCTTTGTGCATGTAGTCATCGGTCTCACCTAGCATTCTAACAAGATCATCATATGAATAGCCATCATCATCAACATCATCAATATCATCATCATCTTTTATATCATTTAAATCGGTGATGATTTTTACCTTTGCATCTCCCTTCGCCATGAGACAATGGGGGGATGAAAAGAGTGAGGGAGCTTCCTTGATGGCAATTCCGACATTAAGCTTTGATGAGGTGTCATCATTATTATCATCATCCGAGCTATCATCCGAGTCCCATTCAACTAGATAGGCTTTGCCATCTTTCTTCTTGTTGTAGAATTTCTTTTTCTTCTTGTCACTTTCATCTTTGCCCTTCTTCTTCTTGCTTGGGCAATTCATGGCAATGTGACCGGGTTCCCCACACTCAAAACACTTTCTATCATTGAAAGCATTTCTTCTTGATGTTTGACCTCTTCTAGGTTGACCTCTTTTCATCTTCATGAATTTATTGAATTTCCTTACAAATAAAGCCATGTCACCATCACTCTCACTTTCATTTTCTTCATCATTGCTATCTTCTTTTTCAATTGCCTTTGAGGCCTTGGCTTTGAGAGCAATAGATTCATTTTTCACCTTCTTTGCCAAACTTAATAAGGCATCGGCTTGAGACTTCTTAAATATATCTTGAGTGAGAATTTCTCCCAATACTTCGGTTGGAGAGGTTGTAGATAGATCACTCCTTACAAGCATTGTCACAATAGTCTCATATTTCTCCGGAAGTGATCTAAGGAACTTGTGTGTGAAATCAACATCCGGAACATTAAAACCGAGTCCTTTGAGTTCATTTACTATCTCATTCAACCGATTGAACATGTCGGATACACCCTCATCTTCTTTCATAATAAATTGCTCAAACTTCCCTTTGCACACATATAGTTTGGCACTCTTCACAATTGTAGTTCCTTCATGAATTTCCATTAGTTTTATCCAAATCTCATGAGCGGTTGTGAGATTCTTGATACGATTGAACTCATTTATATCAAGAGCATCATAAAAGACATTCATGGCTTGATCATTTGTGAGGATATTCTCATTATCACTGACGGATGGTTCATCTTCCTTCAATACAACAAATCCATCCCTAACAATTGGCCAAATTTTTCCACCCATTGCTCTAAGATGCATTGACATTCTTATTTTCCAATAATCATAATTGCTTCCATCAAAGTGCGGTGGCTTCCCAATGTGCACATTGTTGTTACTAGCCATTTTGTCCCACTCCGGGATGATTAGATCCACAAACAATGGAGTCCTTGGCTCTGATACCACTTGTAGGATCTAGGACACTGGCTAGAGGGGGGGTGAATAGACGGTTTTGACTAAAAACAACAATACTCAATAAAATTAATCAAAGCAACAATAGAAATAAATTATCTAGTGTCAATAAGTAAACAATGTATGAAAAACAACTACGGAGATTGAATACTTGAAGAACAATAAGCAAAGCACTAATCAATTGCAAGGCAATAAGTAATGCTAGAAAGAATAGACACCGAAATTTATCCCGTGGTATCGGTGATTTGCCGATCACCCCTAATCCACGTTGAGGTGGACTTCAAGCTCTCACTTGCTCCTCTATCAAGACACGTCTTGATTTTTAAGCCAAGTGGACAAGAAATCACTCAATACCTCGATTCCACTAGTGTCACCTTTGCCGCTCCGGCGAGGTAGGCGCGAACCCCTCACAATCCACACCGCGGCTTCTCCACAATCTTCTTGGAGAGCTCGACGGAGACAATCACCCGAGCCGTCTAGGAGGCGGCAACCTCCAAGAGTAACAAGCCAACGACGCTTGCTCGGTGTACCACCTAGTGCCTCAAGAATCACCAAATGATGAAAATGCACTAGGAACACTCAATCCCTCACTAGAATGCAATCTCAAGCAAAGAGTGTGAGAGAGTGAGTTGGAGGATCACAAATGAGCTCAATGTGTGCAAGGAATGGCCAAGAGAGGTCTCACACACGAGCTACCCTTCTATTTATAGTCCCCCATCTAAAACCAACCGTTATGTGCAAAAGGGGGCAGTTCTGCGCACACGCGGACCGTCCGCGCCCTAGGGCCGGACGGTCCGCCGTACACCATAACGGCTATAATGACCGTTGAAACATGTCAGAGCAGACTCAAAAAGGTGGGTCCGGACAGTCCGCCCAGCAAGGCCGGACCGTCCGCGACCTGGCAATTTCAAACACCCGAGCCTCGGATCAAACGGAGTTAACACACGCGGACCGTCCGGCTATAAATCCCGGACCGTCCGCGACCTGAGACAGTACTGTCCGGACTGGTCCCCCGGACCGTCCGTAGTACAAATCTATAAAAACACACAGTCCCTGTCCAGAAACGAGTTATACACATGCGGACCGTCCGCGCCTTACAGGCGGACCGTCCGCCTATAATTCAGGGACTGATCCGAGGCCACCTTCCTCTGGTCAGGACTGCGGACGGTCCGGCCCTAAGGCCCGGACGGTCCGCAGTGCAAAAGAACACAGAGTCAACACAAAAGGTCAAACCTCGGACCCTCTGGAGGATCGCGGACGGTCCGCCCCCAAGGGCCGGACAGTCCGCGCGACCAAGACTTCTCAAATTTCAAACATGCTTTTGAATGAACCTTTAATTCACGAAATGAGAAGCGCTGTTAGTCCTTATGCAAATGCAACTTTGATGCTCTATGAGGCACTAAGTTTTACACAGATCTAAGTCATTGACCCCTCTTAATAGTACGGCTATCTAGCCTACTAATCCGGTCAGGTATCTTCTCTAAACTCCTCAAGACCGGCAAAAGTAAAACCTATATTATACCTTTGCCTTCATCTGATCCACAACCAATGCGTATGACTCTTCAACATTTCCTGTTCTATGTGGTCCAACCCTGCATTCTTATTTCTCCAAGAATCGTTAGTCCACAAGTAGTTGTCATTAATTACTAAAACATTACTAAAGGGGCCTAGATGATTCACAATAGGCTTCCACACCTTGCCATAGCTTCTTTAACTCTTCAATCAGTGGTTGAAGCATCACATTGAGGCGTACGCCAGGATGCTCAGGCCCAGGTATAACAAGACATAGGAACATAAACTCATATTTCATGCAAAGAGCAGGTGGAAGGTTGTACGGTATGGCAATGACAGGCCAACATGAATACGACGTAGCGGTCATATTGAACGGCGTGAAACCATCAGTTGCCAAGCCGATACGGACGTTTCTTGCATCGCTGGCAAAATCTGGATCAAATTTGTCAAGAGCCTTCCATGCATCACCATCTGACGGGTGCACCATTAACCCATCTTGTCTGTCCGTACAATCTTTATGCCACCTCATGTGCATAGCGGTCTTCCTCGAGAGAAACAAACGTTTCACTCTAGGAGTGAGAGGCATGTACCGAAGCTGTTTATGTGCAACCTTTGTCACCACCTTCTCCCCATCTTCATTTACAAGCTCCACGTACCTCGACTTCCCACATTTTAAGCATTTCTGTTCTCTGTCATGTTCCTTCCAAAAAAGCATACAGTTGTCTTGGCAAACATCAATCTTCTCATACTCCATACCAAGACCTTCAAGCAATTTTTTGGACTGGTACATGTCTTTGGGCATCTTGTGACCCGTAGGAAGAACCTCGCTAATCAAATCCACAAGCTCCTTGTAACAATTAATTGAAAATGCAAACTTGGACTTGATTGACATCAGTCGGGTCACGAATTCGAGCACGGTCACGTTAGTGTGCCCGTGAAGAGGCTCTTCTGACGCTTTAAGTAGGTCGAAGAATTTCTGAACCTCCGGTGTAGGTGAATCATGATGATCTGGTGCCAGTTCAGGCTGCAGATCCTCAAGCATCTGGTCCATCCTATCAACATCATCTTCACCGTCATCAACTTCTACTTCTGCTGCTCGTTCAGTATCTTCACCATGGAGATACCAGACCTTATAGCCTGGCACGAAACCATGCGAGCACAGGTGTAGTGTGACCTGCCTCTTGGTGTGGCTCGTCATATTTCTACATTTATTGCATGGACACCTAATATTATCTATTTGTGACAAAGCAGCTGCATGGTCCAGAAACATCTGCGTCTTGGCAAACCATTCACTTGTGTGACACCCACCCTTCTTGAAACCTTCATACATCCAATCACGTCTATCACCCATATTGCGGCTGTGTGTACGAGTAAAAATTGCGTGTGTGAGACATTCATGTTTATAAACGTCACACATACATCTATAGATAAATAGTTAAACTATATATATACATAACATAACTATATATATATATAACATAAACATCACACATACATCTATATATATACATAACATAACTATATATATATATACATAACACATAAACGTCACACATACATATATATATATATACATAACATATCATCCAATTCATTAACTAATAACATTAAACAACACATTTTATATTTGCAACATAAAATTAAAAATATGAAGATTAATAAAACTGTTAATTAACAAATTTAAACAAAACTTAATCACATAACAGTTAACTCCCGTCGGCCATAAAAAACCGACGAAAATTAAACATTACAATATATATAATATACCTTGAATGCTCGCGGACGACGGTGGTGGACGACGTTGGTGGACGACGTCGATGTGGGGAAGCCGTGGCTACCGTGGACGGCGGCGGGTAACGGCGTTGGGCGGGCGACGGCGTTCGGCGGCGGTCGTCGGGCGCCCGGGCGGAGGCGGGGGCGGTGGCCGTGGGCGCGGGGCGGCGAGGCGTGGGACCGGCAGCCGTGGGTGGGGGCGGCGGCCGTGGGCTCGGTGCGGCGGCCGGGCGAGCGGCGTGACGGCGGCTGGGCGGCGGCGGGGCGGCAGCCGTGGGCGGGGGCGGCGGCCGTGGCCTCTGTGCGGCGGTCGGGCGAGCGGCGTGACGGCGGCGGGGCGGCGGGCCCGCGGGGCGGCGGCGGGACGGCGGCGGGGCGGTGGCCGGCGGCGTGCGGGCGGTGGTGGGCAGAACGGCGGCGCGGGCGCGGGCGCGTAGAGAGATCGCGAGCGTGCGGTGAAACAAACAGAAAGGAAGAAGAAAGGCACGGCGGTGGTTATTTCAAATAACTCCCGTCGGCCTGGCGGCGCGGCCGACGGGAGTTAGTTAATCGCCGTCGACTGTACGCGGGCCGACGGGAGTTAGTTAATCCCCGTCGGCTACGTGTACCGGCCGACGGGAATTAAATAATCCCCGTCGGCCAGACTCTGGCCGACGGGGATTATTTAATTCCCGTCGGCCCGCACGCCGGCCGACGGGAATTAATGTAGCCGACGGGAATGCTTTGAATTGCTGTAGTGATCCGAAAGAAAATAATGATTATAAGGACGAAGGGCTTTTGATATCTAATATTTCATGTTGCCTTGTTCTTGATTCATAGCATTTGAGAACAAGTTCCCAACACATAAACACCTTATAAAATACAACTAGTTATAAAAAGCAAAATTTATTTCTATGTGTTTTTTGTCATCATGTCTATGCATTCTCTCGATCAACCAATAAGGTAGCTCAGTTAAAAAGTTGCAAAATCTCTGAACAGGTACAAGGCAAGTTTCATCGAACACTGTCCAAGACGGTCCAGGCAACGCCCGGAGCTACCGATGACACACACTCGCAGCTGGATGATGTCCAATGCTAACTAATAGCAACCGCCCAATCAGGATGGGTATGCAGTTAGGTAGGCACAGGCCGGTGTTTAGCTGTAAGTACCAAGCCCAATCACGGTTCAGAGGCCGCGGTGGCAAGACACGCGCGCTCTTGTGCCGACCGCCGAGGCCACCACGTAGAGGCGTCTAGAACAGATTGGGCTCCGGTGCTCCGCGGTGCTCACACGTGCGCAGTACACCTCTCCTTCCTCTGATTGCTTCCTCGACGGTGACATCTTTGACACGGCCATTGGCCCCCCGGGCGAGCTAGTATTAAAGCAGGCGGATTACTTGCTCACGAGCACGAGCACGACTATCATTGACGCTGAAACGCTACTGCTGCTTGCATGCTGTGATCGTCGTTGAGTTGACTTGAGTCGTCCGGCCGGTTCCCTTGTCTCTCCGGTTCTCGACGCCGGCTGGCTCCGTCCGATCGATCAGACGCAATGGTACGTGCCCTCTGACCGCTCGATTTCCCATTCAATCTGCCGGAGCACGTTTCCGTTTGAGCTACAGGACGACGGTTGCAATCGCGCTGCAGGCGAACGCGGCGTCGGGCGTGGCGGTGGCGGAGGAGTGCGTGGCGCGGTTCCAGGAGCTGCGCGGCGGCCGCGCGCACCGTTTCGTGGTGTTCAAGGTCGACGACGACGCGCTGCAGCGCGTGGTGGTGGAGAAGGTGGGCGGCCGGGCCGCCGGCTTCGGCGACCTCGCCGCCAGCCTCCCCGCCGACGACTGCCGCTACGCCGTCTACGACCACGACTTCACCGTCGGCGTCGGGGACGCCGCGGGGGAGCTCGAGGCGCCGCGCAGCAAGATCGTCTTCGTGGCCTGGGCCCCGGAGGCGGCGGGCGTCAGGAGCAAGATGGTGTACGCCAGCTCCTGCGAGGGGTTCCGCAAGGAGCTGGACGGCGTGCAGGTGGACCTCCAGGCCACCGAGCCCGGCGAGCTGACGCTCGACGTCCTCAACGACCACGCCTCCTGAATGATCGAGGATGATGAGGTGCTTGCTTGCGTTGCCGTCCACGGTCCGTCCATTCCGTCACCGTCACGTACGTGCGTGCAAGGTGGTGTGCCGTGTACGGAGGGCGTTTGCGTAGTTGCATTCGTGCGTACTACTGTATAATAATACCGAGTCAGCTCTTGCCGTGCTTGGATTGTTCCCTTCCTGTTATTGCTGTATGCATGCGTGTGTACGCGAACACTCGTACTATGCTCATTGATCAGCGTGCATCACTAGTGCTGTTGCTGGCTGCTGGCCACGGCTTCAAGAGTTCAAGCACGACCTGACAGACATCTCGCAAGACGTGACAGGCTAGCAAAGCAGCCGACAGAAAAGTATAATTGATAATAATAATAATAATAATACAACCAATAAATAAAAGAAAAAGGATATGGCCGGTGCCACGGCCCACGGCGCGCGGTCGGTGTCCATCGCTGCGGCCCGCTGCTTTTCTGTGGTGCTGATTCCCCCGATATTTTCCGCGTCCGCTCTTTCTACCCCGAATCCTTTATTTATTATTCATATCTAGCCATTAATTTCCCTGGATGCTCATTCCGAAATCTCTCTCGCGGAGAAGAAAACGAACGAAAGATCACGAGGAATAAGGGGGGAAAAAGAAGCACGCACGTACGTGTTTCGTTACGTCGCGGGGCCGTGTAAAATGCGTTTCCCTCGGGCGAGACATGGCGCCGCGCCGACGTGTCGCGCATCGGCGGCCGTCCATCTCGACATCCGACGACCGCGGAAGCTCGCAGTGGGCCGCTCTGTTCCGTCGCGGGGCAGCTACCGCCTACCACACCCCCGCACCGCACCGCACGGCCGGGGTGGTAAACCGGTAAACCCGGCGACCACATCAAAACACGAGGCGTCCCCGACTCCGCAGTCCGCAGGACCGGTCACTCGGCAGTCGGCACGCAGGCTAGCAGCACAGCAGCAGCCAGAGCCATCCCCTCTCCTCGCTACGCTTCGCTTCCTCGGCGCCGATTCCTCCTCCTCCTCCTCCACCCTCGTCCGTCCCCTTCCGGCGCGCGAGCTCGCCCGAGATGGTAAGGCCCCCGCTCCCATCCGCTTCCCCTCCCTCCCCCCCCCCCCCCCCCCCCCCCCCCCCCCCCCCCCCGCGCACTCTGGTTCCTCCCCGGATCGGCGAGGTCGTGCTGATTCCGGGCCTTCTGTTCTCGCGGAGCGGTAGCGTAGCGCTTCGGATCTAGTTGGATTCAGGGGGTGAGGAGGATCGCCGCTGCTCGGCTTGCTCGTGGGCTGATTCGTGGTTTCGTCGGGAGGGAATCCTGATCGGGATCATGGGGTCGTTCATGGTTCCGTCACGCTTGGGAGCCACAAACTTGCGTGGGATTCCGCGATCTGTGGTTTGGATTTCGGGCGCTTCGTCTAGCGCTAGCTGCAGACCGTGGCATGGTGCGCCGCCGCTTGGATCCGTTGCTGTTTGCGCCGTGCCGTGTGGAATCGAGATGTTTAGATCTAAGTCCCGCTAGATGCCGTGGCTGTGGAATCTCGGTTGATCTGTGTGTCTGAGCGCCTGTGTAGCTCTTGTGGCTGTAACATACATCTGCTGATTTGGCTCTCGACGGCTTAGGCCGCGGGAGCTTAGATGGCGGAGCACCAGCTGCTCCCTAATCAGGTTGGTCCTCGTGTGGATCTGTTGACTTGACTGTAGGTTGCAGACTTGCAGTAGGACTCTGGCACTGCCATTGACCAGGAGCTGCACAACAGGGGCGAAGCTATGTTATTTTTAGGAGGTGCAGATAGGGGTGGTAATGACCTCTAGATTTTGCACTATAAAATGTAATGATCGGATCGAATTGGGATCAGCCTCTATTCCTATTCATTTTTGAACTAAAAATAATTAAGGGCCCTAACTTATTGTGAAGAAACATTTGGATCTTGATCCACTACCACGGTGTACCACCCCTAGGTGTAGATGCACCCCCAAAAATACAAGTTCTATATATTTAGTTAAAATTTCACCATGTATGCATCCCTATAAAAAATATTATGCACATTCAATTTTGTTCTAGCTTTGCAACTGAGTACCGAGTACTAGCATAGGAATTTTGTTCTAGAATATGTATCGGTAGTATACTCTGCTAGTACTCACTAGGTGTCTCCCGAGAAATGAGAAATGTGTTTCTTGTTTTGACACTTGGCACTATTGGTCGAGAGTCAAGACTATGAGCTGAACTGCTGAAATGTCTAATGTTAGCAGTTTCTGCACTGGTTCAATTGCAGCCTGATTTAGAAATGCTGGGGACAGCTGGCTGTGCCATGCAAAATAAATGTGTTAGTAGGTACTTTGAAGGGAAACTCAAACTTTGTATTTCCAGTTAACCATGATTTAACTTGTGGTCACAGGCGAACGCGAGATCGGGTGTCGCTGTGAACGATGAGTGCATGCTGAAGTTTGGCGAGCTGCAGTCGAAGAGGCTGCACCGCTTCATAACTTTCAAGATGGACGACAAGTTCAAGGAGATAGTTGTGGACCAGGTCGGGGATCGCGCTACCAGCTACGATGACTTCACAAACAGCCTCCCTGAGAATGACTGCCGATACGCAATCTATGATTTCGACTTTGTTACTGCAGAGGATGTCCAGAAGAGCAGGATCTTCTATATCCTATGGTATTGCTTGTGCCCTCTTGTTTGCATCCCTTGTCGCTCACGCTGCTTCACAGCTGCTCGCTAACGTTATCTTTTACCTCTTGAATTGCAAGGTCCCCATCCTCCGCCAAGGTGAAGAGCAAGATGCTTTACGCAAGCTCAAACCAGAAATTCAAGAGTGGCCTCAATGGCATTCAGGTTGAACTCCAGGCCACAGATGCGAGTGAAATCAGCCTCGATGAGATCAAGGATCGGGCACGCTAGGCGCACCGCCATCGCGAGTTTCATGATCACGCATCATGGACTCGCCTACTACTGTGGATTTGTATGCCATTATAGACTTGGTGCTGCGAAAGACTGCTTTGGTGATTTGTGGGTTTGTTGCTGTGTAAAAAGATCCTCATGGCTTCCAGAAGACCATGAAGGGTTTGGATCTATCATGTAATTCCTTGTTATCTGCCAATTATGTATGGACTATGGACATGTGTTGCGCTGTTCAACTCACTACAAATAAGTAATCGATATATTCCCTACCCATGAATCGGTGACAATTGTCTGGAGAAGCTTGGTATGAGTTCTGGAAAAATTTCAAGTGTTTCTTTGGCAACATTGTTTTGTGATGCTGATCCCTAGATTATTTAGCAACATTTCCAGCGTTGCAAGATGCTGAAGTTTTGTGAAAATTGGGAGGAATAAAAACAGGAGAACATGAAAAGGGAGGAATGTAGCCGTGATTCGGTTACAATTGGCTGGTCAAGATTAAGCTTAGTTTCAGCAAATCTTGGTGTTTGTGGCCTGGAGCTTGAAGCTTAAGCAATATAGTGTTTATGTGGGCGTGTGAATCGGATTGATACAAATCCCTCGGTGGTTTAGCAAAATTTCCAGCGTTGCATGATGCAATTTCTATGGCATGAACTTGAAGGGAGGGGGGAAAATGTATAGCAAAATTTCCAGCGTCGCATGATGCAATTTTTCTATGGCAGGAACTTGACGGGACGAAAAAAAAAATGGCGTCGCCCGGACTCGAACCGGAGACCTTCAGTGTGTTAGACTGACGTGATAACCAACTACACCACGACACCTTTACGTTTTGCGGTTAATCAAAAAAGTAATCATTTCTGACCTATATTCCACTTCATTGCGCGCCTATCTCAGTCACTCCTCATGAAACAATGGATGCCATCTCGACCGTGTCAAGCAGGCATTTCCCCATCTCAAACGCATCATCGTTTCATTTGACCTCACCTGTACCCTACTCCTTGTGCAAATCACATGCAATACAAAGTGCTGAGTGTCCAACTCTCAGGCATCTCTTTGTCCAGATCAAACCACCAACGTCACCATACAAATTTCACAGTTCTACGTGACGTTACAATACAGTATAAGTGAGTACACAAAACAAGCGTTCAAAAGACACAGCAGAGCACGAGCACAAGAGTTAAACCATGACCTGGCAATTTTCACACGAGCCGTTACAGCAATGTTTGAGCCCACAAAGGGCTATCCTGATTAAAAGGGGGGAAAAAGGAAGTTTTCACCCGCAACACATCCTACAGAATCATTCCTCAACTACAACGGCAGAAGGAAAACTGTTCCAATACTGTCAGAAACAAATGAAACATCCTGGCGAATTCTCAGCCATCAGAACAAAGCGGAGCTCTTGGCGAAAAGCTCTTCAGAGCCTGCGGAGCCCGAATATTCTTGCCGACGGGCACTCATAAGACATGTGCCCCCTCCCACCGCATGTGTCGCAGATGATGGTCGCCATGCAGTTGCGGCTGATGTGCCCCGGCTGACCGCAGATGCGGCACAGGATATCTCGGAACGGGCCGCCCTGTATCACTGAAGCCAGAGTCGTCTTTGGGCAGACGCGCGCGACGTGGCCAGAGACATTGCACAGGTTGCAGACCGGGTCGTTCTTGCACTCCCGAGCTATGTGCCCTGGCTGACGGCAGTTGTTGCAGGCCCGTTCGTTGGTGCAGTCAACGGCGATGTGGCCAGATTTAAAGCATTTGTTGCATAGCTTGACGTTAGCACCTGAAGTAGGGCAGTCACGTGCCAAGTGACCTGTCTTGTTGCAGGCGTGGCATAGGGCCTCGTTCTTGCACTCACTGGCAATGTGCCCAGACTCTTTGCAGTTCCAGCAAACAGTTTGTAAGGTGCATTCTGCTGCAAAGTGGCTGTAGAAAAAATAATAGAGTTATGGTCCACTGTAAACAAACATATGAAGAACGAAATATGTCATATAGCAGGAATTATTAAACTAATATGAAGAACGAAATATGTCATATAGCAGGAATTATTAAACTAATACTCTGTACAACAATAAGTCACAAATGCATTTGATTCCAACATAAATTGGAATGAATGCAGCTATACTAAGAGTGTTGCTGGTTTAACTTACCCTGGAAGGTTACAGTTATTGCACATAGGCGCAGATGGACACTCCTTAGCGAAGTGCCCAGGTCTCCGGCAGTTCTTGCATGCAAAATCCCTGCAAAATCATTCATTTAAAAAATGTTTCATCTTCGATAAGCCTGGAATGTGATTCACATAAAGCATATTAAACATTGGCATAACCATGTATGAAGAGCAAAGCAAGGTTTCCATTAACATAAGATAAAGCTTATCTTGGTAAAAGATGAGAAGAATGTGTGAGTGCCGAGTGCCCCTTTTTCAGTAGTAAACCATGGTGTGTGCCTAAAGACACTCTGGACCAGCATTAGGTCTTATGAGGTGCTAGGCTGTTAGCATGAACCTTAGCGGATGCAACTTCATCCAGGGTTCACATAGAAGAAAAAGAAATACACAACATTGTGCATTGTTTAAAAGAACAGGGTTAAGTGAAATACCTTGTACACAGTGGCAGTAGAATAATTAGAACCCAGTTAGGTGACAAGAAGGTATTTTGGTAAGCCCACAAATATTACACCAATTTTCATGGAGTTTTCAACCTAGCACCCCCCCCCCCCCCATGCACACATAGAGTTTCAGATGTTATGACAGGTGCTTCAACTTGATGATTGGCAGCAGTGTTCTTAAGGCGCTTAGGCGAGCAAGTGACCGCCTTAATGCCTAGGCAGGCAACGCGCCAAGATTTCTCCGAGCGCCTGGACGCCTGATGTTAATGAATACGCCCAAATGATTTTGGTTCAGCGTTTGATGCTGCATGAATAATCTACTTTTTGTTTACACAAATAAGCTACTGATCCTATTTCCTAAACATCGTTTCATGCTGACCAATCATTCATGTATTGGACCACTTACAAGAGTGAAAAAAGGAATGGATCATGGAAGCAGACTGAACATTGCTATTTCAAAACAGAACTGGCCACCACATAACATGTGGAATTAAAAAAAACATGGATATGAGGGCAACTTATGACATAAATCGGCCATGAAGCAGTCATTAATTTGTTTACTTCCATTCAGGACCAATTGAAGATGATTTCCCTGGATATGCACAAACGTGCATGATTTATTACTTTATTTATGACAGAACCATTGGGGATAGTGCAGCATTGATTAATCATTTTAATTAAGCAGTGGAGTGAGCTTCAACGTGTTTGGAAGCAAAGTATTTCAAAACCATGGTTTTAGAATACTATGGTTTTGAAATGTCATGACACAACCATAGTAATTTTTACATCACTCCAAGCAATACTTGTTTGGATACAAAGTATCTCAAACCATAGTATTTAGTATACATGTGCAAGAAGCTAGTCATAAACAAAAACTTTGGGTTGGAGTGGAGTTTCAAATATTACAAAAATATCAGGTTTTCTACAAAACCATGGTATTCAAAACAGATTTTTTTTACAAGGTGGCCAAACACCTCTTGGCAAAAAATACCATGGTATTCTCCAATACCATGGTTTTACCTCAAAACTCCAAAAATACTTTGCTTACAAACACCCCGTATAATGTAAAAGAGTCGGCATTAGATAAACTACTGCAGATAGGGCGGAAAACTTGTCCCTCATCATGTCAGTGCTGATATCGGCATTACATTGAATCACTCGTGTAACATATATACATAAAATAGATCAACAGCCAGCATAAGATCAATTGAAAGTAAGCCATAGAATAAAGATATAACTCGGAAGCATACCTGTGACCACGCCGTTCTCTGCGACGGTATGGGCTGCGGCTCCGGCTGCGACTGCGGTGGGGTGCACGTTCACTGCGCAATCTATCTCTTCGCCGAGGACTGCGGCTCCTGCTCCTGCTGCGACTGCGGCTCCTACTTCTGCTCTTGCTCTTGCTTCTTGATGAAGTCATCAAAAATGAATCCTAATGTAACAAGATTACAAGAACCCCAAAAGGCACTTTCGGCAGCCAGGCTCAGAGTATCTGCAGGAGAAATTCAGTAAACATCACAAGTGCTAAATGAAAATGGAAGCCGAAATGCTCGTCCCCTCAACGGATTTTTTTTTGCAACGCAATCGAAGTTAGTGGCCATATACACTGGAAATTAGATCAGATCCGAGTATAAATACTAAGTTAGGGTTTGGGTAGACGGCTTCGAACAGCAGGAAGGGAAGACAGGGGGTGGGCGTAACTGGTGGTGCACTGGTGCTCGTCGCCAGCCAAAGGCCTGAAGGTCGCCTCGGCACCTAGCGTAGGGCGGCAGCGACGGCCGCCCAGTTGCCGCCACGAGGGACGAGGCCCGGTGGGCGTTGGTGACTGGTGGTGAGCGGGGAGGGACTGAGGGAATGCGGGGCCGCTGGGGGTTAATGTTGGAAGAAACCCAGCATATTGGCAGAACGGCCGAACCTGGTCCGTATAACTCCGTGTGACCGTGTAGGTCATTTGGTCTTGTTTGCCTATCCCACAGGCTCATGCGGCCATGTTATATATATACACGATAACATATTCATGTACTATGAATAAATACACCTATATCATATCCTTATTGGCAACAACTAATATGCAATCAGGTATTATGTACAAACGTGTAAGCGAGATTCTTGGTCCGTTAGATTATGATCCAATCATGTATCACACTTACCACAAGCTCGTGTAGATTTATAGAAAACCCCCTGACAAACCACGATTATGTCTATCGTTAGATAATGATCTAACGGACCAAGAGGCTCGCTTGCACGCTTACACAGAAGGTATGATTGCATATTAGTTGTTGCCATCATTATTATCATCAAATAAAGTCCATCTTAACTAAAAAATCCTTTTTCGGATATCATTTATTTAACTATCAAGTTATGTAATTATTGAAAGGGAAATAGTCTCAACATTTCCTATAATCGATTTTGGTGTTTGACGACCATCAAAAACCTTGTGGACTAACCAGTTTGCCTAGTTGATCATTTCATAGGTGCATAAGTTCATCTACAACTATTCTAAAGTCGACTGTCCGGAATACCGTAGATTATTCCGGACAGGAGAAGCTTTTTGGAAAATCACCTAAGCGCGGACCGTCCGGGCCCTTGCGGCGGATCGTCCGCGACACTAGGGTGAGCCTCGGACAGAACCAATGCAAAAACACAAGTCTACACTACGGACCGTCCGATGGAAAAACAAGCACTGTCCGAGACCAAGCGCGGACCGTCCGGCCTCAAGTGCGGACCGTCCGGTCGGCGCAGAACCGAAAAACCCGAAGGTGACGGGTTCGGTAAAATGAATTATAGCGTCCTCGCGGACCGTCCGGGGTGCACGACCGGACGTCCGCGACTGCCTTTATCTGACATCTGATGACACATTTAATGCATAGTAGCCGTTGATATAGCCGTTACTGCTGACCGTTGCGATTGTAGCCGTTGATGTGCAGGGGCGGACCGTTCGGACCAGGGGCGCGGACCGTCCGCGGTCGGCAGAAAGGGAGCAACGGCTAGGAAGTGGTTGAGGGCTATAAATACAACCCCAACCACCTTCATTCAACACACCCAAGCATTCCAACCTTTCACATTCAATACAAGAACTAGCAATCCATTCCAAGACACAATCAAAGCTTCCAATCTCTCCAAGTTCCACGATTGAGACAAGTGATCATTAGTGATTAGCGACTTGAGAGAGAGTGATCTGTGTGTATTTGTCGCTCTTGTTGCTTGGCTTTTGCAATCGTGCTTTCTTCTTCTCCCATTCTTATTCTCAAGATACTTGTAATCAAAGCAAGAGACACCAAGTTGTGGTGGTCCTCGTAGGGGTCTAAGTGACCCGTTTGATTAAGGAGAAAGCTCACTCAGTCTAAGTGACCGTTTGAGAGAGGGAAAGGGTTGAAAGAGACCTGGTCTTTGTGACCACCTCAACGGGGATTAGGTTCTTTGTAACCGAACCTCGGTAAAACAAATCACCGTGTCATCCGCTCTATTTCTTTGGTTGATTTGTTGTCCCCTCTTTTGGACTCGACTTTATTTCTAACGCTAACCCGGGCTTGTAGTTGTGTTTAAAGTTGTAAATTTCAGTTTCCGTCTATCCACCCCCCTCTAGGCGACTTTCAATTATAATGTTTTTTGTATTTGAAATTAAATTTCTTTGTGTTTGTTTAATATTTTGAGTGATTGCCATATTAGAATTTAAGAATTTTCTAGCGGGTATGGGTCCAATAGGTAAAATTACCTACTCAAACATATATATGGGTAAGATTAGGTATCCATGAGCGGATATGGATAATATAATGAGTAGAATTTTTTTGATAGGTACTGTCCGACGGACATATGCCATTGCCATCTCTACCATATCCACATCACTCCCTCCCAAAGGTATGCATTATTAGTTTTTAGGGATCAAAATCAATTCGAATTTAGGCTGGTTTTCGCTTACATTAGCCCAACTGTCGATACCAACCGTGCCGACAATAATGACAATTGATTCGGTTGGTTCATGGGTATAGGCAACGAACCTATCCCCTATGATGGCAAGCAACCCTACCCGACACCCTAGGACACCGAGCAAAAGAAGTACTTCATCGTGCATAAGTTAGGTGCACATGACGTAACTCAATGTCGATAAGTTAAGGATGTGTACGAGCACTTCCAACGGTTCCCTAACCCACAACAACGATAATGTGAGCCGCAAGCCCACAACCACAGAAGAAGAAGGGTGACCACATGAAAGTCGCCTAGAGGGGGGTGAATAGGCAAATCTGAAATTTATAAACTTTAAGCACAACTACAATCCGGGGTTAGCGTTAGAAATAAAGTCGAGTCCAAAAGAGAGGGCGAAAACAAATCACGAGCAAATGAAGAGTGTGACACAGTGATTTGTTTTACCGAGGTTCGGTTCTTGCAAACCTACTTCTCGTTGAGGTGGTCACAAAGACCAGGTCTCTTTCAACCCTTTCCCTCTCTCAAACGGTCACTTAGACCGAGTGAGCTTTTCTCCTCAATCAATTGGGACACTTAGTCCCCACAAGGACCACCATACAATTGGTGTCTCTTGCTTTGATTACAAAGACGTTGAGAACAAGAAATGGGGAAGAAGAAAAGCGATCCAAGCGTAAGAGCTCAAAGAACACGGGCAAAAACTCTCTCTTCTAGTCACTAATTGCTTTGAGTGGAATTGGGACTTGGAGAGGCTTTGATTCAATCTAATTGTGTCTTGTATTGAATGCACTAGCTCTTGTATTGAATGTGTTGACTGAAAACTTGGATGCCTTGAAGTGTGGTGGTTGGGGGGTATTTATAGCCCCAACCACCAAAGTGGTCGTTGGGGAAGGCTGCTGCCAATGGGCGCACCGGACAGTCCGGTGCGCCACCGGACACTGTCCGGTGCGCCAGCCACGTCACCCAACCGTTAGGGTTCGACCGTTGGAGCTCTAACAGGTGGAGCCACCGGACAGTCCGGTGGTGCACCGGACAGTCACTGTTCACTGTCCGGTGCGCCTTCTAGCGCCTGCTCTGACTCTGCGCGCGCTGTCCGCGCACTGTAGCTTCACTGTTCACTTTTGCAGACGACCGTTGGCGCTGTAGTCGTTACTTCGCATGACACACCGGACAGTCCGGTGCGCCAAACCAGGGCAGCCTTCGATTGGTTTTGCTCCTTTTTATTTGAACCCTTTCTTGGACTTTTTATTGGTTTGTGTTGAACCTTTGGCACCTGTAGAACTTACAATCTAGAGCAAACTAGTTAGTCCAATTATTTTTGTGTTGGGCAAATCAACCACCAAAATCATTTAGGAAAAGGTTTGACCCTATTTCCTTTTCAATCTCCCCCTTTTTGGTGATTGATGCCAACACAAACCAAAGCAAATATATAAGTGCAGAATTGAACTAGTTTGCATAAGGTAAGTGCAAAGGTTACTTGGAATAAACTAATTTACATTTTTATAAAATATGCATGGATTGCTTTCTTTATTTTAACATTTTGGACCACGCTTGCATCACTTGTTTTGTTTTTGCAAATGTTTTGGAAATTCTTTTTCAAAGTCTTTTTTGCAAATAGTCAAAAGTATATAAATAAGATTTAGAGAAGCATTTTTAAGATTTGAAATTTTCTCCCCTGTTTCAAATGCTTTTCCTTTGACTAAACAAAACTCCCCCTAAATGAAATTCTCCTCTTAGTGTTTAAGAGGGTTTTACAAATTGAAAGAAGATCAAATATTTTAGATACTGAAAGTCGCCTAGAGGGGGGTGTCGGTGTTTTGGGTCCGACTGCGCACCCGGGGTTAACCCTCGAGGTGCTTTCAGGAGTAGGACGGTGTTATCGACTGTAGCTCGATGGTTCGTGCTGGATGCACGAGAAACAGTGGACAACGGTTTTCAGGTTCGGGCCGCTTTGAGATGCGTAACACCCTACATCCTGTCGAGAGTGCTTTATGTGGTGGGTTACACGAGGATTCTCTAGCGCTGAAAACGTAGAGAGTTGGGTGGGAAGCTAAGTAGCGAGCCTCTGACCTGAAGGGGTGCCCCCTAGGCCTTATATACTCGACCGTGGGGCGGTACATGTAGATATGATAACAACGTGTACTTAAGAAATAGTGAACCAACTGAGTTTATCCTCCTATAATCTTGCCGACCCATTCTCGCTTGGTTCCGTTGTACGGGGCTCCTGCACGGGAAGGTCGGGCCTCTGTTGTGATTACTGTTCGAATTCGTTGGGCCGTCTTGGGCTTGTGCCGATACAGCCTTGTGTCGATTCGCTTCATTGGTCATTCCTTCCCAGGCCCACGAGGGGGATGACCTTACGAATCATGGGGCCCTTGGGCCTTTCATGAGGTCTTTTATCCTTCTGGTGGACCCGGGGGATATCTGTCCCCCACAAGCCCCCGATCTTTGGGTCGATTCTGAAATAAACGGCCCAAGGATCCTAGGTCCAGCTTGCAGTCTTTGATTTTTACAAGGGACGCCTTGGAGATAAACCTGCCGAGCCACTGCTTTTGAGTTCTGAATGATCCGGTGGAAACAATTTTTCACTGTCTCTTTCTGCCTTTATTACTCGAAATTTGGTGTTCTATCTCAGACTCATGCTTCAGAAGTCAGCATTTTTGTACCGTAGGACTTCAAATTCCATTGGGTGATTTTTGCAGATAATCCACTCGAAGGTCTTTACTTCAAGTATTATCAGAGAACACTTTTATCTTCCACTTGCGCTTTTTCAGAGGTCAGCCTTATCTTGATCTTGCCTTATGCTTTAGAAGTCAGCACTTTACTTCTTTGGGGATGATGATCCATTGGATGCACCGGAGGTGCACCCAATGGGTGTAGCCCCCGAGCTTCGAGTGGATTTTTGAAAATAATCTACTCGAAGGTCTTCATTTCATATCTTTTTTTCGGGAATTATCCTTCCCTTTTGCCGAATGCCTTGGAGATCAACATTATATTATTGATACTACGCTTTAGAAGTCAGCGTACATTTTTGTCTTTGAGGCCGAGTATGCGATCTGCCCATATCTTGCTAGGTCTTGCCATTTATTTGATCTGCGACTGATTGGACGTTCGATAGATGGCCCTTGGCAAGTCTTCATGTCACTTCGTGCTTTGATGCTTCTGTCGATTAGCTATATTTGGTTTTCCTTTGATCCCTGCTGATATCTTTCTTTTGCCTTGAAGTATTCATTGCATATATTGTTCGGATGTGACAGTGTTGAAAATATACTGATAATTCCTGGGCGTCCCCCCCCCAATGGGTGTAGGCAAGGGACGGCTTGGTACGCTGAGCGTTTAGCAAACTACTTCTGAGTAGTAACTTGATGTGACCGCGGGCGTAATCATATCGCCCGTGCTCTGGCTTCTCCGGCATTTTCACATCTCTTACTGCTGCTTGCTATTTACCCTTCTCTTCTTCCTTCCATTTCCAACATGGGCAAGAGTAAGAAAGGTGGTAGTTCTTCGCATCGCTCTGGTGACAAACACAAGCGTGAGCCGACCCCTCCCTTGGAGGACTTTGGCGATTCGGAGTACTCGGAGGAGGAGTTCTCCTCCGAGTCCGAGGGCTCTCTGGCTCCTGCCCCTCCCCCGGCGTCGTCTGATGATTCAGACGACTCCTAGGGGATTGCCGCGGAGGTCTGGACTTATATCCGGTCCATCGAGCGCGCCGGACTCGCGGGCTCGGATGAGTCGGAGTACTCCTCGGACGAGGAGAACTCCTCGGACGCATGCAAGGAGGGCGGTGGCGACGGCGATGGCGGTGACGGCGATGGAGGCGACGGCGACGGCAGCGGTGACGGCGGCGGCAAGGGTGGCAGCGACGACGGTGGCGACGACAGCAAGGGCGGCAGCAGGGGCAGCAGCAAGGGCAGCAACAAGGCCAGTGGCTAGATGCCACTGGTTTTAATTATTAGTATAGATTAGTAGTAGTATAATGAAATAATGTAGTAGTAGTTAGTAGTATAGAGTAGTGAAGTATAGTGTAGTAGTAGGGAGGTCATCAACTCATAATGAGTTGGTTTCTAAGTTCGGTAATGCTTCCCTTATAATGAAGAGTGATTTCGCCTCACTTCTTGTGCGCTTTATTTTGCTTTCCCGTCATTCGTCGATCTCATTAATGCCTGAGAGATGTTTGGAATCAACGAATCACGCTTCTGACTATTTTCTTCGCGATGTCAACACTTTGGTGATGGCAGCCGAGTCATCTGAAATCACGTTGTTGCTTTAGGAGTGACGGCCGAGTTATTACTGGCGATGTTGGCACTTTTGGAAGTAATGGCTGAGCGATAGCGGCCACGTCAGTGTTTTAGAGATAATGATCGAGCGGTTATTGATGATGTCGGTGTATTAGAGGTAACACCCGAATCCCTTGGAACTGCGTCACCGCTTTAGGAACAACAACCGGGCGGCTGATGACGACGTCGATGTTTTGGAGGTAACAGTCGAGTGATCGATGGCAACGTCGGCGTTTTAGAGGTAACAGCTGAGTGATAACGGGCCATGCCAGCCGCTTTGGAGATAGTGGCCAAGTGGAGTCTGGTAACGTCAGCGTTCTCAGAAATAACCGCTGAGTTAGAATGGACCGCGTCGGTCGTTTTGGAAATAACGGCCGAGTGATGATGTGGCATGCCCACGCTTTAGAAATAACAGCTGGGTGATGACGTGGCACGCCAGCGTTTTAGAGATAACAGCTGGGTGATGACTGAGCGCTTTTTAGATTCGGCATCTGGCTTCGGAAAACCCCATATGCACTGTACTGTCGTGCGCCTCCACATTCTGTGCCCTAGTTCTTGCTTTTCTGCACCCAGGCCTTCTCCACTCTCTTGCAACGCTGCTTCCGCTCCGTTCGCCGGCAAGGTTGAAATGGCACCCAAGCGGAAAGCTTTGAGTTCGTCCGTCGTGGTCATCCCCCCATCGACCCCAACAGTCAGTTGCCTTTCGCAGGTAACCATATGTCTGTTGTCTCTGAATCCGACCTTCTCCATCTTGTATCTATCGGGGTTCTTCCTCCGAAGGAGCTCTGTTCCTGGCGGATCTGCCGTGGGGTCACTGTTCCAACAGAGGACACTCACAAATCCGTCATCTACGTTCCTTTTCTCCTCCGCGGCCTTGCTCTTCCCATTTCTCCTTTTTTCCGAGGTCTCCTTGATTTCTATCGCTTGAATCTGACCCATCTGAATCCCAATTCCGTTCTGCAAGTCTCTATCTTTGTTCATTTATGCGAAGCTTTTCTCGGAGTTCTGCCACACTTTGGCCTATGGAAGTATTTGTACCACTGTCGCCCTGGGATGGCCGGAGGGCAGCACCAGCTGGTGGGGGCGCGAGCTTGGAGATGCGCCGTGGGAGGAAGGCTGATTACCTCGACATCCCGCTCAAGGATAGCATCAAGGGATGGTGTCTGGAATGGTTCATCGTGGAGAATCATGGGAATTCTCTCCCCCCACGGTCAGGAAGACAGCCGGATGTTCGCACTCCAAGCTGGACCGAATCCCCCACAGACCAGGAAGTAACTGAAGCAGGGGCTTTGCTAGCTGAAGTTGGATTGCTGAAAGAAAGGGGTCTGACTGCTGAAGCTGTGGTCGCTGACTTTGTTTTCAAGAACATTCAACCGTTGAAAGACAGAGCATATCCAGCCTATCTGTATCGAGGCTTTGCTGATTCGACTCGGGTAACCAACAGAAGAATTCCTGCCGTGGACTTGGTGGGCCGGCTCGAGATGATACTCAGAGGCAAGGTGTCGAACGTCGGCGCTCCTGTTGCATACTCGACTTGGAATCTGCCTCCTTCCAAGGCCTTTACCAGTTTTGTGTCAAATCCTCCTGCTGGCGATAGCAGTTTGGGCCTTAGAGTGCGACCCTCTCCCGAAGAGGTTAGTGCTTTGGTTGTCTCACTTGAAGAAATTCCTGACGACGAGAGGCAGGTTCATTTTGAGGTGCCTTTAAATCCGAGTGATGCAGAAATAAGTGCCATGCTGGATATGTTAGCTGAAGATTCTTCTGATGCAGTCCCTGCTGAAACACTGGCGGTAGCGCCCATCCCAGAGGCTAGCGAAGCTTTAGATATTCAGAAGTCTGACAAAGTTTGTCCGAAGCGTTCTCGCCGAGCCAATCAACCTGCTTCTCCTGCTGACGGGAAGAAACAGAAGAAGAGACGTCTTCGTCGAGTGTCTAGTTTGCATCAGGATGTTGGTCCTTCCGTTCCTGCTGCTGAAGAAGTGCCAGTGCCTGCATTTGCTGAAACTGATCCCAATGGGTGTAACCTGCCTGCTATTAACCCCAATGGGTGTGACCTGGATGACGCTGACTCCAATGGGTGTAATGTCTGCATTGTTGATGAGGGTGAGGAGGAGGAGGATGAAATCCCTCTAACTCGGAAGAACAACCGACGCTATATTGCCAGTGGCGAAAGTAGTGGTGTTCCTTCTCCAGCCCTGTCCGCTCTTGTTGATCTACAAGAATTGTCTCTAGCCAACTTTGATCAGACTCTTGAGGATATGGTCCCAGAAGACCTGTTGTCCGAGCCAGCAGATGGTGGCATGATGGACGTTTGCGCTGATGTGCCTGGTGCTAGGCTGGAGTTGTCCCAGGCGGCGTTCCGCACCTCATCGACCTTGGAGCGCAGTCTTAAGGGTCAGGAGGTTGGCCCGGCTTGCACTGTTCCTATGCAAGTGGTTGAAGGTCCTTCAGCCTTAGAGGTGGTTTGTCACACCCGGTTTTTAGAAGGTAAACCGAATGCGAACCATGTACGTGCCAGGATCAGTTATTCACGTACACAGCAGTTACATAACATGGACATCATCACACAGTGCTCAAATAGTATTAAAAAGGGGAAATAATAGTCGATTACATCATACGTCTGAGACGTCCATATAGTTCTTACAATAAATCAAAGTGCGGAAAAGAAACGTAGATAACGCGGCCTTCACAGGCAGCCGACTGGGGGTTGCCGCTAACCCACGCCTAGAACTCGTCGTAGTCTTGGAACTCCTGGAAGTCTCCTTCCACAGCTTCATCTTCTCCTGAGCAGTGGTTGCAATGCTGACAACCTGGGGGGGATTGGTGTGTAGAGCAAGGGTGAGTACACATCAACATACTCAGCAAGCATCCCGTTTGGCTGTAGTGGACTAGCTTTATGTGGGGATAAGTCAAGCAGTTGCTTTTAGTTAGTCAGGTTATTACTTACTAGTAGAGAGCCAGGTTTTAACATTAACCCAAGTTATTAGCCCAATGTATCCTTTCCAAATGGAAAGAATACCACTTACCAATACCATAATCATAATCAGAACCATCAATCTCATTGCCACCTGTACCAAAATATCTCTGATAAAGTATCACTAATCTCTGGAGCTCCCTTGGCCGCTCATAACCGTGAGCACGGCTGATATATCAGTTTCATAACACTCTGCAGAGGTTGCGCACTTTACCCACAAGCCGTGATTCCCACTTGCCTCGGGCTGATCAAACCCTTAAACACTACCAAGGTGAATAGGCAGGGTCTCACTACGTAGCCTTTACAAAGATTCCCCGGGGCTGTAGCCACCCGTTAGGTTTCCTAAATGTACCGCACTCCTCCCCAAGGGACAAATCAACCTTGGCAGAGCGAGCCGCATACACCGAGCCCCATTGACGGCACAACGGCTAAGCGAACTACACCCCGGTTCCTCTAATTATTCAGCTAAGGGCATCCCATTCCACCCTCATGGTTGCACTGTTTTCCCGGGCGGTCATCCATTGAACAGGTCCTTACGGAGAGGCACTCGAGAAACCGCTCGAGTCCCCTTAAATACCACAAGTACGATCATAAATAAGAAGGGGAAAACAGCGTATCATAGATAATCACATCATGTTCATTGATTAGAGTTGAGCAATAGCATCAGACTAAGCAGTAATAATCCGACCCAAATAGGTAAACAAGGACATGAATAACAAAAGCTAGTCAATCCTTAGGTATAAATGTGTAATGCGGGAGGTGAATTAAAGAATGAATGGGACAAAGATAGGTCAAAGGACACTTGCCTCCACCAACCGACTGCTGCTCAGGGGCTTCTCCTGCAAATTCCTCGGGCTCTTCGACCGGATCGTTCTCTATGCGAGCGCAAACATACATACATCCATCCACATATTTAATACAAAAGAACAGTACACCATACAAGGGAACAGGTAAAACGATTATGCATCAGGTATGACATTTGACATCGCATTTGTTATGGTTAGAAAGAAATGGGAAAGGTCTCGCAGGGGTTAAATCTTATGCACTAATAATCAACTACAATTGGTTCTGAGCAAAAGAATTCTGTTATATACATATGTACAAATGGAAACCTAATCATTTTTAGTTGATCAACATCGCACGGGTTAAACAGTTAACTACGCGAATCAATAGCATAACAGAATTTTAAATTAAACTTCCTATTTTCCATAGCATGAACAATGATCAATCTACTTAAAATACAGTAATTATGATCACAGAAAGTAAATAAAATAAAATAAAAAAAATAAAAAAAAACAGAGGGGGGGGGCGGTTGAACCGGCCCTAGGGGCGGTTGAACCGGCCCGGGGGCAGGCGGCCGAGCTGGGGCGGCCGAGCGCGGGGGGCGGCCGAGCTGGGGCCGGGGGCGGCTGAGCCGGGGCCGAGGCCGGCTGAACCGGCCCGGGACAGGGGCGCGGCCAGGGGCCAGGGCGGGCGGCCGGGCGCGGGCTGGGGGCGGCTGGCGGCCGGGCGGGGCGCGGCTGGGGGCGGCCAGCGGCCGGGCCAGGGCGGCCAGGGGAGCGGCCGGGGCGGGCCAGCGGCGGCCGGGGCCGACTGGGCGCGGCCGAGGGCCGGCCAGCGGCGGCTGGGCTGGGGGGTGGTGGCCGGCGCGGCCAGGGGGCGCGCGGGGGAGGGGAGAAGAGAGGGGAGGGAGGAGAGGGAGGAGGGGAAGGGGGCTCACCGGCGAGGGGGTGGCCGACGGCGAGGGCGCGCGGCCGGGGTCGGGGCAGCGGCGGCGGCTAGGGCAGGGAGGTGGGTAGGGGGCGGCGGCTTGGGTGGGGAGGGAGAGAGGGAGAGAATGAGGGAGAGGAAGGGGGTTTTGGGGAAAAAAAGAGGGGGTGGGGGGGGGGGCGGCTGGGCCTGCTTTGGGCCCAAGAGGGGGCGCCAGGGGCTTGGGCCGGCCGGGGGTCGGCCCAGGGCGCGGGAGAGAGAGAGAAAGAGGAGAGAGAAAGAGAGAGAAAGAGAGAAAGATTATTTCCTGTTTTCGAAATCCGATCTTTCCACATGAATGCAATTGCACTTTCAAAGCAATCAAAAATGCAAGGTTCGGCATGGTGCATCAACCATAAAGTATTTTAGAGTTTTTCTTTACACGGGAAATCCGAACCGGATCCCGCTAAAACTTTGGAAAAGGTCAAGGTTTAGCGAAGGGAAAAAGAAAAAGAAAAGGTAACGCCCGAATTTTGGCGAGTAAAGAAAAGAAAAAATTCAACTGCAAAATTCGGGGCGTTACAAACCTATCCCCCTTAAAAGAATCTCGCCCTCGAGATTCAGGGCTGGCTAGCAAAGAGCTCTGGGTACTTGGCCATCAAATCATCTTCACGCTCCCAGGTTGCTTCTTCCTCAGAGTGGTGACTCCATCTGACTTTGCACATTCTGATGGTCTTCCTTCGGGTGACTCTGTCTGCAATCTCAAGGATCTGAGCTGGCTTCTCAACATAGGTCAAGTCCTCCTGGACTTCAAGACCTTCCACTGGCAACTGCTCTTCTGGCACACGCAAACACTTCTTCAACTGAGACACATGAAAGGCATCATGCACAGCTGACAAATTCTCTGGCAGACTGAGCTGATAGGCCACTTCTCCACGCTTTGAGAGGATTTGGTACGGACCAATGTAGCGGGGTGCTAGCTTGCCTTTGATTCCGAACCTTCTGACTCCTCTGATCGGTGACACTTTCAGATAGACAAAGTCTCCGACTTCGAAACTCAGCTCTCTTCTTCTTGTGTCTGCATAGCTTCGCTGCCTCGATTGCGCTATCTTCAGATTCTCTCGAACCATCTTGATGTTCTCTTCAGCTTCAAGCAAAATATCTGGCCCAAACACTTGCTTTTCTCCAGGCTGATCCCAGTGTAACGGAGTCCTACAACTCCTTCCATAAAGCGCCTGAAATGGTGACATCTTCAAACTGGCCTGGTAACTGTTGTTATAGGAAAACTCTGCATAAGGCAATCGCTTATCCCATCCGGACTGATCTTGCAACGCACAGGCTCTCAACATGTCTTCAAGAATTTGATTGGTTCTTTCGGTCTGGCCATCTGTCTGCGGATGATAAGCTGAACTGAAATTCAGATGCGTGCCCAAGGCTTCATGCAACTGCTGCCAGAAATGAGAGGTGAACTGCGTTCCTCTGTCTGACACTATCTTCTTCGGCACACCATGAAGACAAACGATCCGAGACATATACAGTTCTGCCAATACTGCACTGCTGTAGGTGGTCTTGACAGGTATGAAGTGGGCTGACTTGGTCAAACGGTCCACTACTACCCAAATAGAATCGTAGCCGGCTCGAGTGCGAGGCAATCCGACTATGAAATCCATACCAATTTCATCCCATTTCCACTGAGGAATCTGCAACGGTTGCAAGAATCCAGCAGGTCTCTGATGCTCTGCCTTAATTCTCCGACAACTATCGCACATAGCCACATGCTCTGCGATTTCCCTCTTCATTCCGTACCACCAAAATTTCTTCTTCAGATCCTGATACATCTTCTCACTGCCAGGGTGAATCGAATAAGCTGTCTCATGAGCTTCCTTGAGAATCAACTCCCGAATAGACTGGACATTGGGAACACACAAGCGGTCTTTGAACCATATCACGCCTTCTGCGTCTTCTCGAAAATCTTTGCCTCTGCCATCTAGAATCAGTCGCCGAATCTCACTGATCTTTTCATCGTTCTTCTGCGCTTCTTTGATTTCTCGCTCCAAGGTAGGTTCCAATTCAACTGTGACTCCTCGCGAATTGTTCAGAAATCCGAGACTCAACCTGTCGAACTCTTTGGCCAACTCATAAGGCATCGGACGAGCGACCATCAGATTGACTTGGCTCTTTCTGCTCAAAGCATCTGCCACTACGTTTGCTTTGCCTGGATGGTAATGGATCTCCAACTCATAGTCTTTGATCAACTCTAACCATCTTCGCTGCCTCATGTTCAATTCTGACTGAGTGAATATGTACTTCAGACTCTTGTGATCTGTGTAAACATCGCATTTCTGTCCATACAGATAGTGCCTCCATGTCTTCAGTGCGTGAACCACTGCTGCCAACTCTAGATCATGGATTGGGTAATTCTTCTCATGAACCTTCAGCTGTCGGGACGAGTAAGCCACAACTCTTCCCTCTTGCATCAACACGCATCCCAAACCTGTGTAACAAGCATCACAGTACACAGAGAAGGGCTTGTGCACATCAGGCAAGACTAAGACAGGCGCTGTTGTCAACTTCTCTTTCAGCGCTTCAAAGGCCTCTTGACATTTCTGGGTCCACTTGAACTCAACTTTGTTGCCTAGCAACGCTGTCATTGGTTTCGCAATCTTCGAAAACCCTTCAATGAATCGCCGATAATATCCGGCCATTCCAATGAAGCTCTTGATTCCTCGAGCATCCGTTGGCGCTTTCCAGTTCAGAATATCTGCCACTTTCTTCGGATCCACAGCCAATCCTTCTTTGTTGATTATGTGACCCAAGAACAGGACTTCACTGATCCAGAACTCACACTTGCTCAACTTTGCATACAACTGGTGCTCTCGCAATCTCTGCAATACCATCCTCAAATGATCTGCATGCTCTTCTTCACTTTGAGAATAAATCAGAATGTCATCAATGAATACCACCACAAACTTATCGAGATAATCCATGAACACACTGTTCATCAAGTTCATAAAGAACGCTGGTGCATTGGTCAAACCAAAAGACATCACCGTGAACTCATACAAACCATACTTGGTAATGAATGCCGTCTTCGGTATGTCCGAAGGTCGGATCCTGAGCTGATGGTAACCTGACCTCAGATCAATCTTGGAGAACACACTGGCTCCTCTCAACTGGTCAAACAGATCTTCTATTCTGGGCAAGGGATACTTGTTCTTGATCGTGACTTCATTCAAAGCTCGATAATCGATACACATCCTCTTGGTGCCATCTTTCTTCTCCACAAACAAGACAGGGGCGGCCCAAGGCGAGGTGCTTGGCCGGATGTAACCTTTCTCTGACAACTCATCAATCTGCTTCTTAAGCTCAACCAACTCTGGTCCAGATATTCTGTAAGCTCTCTTAAAGATAGGGGCGGTTCCAGGAAGAAGCTCTATAGCAAACTCAACTTTCCGCTCTGGCGGCATACCCGGTAAATCCTTTGGAAACACATCTGGGAATTCGGACACAACCTTGATACTCTCGATTGGGTCTGCTTCACTGCTATCGACAGCCATCTGATAACAACTTCCTTTCTTTGGCTCAGGCGGGACTAACTCGGTCACCACTTCCTCTCCTAGTGGGGACACCAACTTGATTGTCCTTTTATCACAACTGATAACTGCCTGATACTTATCTAGCCAATTCATCCCTAGGATGACATCTATTCCCTGAGTACCCATTACTATAAGGTTAGCGGGAAACACTATCCCCCTTATTTCCACACTTATATTCAAACATATGCTATCAGCTCGAATTCTACCACCGGCTGAGTCAATTTGAATGGGGGTTGACATGGTAGTAATTGGAAGATTATGTGCTTCTACCCATGATGCAGTAATAAAAGAATGCGTTGCTCCAGTATCAAATAACACTTCTGCAATATGGGAATCGACTGGGAACATACCTACTGTCATGCCGGGAGTCTCCTGAACTGCTTCAGCCTCCAAGTGGTTCAATCTTCCATGATTATAGCGCTGCTGAGGGCGGTTGCCTGCTCCAGACTGAGACGCACTCTGCTTCGCTGGGGCATTGGGGCCTGACTGCTGCTGGGCTGCCTTCTTCGGACATTGCATCACCCAGTGGCCTTGCTCTCCACAGTGGAAACATGCTCTGTTTCCAACCTGAGCTGGTGCTGCCTGATTGCTCTGCTGGCTTGCTGGGGCAGGAAGACGAGGTGTCTGCTGATTCTGCCTCTGAAACTGACCTCCTGACTGATTGCTCTGACGGTTCTGGTACTGATGCTGAGGATACTGCCTTTGGAACTGCTGATACTGCTGACGCTGCTGAGGCTGCTGAGGCGGACGCTGGTTCTGCCTGAACTGCTGAGGTTGATTGCCTGAAAAACGAGGACGGCTGCTGCTTCCAGGCTGGGGTCCACTGATCTTGCGCTTACGATCCTCCATCTCCTTACGCTTCCTTTCTGTCATGATTGCTCTGTCAATCAGGTGCTGGAATGTCGGGAAGGTGTGATTCATCAGCTGATACTGCAGAGGGTCAACCAAGCCTCTCAAGAAACGGTATTGTCGCTTGGCATCAGTGTTGACATCTTCGGGAGCATAGCGAGACAACTGCAGAAACCTGTCTCGATACTCACTGACGGACGATGACCCTTGCTTAAGGGCCAGGAACTCCTCCTTCTTCACTGTCATCAGACCTGCAGGCACATGGTACTGACGAAAACTACCTCTGAATTCTTCCCAGGTGATGGCATCGGGGTTGGCATGGGTGGCGAGGTAAGACTCCCACCATGATTGGGCTGCTCCTCTCAACAGACGGGGACCATACAAGACTTTCTCCCTGTCATCACACTGAGCGGTATGCAACTCCTACTCCACAGTGCGCAGCCAATCTTCAGCATCCATGGGGTCAGAAGAGTGAGCAAACGTTGGGGGATGACCTCTCATGAATTCAGCACGCTTGTCTCTAGGCATCTGAGGCATCTGAGGCTGGGGTGGTGCTTGCTGCTGTTGCTGCTGCTGCTGCTGAATGGCGGCCAGAGTCTGACCGATGGCCTGAACTGCCTGAGTCTGCATCAGAAACATTTGCTCGATCGACATCGGGGGCGGGGGCGGCAGGTGCTGCTGCTGAGGCACCTCGTCCTGCGGGGCGGCTTGCTCCTGCTGAGCACGCCTTCCTCCTCTGCGCCTGTTCTCTGACATCTGCAGAACGCAACCACACATCAGAACTGATCTGGCAAATCTTGCAGCATAAGAAAAGAGTATAGAATTCTCCAACAGCACTGAACAGATGAGCATCTTCACTGATCTCCAACACAGACCACACAGCTTCTCAGATAAAGAGGAAAGTAGAATAAAGGGTTTCCCAACTATATAACTAACTCCATTAACATAATATGTAAACCAAAATGCAGGGGATACCCACACTCTGGTGACAGTCATTACAAAGATCCAAACCAAACATAGTTCATCATGACAAACATAAATGCACAGGATATAGCAAACTACCCTGTCTAACTAAGACTAACTAAGACCGAGACTAACGCTAAGACTGAAGCTTCTATGTATATATATTTCGTATTAATTACAAGATCCAACTCTAACGATCTATGGTTCTAGATTTATCTTGGTCTTGCAGTCGGGATTGCCATAAGACTGGAGTCCACGCCGAGGTGAGCGGTACGGGTGCTGAGTCCCGACGGGAGCGGGGGAACCATCATCCAAGTGACGACGCTCCGCGCGCTCAGCCCGCAGCAGGGCGATCTCAGCACGAGCCCTACTCAGCTCGTCTAATGCATGGTCCAGCTCCGTGTTTAGCACGGCGGCTAGGTTGACTGTGCTGCTCAACCTAGGATTGTCCTCACCAGCAGGTGAAACAATCACGCCTCCTGTGCTGCCAGATGGACGGCGAGGGTAATACTTCAGGTCGAGGCCGTCAGCTACCCCACCGAGAACCGAGCAGTAGTGCGAAAGCGCACGCCGTGCAGCATCCTGCATGGCTGCCTCAGCTGAGTCCCGCTCGGAGATAGAATAGTGCTCTGAGCAAGCCTCCGCGCCCTGGAGACTGTTCTCCGGACGGCGCACCAAGCAGGTCACCTCCCAGCGATCCGGGTAGACCCCGCGACTATGCTGGTAGACCACACAGCGATACTCGATGGACCAAGTACGCCGGTCAAGTGCCCGACGTAGCAGGGTGTCGAGCGCGTCGTGGAAGTGACACCCGCGAGCAGCGTCGCGAGTGATGGGTCGAGCAACCCATCCTTCCGGCTCATGGCTAGAGAGGTCGAGGTCGGTGTCGTGGCTCGAGCTGTCGTCGCCACCTCCGTCGTCTGGGTCTCCTCCAACAGCTACTCCAGAAGCTGGGACGCCCAATGGTGGTGCAGGGGGCGCCTCCAGGGGAAGCACAGGAGAGCAGCTCCTCACAGACTCTATCTCCTGCTGGAGCGAGAAGGAAGAGCCCTGCTGCTCCTGTCGTCGACGCTCCTGCTCCTCGTGCAGGCGGTGGTGCAGTCTCTCCAAGTGGCTGGACTGTCCGGCCACGGGACGGCGAAGCGGACGCTCAGCAAGGCGGGAGGGTAAGAAGGGGATGACGGACTTTCGTGCAGTGTGTCTAAGTCGAGCCATCTACAAAGACATCGCAAGCAAAAGGGTGAGAACAGAATTAATATGACCAGCAAGTAATGAACCATATAAATAAATGAAGGATTAGAATAATAATGAATCATAAATAAATGAAGGATCAGAATAAAACAAAATTTTCAGCAAGGTATAATATATAGTAGAACATAGATTTGGTCAGTAGGACCAACTTTTGAAGGGATATCAAAGTCAAGGCAAGAACAGAGGTCTATAGTCCTTAGAACGACCATTCTACTCTAGGTTAGCGGTCCTACAGTCAGCACGGCTTTGATACCACTTATGTCACACCCGGTTTTTAGAAGGTAAACCGAATGCGAACCATGTACGTGCCAGGATCAGTTATTCACGTACACAGCAGTTACATAACATGGACATCATCACACAGTGCTCAAATAGTATTAAAAAGGGGAAATAATAGTCGATTACATCATACGTCTGAGACGTCCATATAGTTCTTACAATAAATCAAAGTGCGGAAAAGAAACGTAGATAACGCGGCCTTCACAGGCAGCCGACTGGGGGTTGCCGCTAACCCACGCCTAGAACTCGTCGTAGTCTTGGAACTCCTGGAAGTCTCCTTCCACAGCTTCATCTTCTCCTGAGCAGTGGTTGCAATGCTGACAACCTGGGGGGGATTGGTGTGTAGAGCAAGGGTGAGTACACATCAACATACTCAGCAAGCATCCCGTTTGGCTGTAGTGGACTAGCTTTATGTGGGGATAAGTCAAGCAGTTGCTTTTAGTTAGTCAGGTTATTACTTACTAGTAGAGAGCCAGGTTTTAACATTAACCCAAGTTATTAGCCCAATGTATCCTTTCCAAATGGAAAGAATACCACTTACCAATACCATAATCATAATCAGAACCATCAATCTCATTGCCACCTGTACCAAAATATCTCTGATAAAGTATCACTAATCTCTGGAGCTCCCTTGGCCGCTCATAACCGTGAGCACGGCTGATATATCAGTTTCATAACACTCTGCAGAGGTTGCGCACTTTACCCACAAGCCGTGATTCCCACTTGCCTCGGGCTGATCAAACCCTTAAACACTACCAAGGTGAATAGGCAGGGTCTCACTACGTAGCCTTTACAAAGATTCCCCGGGGCTGTAGCCACCCGTTAGGTTTCCTAAATGTACCGCACTCCTCCCCAAGGGACAAATCAACCTTGGCAGAGCGAGCCGCATACACCGAGCCCCATTGACGGCACAACGGCTAAGCGAACTACACCCCGGTTCCTCTAATTATTCAGCTAAGGGCGTCCCATTCCACCCTCATGGTTGCACTGTTTTCCCAGGCGGTCATCCATTGAACAGGTCCTTACGGAGAGGCACTCGAGAAACCGCTCGAGTCCCCTTAAATGCCACAAGTACGATCATAAATAAGAAGGGGAAAACAGCGTATCATAGATAATCACATCATGTTCATTGATTAGAGTTGAGCAATAGCATCAGACTAAGCAGTAATAATCCGACCCAAATAGGTAAACAAGGACATGAATAACAAAAGCTAGTCAATCCTTAGGTATAAATGTGTAATGCGGGAGGTGAATTAAAGAATGAATGGGACAAAGATAGGTCAAAGGACACTTGCCTCCACCAACCGACTGCTGCTCAGGGGCTTCTCCTGCAAATTCCTCGGGCTCTTCGACCGGATCGTTCTCTATGCGAGCGCAAACATACATACATCCATCCACATATTTAATACAAAAGAACAGTACACCATACAAGGGAACAGGTAAAACGATTATGCATCAGGTATGACATTTGACATCGCATTTGTTATGGTTAGAAAGAAATGGGAAAGGTCTCGCAGGGGTTAAATCTTATGCACTAATAATCAACTACAATTGGTTCTGAGCAAAAGAATTCTGTTATATACATATGTACAAATGGAAACCTAATCATTTTTAGTTGATCAACATCGCACGGGTTAAACAGTTAACTACGCGAATCAATAGCATAACAGAATTTTAAATTAAACTTCCTATTTTCCATAGCATGAACAATGATCAATCTACTTAAAATACAGTAATTATGATCACAGAAAGTAAATAAAATAAAATAAAAAAATAAAAAAAACAGAGGGGGGGCGGTTGAACCGGCCCTAGGGGCGGTTGAACCGGCCCGGGGGCAGGCGGCCGAGCTGGGGCGGCCGAGCGCGGGGGGCGGCCGAGCTGGGGCCGGGGGCGGCTGAGCCGGGGCCGAGGCCGGCTGAACCGGCCCGGGACAGGGGCGCGGCCAGGGGCCAGGGCGGGCGGCCGGGCGCGGGCTGGGGGCGGCTGGCGGCCGGGCGGGGCGCGGCTGGGGGCGGCCAGCGGCCGGGCCAGGGCGGCCAGGGGAGCGGCCGGGGCGGGCCAGCGGCGGCCGGGGCCGACTGGGCGCGGCCGAGGGCCGGCTGGGCGCGGCCGAGGGCCGGCCAGCGGCGGCTGGGCTGGGGGGTGGTGGCCGGCGCGGCCAGGGGGCGCGCGGGGGAGGGGAGAAGAGAGGGGAGGGAGGAGAGGGAGGAGGGGAAGGGGGCTCACCGGCGAGGGGGTGGCCGACGGCGAGGGCGCGCGGCCGGGGTCGGGGCAGCGGCGGCGGCTAGGGCAGGGAGGTGGGTAGGGGGCGGCGGCTTGGGTGGGGAGGGAGAGAGGGAGAGAATGAGGGAGAGGAAGGGGGTTTTGGGGAAAAAAAGAGGGGGTGGGGGGGGCGGCTGGGCCTGCTTTGGGCCCAAGAGGGGGCGCCAGGGGCTTGGGCCGGCCGGGGGTCGGCCCAGGGCGCGGGAGAGAGAGAGAAAGAGGAGAGAGAAAGAGAGAGAAAGAGAGAAAGATTATTTCCTGTTTTCGAAATCCGATCTTTCCACATGAATGCAATTGCACTTTCAAAGCAATCAAAAATGCAAGGTTCGGCATGGTGCATCAACCATAAAGTATTTTAGAGTTTTTCTTTACACGGGAAATCCGAACCGGATCCCGCTAAAACTTTGGAAAAGGTCAAGGTTTAGCGAAGGGAAAAAGAAAAAGAAAAGGTAACGCCCGAATTTTGGCGAGTAAAGAAAAGAAAAAATTCAACTGCAAAATTCGGGGCGTTACATGGTTGCCTTGGAGGGCTCGACCCTCAAAGATAGCGCTGGTGCTTACCCAGCCCCCGAGGGTGTTGCCGGGGATGATCCGGCTCGGATGGGTAGCGCGAGCGATGACCCAGCCCCCGAGGGTGTCCGAGTTGGTTCTCCCTCTAACACTTCCATGGATGTTCACGTGGGATCTTCTCCTCCACACTCTGATTGTATGGCAGCAGCACAGGTTTCACGTCGAGAGGTCGCTTTAGAGGTCAGTGTTCCTGATGATAGAGTTCTGACTTCTGCTGGTGACACTGACTTGGTTCCCAATGATGCATTGCGGGTTGTTCCAGTTGGTGACCCTTCAGCAAGCCATCAGTTGATTTCCCACGACTTGGGGGTTCCCTCATTCTTCTCCAACCTCCAGGTAACTTGGTTTCTTTTGCCCTGACTTTTACTTCAGGTAGACTGCTGTTATTATGCTCATCTGTTCTTAATGTCAGGCATTGGTGGATGAAATGGCTAGCCGGTTAAAATCACAGGGGACCTCTATCCCAGAAGGGGCTTTGTCCCTAACGCATTGGAATCCAGTGTTACTTCAGCGGAGAGTATCTGACTTGGAGATGGCAAATGCTGGTTAGTGCCCCTTGTTCCTTCATTGACTATTTGAGTAATCTGCTTTATAGCTGAACACCCTTGCTTGACTATTTCCTGACAGACATGGCCCGACGATATTCTGACCTTGAAGAAAGGTATTCTCAAAGTCAGGCTGCATTGGCCCAGGTTTCTGCCTCTCTGAATGATGCTAACTCCACTCTCCGTGCTCAACTTGATTCTGAAAAGGTGGCTACTGAATTGAACTTCCGCTTGCCCTTGTCTGTTATGCTTTTAGTGCTTGCTTGACATTGGAGAAACCGGCTCTTGTCTGCAGGAGGAGAAACGTGCTCTTGCTACTTCTCGCGACAATCTGGAAAAGTTATACCGCGATGCCAGCAACTCGTTGACTATCTTGGAGAGGAGTCATCGTTTTACCATGGAGGACTTGGATAACCATCGCTACAAGCTGCAAGAATCTCTGGATGATATGATTCGCCTCAGGCAATTTGTGTCGAACAAGGATACTGTCATCAAGGATCTGCGTGCTTCCAAAAAGTCAGTAGTCCGGGAGCTAGAAGCCGCTCGGTTGGCTGTCAAGGCCGCTAAAGATACTTCTGCTACTCTGAAGACCCAGCGCGACAAAGCCATGGACAAAGTCGTTTGCGCGGGGCGAATTCTGATGAGGAGACCCGACGTGGTTGTTCCCGACGACATAGTGGCAGATGTGAATGCCGCTGCCGATTCTTCGAGTCGTCCTTCCTCGTCGGTTGCTCCTGAGAAAAACATTTCCAGATAGAAAACACTGAATGCCTTGAGTATATGGTTAGTGTGCTTGGATGTTTCGTTAGAAAACACTTTTTGGTACCAAATACTGTTATTGTTTTCCCGTTGTTAGAATTCAACGGTATCTACAGTCGTAAAAGTAAGTGCATTATGATGGTTTTGAATTTTTTCGTGGGGCATAGAGATCGCCCTGGGATGAATAGTCACGAATGTGTCAAATGTGCCGTGCCAATTTAAGTCATTGCCAACTTAAATTGATCATTCCGCTATCAGGGGTATAGTGATCGCTAACTTAAACCGATTGCTCTGTTAGCAGGGTATAGTGGTCACCCTTAGTTAAGTAAGCGTGAGCATGTCACACCGTCTTAAGTCATCGCCGACTTAAGCCAATTGCTCCGTTAGTAGGGTATAGTGGTCACCCTGAGTTAAGTAAGCGCGAGCATGTCGCACCGTCTTAAGTCATCGCCGACTTAAGCCAATTGCTCCGTTAGTAGGGTATAGTGGTCACCCTGAGTTAAGTAAGCGTGAGCATGTCGCACCGTCTTAAGTCATCGCCGACTTAAGTCGATTGCTCTGTTAGTAGGGTATAGTGGTCACCCCGAGTTAAGTAAGCGTGAGCATGTCACACCGTCTTAAGTCATCGCCGACTTAAGCCGATTGCTCCGTTAGTAGGGTATAGTGGTCACCCTAAGTTAAGTAAGCGCGAGCATGTCGCACCGTCTTAAGTCATCACCGACTTAAGCCGATTGCTCTGTTAGTAGGGTATAGTGGTCACCCTGAGTTAAGTAAGCGTGAGCATGTCGCACCGTCTTAAGTCATCGCCGACTTAAGCCGATTGCTCCGTTAGTAGGGTATAGTGGTCACCCGAGTTAAGTAAGCGTGAGCATGTCGCACCGTCTTAAGTCATCGCCGACTTAAGCCAATTGCTCTGTTAGTAGGGTATAGTGGTCACCCCGAGTTAAGTAAGAGTGGGCATGTCGCACCGTCTTAAGTCATCGCCGACTTAAGCCGATTGCCCCGTTAGTAGGGTATAGTGATCACCCCGAGTTGAGCAAGAATGCAGATTGACAATGAACAATTCTTGAAGTCTTTTTATTGATGATGCTTTTCCCAGTTTACAGAATACATTGTTGCCCCAATAGCTTTTGAAATATAGCTAAGGATAAAACTTCCTGAGGTGTTCTATGTTCCATGAGTTCCCAATTTCCGTGTCGTCCATCTGAGTGAGGCGGTGTGATCCCGGTCGAGTGACTTTAGCTACTACGAATGGTCCTTCCCATAGAGGTGACAATTTGTGCCGTCCCTCCCCCATTAGAATTCGGCGGAGGACGAGATCTCCCACTGCGAAGGATCGAGGTCGTATGGCCTTATCGTGATAGCGCCTTAGAGTTTGCTGATACCGTGCTGATTGAATCACCGTGTTTAGTCGTTCTTCTTCGAGCACATCAACATCCTCCAGCCTAGTAGCCTCAGCTTCTGCTATGTTTTCAAAGATCAACCTTGGTGCCCCAAACTTGAGATCAGCAGGTAGCACTGCCTCCGAACCATAGACCATGAAGAAAGGAGTGTTTCCATGCAGGGCTCGACTAGGTTGAGTTCTCAGGCTCCAAACGACGTACGACAGTTCTCTGATCCACTTTCCTGCGAACTTTTCATTTTTGTCGAAAACTTTCTTTCTGAGCGCCTCCAATATCATCCCGTTGGCTCTTTCTACCTGCCCGTTGGCTCTTGGGTGTGCCACCGAGGCATATTTGATCTGAATGCTCTTTTGCTCGCAGAAATCGAAGAACTCTGAGCTTGTGAAGTTGGATCCTAGGTCGGTTATGATGTTATTTGGTATTCCAAACCTGAATATTATATCTTGTATGAATTCCACTGCCTTGGCTGAAGTTAGGGAAGCAATGGGTTTGAATTCTATCCACTTGGTGAATTTGTCGATATCAACCAGTACGTGAGTGTACCCTCCTTGAGCTTTTTTGAAAGGTCCAATCATATCCAATCCCCAGCATGTGAACGGCCAGGTTACTGGTATGGTTTGTAGTTGCTGTGCCGGTAGATGCTGCTGTTTTGACAAGTACTGGCAGGCTTCGCACCTCTGAACTAACTTGGTTGCATCACTTTTTGCTGTTGGCCAGTAGAAACCCGACCTGAAGACTTTCCCAACCAGGGTCCTGGATGCTGCGTGCACTCCACATTG
Organism: Zea luxurians; assembly: GCA_029449295.1. Taxonomy (NCBI): domain Eukaryota; kingdom Viridiplantae; phylum Streptophyta; class Magnoliopsida; order Poales; family Poaceae; genus Zea; species Zea luxurians. Next base: position 215,425,583 of record JAOPSE010000002.1, read on the forward strand.
CCCAGCATGGACCTCATCCAGAAGTTGCTTTCCAGTAGCTGAGAGAATACATTTCATGAGGACTCCTGACGCGCCCCTTCTGTATAGCGTTTCCCCAATGAGTGTATAGTGAGCTGACTGCCTCGCAATGCGCTCGGCGGTATTTTTGTCATCTGGTTCCTCTTCATTCCTTATATATCTGATGATCAGCTCCCTCAAGTCATCAGGATTTGACTCTAGTTGGCTCAGAGTATTGCATTCTTCTACCCGATCCACTGAAATGCTCGGGCGCGGCACTTCTTGGACAAAAATTCCAGGCGGGACCTGAGTCCGACTGGACCCCAGCTTAGATAATGCGTTAGCCGCCGCGTTGCGGTCTCTCTCCACATGATGAAATTCCAAACCTTCGAATTTATCTTCTAGTTTCCAGACAGCAGTGCAATATTTTCCCATGGAATCATTCGAGCAATCTCATTCTTTGTTTATCTGACTTATGACCACCAGAGAATCTCCATATACCATCAGTCTCTTGATGCCTAGTGATATGGCAATGTTCAGCCCGTGAATCAGAGCTTCGTACTCGGCTGCGTTGTTAGATGCCGGGAATAACAATTGAAGGGCATACTTGAGTTGTTCACCTCCGGATGCAATAAAGAGGATCCCTGCACCTGCTCCCTGCAGCTTCAATGAGCCATCAAAATACATTCGCCATACTTCTACGGTTTCCGGGTTATCTGGTATCTGTTGCTCGGTCCATTCTGATACGAAGTCAACAAGTGCTTGAGTTTTGATAGCAGTGCGAGGTCGAAATTCGATGTCATGAGATCCCAATTCATAGGCCCACTTGGCTACTCTTCCGATGGCTTCTTTGTTGTGGAGAATATCCCCTATTGGAAATCCAGTTACTACTATGACTTTGTGGTCGTCGAAGTAGTGCGGAAGTTTGCGCGCAGTTAGAAGTACTGCATACAATAGCTTTTGAACCTGAGGATATTTTTTCTTTGAAGAGCCTAGAACTTCACTGATGAAATAGACAGGGTGATGTACTGGGTATGCATGTCCTTCTTCCGCTCGCTCGACTACTAACGCGGTGCTCACCACGTGAGTCGTGCAAGAGATGTATAATAGCAGATCTTCTGCTGGTTGAGTTGGCGTGGCTCGGTGTGGCGGTTTCAGCACTAGTGGTGTTGTCAAGAATTTTTTCAGCGCATCTAGAGCTTCTTGTGCTTCTAAAGTCCACTAAAATTTGTCCACCTTCTTAAGTAACTTATAGAATGGTAAGCCTTTTTCTCCCAGCCTTGATATGAACCTGCTTAGGGCTGCCATACACCCGGTGAGTCTTTGAACTTTCTTTTGTGATTGTGGTGCTTCCATCCTCATGATAGCTTCGATCTTTTCTAGATTGGCTTCAATTCCCCGGTGGCTAACAATAAACCCTAGCAACTTTCCTGCCGGCACTCCGAAAACACACTTTTCGGGATTAAGCTTCCATCAGTATCGTCGTAAACTATTGAAGACCAGCTGTAAATCTTCGATGAAATTTTCTGAATCCTCTGTCTTGATCACCACGTCATCCACGTAGGCTTCCACACGCTTGCCCCAGTGATCGGCTAAGCATGTTTGAATAGCCCTCTAATAAGTTGCTCCAGCGTTTTTGAGGCCGAACGGCATGGAGGTATAGTAGAAGGCTCCAAACGGGGTGATGAATGTCGTTTTTTTCCTCGTCTTCTTTTGCCAAACTAATCTGATGATACCCAGAGTAGCAATCCAAGAAAGACAGCATAGAGCATCCGGCGGTTGAGTCCACCACCTGGTCGATTCTAGGAAGCCCGAAGGGATCCTTCGGACAGTGTTTGTTGAGATCTGTATAGTCAACGCACATGCGCCAATCCACTTTATTCTTTTTGAGTACAAGAACAGGGTTGGCTAACCATTCAGGATGTAACACCTCTCTAATGAATCTGGCCGCGACCAAGCGAGCCAGCTCAGCACGGATGGCTTCTCTCTTGTCGGGCGTAAAGCGACATAATTTTTGTCGTATTGGCCTCGCCTGGGGGTAGACCTTCAATTTGTGCTCGGCCAGCTCTCTTGGGACTCCCGGCATATCCACAGGTTGCCATGCGAATACGTCTCGGTTATCTTGCAGAAACTGGACGAGCGCGCTTTCCTATTTGTCATCCAGGCTGGAGCTGATGATGGCGGTTTTGCGCTCGTCAGCGAACCCGAGGTTGATCCTTTTGGTTTCTTCAGTCGGCCGCATAGAGGTCATGGCTTGAGCTTCGTTCGCGGGGACCGCGAGGTCTTCCTCAGGCTTTGAGTTTGCCCGTGCAGAGAAAATCGCCGATGGTTTGGTGGTGAGGGCCGCCTGAATGGCCACTCGGAAACATTCTGCGACGCCTTGGAAGTCGGCACGCACAATTATGATCCCTTGTGGTCCTGACATCTTCAATATCATGTACGTATAATGTGGAATAGCCATGAACTTCGCTAATCCGGGCCTCCCGATGATGGCGTTGTATCCGCAGTCGAAGTTTGCCACCTCGAACCTCAGGAACTAGGTTCTGTAGTTTTCCGGAGTTCCGAAGGTGACTGGCATGTAGATGTGGCCCAGCGGGTACTCTCCTTCAGTCGACACGATGTCGAAGAAGGGTGTGTCCGACTCATGGAGCTCTTTGAGGGGAACTCCCAAGCCTTGGAGCGTCCGGGGGAAGGTGACGTTGATGCTGCTTCCCCCGTCCATTAGTACCTTCTTTACCCTGCTCTCTCGGATTACCGGATCGACGAGAAGCAGATATTTGCCTGGGTGATCGAAGTTAAGCCATTGATCTGCCCGGGTGAAGGTGATCGGGTGCTCAGACCATCGGTATGGGGCGGGAGGACCGGTGGCTGCCACCAGTATCTAACGATCGTTGAGCTTTTGTTGTCTCTTGCTTTCTTGTGACCCGTGTTCGCCGAAGATGACGTTAACTTCTCTGTCAACACGCGGGAAGGCTCCTCCTCTTCCCTCCTCTTGCTGCCAGGGTTGTTGCGGTTCTCCTGGTCCTCCTCGCGGTGGGGGAGGAGGTAGAGGTTGAAAAGGTCGACCGTGCCCGATGGAGTGTTTGAAGTCCCTGCAGTTCCGAAGGGTGTGGCGCATGTCCTTGTGGTATGGGCACTGGGCGTCGAGGATGTCGTCCAGCGTGCGTTCGCCTCCGTGAGGTCCTCCTCGGGCGCGAGAGGTGGGCGGTCTGGCAGCGTGGACCTCCTCACGAGGCCTCTTCTCCCAGTGCTTGTCGGGTTGCTGGTTCGTGTCGCGTCGTGGCGCCGCTGGTGCAGGCTTTGCTCCTCCGATGAGATCCTGAGCTCGTTCATCTGCGGTGATGTAGAGGTCGGCCTCCCGAAACAGTTGCTCGGAGGTAGTCGGCGCCTTCTGTAATATGGCTCGGACGAATGCCGAGTCATTGGATCCCCTGTAGAAGTCCTCGATCACTGCTGCTTCCATGACTTCGGGGATACGATTTCTCATGGTCTAGAATCTTTTTAGGTACGACCGAAGAGTTTCGTCCCCTCGGTGCTTGATGGATTTGAGGTCCCATGGTCACGCCAGTTTGTCGGAGAGAGACTGAAAGTTGGCGGTGAAGCGCCGACTGAAATCGCTCCAGTCGTCGATGCAGTGTCGGGGTAGGTGTCGCAGCCATTGCAGCGCGTCTTGCCCGAGGACGATATGCAAGTACGCGGTCATCACGTCCTCGGTTGCCCCTGCTGCTCGGGCAGCGGTGGTGTAGACGGCCAGCCAGCCTCCCGGATCCTGCTTGGGTTCGTACTTGTCGACGTTGGAGACCTTGAAGTTAGGGGGGCATTGAATGGCCCTGAGGCGTGGAGTGAGTGCCAATACTCCGCACGTATCCTCCTGTCGTTGATGATGATGTCGGTCCTGGGGAGGATAGTGGTTGTCGTGGTGCCTCGACCATCCCTGGGTGGTGCCACCAATTGAAGCCGTGGCCGACTCGGTCCTGGTAGCCTGACTTCGCGCTAGGATGCCGTGATCTCGGTCGTACTCTTCTCAGCGACGAGTTTCGTTCTCGTGTCGTCGTTCGCGCGAAGCGTTGATGGAGCTCCGTGCGTCCCGCCGACTGTTGATGGTGTGTCGTAGATCGTTCGGCGGGTGAGCGAGGGGTAGGAGATGATTGGCTGCTTGAGTGAACAGCCGCCGATAGCCCTCGGCATCGGGAGTTCGCGGGAGGCCATCTGCTATCCGAGCCAATACTCCACCGACTTCACTCGGCGTGTTCATGGCTCGGGCGAAATCGGGGTTCAGGTTGCGTCCGAAGAATGGATTTTCCCGGCGTTGCCTTGTTTCCTGCTCGGCCTGTTCTTGAGCACGTCGTTGATCGCGTCGTCGGGAATTCCTTCTTTCCCTAAAGACACATTCTTTCAGAGTTTCTCCTATCTCCGAGACCTCGTCTCACGATACAGGTTGTGCCGGGTCCAGTTCTCCGGCCTTGTGATGTCATCGGATATTTCGGCGTCGGTTCCTTCGTCAGCGGGACTCCCGCCGAGGAAGTTCCTCTCCAGGTACGGTCGGTTCGTCGTCGGAGATGGGGGGCGACTCTGCCCTTCCAATGAAGAGGACGTCAGGGTAGAATGGAACAGTTGTCGTGGCGACCTTCTTTCTGCCCTCCTTTGAGGACGAAGGTACAGAAAGGACAGCTTGCCACCTTTCGATCTCATTCGTTTCTTTCTTCCTCGTGATCCGTGTCCACTCTCCCGTCGAAGAGGTGGACAACGGAGTTCTTCGGGTTGATGAGCCCTGGGCTCCTAGTTTACTGAAGGTGATCTTTTTCCGGGGCGCTGGAGGTTGCGCCTTTTCCTGCTTTGCCCCAATTTTCCCGGGGATTTCTGAGGAAGATTTTTCTCTGGTGGATCCGTGATGCGATGCAGAGTTCCTTCCTCATCTGCTACAGATGAGATAGTTCCGAAGCAGAATGTGGACCCGGGACGGAGGATGATCTTATGCTGGAAAGTGATGGCCATTGAGCTAGCTTGGATCGATGACACACCCCCTACCTGGCGCGCCAGCTATCGCTGTTTTGGGTCTGACTGCGCACCTGGGGTTACCCCTCGAGGTGTTTTCAGGAGTAGGATGGTGTTATCGACTGTAGCTCGATGGTTCGTGCTGGATGCACGAGAAACAGTGGACAGCGGTTTTCAGGTTCGGGCCGCTTTGAGATGTGTAACACCCTACGTCCTGTCGAGAGTGCTTTATATGGTGGGTTACACGAGGATTCTCTAGCACTGAAAACGTAGAGAGTTGGGTGGGAAGCTAAGTAGCGAGCCTCTAATCTGAAGGGGTGCCCCCCTAGGCCTTATATACTCGACCGTGGGGCGGTACATGTAGATATGATAACAACGTGTACCTAAGAAATAGTGAACCAACTGAGTTTATCCTCCTATAATCTTGTCGACCCATTCTCGCTTGGTTCCGTTGTACGGGGCTCCTGCACGGGAAGGTCGGGCCTCTGTTGTGATTACTATTCGAATTCGTTGGGCCGTCTTGGGCTTGTGCCGATACAGCCTTGTGTCGATTCGCTTCATTGGTCGTTCCTTCCCAGGCCCATGAGGGGGATGACCTTACGAATCATGGGGCCCTTGGGCCTTTCGTGAGATCTTTTATCCTTCTGGTGGACCCGGGGGATATCTGTCCCTCACAGGGGGTGAATAGGCGAAACCTGAAAATTAAACTTTACACCCCACCTAGATCCCTTGATTAGTGGTTAGAACAAGAAATACAATTATCGGAGTATAAAAACTAAGTCCTTTGCTTGTAAAAGAGTATTGCTTAAATAATGCGGAATTGATAAATCAATACTACTAATAAGTCTATGATAATAAAACAAGAGGGCTTAGATAAGAAGAGCAATAACCCAAGTTCTTTCTTGCAAGGTGTTACTCAACTAAATAAGAATTTAACTTAAAGCAACACCAAATAATGTTACCAAATAATAGTGCAAGAAAAACTTAGAAAGGGAAAGAACAAACAAATCACAAGCAATAAGCACACAAGACACGGGTGATTTGTTTTACCGAGGTTCGGCCCTCGAAGGCCTAGTCCCCGTTGAGGAGTCCACTAAGGACGGGTCTCTTTCAACCCTTTCCCTCTCTCCATCGATCACGCAAGACCGGCGAGCTCTTCTTCTTCTCAAGGATCACTTAAGACCCCACAAGGACCACCACACTCTTTGGTGTCTCTTGCTAGCTTTACAAGCCTCCAAAACTTTGGAGGAAGTTCAATGGGAGTCAAAACTCCACGCGCAAATGAACACAAAGATGTAGTACACACTATCTCTCAATGAATCTCAAAAGGCACTAGAGCTGAATCACACGAGAGGCTTTCTTTTGCTTGCTCTCGCTTTTGTGGCACTTGTGTGGGTTGTAGTGGTCTAAATCTTGTGTATAGGATGGATCAATGAATATATGTGGTTGGGAGGGCTTGAGTATGTCAACTAGATGACTAGGATTGTTGCTTGGGCTCCCACTTCTTGAAGTGGCCGGTTGGGGTGGTATTTATAGCCACCAACCAAAATGTAGCCGTTGGAGAAGGCTGCTGGCGATGGGCGCACCGAACAGTCCGGTGCGCCACCGGACAGTGTCCGGTGCGCCGCCATGTCATCCTCTTTGATAGGGTTGGAGCTGGTCGACCGTTGGAGGCTTTGTCCTCATGTGGCACCAGACAGTCTGGTGCGACACCGGACAGTCCGGTGCCCCTCTGACCAACTGCTCTGACTTCTGCAGCGTTCACTGTGCTGCACTGTTCACTGTCAGAGTCGACCGTTGCGTGCAGATGACCGTTGCTCTACTGGCGCACCGGACAGTCCGGTGAATTATAGCGGAGCTGCACCTGGGAAACCCGAAGGTGAAGAGTTTGAAGTCAATCCTCCCTGGTGCACCGGACAGTCCGGTGCGCCAGACCAGGGAGCACTTCGGTTTCCTATGCTCCTTTCTTCTTGAACCCTTTTAATCTTTATATTGGTTTTGAGTTGAACCTTTGGCACCTGTAGAACATATACTCTAGAGCAAACTAGTTAGTCCAATTATTTGTGTTGGACATTTCAACCACCAAAATCATTTAGGAAAAGGTTTAAAGCCTATTTCCCTTTCAATCTCCCCCTTTTTGGTGATTGATGCCAACACAAACCAAAGCAAATATACAAGTGAATAATTGAACTAGTTTGCATAAGGTAAGTGCAAAGGTTGCTTGGAATGAAACCAATATTATTTCTTTTACCAGATATGCATGGTTTGCTTTTCTTCTTTATTTAATATTTTGGACCACGCTTGCACCACAAGTTTTGTTTCTGCAAATCCTTTGTAAAATTCTTTTCAAAACATTTTGCAACTTGTCAAAGGTACATGAATAAGATTGAAAGAAGCATTTTCAAGATTTGAAATTTTCTCCCTCTGTTTCAAATGCATTTCCTTTGACTAAAACAAAACTCCCCCTTAATGAAATTCTCCTCTTAGTGTTCAAGAGAGTTTTACAAATTTTTGAAGATACTAGTACTTTCCCCCTTTTTGAACACAATAAGATATATCAATTTGAAAACTTCATTTTAAAAATTCGTAGGTGGTGGTGTGGTCCTTTTGCTTTGGGCTAATACTTTCTCCCCCTTTGGCATGAATCGCCAAAAACGGATACTTGGAGTGAAATATAAGCCCTTATACTTTCTCTCCCGCTTTGGCAAACAATTAAATATGAGTGAAGATTATACCGAAGTGGAGAACGAGGCAGAGTACCGGCAAATACCAATGGAGTTGAGTGGAAGCGCCTTCTTTGCCGAGTACTCCATTTCCCTTTCAATTCTATGACTAAGCATGAGAATACACTTGAAAACACATTAGTCACAGACATAAAAGAGATATGATCAAAGGATATATCAAATTAAGCATGATCATAGTTCTATATAACATAGATTGCTCCCCCTAAATATGTGCATGGAGATGACCACATATTTTGGCCTTAAATGCCAATTGCACATAAATTAGGTTAATGAGAACATATCTATATCATACAAAACGTGAAGTGCATTATGTCATAGTATTAGTGTGATGCTCATGACAGTTTATGCACTTATGAAAGCATGTTAAAACATCTTAAGCATTTACCCTTAAGGATTTCAAAGAGGCTTAAGGACCATCCACCTTTGGAACAAAGGCAGCTTATCCTCGTTACAAGGTTAAGCTTTAAGCTCTTTGACAATAAAATCACTTCATCTAGTTTTAACAAAGATGCATTAATGCGGGAGTGAGATTTTTGAGAAGTTAAACTAGGTATGAAGCAGGGTTAATGCATGGACATGCTTTCCCTTGCTTTTATACAAGATATGCAAAGAATGTATATAAGAGGAAGATTTAGGTACAAGTTTAAATGAACGGAGATAGTTTTACCCTTTTGTACCTTCACATAGAGACGCTCTCTTCATTATGCTTTGTCCTCAGTCTTAGCTGCTTAAGACCTATACTCAAGACAATATATGGAAATATTTTGCACAAGAGAGAGTTTTACAACTAGTGATTCTTCTCCAAGTCATTGTTAGCATATATCAAATGGATCATAAATAGCATAAATGTATCATGAATTCTCCTTTTAACTTAGTGCATATCAAGAGAGATATCGATTGATAGTATATACGGCACTAAGAAACATAAGTGTTAATTGAAGTTATTCAATGATCAAACAAATAACAGATGTGATCAAAAGAACAACATATGCATTAGATTATCAGTTAAGCTTAGAATAGGAGAATCCAACAAATATGCTACTTTAGAGTGAAGAATAAGAATTGAAAAATAGTAGCATACTTCATGAGAAACTCATTCTCATGCAAGAGACTATATGAAATTATTAAGATAAAGCGATAGTCTCAACATAATCAAGATATAGAAAGAAGGCTCCCCTAAAGACATGCATCAAGAATTTAAATGAATTAAATGGATGTATTTACTTTAAAGACAAATAGGGAGAAGCATTATACATCTTGATCAAGGCTCATAAAATTTGCAATAAACAACTTAGGCCTGGTATTCTCACAATGAAAAAGGTTTAGAATGCTTACAACCACACCATTGATTGTTTTGAGGATCTTATTATCCAAGTGGATGTTGTTGTTCTTGATGTCCTTCTCTTTCTTGTGAGTGTCCTCCCTTTGTAGTTGTTTCTTTTTCCTTTCAGACTTATTGAAAATACTCAAGAAAGATGTTAATAGCACAAGGGAGTATATGATGATGGATGATTTCTTTAGATAGGAAATAAAAACAATTCATCATCCATAAGTCACATAGATATGAAGTAAAATCCTTAACATTAGTGCATTTCACTGGGAAAGAGGAATATGCACCTTTTAAACATTTTGATTAATCATTGGAATTTTACTTCTTCATATTGAATTTAGTAATCATTACTTAGAAGCAAATCAATATGATAACATATATATAGCAAAGGCATGGATTGGATTCTAATGGACAAGTGCATTTAAAGAATGAGATTGAATGCACACCTAGTTAATTTAAGTTCAATTAAAGAATCTATTCTTCACATGGATAGAATATCATAATTTAGAGTAAATAACCAATGATGGGAAAAAGAGTTCACATACCTTTGCTTTTACCTTTCTTCCTTTGGGTGAAGAGCAACCCTTGAGGCTTGTGCACTTTCTCTTTTGTAGATATTCATAAGTAGGCTCAAGAGATACGTTGTTAGTAACACAAGCACTAGTTTCCATTTTTGTAATCATTTTTGATAGGGAATGAATGAAAACATAGATTACTAAAACATGGAAACTTCATAGCATGAACTAGATTATCCGTAGATGATGTTATGCTTAATTTTAACTCATAAAACAAGCATAAATAATCCTTTAAGATTATGGGAATAAATCTAATTCATGATATGGAAAGCGATAAATGTGAAAGAATCATATCCAATTTAAGCAAGTAGAAACACATCACAAATTATTGGATTGATTTTTCTTTTCATGTTAGATTACGCATTTCTAAAGAGAAACTTATTCTCTACAAGTAACCCACTTACTTAGATAAAATCATTAGTCTCACTATTCTAGTTATAGAGAGAGTTTTCCTTTTATAAGTGTCCTAAGGATTTGAATTCCTTACATGACACCTTATTCTTTTAAGAACAAGAAATATCTCTCTATATCTAGAATCATGGAAATAATAGAATGACTTAGCGAAAAACATGCCATGAGATACTTGCAACATTTTAAAGCATGTAGATTGCCATAGTATGGAAATGATGAGTATGCAATCTACCATATGAGAGGAAATTCTTCAAAGAATGGTAATATAAATTTAAAGATATTTAAAGTGCTTCATTTTTCTATGTGACTACACAAGACACATGAGAAATGATAATTTTAAAATACTTGCGCTTAAAAGCATAGAAGTTACCATCCTTTGAATTTCCTCCATGTTGTAGGCCTTGAATTTTCGCACATGAGAATTCTTCATTTCCTACAACATTAATATCTTTCTCGAGATGATATGAGTTTTAGATATAATAAATTGAAATAACTTTGGGTCAATCTTGGATATGTAGATTATTGAAGATTGATAGCTTGAGTTAATAAGAATTGAATGGACTCTCTCAAGCACCCCGAAGCTTCATATCATCTCCTTCTCCTGCAAAGCTTGTCAAGCATATTTTGGTACCCATCGCTTGATGGGTCCATCATGGTTAGTCAACAAATATCTAGGAACCCAAACGTCCTTTGTGTTAGCACTAGGTAAACTCATTACCTTTCTAGCACAAGTTGCAATTTTGGGTTGCCTAGTTATATGAGAAATAATTGACAAACTAGGAGTGGGAGTGTTACCAATGGGACAATCTTTGCATTGATGTCCCTTCTTCCGGCATATGTAGCATAGGCGATCTTCAAGCCTTGAAGATTTCTTCCTTACTTGTTTCTTGCTTGCTACATGGTTAGTGAATATTTTCTTTTCTAACATTATGTCTTTTTGTTTTAAATGGGGACAAGATCTAAATAAGTGTCCCTTCTTGGAGCATTTAAAACAAACTTTATCATCCTTGTTAATAATCAAGTCATTTTTAATATAGGGACATGAACTAATCGAGTGCCCCTTTTTAAAGCATTCACTACACTTCTTACTTATCTTAGTGTGAAGTGTGACTTGATTATTACCTTGGATGTTACCTTTTATGGAGGCGTGGTTGAGGCTTTTGGAAGAGGTATTGATTTTCTTCTTTTGTTCCTTACTCTTGGCAATCCTCAAGTCCTTGACATTTTCTTCAAGGGATTTAGTGCATGCCACGGTTGTTCCCGTCTCAAGCTTCTTCACCATGTGATCACGGTTATCTTGAGAAGGTTGAGCAATGCACTTCCCTTTTAGTTGTGTCAAGCTCATTTTTAGCCTCTCATTTTCTTCTTTGAGCTTTTGATATGTCATCATTTGTTCCTGCAAATTCTAGCTCAAAGGAAGATTTGCTTGTCGACGCACAACAAGCATTAGCACATGATAATGTAGTTTCAATTTGAATACATGTGCATGAGTGAGGTTGTTGGGATTTTAAGTTTTCTGTCACAACCTCATGAGCCAAATTCAATATGATATGATCATCCATGAGATTTTCATGAGAACATAGGAGCATATCATATTTTTCTTGAAAAGCTAGATTTTTATCTTTTAGCTTTTCTATTTGGTCCTTAAGCAAGGCATTCCTATTTACTAATTGAGCGATACAATGTAAAGCGTTATCTTGCTCAATTGAAATAGTTTCATACCTTTGGACCAAATCAACATGAGAGCACTTTAGCTCCTCATGTTCTTTAGTCAACTCGTCAAAGTATTGTATTTTCATGGAGAGAACATTTTCTGGCATTTGACGAGCTTCGCTTTGCTCTCTAGCTCTTTCTAGAAGTTTGAGCATGACTGCCTTATCTTCTTGGCTTAGGCGAGCGTAGAGTAGCATGAAGCTTCTTTCATCCTCCTCATCCTCATTTGTGCTTCCGCTATCATTTTCATTAGCCACACAACATATGTGGGAATCGAAATGGGAAGACAAACCTTTTGGAGAGGTGGATTCATCGTTTGGTCTCCATCATTCATTTTCTTCTTCTTCCTTGCAAGGGTTAGTATCACAAAGACCAAAGGAAGTAGAAGCACAGAGTGAACTATCATGTTTGGACTCATCAAATTTGCTTTTAATTCTAGTCCAAATATCATGCACATCACAAATAGGTTTATCATATTTTATTATGAAGGCACGATAATCTTCTTCGCTAAGGGATTTACTTAAGATGTCATAAGCTTGATAGTTTAAGCGTATACATCTAAGATCTTCATCGGTGGCATTTTCCCTAGCATAGTTAGAAGGAATGATACTCTTGTTTAAAATTTGTTCTAATTGTGGATCAATGGTTCTAAAAGCATTTATCACCCTAGTAGACCATGAAACATAATTAGAGCAATCGGGAAGTAATATCTCAAGAGTTACCTCCTTCGGAGTTGACTTCTTGTTCTTTTGGGATCTTCTTCGAGCCATCACTTCGAGTTGTAAGACTCAATATGAAGTGCCTAGCTCTGATACCAATTGAAAGTCGCCTAGAGGGGGGTGAATAGGCGAAACCTGAAAATTAAACTTTACACCCCACCTAGATCCCTTGATTAGTGGTTAGAACAAGATATACAATTATCGGAGTACAAAACTAAGTCCTTTGCTTGTAAAAGAGTATTGCTTAAATAATGCGGAATTGATAAATCAATACTACTAATAAGTCTATGATAATAAAACAAGAGGGCTTAGATAAGAAGAGCAATAACCCAAGTTCTTTCTTGCAAGGTGTTACTCAACTAAATGAGAATTTAACTTAAAGCAACACCAAATAATGTTACCAAAGAATAGTGCAAGAAAACTTAGAAAGGGAAAGAACAAACAAATCACAAGCAATAAGCACACAAGACATGGGTGATTTGTTTTACCGAGGTTCGGCCCTTGAAGGCCTAGTCCCCGTTGAGGAGTCCACTAAGGACGGGTCTCTTTCAACCCTTTTCCTCTCTCCACCGATCACGCAAGACCGGCGAGCTCTTCTTCTTCTCAAGGATCACTTAAGGCCCCACAAGGACCACCACACTCTTTGGTGTCTCTTGCTAGCTTTACAAGCCTCCAAAACTTTGGAGGAAGTTCAATGGGAGCCAAAACTCCACGAGCAAATGAACACAAAGATGTAGTACACACTACCTCTCAATGAATCTCAAAAGGCACTAGAGCTAAATCACACGAGAGGCTTTCTTTCGCTTGCTCTCGCTTTTGTGGCACTTGTGTGGGTTGTAGTGGTCTAAATCTTGTGTATAGGATGGATCAATGAATATATGTGGTTGGGAGGGCTTGAGTATGTCAACTAGATGACTAGGAATGTTGCTTGGGCTCCCACTTCTTGAAGTGGCCAGTTGGGGTGGTATTTATAGCCACCAACCAAAATGTAGCCGTTGGAGAAGACTGCTGGCGATGGGCGCACCGGACAGTGTCCGGTGCACCGCCACATCATCCTCTTTGATAGGGTTGGAGCTGGTCGACCGTTGGAGGCTTTGTCCTCATGTGGCATCGGACAGTCCTGTGCGACACCGGACAGTCCGGTGCCCCTCTGACCAACTGCTCTGACTTCTATCGCGTTCACTGTGCTGCACTGTTCATTGTCAGAGTCGACCGTTGCGCGCAGATAACCGTTGCTCCGCTGGCGCACCGGACAGTCCGGTGGCCCACCGGACAGTCCGGACAATTATAGCGGAGCTGCGCCTGGGAAACCCGAAGGTGAAGAGTTTGAAGTCGATCCTCCCTGGTGCACCGGACACTGTCCAGTGGCACACCGGACAGTCCGGTGCGCCAGACCAGGAAGCACTTCGGTTTCCTATGCTCCTTTCTTCTTGAACCCTTTTAATCTTTGTATTGGTTTTGAGTTGAACCTTTGGCACCTGTAGAACATATACTCTAGAGCAAACTAGTTAGTCCAATTATTTATGTTGGGCATTTCAACAACCAAAATCATTTAGGAAAAGGTTTAAAGCCTATTTCCCTTTCAGATACTAATTTTTGGAAAAAAAACTTTTCTTTAAGATATACCAATTTAAATTGGTGTGGTGGTGCGGTCCTTTTGCTTTGGGCTAATACTCTCTCCCCCTTTGGCATTAATCGCCAAAAACAGAGTCTTTAGAGCCCTTTTTAAATTATCTCCCCCTTTGGCAAACAATATATGAGTGAAGGATTATACCAAAGTTGGAGAGCGATGCAGAGTGACGGCGAAGGATAAATAATACGATGGAGTGGAGTGGAAGCCTTGTCTTCGCCGAGGACTCCATTTCCCTTTCAATCTATGACTTAGCATGAAATGCACTTGAAAAACACATTAGTCATAGCAAATGAAAGAGAGATGATCAAAGGTATATAAATGAGCTATGTGAGCAAAGTATCAATCAAAATTCCTAAAATAAAGAATGTTTAGCTCATGCCTAAGTTTGGTAAAAGTTTTCTCATCTAATGGCTTGGTAAAGATATCGGCTAATTGTTCTTTGGTGCTAACATATGCAATATTGATATCCCCCCTTTGTTGATGATCCCTCAAAAAGTGATACCGAATGGCTATGTGCTTAGTGCGGCTGTGCTCAATGGGATTATCCGCCATGCGGATTGCACTCTCATTATCACATAGGAGAGGGACTTTGGTTAATTTGTAGCCATAGTACCTAAGGGTTTGCCTCATCCAAAGCAATTGCGCGTAACAATGGCCTGTGGCAATATACTCGGCTTCGGTGGTAGAAAGAGCTACTGAATTTTGTTTCTTTAAAGCCCAAGACACCAGGGATCTTCCCAAGAACTGACAAGTCCGTGATGTGCTCTTTCTATCAATTTTACACCCTGCCCAATCAGCATCTGAATAACCTATTAAATCAAAGGTGGATCCCTTGGCGTACCAAAGACCAAACTTAGGTGTTTGAACTAAATATCTCAAGATTCTTTTCACGGCCCTAAGGTGAACTTCCTTAGGATCGGCTTGGAATCTTGCACACATGCATACGGAAAGCATAATATACGGTCGAGATGCACATAAATAGAGTAAAGATCCTATCATCGACCGGTATACCTTTTGATCTACGGATTTACCTTCCGTGTCGAGGTCGAGATGCCCATTGGTTCCCATGGGTGTCTTGATGGGCTTGGCATCCTTCATTCCAAACTTGGTGAGTATGTCTTGAATGTACTTCGTTTGGCTGATGAAGGTGCCCTCTTGGAGTTGCTTCACTTGAAATCCTAGAAAATACTTCAACTCTCCCACCATAGACATCTCGAATTTTTGAATCATAATCCTACTAAACTCTTCACATGTAGATTTGTTAGTAGACCCAAATATGATATCATCAACATAAATTTCGCATACAAACAAATCATTTTCAATAGTTTTAGTAAAGAGAGTAGGATCGGCTTTACCGACTTTGAAGCCATTAGTGATAAGAAAATCTCTTAGGCATTCATACCATGCTCTTGGGGCTTGCTTGAGCCCATAAAGCGCCTTAGAGAGTTTATACACATGGTTAGGGTACTCACTATCTTCAAAGTCGGGAGGTTGCTCAACATAGACCTCTTCCTTGATTGGTCCATTAAGGAAGGCACTTTTCACGTCCATTTGGTAAAGCTTAAAGCCATGGTAAGTAGCATAGGCAAGTAATATGTGAATTGACTCAAGCCTAGCTATGGGTGCATAGGTTTCACCGAAATCCAAACCTTCGACTTGTGAATATCCTTTGGCCACAAGTCGGGCTTTGTTCCTTGTCACCACACCATGCTCATCTTTCTTGTTGTGGAAGACCCACTTGGTTCCTACAACATTTTGGTTAGGACGTGGAACTAAATGACATACCTCATTCCTTGTGAAGTTGTTGAGTTCCTCTTGCATTGCCAACACCCAATTCGAATCTCTTAATGCGTCTTCCACTCTGTATGGCTCAATAGAAGACACAAAAGAGTAATGTTCACAAAAATGAGCAACACGAGATCGAGTAGTTACCCCCTTATGAATATCGCCGAGGATGGAGTTCACCGGGTGATCTCGTTGTATCGCTTGGTGGACTCTTGGGTGTGGCGGTCTTGGACCCTCATCATCTTCCTTGTCTTGATCATTGACATCTCCCCCTTGATCATTGTCCTCCTCTTGAGGTGGCTCATCTTCTTGATCTTCATTTTCATCCTCTTGAGCTTGATCCTCGTCTTGGGTTGGTGGAGATGCTTGAATTGAAGATGATGGTTGATCTTGTGCATGTGGAGGCTCCTCGGATTCCTTAGGACACACATCCCCAATGGACATGTTCCTTAGCATGACGCACGGGGCCTCTTCATCATCTAGTTCATCAAGATCAACTTGCTCTACTTGAGAGCCGTTAGTCTCATGAAACACAATGTCACAAGAAACTTCAACTAGTCCAATGGACTTGTTAAAGACTCTATATGCCCTTGTGTTTGAATCATAACCAAGTAAAAAGCCTTCTATAGCCTTAGGAGCAAATTTAGATTTTCTACCTGTTTTAACAAGAATAAAACATTTGCTACCAAAGACTCTAAAATATGAAACATTGGACTTTAACCGGTGAGGAGTTCATAGGATGTCTTCTTGAGGATTCGGTGAAGGTAGAGACGGTTGATGGCGTAGCAAGCGGTGTTGATTGCTTCCGCCCAAAACCGGTCCGAAGTCTTGTACTCATCAAGCATGGTCCTCGCCATGTCAAGTAGAGTTCTATTCTTCCTCTCTACTACACCATTTTGTTGTGGTGTGTAGGGAGAAGAGAACTCATGCTTGATGCCCTCGTCCTCAAGAAAGCCTTCCATTTGAGAGTTCTTGAACTCCGTTCCATTGTCGCTTCTAATCTTTTTGATCCTTAAGCCGAACTCGTTTTGAGCCCGTCTCAAGAATCCTTTTAAGATCTCTTGGGTTTGTGATTTTTCCTGCAAAAAGAACACCCAAGTGAAGCGAGAATAGTCATCCACAATTACAAGACAATACTTACTCTTGCTGATGCTTATGTAAGCTATCGGGCCGAATAGGTCCATGTGGAGTAGTTCAAGCGGCCTGTCGGTCGTCATGATGTTCTTGTGTGGATGGTGAACACCAACTTGCTTCCCTGCTTGACATGCGCTACAAACCCTGTCTTTCTCAAAATGAACATTGGTTAGTCCCAAAATGTGTTCTCCCTTTAGAAGCTTGTGAAGATTCTTTATCCCAACGTGGGCTAGTCGGCGGTGCCAGAGCCAACCCATGTTAGTCTTAGCAAGTATCGAGTTCAGCTCTATTAAAATCAACTAAGTATAGTTGACCCTCTAATACTCCCTTAAATGCCACTGAATCATCACTTCTTCTAAAGACAGTAACACCTATACCCGTAAAAAGACAATTGTAGCCCATTTTGCATAATTGAGAAACAGAAAGCAAGTTATAATCTAAAGAATCTACAAGAAAAACATTGGAAATAGAATGGTCAGGTGATATAGCAATTTTACCAAGTCCTTTGACCAAACCTTGATTTCCATCCCCGAATGTGATAGCTCGTTGGGGATCATTGAGAGCACCTAGAGGGGGGGGGTGAATAGGTGATCCTGTGAAAACTTAAAACTTACGCCACAAAAACTTGTTAAGTGTTAGCACAATAATTGCCAAGTGGCTAAGAGAAGTCTCAACAAAACACAATACCACAAGAGATCAAGCACAGAGGTGACACAGTGGTTTATCCCGTGGTTCGGCCAAGACCAACGCTTGCCTACTCCACGTTGTGGCGTCCCAACGGACGAGGGTTGCAATCAACCCCTCTCAAGCGGTCCAAAGACCCACTTGAATACCACGGTGTTTTGTTTTGCCTTTCACTATCCCGTTTGCAAGGAATCTCCACAAATTGGAGTCTCTTGCCCTTACAAGTATATGATCACAAAAAGCACAGAGTAAGGGAGGGAAGCAACACACACAAATCCACAGCGAAACGCGCACACACACGGCCAAGAATCGAGCTCACAAGAGTATCACAAAGTTCTCACTAGAACGGAGCTCGAAACACTTAGAATGACAACAGAATGCGCAAAGATTGCTTGTGGGTGATCAGGAATGCTCAAAGGTTGCTTGTGTGTCTCCTCCATGCGCCTAGGGGCCCCTTTTATAGCCCCAAGGCAGCTAGGAGCCGTTGAGAGCAAATCCGGAAGGCCATCCTTGCCTTCTGTCGTCGGGGGCACCGGACAGTCCGGTGCCCGATTTGTTTCCTTAAACAGCGAAGCCGACCGTTGCAGACCGTTGGCAGATCTGGCGCCGTTGGCGCACCGGACATGTCCGGTGCACACCGGACAGTCCGGTGCCGTCTTCCGACCGTTGGCTCGGCCACGTGTCCCGCGTAGATTGCGCGGCCGACCGTTGGCCCCGCCGACCGTTGGCTCACCGGACAGTCCGGTGCACACCGGACAGTCCGGTGAATTTTAGCCGTACGCCGTCGGCGAATTCCCGAGAGCGGCCTGTTCGCGCCGAGTCAGCCTGGCGCACCGGACACTGTCCGGTGCACACCGGACAGTCCGGTGCTCCAGACCGAACTGACTCTTGGCTGTACACAGCCAAGTCTTTTTCTCTTCTTCTTCTTTCTGTTTCTAACACTTAGACAAATATATTAGTACACAAAACCAATGTACTAAGGCTTAGAAACATACCTTTACTTCATGATTTGCACCTTGTTCATCCATGTACATAAATTCACAATTAAGCACATGTGTTGGCACTCAATCACCAAAATACTTAGAAATGGCCCAAGGGCACATTTCCCTTTCAATCTCCCCCTTTTTGGTGATTTATGCCAACACAACATAAAGCAACTAGAACAAGTGCAAACTTACTTCAAATAAAACTTAAATTTATTTTGAATCAATTTTGGCATATATGGATCATCCTTTGCCACCACTTGGTTTGTTTTTGCAAATCAAACTCAAATCTCTATCTCTAAGTCAAACACACATGTTAAAGCATAAAGAGAGTCATTCCAAAAGAGATTGATCAAAGATTTCAAAAACTCCCCCTTTTTCCCATAATTAACTACTTCTCCCCACTAGAAGCCAAAAGAGACAATAAAAGAGTTTTGACAAACCAAAAGCTCTACTCTACTATTTTCAAATTTCTCAAGTGGTAGCTGATTCATTTATCGCTTTGGCCTTTATTTTCTCCCCCTTTGGCATCAAGCACCAAAACGGGATAAATCTTGGCCCTTTAACCCCATTGCCTCACCAAAATCTTCAATTAAGAGCAAATGGCAATAAGAGTTTATGAGATGAACTTGGAATTAGTTACCCTCTCATCGGAGTGCAGTGGAAGTCTTTCATGGTCCAAGTCCACCTTTTCCCTTTCAATTCTCCTTTGAGACTAAATCAAGCAAACTCAAGCATATGGTTAGTCTCAAAGGGTCAAGTTGTAACACCTCTCCCCCTAAACATGTGCATCACTTTGCAACGGACTTGTGAGGTCCAGGGAGTGTATGTACAACTTGAGCACCACAATAAGCAACAAAATGCAGAATGATCAAGGGCATAAACACATGTATGCTACATTTCAATCCAAGTTCCGCGAATCTAAGACATTTAGCTCACTACGCAACCTGCAAAAGGTCTTCTCATCTAGAGGCTTGGTGAAGATATCGGCTAGCTGATTTTCGGTGCTAACATAAAACACTTCGATATCTCCCTTTTGCTGGTGGTCTCTCAAAAAGTGATGCCGGATGTCTATGTGCTTTGTGCGGCTGTGCTCAACAGGATTTTCCGCTATTCGGATAGCACTCTCATTGTCACATAGGAGTGGGACTTTGCTCAGATTGTAGCCAAAGTCCCGGAGGGTTTGCCTCATCCAAAGTAGTTGCGCGCAACACTGTCCTGCGGCAACATACTCGGCCTCAGCGGTGGATAGGGCAACGGAGGTTTGTTTCTTAGAGTTCCATGACACCAGGGACCTTCCTAGGAATTGGCACGTCCCCGATGTACTCTTCCTATCGACCTTACATCCAGCATAGTCGGAATCTGAGTACCCAATCAAGTCAAAGTTAGACCCCTTTGGATACCAGATCCCGAAGCAAGGCGTAGCGACTAAATATCTAAGAATTCGCTTCACCGCCACCAAGTGACACTCCTTAGGATCGGATTGAAATCTAGCACACATGCATACGCTAAGCATAATATCCGGTCTACTAGCACATAAATAAAGTAAAGACCCTATCATTGACCGGTATGCTTTTTGATCAACGGACTTACCTCCTTTGTTGAGGTCGGTGTGTCCGTCGGTTCCCATCGGAGTCTTTGCGGGCTTGGCGTCCTTCATCCCAAACCGCTTTAGCAGATCTTGCGTGTACTTCGTTTGGGAGATGAAGGTACCGTCCTTGAGTTGCTTCACTTGGAACCCAAGGAAGTAGTTCAACTCGCCCATCATCGACATCTCGAATTTCTGCGTCATCACCCTGCTAAACTCTTCACAAGACTTTTGGTTAGTAGAACCAAATATTATGTCATCGACATAAATTTGGCACACAAACAAATCACCATCACAAGTCTTAGTGAAAAGAGTTGGATCGGCTTTCCCAACCTTGAAAGCATTAGCAATTAAGAAATCTCTAAGGCATTCATACCATGCTCTTGGGGCTTGTTTAAGTCCATAGAGCGCCTTAGAGAGCTTACACACGTGGTCGGGGTACCGCTCATCCTCGAAGCCAGGGGGTTGCTCTACGTACACCTCCTCCTTTATTGGTCCGTTGAGGAAGGCGCTCTTCACATCCATTTGGTACAACCTGAAAGAATGGTGAGCGGCATATGCTAACAAGATACGAATGGACTCTAGCCTAGCCATAGGAGCAAAAGTCTCCTCAAAGTCCAAACCTGCGACTTGGGCATAACCTTTTGCCACAAGTCGAGCCTTGTTCCTCGTCACCACCCCGTGCTCGTCTTGTTTGTTGCGGAACACCCACTTGGTTCCCACGACATTTTGCTTGGGACGAGGCACCAGCGTCCAAACTTCATTGCGCTTGAAGTTGTTAAGTTCCTCCTGCATGGCCAACACCCAATCCGGATCTAGCAAGGCCTCCTCTACCCTGAAAGGCTCAATAGAGGAGACAAAAGAGTAATGTTCACAAAAATTAACTAATCGAGACCGAGTAGTTACTCCCTTGCTAATGTCACCCAGAATTTGGTCGACGGGATGATCCCTTTGAATCATCGCTCGAACTTGGGTTGGAGGTGCCGGTTGCGCTTCTTCCTCCATCACATGATCATCTTGTGCTCCCCCTTGATCACACGCCTCCTGTTGATGAATCTGTTCATCGTCTTGAGTTGGGGGATGCACCGTTGTTGAGGAAGAAGGTTGATCTCGTTCATCTTTTTCCTGTGGCCGTACTTCTCCAATCGCCATGGTTCGTATAGCGGCCGTCGGAACATCTTCTTCATCTACATCATCACAATCAACAACTTGCTCTCTTGGAGAGCCATTAGTCTCATCAAATACAACGTCGCTAGAGACTTCAACCAAACCCGATGATTTGTTGAAGACCCTATACGCCTTTGTATTTGAATCATAACCTAATAAAAACCCTTCTACAGCTTTGGGAGCAAACTTAGAATTTCTACCCTTCTTCACTAGAATGTAGCACTTGCTCCCAAAAACACGAAAGTAAGATACATTGGGTTTGTTACCGGTTAGTAGCTCATATGACGTCTTCTTGAGGAGGCGGTGAAGGTAGACCCTGTTGATGACGTGGCAAGCCGTGTTCACGGCTTCCGACCAAAAGCACTCGGGGGTCTTGAACTCTCCAAGCATCGTCCTCGCCATATCGATTAGCGTCCTGTTCTTCCTCTCTACCACACCATTTTGCTGTGGTGTGTAGGGAGCGGAGAACTCGTGCTTGATCCCTTCCTCCTCAAGAAACTCCTCCACTTGAATGTTCTTGAACTCGGACCCGTTGTCGCTCCTTATCTTCTTCACCTTGAGCTCAAACTCATTTTGAGCTCTCCTGAGGAAGCGCTTGAGGGTCCCTTGGGTTTCAGACTTATCCTGCAAAAAGAACACCCAAGTGAAGCGGGAAAAATCATCAACAATAACTAAACCATACTTACTCCCTCCTATGCTTAGATAGGCGACGGGTCCGAAGAGGTCCATATGCAGCAGCTCCAGAGGTCTTGACGTGGTCATCACATTCTTGTTGTGATGTGCTCCTCCCACTTGTTTACCTGCCTGACAAGCTGCACAAGGTCTATCTTTTTCGAAATAAACATTGGTTAGACCTATCACGTGTTCTCCCTTTAGAAGCTTGTGGAGATTCTGAAAGCTCTCTTGTGAGTTTTGGTGTTTGGATGACAACTCAATTAAAGGACTAACAAGTGTACTAAGTGTTGAACAGGTGCTTAAGGTAAAGCCTACAGGGTTCAACACAAGTGAACAATTGTGATGGTCCAAGAACTGGATTATGGATACATGATGGACATCACAAGTAAGATGGACATTGCATAAAGTGAGACTCGGGTGCGAAGCTCGGAGACAACTGATCAAGCCAAGGACGGAGGCAAGAGAAGCTTCGAGGTACCAAGTGCACGGGAGAAGGTCAAGGAGGCTGAGGAACCCAAAGCCAAGGGTGAAGAAGAAGGCTTGCAAAGTCAAGGGTGATCGAGTTGAGAAGAGCTATAACACACCAAGGATCACTACATTAGGACGTGACTTACAACCAATGAGGTAACAGCTACAGTTATGTGGTGTAAGTCATAAGGCTCAAGACCAAACTCTAAGAAGGAGATCAAGGTCACTAGAAGGAGAACAAGTGTCAAAGCCAGAACTGGAAGCAGCCTAAAAGAGCTAAGTTCACCTTGATCTTTAGTTTGGGTTGTTCCTAGGTTTGGAGATGTTCTATGTGATCTTTGCAGGATGTTGGAGCCAAGAAATGTCAATCTAGATCAAGTCAAGCAGACTTGATGATTTATGAGTCCAACATCGAAGCTCATGCATGTGAAATGCTATAGATGTAATAATTAAGAGAAGGTATGTTTCTAGACTTAGTACATTGGTTTTGTGTACTAATATATTTGTCTAAGTGTTAGAAACAGAAAGAAGAAGAAGAAAGAAGAGGAGAAAATGACTTGGCTGTGTGCTGCCAAGTCTCAGCTCGGACTGGAGCACCGGACTGTCCGGTGTGCACCGGACAGTGTCCGGTGCGCCAGGCTGCCTCGACTCGAACTGGCCGCTCTCGGGAATTCGCCGACGGCGTACGGCTAAAATTCACCGGACTGTCCGGTGTGCACCGGACTGTCCGGTGAGCCAACGGTCGGCCAGGGCCAACGGTCGGCCGCGCAATCCGCGCGGGACACGTGGCCGAGCCAACGGTCGGAAGACGGCACCGGACTGTCCGGTGTGCACCGGACTGTCCGGTGCGCCAACGGCTCGCAGATCTACGGCAGTCTTCCAACGGTCGGAAGCGCCAGAAAAGGAAACAAATCGGGCACCGGACAATGTCCGGTGTGCACCGGACTGTCCGGTGCCCTCGACGACAGAAGGCAAGGTTGGCCTTCCAGAATTGCTTCCAACGGCTCCTAGGCTCCTTGTGCCTATAAAAGGGACCCCTAGGCGCCTCCAGCAGAATAGAAGTGCAGCCAACAAGTGTAGACATCACTCGGATCAATTCTCGCTCTCCCTCTTGTGTGTAACTCTATAGTTTGTGTAGAAGGCACAGCTATAAGCCTTCAGAGAGAGGAGTAGTGCTGCTAAGAGCTAGAGCAAGGTCTTGAGCGTATCGTTACTCTGCTGGGGTGCTGCCAAGAAGTTTGTAAGCAGCCGCGGTTCTGTTGTAACCCCACTCAATAGTGAAAGGCTCTATCTGTCATTCTGACAGATCTGAGCAAACGGAGGAAGGAGTTGAAATAGACTCCAAGCCCAGGTGTGGCTAACTCCAACGAGGACTAGGCAAGCATTTCAGGCTTGGCCGAACCTCGGGATAAATCCTTGCGTCTGTGTGCTCTGTTCTGTATTGTATCCTGACTCTCTATCTTACTCGTCTTTATATCTGCACTTCAATACTTATCTGTGGTATAAGCTTTATTTGAAGTGCAGGACATTTTTGAGACAGGATCTCTGATTCCGCTGCAACCTACTCGAAGAGTCTTCTCACTCCACTGCGTACTAAGTCTTCGAGTAGAGTAAGAATTTAAGTTTTAAAGTAATAAGTTTTATTCGCCTATTCACCCCCCCCCCTCTAGGCGACATCCAGATCCTGTTCCCGGGTCAAAGGGAACTTTCAATTGGTATCGGAGCTAGGCCTCTCCAGTGTGGGCTTAGCCGTCCGGAGATAACGATGTCGTCACAAGAGGTAATTGTAGAACTTCTTTTAGGCGATGGTTCTAATTACAAATCTTGGTCTGTCTCTATTTACAAAGCTTTCATGAATATTGATCCTGATTTGAGACAGATCTTTAGTAGAAGTATTTTTCCATCTGATATTAGTAAAAATCCCTCTAATGATGAACTAAGATGTTTTTCTCTCAATCACCGTGCTTGCAGCATCTTAGTTGATTCTCTTTCTAGAGGTGCCTATTTTGCCATCATGAGTAGTGATAGTGATCTATTTGTTGATGCTCATGATTTATGGAATAGGATTAAAGAAAAATTTTTTGTGGCAAACTGTGATGCTCCTACTCCCTATATTACTTGTGTTACTAACCATTCAAAGGGAGAAGAACAAGAACGATGGCGCCCAAACGATGAATCCACCTCATCGACAGGTTTGTCTTCCACTAGTTATAAATGTCTTATTGCTAACAATGATAGTGGAGACGAAAGCGATGATGAGGAGGAATATGAGGATGATAGCGAGGATGAGTCTTCATCACCACAAGGTACATTTTCCTGTATTGCTTCCACTAATAATAATGACAGGGAAAATGAGACCGGTGATGTGGAAGAAGAGGAGATTCGCCGGTTCTACACCAATCTCAACAAAGAAGACAAAGTGCTCTTGGTTAAGTTGTTGAGTAGGAACAAGGAACAAGGCGAGACGCTTCTCAGGCTAGAGGAGACTCTCATCAAAACCAACGACAGCCTAGAGAAGATGACCAAAGAACATGAGGAGCTAAAGTGCTCTCATGATAATTTGGTCCAACGATATGAATCTATTTTATTTGAGCAAAGAAATAATCATGATGTATTATCTGATGTTGCTCAACTTAAAACTGAGAATTCTATGCTTAAGAGTCAAGTAGAAATGATAAATTTAGAAAAACTTGCTCTAAGTGAAAAATATGATATGCTATCTTATTCTCATAATGAATTAGTTGATGACCATATCATGCTTAATGTTGCTCATGAGGTTGTAATTTCAAACTTAAATTCATGTGAACCTCATTCTTGCACATGTGCACATTTAGATAACATATCACCATGTGCTAACCCCTGTTGCTCAAAAGAAAGCAAATTTTTGAATGAGCATCAAGCTGCAGGATCAAAAGAAAGGGACAAGAAAGCAAAGCAACTAAGGAGAAGACGCATTGCTCAACCTCCTCAAGATATCCACGGACGCGTGGTGAAGAAGCTTGAGACGGGAGAAACCGCAGCAAGTGTTAAACTCCATAAGAAGAATGTTCCTAAAGCAATAAATGAAGAAATCAACATGAACAAGGAAAAAGGTAAAAATTCAATTAGTCATGTTGTTTGCACTGATCATCTCTCTATGTCATCCAAGAGCAAAAAGGGAAGAGGAAAAAGGAGGTGCTTCAAGTGCAAGGAATTAGGTCACTTCATTGTGTCTTGTCCACACAAAGACAAGGATGAAGGAATGAGGAGATGCTTTGGATGCAACGATAAGGACCATATGATCACTTCATGTCCGCTCATGAAGAATCAAAGACGTGCACCCTCCAAGATGACCCTCACTAAGCAAAAAGACAAACAACAAGTGTCAAGTCAGGTTGAGCGACGCTTCTGCTACATGTGTGGTGAGCATGGTCATCTACCTAAGGTATGTAAGAAGGGTAAGGTTCCTAAACAAGTAAATTTATCTCAATCTTATTCGCTTAGGAGACCCAAATCATACACTTGTGCTAGATCAGTAATGAGATCACCTAGAACTAGCACAACTGCTATTTGGGTACCAAAGGCCCTTTTAGATGAACGTTATGGACCCATCTCGAGATGGGTACCAAACTGTGCTAACTAGACCATGCAGGTGCCTTGAGATGGACTGGAGACCATGGGAGAGCTTAAGACGGTTATCTTAAACTCTATGCTTAAGCTGTTAATTGTTTTGGTGCCTTTATTGTGAAACACTAATCCCATGTTCATCTCAAGTGAAATAAGGTGTGTAGGTCCTGAATCATTATTGGTGAATCAAGTAAAGGACCTTGATGAGAATCTAAAACCTGTTCTCCAAAGGACGGTACCCGTGTATTTTAAGTACATCATTGCAATTTAGTATTGCTCTTAAGTTGGCTTGATGTGCTACCTGTCCTTAGAGTAGTTATGCTTTATGATTGCCTGTGTTAAATGAATCATAATGATGTTTGCTTAATCATGACTGGTGTTATATAGGATATATCTTTTGAATCATTCATGGGTAGTTCTTTCATTTGTTATATCCACAACGATCAACTCTCTTGGTGTATATGGATAAACCTGTAACTTTTTGTAAGTCATGCTATGTGCAAATATGACATTTTGTTTAGTGCACGTTCACATGATCTCCCTAGTTTAGTATTGTGTGAATTTCAAATCCATGTCGTGCCCCTTTGAGCTATGAGGTGTGTGAGCAAAAGGAGTCCTGAATTGGTGATAACCAGTGCTCTCATAAAGGCAAAGGTGTGGAAAATGAAGCTATGCAATTTCATTAAATATTCTTGAAATTCCATTCATTGTGATCATAGCTATGTTCTTGTCTTTCATTGGTAATATCTTGGTTTAGGAAATTTATGCCTTTAAAATGTGTTTCTTTTGTGCATCTAAGAAACCTTCTTAATCATGACATGCTTAGATATTTCGCATTATATACTTGATTGTGTTGATCTTCAATTGGTATGTGCAATGATAATTAAATATGAAGCATGTTCAAGTTGCGTAAATATTAGACTTCCTATGAGTATTCATTTGGCTGAGGCGTGCATTGTTGAATTTAGTCAACCTTTCATTTAGCCTTAAATTTGTGTTAAGTGGTTTTACAATTGATATTCAAATTGGCATCCTTGTGTGATGACAGTGATAGAGTATGCCTTGACCAAGGTATGTTGTGATCCCCTCTAGTTCTGAGGAAGCTAGAATGTGCAAAGTGCAAGTCATTCAAATACTTGATGCACAACTTGAGGGGGAGCACACATAACTTGTGTCTTTTGAGACTAACTGTTTCTTGAGCGATCTTGTATAGTCTCTAGGTGGAAAAGAGAAGATAAGCAAGAAATGGAGCAATCAGGACTTGGGTACCTCTGTAAGTCAAGAAATTGGTATCTCAAGTTGTGAGTAATTGTATATCTTTAGATTGCTCATGCTCTATAATATCTGGTGATAATAAATGCTTATTCTTAATGCTTATTCTTAAATATCATGGAGCCATGATAATAAGTGAACTTTGCAATTGGTATCTTTAAATTGGTATCTTTCAATTGGTAGCCATAATAGTTCGCTTCAATTGACATCTTTTGATAATCATGAGAATAGAAGTCTTCGTGTGTCCAATACTATAACTTGTTCTAAGTTTGGTGTCTTAGCAACAAGGAAAGTTAGGATAAAGAATCAGGCACAAGTGTGGCGATGCTCTCGAAAGATTAACTACTTTCAAGATGGGAAGTACACTACAACATGGTAAAGGTACAAAAGGGAGTATTAATCTTTTTGCATATATGTATCTTACCTAAATGTTGATAGTGCATATGTTCAATAAGTAAGGGGGAGTCTTTGATAGTCGTTTTTTCCCCTTGACACCCTGCTGTCCCTTGACATCATCCTATGTTCTTGCACGAGTATGGTTTTTGGTGTTTGATGTCAAAGGGGGAGAATTTGTGCATTAAAGCTTATCTCAAGTTGAGAGGAAAGCTTATCCTAAGGGGTGTGTTAGTTTAAGCTTTCCTAGTGTGTCATTCATATGCTTCCTGCAGTATTATATGTGTTGCATCATATGGACTAGTGCTTCCGTTGCTATGAATTATTTGACCTCTAGAGTGTAATAGATAGTCATGTGGTTAATGGTGCTTTAAGATTGTCTTAAATTTAGTGTCTTAGTTTAAATTGGTATTAGTTTGAATTGGTATCTTAATGGTGAATAGTGGTAGGTTGATATTCCTGTGATATATCCACTAAATTGAATGGTGTTTAACTCTGATTATGTGCATTTGTGTGTTTAATTATGTGCATTTGTGTGTTATAGTATCATGGCTTGATTCTTGACACAATGCATCCTAAAAAGTGCTAAGGTGTAGAAATGTTTCGAATTGCCTAAGTATGTGCAAATTGGCATCTGAGGTCAAAACTATGTTTTTGAAGTAAGCACATATTTAGGGGGAGCATTCTATAAACTTAGAATTCAAAATTTGTGCTTCAAATCTTATTCTTATGTAAGCTTTAATTGTGTTGCCATCAATCACCAAAAAGGGGGAGATTGAAAGCTCTCTTGTGAGTTTTGGTGTTTGGATGACAACTCAATTAAAGGACTAACAAGTGTACTAAGTGTTGAACAGGTGCTTAAGGTAAAGCCTACAGGGTTCAACACAAGTGAACAATTGTGATGGTCCAAGAACTGGATTATGGATACATGATGGACATCACAAGTAAGATGGACATTGCATAAAGTGAGACTCGGGTGCGAAGCTCGGAGACAACTGATCAAGCCAAGGACGGAGGCAAGAGAAGCTTCGAGGTACCAAGTGCACGGGAGAAGGTCAAGGAGGCTGAGGAACCCAAAGCCAAGGGTGAAGAAGAAGGCTTGCAAAGTCAAGGGTGATCGAGTTGAGAAGAGCTATAACACACCAAGGATCACTACATTAGGACGTGACTTACAACCAATGAGGTAACAGCTACAGTTATGTGGTGTAAGTCATAAGGCTCAAGACCAAACTCTAAGAAGGAGATCAAGGTCACTAGAAGGAGAACAAGTGTCAAAGCCAGAACTGGAAGCAGCCTAAAAGAGCTAAGTTCACCTTGATCTTTAGTTTGGGTTGTTCCTAGGTTTGGAGATGTTCTATGTGATCTTTGCAGGATGTTGGAGCCAAGAAATGTCAATCTAGATCAAGTCAAGCAGACTTGATGATTTATGAGTCCAACATCGAAGCTCATGCATGTGAAATGCTATAGATGTAATAATTAAGAGAAGGTATGTTTCTAGACTTAGTACATTGGTTTTGTGTACTAATATATTTGTCTAAGTGTTAGAAACAGAAAGAAGAAGAAGAAAGAAGAGGAGAAAATGACTTGGCTGTGTGCTGCCAAGTCTCAGCTCGGACTGGAGCACCGGACTGTCCGGTGTGCACCGGACAGTGTCCGGTGCGCCAGGCTGCCTCGACTCGAACTGGCCGCTCTCGGGAATTCGCCGACGGCGTACGGCTAAAATTCACCGGACTGTCCGGTGTGCACCGGACTGTCCGGTGAGCCAACGGTCGGCCAGGGCCAACGGTCGGCCGCGCAATCCGCGCGGGACACGTGGCCGAGCCAACGGTCGGAAGACGGCACCGGACTGTCCGGTGTGCACCGGACTGTCCGGTGCGCCAACGGCTCGCAGATCTACGGCAGTCTTCCAACGGTCGGAAGCGCCAGAAAAGGAAACAAATCGGGCACCGGACAATGTCCGGTGTGCACCGGACTGTCCGGTGCCCTCGACGACAGAAGGCAAGGTTGGCCTTCCAGAATTGCTTCCAACGGCTCCTAGGCTCCTTGTGCCTATAAAAGGGACCCCTAGGCGCCTCCAGCAGAATAGAAGTGCAGCCAACAAGTGTAGACATCACTCGGATCAATTCTCGCTCTCCCTCTTGTGTGTAACTCTATAGTTTGTGTAGAAGGCACAGCTATAAGCCTTCAGAGAGAGGAGTAGTGCTGCTAAGAGCTAGAGCAAGGTCTTGAGCGTATCGTTACTCTGCCGGGGTGCTGCCAAGAAGTTTGTAAGCAGCCGCGGTTCTGTTGTAACCCCACTCAATAGTGAAAGGCTCTATCTGTCATTCTGACAGATCTGAGCAAACGGAGGAAGGAGTTGAAATAGACTCCAAGCCCAGGTGTGGCTAACTCCAACGAGGACTAGGCAAGCATTTCAGGCTTGGCCGAACCTCGGGATAAATCCTTGCGTCTGTGTGCTCTGTTCTGTATTGTATCCTGACTCTCTATCTTACTCGTCTTTATATCTGCACTTCAATACTTATCTGTGGTATAAGCTTTATTTGAAGTGCAGGACATTTTTGAGACAGGATCTCTGATTCCGCTGCAACCTACTCGAAGAGTCTTCTCACTCCACTGCGTACTAAGTCTTCGAGTAGAGTAAGAATTTAAGTTTTAAAGTAATAAGTTTTATTCGCCTATTCACCCCCCCCCCCCCTCTAGGCGACATCCAGATCCTGTTCCCGGGTCAAAGGGAACTTTCAGATTCTTCATCCCCACATGTGCTAAGCGGCGATGCTACAGCCAGCCCATGCAAGTCTTAGCCATTAAGCATGCATCTAGACCGGCCTCTTCTTTTGCAAAATCTACTAAGTAAAGTTTGCCGTCTAGTACACCCTTAAAAGCTAGTGAACCATCACATCTTCTAAAGACAGACACATCTACATTTGTAAATAAACAGTTGTATCCCATATTGCATAATTGGCTAACAGATAGCAAATTGTAACCAAGAGACTCTACTAAAAACACATTAGAGATTGAGTGCTCATTAGAAATTGCAATTTTACCTAACCCTTTTACCTTGCCTTGATTCCCATCACCGAATATAATTGAATCTTGGGAATCCTTATTTTTGACGTAGGAGGTGAACATCTTCTTCTCCCCCGTCATATGGTTTGTGCATCCGCTGTCGATAATCCAGCTTGAACCCCCGGATGCATAAACCTGCAAGGCAAATTTAGGCTTGGGTCTTAGGTACCCAACTCATGTTGGGTCCTGCAAGGTTAGCACAAATATCCTTAGGGACCCAAATGCAAGTTTTATCTCCCTTGCATCTTGCCCTAACTTCCTAGCAATTACCTTCTTACCCTTTCTACAAATAGCAAAGGGAGCATTGCAAGCATAATAAATGGTAGAAGGTTTGTTCACTACTTTTCTAGGAACATGAGTAAAATTTCTCCTAGGCATATGCACAATATTTCTCCTACACATATTTCTATCATGCTTATAGGAAGAACTAGAAGCAAACATGGCATGAGAATCATAAACATGTGAATCAAAATCATTATAAGTATTTCTAGCATGTCTCCTATCATTATACATAAAAGCATGGTTCTTTTTAGCATTACTAGCCATAGGGGCCTTCCCTTTCTCCTTGACGAAGATGGGAGCCTTATGGCTTGTTAAGTTCTTGGCCTCTCTCTTGAAGCCAAGACCATCCTTAATTGAGGGGTGTCTACCAACTGTGTAGGCATCCCTTGCAAATTTTATTTTATCAACTTCACTCTTGCTAGTCTTAAGTTGGGCATTAAGACTAGCCAATTCCTCATTTAATTTGGAAATTAAAACTAGGTGTTCACTACAGGCATCAACATCGAAATCCTTACACCTAGTGCAAATCATAACATGTTCTACACAAGAATTAGATTTATTTGCTACTTCTAACTTAGCATTTAAATCATTGTTAACACCTTGTAAAGTAGAAATGGTTTCATGACAAGTAGATAGTTCATAAGAAAGCATTTCATTTCTTTTCACTTCTAAAGCATATGATTTTTGTGCCTCTACAAATTTATCATGTTCATCATACAATAAATCCTCCTGCTTTTCTAAAAGCCTATCCTTTTCATTCAATGCATCAATCAATTCATTGATTTTATCTATCTTAGATCTATCTAAGCCCTTGAACAAGCATGAATAATCTATGTCATCATCATCACTAGACTCATTATCACTAGAAGAAGCATAAGTGGAGTCTTGAGTACTCACCTTCTTCTCCCTTGCCATAAGGCATGTGAGACGCTCGTTGGGGAAGAGGGAAGACTTGTTGAAGGCAGTGGCAGCGAGTCCTTCATTGTCGGAGGAGGAGGAGGAGCAATCCGAGTCCCACTCCTTTCCTAGATGTGCCTCGCCCTTTGCCTTCTTGTATTGCTTCTTCTTCTCTCTTTTGTTCCCCTTTTCCTGGTCACTTTCATTATCGGGACAGTTAGCGATAAAATGACCAAGCTTACCGCATTTGAAGCATGAGCGCTTCCCCTTTGTCTTGGTCTTGCTTGGCTGCCCCTTGCGACCATTTAGCGCCGTCTTGAATCTCTTGATGATGAGAGCCATCTCTTCATCATTGAGTCCGGCCGCCTCAATCTGTGCCACCTTGCTAGGTAGCGCCTCCTTGCTTCGTGTTGCCTTGAGAGCAAGGGGTTGCGGCTCATTGATCGGACCATTCAAGGCGTCGTCCACATACCTCGCCTCCTTGATCATCATTCGCCCGCTAACGAATTTCCCAAGAACTTCTTCGGGCGACATCTTGGTGTACCTGGGATTTTCACGTATATTGTTCACCAAATGAGGATCAAGAACTGTAAATGACCTTAGCATTAGGCGGACGACGTCGTGGTCCGTCCATCGCGTGCTCCCGTAGCTCCTTATCTTGTTGATAAGGGTCTTGAGCCGGTTGTATGTTTGCGTCGGCTCCTCGCCCCTTATCATCGCGAACCGTCCAAGCTCTCCCTCCACCAATTCCATCTTGGTGAGCAAGGTGACGTCGTTCCCCTCATGAGAAATCTTGAGGGTGTCCCAGATTTGCTTGGCGTTATCCAAGCCGCTCACTTTATGGTATTCATCCCTGCACAAGGAAGCTAGAAGAACAGTAGTAGCTTGTGCATTCTTATGAATTTGTTCATTAATGAACATGGGACTATCCGAACTATCAAAGTGCATTCCACTCTCTACAATCTCCCAAATACTAGGATGGAGAGAGAATAGGTGACTACGCATTTTGTGGCTCCAAAATCCGTAGTCCTCTCCATCAAAGTGTGGGGGCTTGCCGAGTGGAATGGAGAGCAAATGTGAATTTGAACTTTGCGGAATACGAGAGTAGTCAAAAGAAAAGTTCGAATTAACCGGTTTCCTTCTCTCGTAGTCGCTGTGGTCGTCTTTTTGGGAAGAAGTAGACTCATCGCTGTCGTAGTAGACGATCTCCTTGATGCGCCTTGTCTTCTTCTTCTTCCCTTCCTTCCGTCTTTGGCCCGAGCCGGAGTCGGTAGGCTTATCGTCCTTTGGCTCGTTGACGAAGGATTCCTTCTCTTTGTCGTTGATCACGATACCCTTCCCCTTAGGATCCATCTCTTCGGGCGGTTAGTCCCTTTGTGAAGAGAACGGCTCTGATACCAATTGAGAGCACCTAGAGGGGGGGTGAATAGGTGATCCTGTGAAAACTTAAAACTTACGCCACAAAAACTTGTTAAGTGTTAGCACAATAATTGCCAAGTGGCTAAGAGAAGTCTCAACAAAACACAATACCACAAGAGATCAAGCACAGAGGTGACACAGTGGTTTATCCCGTGGTTCGGCCAAGACCAACGCTTGCCTACTCCACGTTGTGGCGTCCCAACGGACGAGGGTTGCAATCAACCCCTCTCAAGCGGTCCAAAGACCCACTTGAATACCACGGTGTTTTGTTTTGCCTTTCACTATCCCGTTTGCAAGGAATCTCCACAAATTGGAGTCTCTTGCCCTTACAAGTATATGATCACAAAAAGCACAGAGTAAGGGAGGGAAGCAACACACACAAATCCACAGCGAAACGCGCACACACACGGCCAAGAATCGAGCTCACAAGAGTATCACAAAGTTCTCACTAGAACGGAGCTCGAAACACTTAGAATGACAACAGAATGCGCAAAGATTGCTTGTGGGTGATCAGGAATGCTCAAAGGTTGCTTGTGTGTCTCCTCCATGCGCCTAGGGGCCCCTTTTATAGCCCCAAGGCAGCTAGGAGCCGTTGAGAGCAAATCCGGAAGGCCATCCTTGCCTTCTGTCGTCGGGGGCACCGGACAGTCCGGTGCACACCGGACACTGTCCGGTGCCCGATTTGTTTCCTTAAACAGCGAAGCCGACCGTTGCAGACCGTTGGCAGATCTGGCGCCGTTGGCGCACCGGACATGTCCGGTGCACACCGGACAGTCCGGTGCCGTCTTCCGACCGTTGGCTCGGCCACGTGTCCCGCGCAGATTGCGCGGCCGACCG
The DNA here is from genome assembly GCA_029449295.1 of Zea luxurians. Lineage (NCBI taxonomy): Eukaryota > Viridiplantae > Streptophyta > Magnoliopsida > Poales > Poaceae > Zea > Zea luxurians. The sequence goes on from JAOPSE010000002.1 coordinate 215,459,956, forward strand.
TTGGCCCCGCCGACCGTTGGCTCACCGGACAGTCCGGTGCACACCGGACAGTCCGGTGAATTTTAGCCGTACGCCGTCGGCGAATTCCCGAGAGCGGCCTGTTCGCGCCGAGTCAGCCTGGCGCACCGGACACTGTCCGGTGCACACCGGACAGTCCGGTGCTCCAGACCGAACTGACTCTTGGCTGTACACAGCCAAGTCTTTTTCTCTTCTTCTTCTTTCTGTTTCTAACACTTTGACAAATATATTAGTACACAAAACCAATGTACTAAGGCTTAGAAACATACCTTTACTTCATGATTTGCACCTTGTTCATCCATGTACATAAATTCACAATTAAGCACATGTGTTGGCACTCAATCACCAAAATACTTAGAAATGGCCCAAGGGCACATTTCCCTTTCAATCATGGTTTTTCTCATAGGAGGAGAACATTCTTTTCTCCCCAGTCATGTGGTTTGTGCACCCGCTATCAATAATCCAACTTGAGCCCCCGGATGCATAAACCTACAAAACAAGTTTAGGCCTTGTTCTTAGGTACCCAAATGGTCTTGGGTCCTTTGACATTAGAAACAAGCACCTTGGGTACCCAAACACAAGTATTTGAGCCCTTGTGTTTGGCCCCAACATATTTGGCAACTATTTTGCCTAATTTGTTAGTTAAAACATATGAAACATCAAAAGTCTTAAATGAAATGTTATGATCATTTGATGCAATAGGAGATTTCTTTTTAGGCATTTTAACATGGGTAGAACGCTTAGAGCTAGAAGCCTCATTCTTATAAATAAAAGCATGGTGAGAAACAGAATGAGTCTTCTTAGCATGAATTCTCCTAATCTTATCCTCAGGAATCAGGATAACCAGTAGGATATAATATATAGCCCTCGTTATCCTGAGGCATGGGAGCTTTGCTCTTAACAAAATTAGACAATCTTTTAGGGGCATTGAGCTTGACATTGCCTCCCTGTTGGAAGCCAATACCATCCTTAATGCCAGGGTGTCTCCCACTATAAAGCATACTACGAGCAAATTTAAATTTTTCATTCTCTAATTCATGCTCGGCAATTTTAGCATCTAATTTTGCTATATGATCATTTTGTTGTTTAATCATAGCAATGTGATCATGGATAGCATCAACATTAACATCTCTACATCTAGTGCAAATAGAGATATGACTAACAGTAGATGTAGAGGGTTTGTAAGCATTTAATTCATCAATCTTAGCATGTAAAATAGCATTCTCATCTCTAAGATTGGAAATAGAAATATTGCAAACATTTAAATCTTTAGCCTTAGCAATTGATTTTTTATTCTCAATTTTAAGGCTAGAGAGTGATGCATTCAACTTGTCAATCTTAGTAATCAAACTGGCATTATCATTTGTAAGACTAACAATTGAATCATCACAAACATCTAACTTCTCAACCTTAGCAATTAATTTTGTATTTTCATTCTTAAGGTTTGAGATAATATCATGGCAAGTGCTTAGCTCACTTGTCAATTTTTCACACTTCTCTACTTCCTAAGCATAAGCATTTTTAACCTTAACATGTTTCTTGTTCTCCTTAATAAGGAAGTCCTCTTGGCTATCCAAGAGTTCATCCTTCTCATGAATAGCTCCTATCAATTCATTTAATTTTTCTTTTTGTTGCATGTTGAGGTTGGCAAAAAGGGCAAGCAAATTATCTTCATCATCACTAGAGTTATCCTCATCACTAGATGTTGCATATTTAGTGGAGGCTCTAGATTTTACCTTCTTTTTGTCGTCCTTTGCCATGAGGCACTTGTGGCCGACGTTGGGGAAGAGGAGACCCTTGTTGACGGCGATGTTTGCGGCATCCTCGTCGGAGGAGGAGTCGGTGGAGCTCTCATCGGAGTCCCACTCCCGGCATACATGGGCATCGCCACCCTTTTTCTTGTAGTATCTCTTCTTTTCCCTCCTCTTTCCCTTCTTGTCGTCGCCCCTGTCACTATCACTAAATAATGGACATTTAGCAATAAAATGACCGGGCTTAACACACTTGTAGCAAACCTTCTTGGAATGGGGTTTGTAATCTCTCCCCTTCCTTTGCTTGAGGATTTGGCGAAAGCTTTTGATGATTAGCGTCATCTCCTCATTGTCGAGCTTGGAGGCGTCGATGGGGAGCCTACTTGATGTAGACTCTTCTTTCTTCTCCTCCGTCGCTTTGAATGCGACGGGATGCACCTCGAGCGTAGAGGTGGCGCCTTGCTCGATGATTTGTTTGGAGCCTTTGATCATTAATTCAAAGCTCACAAACTTCCCTATAACCTCCTCGAGAGACATTAGCTTGTATTTAGGATCACCACAAATTAATTGAACTTGTGTAGGATTAAGAAATACAAGTGATCTTAGAATAACCTTGACCATTTCATGGTCATCCCATTTTGTGCTCCCGAGGTTGCGCACTTGGTTCACCAAGGTCTTGAGCCGGTTGTACATGGCTTGTGGCTCCTCCCCTTGGTTGAGCATGAATCGACCGAGCTCCCCCTCAATCGTCTCCCGCTTGGTGATCTTGGTCACCTCATCTCCTTCGTGTGCGGTCTTGAGCACGTCCCAAATTTCTTTGGCACTTTTCAACCCTTGCACCTTATTATACTCCTCTCGACTTAGAGAGGCGAGGAGTATAGTAAGTGCCGGATTTGGGCAACTTCGTCCGAATCATATCCTTCATCCCCTACGGATGGTACCTGTACTCCATACTCAACAACATCCCAAATGCTAGTGTGGAGTGAGGTTAGATGGTGCCTCATTTTATCACTCCACATACAATAATCTTCACCGTCAAAAACCGGTGGTTTGCCTAATGGGACGGAAAGTAATGGAGTACATTTAGAAATGCAAGGGTAGCGTAAGGGAATCGTACTAAACTTCTTGCGCTCATGGCGCTTAGAAGTGACGGACGGCGTGTCGGAGCCGGAGGTGGAAGGCGACGAAGAATCGGTCTCGTAGTAGACCACTTTCTTCATTTTCTTCTTCTTATCGCCACTCCGGTGTGACTTGACGCGGGGAGGTGATTCCTCCCTCTTCTTGTTGTCGGACTCCCCCGATGGAGCTTTCCCGTGGCTTGTAGCGGGCTTCTCGTCGGTCACCATCTCCCTTTTGGTGGATGCTCCCGACATCACTTCGAGTGGTTAGACTCTAATGAAGTACCGGGCTCTGATACCAAATGAAAGTCGCCTAGAGGGGGGTGAATAGGCAAATCTGAAATTTATAAATTTAAGCACAACTACAATCCGAGGTTAGCGTTAGAAATAAAGTCGAGTCCGAAAGAGAGGGCGAAAACAAATCACAAGCAAATGAAGAGTGTGACACGGTGATTTGTTTTACCGAGGTTTGGTTCTTGCAAACCTACTCCCCGTTGAGGTGGTCACAAAGACCGGGTCTCTTTCAACCCTTTCCCTCTCTCAAACGGTCATTTAGACCGAGTGAGCTTTTCTCCTCAATCAATTGGGACACTTAGTCCCCACAAGGACCACCACACAATTGGTGTCTCTTGCTTTGATTACAAAGATGTTGAGAATAAGAAATGGGGAAGAAGAAAAGCGATCCAAGCGCAAGAGCTCAAAGAACACGGGCAAAAACTCTCTCTTCTAGTCACTAATTGCTTTGAGTGGAATTGAGACTTGGAGAGGCTTTGATTCAATCTAATTGTGTCTTGTATTGAATGCACTAGCTTTTGTATTGAATGTGTTGGCTGAAAACTTGGATGCCTTGAAGTGTGGTGGTTGGGGGGTATTTATAGCCCCAACCACCAAAGTGGTCGTTAGGGAAGGCTGTTGTCGATGGGCGCACCGGACAGTCCAGTGCGCCACCGGACACTGTTCGGTGCGTCAGCCATGTCATCCAACCGTTAGGGTTCGACTGTTGGAGCTCTGACAGGTGGGGCCACCAGACAGTCCGGTGGTGCACCGAACAGTCACTGTTCACTGTCCGGTGCGCCTTCTGGCGCCTGCTCTGACTCTGCGTGCGCTGTCTGTGCACTGTAGCTTCACTGTTCACTTTTGTAGACGTCCGTTGACGCTGTAGCCGTTACTCCGCATAACACACCGGACAGTCCGGTGGCACACCAGACAGTCTGGTGAATTATAGCGGAGTGACATTTTCAGAAACCCAAAGCTGGCGAGTTCGGAGTTGATCTCCCTGGTGCACCGGACACTGTCCGGTGGCACACCGGACAGTCCGGTGCGCCAGACCAGGGCAGCCTTCGGTTGGTTTTGCTCCTTTTTATTTGAACCCTTTCTTGGACTTTTTACTGGTTTGTGTTAAACCTTTGGCACCTGTAGAACTTACCATCTAGAGCAAACTAGTTAGTCCAATTATTTTTGTGTTGGACAAATCAACCACCAAAATCATTTAGGAAAATGTTTGACCCTATTTCCCTTTCACCACAACACTAAGGTCACTAAGAAGCCATTCCATGATGAGAGCAAGGATAACCTTGGCTTTGAGGACCTAATTATGCTTGTCTGCCACAGGTGAGCTAAGGGCATCTCCAACAAAGTGTCCTATAAAAATGACATATAATTTAAAAATGATTATATTTTATATGATTTAGGACACCAACAAAATATTCTGCACCAACAGTAAAGCTCTAATTCTAGATTTTAGGGCAGCCCACTAGGGTATAGTATATTTGAGGCACTTGAGAGGGTGTCCTATATATTTTTGACAAAATTTACAAAATGAGGCATTGTTGGAGTTCTTGTGTAGAGCCCTATATTTTAATTTGAGGCACCAGTTTAATACATTGTTGGAGATGCTCTAAGCTCTCACAATGCTCTAAACCTCTTGCGTCAAGAGGTGCATGCCGCAATTATGCAACACCATTCTACTAGAATCCCTTAAATGGTTTGGTACCCCATCTACTTTGATTTTTGTGACTGCTCTTGCAGCTTAGCAGACATGGGGATCCTTCCCATTGCCATCTACTACAATTCAAAATTTTCATTATTCTAGCAGCATCAAATGATAATTTTAGCACCAAACAACATGCCATGTGTGTAAATTGAAAATGGAAATTTAAGATAATGTATTGAATCCAGATGACCCACATATTAGATATCCATCAGATAATGGGTATGAATACTGGATATCTATACCCGCGGATAATTTATCCGTACCCGTGGATAACAAATTATACGGCACTATACTCGTGCTCGATGGATAACTACCCACGATTATTTACTCATACCCATACCTAGTGGAGGCAATGAACGATACATGTCTTATATATCAATAAAAAACTATCTTATTTCTTAAATATTTGCCACTGGTAGTTTATTTTTGAACTAAATAGCGATAAATAAAAAAGAAACAAAAAGATTATTTACTCATACCCATACCTAGTGGGGGCAATACCCATACCTAGTGGGGGCAATGAACGATACATGTCTTATATATCAATAAAAAAACTATCTTATTTTTTAAATATTTGCCACCGGTAGTTTATTTTTGAACTAAATAGCGATAAATAAAAAAGAAACAAAAAAGAACCGAGGGAGTACTAATCTATTGGCCGCTAATTAACTAGAATACTTGGTCTTTCTATGCGCACGTGAATTCCTGTACTTGCCGTATTCAGTATTGTTGTTTACATAGTTAAATTTGAAATAGTGACTGAATAGAAAAGCTGCTCTAGACATCCTTACGTGAAATCCGTTAACGGATTCACTGTGAAGCAGAACTGGCAGGCAGGGGCGGATCTATGACGCGGTCCACCCATGCCGTGGCCAGAGCGTAGCTCTATTTGTTCAAGTGCAAAGTGATCATGATGAGAAAAAGGAGCAAAAATTCAGTAGGCCCGATCAAGATAAAAAAGAAAATAGTGAAATATAGTAGGCCCGAATTGAACTGCTAACCAACATTTGACACAGAGGATATATATTATTCATGCGCGCGCTCACACTGGGAGAAAGCGCTCTATGGTGGTCTGACGACAACATACAAGAAGCCTGCCAAGAAATACAGCACCCTGCATCCTAATTAGCAACACATGTACGTGCATGCTCTATTCCACAAGCTCTCAGGCACTGGCTGGAACGGATGCAGGGTCGATCATCCCAGCCAGAAACGCGACGAAGATGCACACCATCAGCAGGCCGATTATCGCAGCCCTGATGGCGTTCTCGCAGCTATAAGGTGATGGGATCTCTTCTTCATCCAAGTCGAAGTCCAAGTCTGTGACAGGTGACCCGTCATCAACGCTGACCAAGCGGGGCTGCTTCTTGCTCCCTTCCCCTGCCTGTATCACTGAATCATCACGAGGACTCTCACATCGCGGACAGCTGCATTTACCGCCCAGAAACGCTGGCACAGCCTGCAGGAACTCCGCCAATGCCTTCTTGTACGAATCTCCCTCAAAACGCAACTTCTGCTTTGTAGCTGGTTTCAAGACCTGTGTAGAATTTAAGCTATGAGTACCATGTGATGTTGCAATCTACCAGTAAAAAGATATTAAGTTAAACTGATCCTTCCTTTCTACAGAGCATCTTTAACTTGTAGTCAGCCTTGGTTGGTTTGTATCCTGATTAGGTTACTAATTTTGGTAAAAAAAAGTGTTGCAGGAAAATTTTGGCATCATACGGAAGTTGAAGTGGATAAATAGTGAGGTTCAAAACAGACATGCTCATGTAGGAATCAGGTACCAGTCCCACTAACCATAACTGACCAAACAAGAAGATCATGAAAAGCTAATTAGGATGTGTTTGGTTTGATGTCAAAGTAGGATGAGACGGGGGCGACACCGTCCCCTCGATTTTTTGGGATCATGCTGCCACCAAAAATTACTCTGGTATTTATCTCGTCCCCACGTGACTCTCATCCAAACACTATAGAAATTGTGGCCGCCCCCTTCCATCACTCCTTTTACATCCAACCAAACACACTATTAGTATCTTATCTATACAACATCACTAGACCATGAAAAGCCAATTAAAATATTCATCACCTAAATAAAACAGGCGAAGTGGACACACAAGACAAAACCAATAGCATTAGATGCCAAGTAGGGAGTAATGATTATCTTACTTGAAGAAATGTCTGTGCAATAACTCTGACAACTGGAGGAAGGCGGATGACAAACAATACCCCAAGACGATTCGGGTAGTTTTCTTGAACCACAGTGATAAACGACCTCATCATTTGCATTGGAAATCTGAATGGCGAAATCCCATGGCAATCCAGTAAAACGGTAATTCTTGAATCTTCTTCATTGACCAAATTTACAACACCATGGTCAATTTGAGAAACTGAATTGAAAGAAAATAGTGAGACGATAGCCACTTTTCTTGCAAACAATTAGAGGAAGCGACAGGTGAAAACAAATCTGCAGTAAGTAAAGTAGGGGACAGGAGAGCATAACAAAAGCAATATGCTAGCGTGCTAGTGCCCATTTTGTTATTCGAGTTACAGGGATCTTTATCGATTGGAGTTTCAACAGTTACAGTACAGTAAGACATCGGTTCATGGAAATGTTTTCAACTAACTTCAAACCAAAAAAGAAACAAAGAGAAGGATATGTTTTGAAAAGCACTATAATGCTAAACCGAGCCTAAGAGTTCCACTGTTAGAAGATATGTTGGTAGCAGAAAGATCTGTTGAAAGAAGCAGAATAATGCAAGCAGGAAAAACATTGCCAACCCTACATGTGACTTTGACTGCCCAGCTCTAAACTTTGAGGCCATAATGACAATATATCACATAGAGAACGATAATCATAAAAAAGAGCAGACTGTCACAAGGCCAGGTGTGAGCCTAGGGCCGAGAAGGACCAAGCGGCAATACAAGCCCAAGTGAGCCCAAGTGCCAACATGTCTGTGTTTGGGACGGACTGGACTCAGTAACTGGAGAGCATTTAGTCCTCTGGTTAGCTGAGTTGAGGGTGGCGTGGAGAGTTTTGGCTTGGAGAAGACTTTGGCCAGCTGTGTCCGGACCTGGAGTGCATCGAGAGATTTTTCCTTCCAGTTTCTGCTATAGAATTTTATAATCCGTGAACTTCATGAGAGGGAGTGTCGAGAGCGGTGCTCGACGTAATACAAAATCCCAGTGTTGATTACAATTGGTATCAGATTCTTGTCACGATCCTGGCGGATCCGTCGGAGTATCTCCTCCGCCTGCAGTACAAGACTCGACTGCAACGTGACGTTAAGCCATGGAGAAGAGCGTTGGTGATCTTACTGCGCTCCTGCAAGCTATGCAACTTCAAAATGAGTCCATCAAGCAGGCCTTGGATGCAAATACCGCAGCGGTGAGAGATCTCTCATCATGGAAGCCGCAGATCGAAACTGAAGTGTTGAATCTACGACAGGATGTGGGATCTCTGTCTGACAAACTGGATGAATTGATGGCTATTAAGGATCAACACCACACTGCCCCGAAGGTGTTCAATCGGGAGCCTCTGGAGCCTGGGTTTTCTCCGTCAACTTCTCTGTGATTATCTCTGAATCAGGCAACTCATGGGCATTCTGATCATCACCATGCACCCTTTCACCAGAGCGATGGACTTGGGGTGGTGACCACCCTGACTCCACCTCCGGTCACAGTTACTTCCAAAATCTCGCCTCGGGAAGCTTTTCGTACCCCACTTGTTCATCCGATAGATCCTTATTTGTCACCATACCAGTCTCGTTTAGCTGCAGCCTTACCCCAACTTATTTTTCCCCCATTTGATGGACATCATCCGAAGATGTGGAAGGCTAAGTGTGAGTCGTATTTTGATGTGTTTGCCATACCCTGGAAACTTTGGGTTAAGATTGCCACGATGCATTTCATCGGGTCAGCTGCGTTTTGGTTAGTCATCTGATCCTGTTTTACGTTTGACACCCTGGCCTGAGTTCTGTGCTGCAGTTTGTGCTCGGTTCGAACGTGATCAGCACAACTATCTTATTAGACAGTTCTTCCATATTAGACAAAATGATACGGTTACTGATTATGTTGAACAGTTCAACACTCTCATGCATCAGATACTTGCACATGATCCCCTGTTTAGTGTTTCTGCTATTGTAAAAATAGATTCATAGATGGTCTTACACCTGAGATTCGTGCCATAGTCTTTATTCATCATCCCCTCGATTTGGATAATGTTGTTTCACTTGCATTGTTACAGGAAGAACTGTCGACATCTAGTGGAAAGGCTACTACAGCTCTTAAGCAACCAAGCCGATCTCTGATTACTGGGAATTCTTCATCAGTGGTGGCTCAGTCAGATGGTCAGCGTAAACAGCAACCAATGGTAGCCAACAGTCTGGGAGGACTGACCAAATCTGGGACTTATGAGCGTAAAGCTTCGGTTCTGATGGCTTACCGTAAAGCTAAAGGTCTTTGCTACATGTGCGGTCTTCATTGGGGTCCAACACACAAATGCAGTGACACAGTTCCATTACATGTCGTGGACAAGTTGTGGCAGCTGTTGGATCAGCCTGTCTCTCCAGATAACTCACCTGTCAGTCAAGAGGATTCGGGAAATGACTTAATGGTGTTATCCTTTCATGTTGTACATGGCACTGAAGCTCCTCAGACCATAAAACTGATGGCAACTTTGTTTTCCAAGAAAGTATTGATGCCTCGGGGAGCTCTTCCTCCTTCATCAGTCAACCCTTAGTCGCCTTGGGTCCTCCATTGATTCCTCTCACTAATTCAGTTCAAGTCAAGGTGGCCAATGGACAGTTGCTGTCTTGTACCCATTATCTACCCCAATGCAAAGTGAGTTTGTCTGGCCATGTTTTTTTTCTATCAACCTTAAGGTTCTTCCTTTGCAATGCTACAATGTTATATTGGGTATGGATTGATTATCTTCACATAGTCCTATGGAGATTCATTGGCAAGATAAGTGGTTAGCCTTTACTCATGAACAGCAGAGAGTGGTTCTTCATGGCCAGTTGTCTGATACTTCTATGGTGGAACAGATCTCAGTATGACAGCTCTATCACTTAGACAAATTGGATGAACTTTGGTGCACAATTGAGTTGCAACAGATTTCTGACAAACAATCACATACCAGTCTACCACACGAGATTCAAAGTCTTATTCAAGAATTTGCCTCATTGTTTGACCAACCCAATAGGTTGCCATCTTATTCAAGAATTTGCCTCATTGTTTGACCAACCCAATAGGTTGCCACCTCCTAGGTGCCATTGTCATACAATTCCCTTGATTCAGGAGCAACACCTTTTCGGTTAAGGCCTTACAGATACAACCCAGTTCAGAAAGATGAGATTGAACGCCAAATTGCAGATTTGCTTCACAAAGGAATGATTCAGCCGAGCTGTAGCCCATTTGTTTCACCAATTATTCTAGCTCGAAAGAAGACCGGCGATTGGAGGCTCTGTGTTGACTGTCGTTGTTTAAATGCCCTCACTATCAAAATAAGTATCCTTTTCCAGTTTCTGCTATAGAATTCTGTAATATGTGAACTTCGTGAGGGAGAGTACCGGGAGCAGTGCTCGACGTAACACAAAACCCCAGTGTTGATTACAAAAACCTAATGGTGGAGGCTCCCACATGAATGGGCAAGCACCCTCCCCGGCAAATACGAAGAGGCTGCTTCGAACCCACGACCTGAAGACTCAGTGGGACAATTCTCATCACTGCACCAGGTCTGCCCTTCTATAAAGAATAATAATCATCACGAACATAGACAAAATTACAGACACAACAGTTTGAGAAATTACCTACTGCTTGCCCGAAACGGGGTCTATCATGAGGAGGTATGCTAGAGCATGCAAGTCCAAGACGAACTACTAAACAAGGCCGAAGCATTGTGTCAAACCCATGCCAAAAGACTAAGTGAGACCATCTATCAAGTTCTTGCAATGTAAGTATGTGAAATGTTTCCCTCCAATGAATTGTCTTCTTAACCGAAGAGAGTAAACTTTGAAAGTCACCATTTGCAGCAACATAAAATCTGCGTAACTCATCTTCAGTAAACCTGAAACATCCATCTAGACTCAGTTGTGTGGAACCAGGATGCTCATTTCAGACATGTGCTAGCGTCCTAATAAAAGGCAACTTGATTAAAAGACAACTGCATATTGTGGCAATAGACCAATAGCATTCATAAGGAAATGATATTATATATCTTCTTTATTTGTAATAGCATTCATAATAGCAATATAGCATTGCAAGCAAGATCAAAAGATTACCAACATAATATAACTACTGTGTAGAATTCATTAGATTGAGAACTTAGAAGCTGCATCTATCCTCACACAGATAACATAGACAGTAACATATTTCTGCACTGCTATCAAAGTTCTCTTATTAAGGATAAACTGATGTCTCCATATTCAGAAATACAGTAAAAACACTGCAAAATGTACAAAGAACGTTTTTGCCTGGTGCATAGTGTTTCAGATCTTAACTCAAGGGCAAATACTCCAACAGTTACAAATAAAGAATATAGCAGAAAGTCACCTCTCAGGCAAAGTGATGCCTTGCTTCTCAAGCTCCCTGAAAAGTAACACAAGCCAGTTCTCTTGCACGATTTCCTTTGTGCCATCAGCAGCATCGCTAAAACAAGTCAAACCCACCGTGTTATTAAACAAGGCAGACTTCTTTTTGTTAAGGGTATATTTGGTAGTTAGGACTGTAAATGAGGCATTGACATAAGTATCCAGGGAGGTGCCTTGCCCCCAAATCTATGTACTCTATATAGTATATATACTACCCGAGAGGGGCAATGCAATACATCCGCACATTATGTGCAATCCTTCCTGGTTACACTTTTCATACCACTATCTAATTACTGTGATATAATGCCAAAAGAACTAGAATAGTATGATAGCATGATTCAACGACAGGAAACCAGCAAAGAACTGTTTAAACTAAGAGATATTTATTGTCTTATTTGATTGTTTCTCGTGTTTTAACTAACCTTGTGCCAGAAGTTGACGCCAATTCATTTGTTTCAGAAGGTGTCTCAGAATGTTCTGTATTGTTATCTGGTTCATCATCATGCTTGGAAGACAGCTCACTTACTGTTGTTGTGACTGACAGAAACAACAGTGGCATGGATAGTTTCTGCAGTAGAGAACAGATCATCAGTTACTTGGAGCTGTTTTTTGGGGGAAAATAAAATGCTGTTTTCAAATGTGTTATGCAACTCATTCAAGTATCCAACGATGTATTGATGAGACAAGATACAAATGAGATTTGATTGACATCTACAACACACTCATCACATGAATTTTACCTGGGATATTTGGATTCCACAGTAAGTACAGATTATCTTGTGAAGTGCTACGATGTATATTAACTAAGACATGTCCATTTTTTGTCACTGTTCTAAAAAGTAGCTGCATATAGCCCTCTCAATGGTGACTATGACCTAGGTGCCACCTTGCTTAGCGCTTACCACATTTTAGGAAAATGTTTTTGATTTCATAATCTGTCTAGAAGCTCAGGTGATGCTTCAAGGAGCTCATTGTGCAAAACACCCAATGCCTCAAAACAAACTCCTAGTCTTATGCGGTTATGCCAGCTCTAAGTTAAGTAGAATTCTTCATATATTAACAGGAGTGTGACACAGAACGTTTCACTACAGATTAACTCAGGGCCAGTCATGGTTGGACTTGGCATGGGCTCAAAGGACGGGTCAAGGCTACAAAAAATAAAACATGCAATTGAGAAAACACCTAAAATAGTGCTCTTGTTGCTGTAGTGTTGAAACTAAAAATAAAGTCTGCTCATAATGGAAAAAAATTAAGCATCCTAAGAACCTATTGACAAGATAATGCTGCCGGATCTATGTTCATTTCTAGAGAAAACTGTTCCTAGTCACCATGTTCGGAACACAAATAAACTATATAACTTACATCATAACCAAACATGTTATTAAGATTGTGAGTAAATGAGACAATGCTGACATACTACAGTACCATGATCAACTCAGTAGAAAGAAGGTAGTAAATGTTCAAATAAAATAGCATTCCCTCTCCCTCGTCTATTTTTCATTTATGTCAAGGAATAATTCAATATCTAAGCACATGGTATTTGTTAAAGCACTAACTATTTTTGAAAAATAAGGAGCATCCATCTTGGAGAGCTGAGAAATCAAATAACCTGAATTCCCTGCACGAGAAATCCGAGCGGTGCCCATCTTTGGATCCAGCTAAATGGAGGATACACAAGGATCTGCAATGCTTGAACAGAATTCCATATGAAAGGGCATCTTGTTTTAGAAACTCTTCTGACTGCCTCAAGAGCAACGACCTTGATCAGAAATGATGCCACATGGCCTATTGAACCCCCACCCAAGATCGGTTGCTTCGATGGCACAATGCGGTTCACACACTTAGGTGAAATGGCCTTTGCTGGTGAAGCAACCAGCGTGCCCTGATACTTCTTGTCATTGCCTGCTTGACTTGAAGGTTGCAAGTGCTTGCTTGCATTCGCCATTGCTTCGAAGCAAAAGCAGAGGCAGAAGACAGGCCCTGCTATTCACATGTACCACTAGCTTCAGCAAAAAACAAACCAGGTGCCTCTAACCACTGCAGAAATATCATGAACAGGAGCATAAGAAATGTGTAGCAATAAGCAGTTAAGCACAATGCATACCAACAGCTGAATTAGCAACCAAGGAAGAACATACCGAATACACCTAAATACATGATGACCACCAAAAGAAACAAGTAATAAAAGGTGTCTTCAGGCCTAAACCGAGCAATTCTGATGTCCTAGTATAAGCTGAATTAGAGGTTCACACGAAGTGGGCATTGTTCACTCGCTCAGCACACGGAAAGGCGGACTTAACGAGGGGTTGGGGTTTCAGTTGGTTGAGACTCAATCTATTTGGAAAATAACAGGTATTACTACAAATCCGTGAGCCGCCAGCCACCAGCCACCAAACAAATGCTTAGCTAACCGCAATGATGGAGGGATTGCACTATACATCCCGGAAAGACTGGTCTAGATTCGATCGCTGAATGGTCACAGCGTATACACTGAGATGAGATCCCACGAAGCACACAAAAAAACGCACTCGTGGAACAATCCACCATCCCGAGTGATCCAGCATCCAGGCGTGTTTCCTTACCGACAAACAAAGAAATCAACCCAAACACAGCTGGGCCTCCAAGCAACTCCGGCCTCCGCGCCGCGCCGCGAGAGGAGGCGAGGAGGAAGACGGCTCCAGGATAAACTCCCACCAGGTGGTCCGCGCCGGCGGAAGGAGACCTGCTCACCGGCCGCTATTTAGGGCTGGAATGCCCCTCGGATCGGGAAACGGCCGCGGATCTGAGGGAGTGTCGGGGACGCAAGCGGGAGAAGTGAGGAACACGAACACTCCCGCGGCCGCCGCGCGGGGGAAGACGAGAAGAGAGAGATGCGTGGGCGGAGTCGGGGCAGAAGAACAGAGACAAGAGACAGAGACAGGTCGCGGCTCAGAGGAAAAGTGTGCGCTCGTGTCCCTTCTCGTGCTACGCGTGGGCGTGGTGGTTCGTCCGCGGGCGCTGCGGCGTGGGCCTAGCCCAGAGGACCATACCATACAGACGACCACTGGAGTGGGTTCCGCCGGACCCCGTAGGGTACTGGATGGATGCTCCGAGGCTGGGGCGGAGCTGGATTCGTCGCGGTCGTGACGTGCAAACGTAGACAGAGCCCAGTTCATCATTGGCAATACAGCAACGGTTAGACCTTTGAAAATTTTCGGGCCGGCCCAAAAACCGGATGTTTTGGTAGGAGGAAAAAAAATCACGTAGGGGTGTCGGATGATCTGTTCCTTGGTCTGTAGGGGTGAAAACGGGCGGATACGGACGGATAGTAGCTCATCCTGTATCCTACCCTAATGTATTTAAAACGGATTCGGAATCGGATACGGATAGTTAGAAATGGGACGGATACGGATACAGGGACCGGATATTTATCCGGGCGGATAAGTGACGGATACGGATATTATTTGATCGGATATCGGATACTTGTCGGATAATGCATTAATTGGTTATCATAAAATATTCTTGTTCGACCACGAAATTGCAAGTAAATTAATACTAATAAACATTTAATAGAAGATAATCTCAAGTTCCCACATAAAAATGGTAAAGTGAAGTATTGATTATATTGAAACTTGGATACTTAGAGTGATTTCACGTGTAACTCATGCAATAAGTGGAAATAAAATAGAAAAAACGCTGACATCCTGTGGATTTTATGGTCCCATTATTTTTTATGACTATATGTGGCCATATGTTGTACCTTCGTATAATTTCATAGATTTATGAGGCTATTTGTACATTATTAATTTCTTTCTACATAAAATCATCAAAATATAATTAAAATTCATAAATAAACTAGTTTTGACCCAAAATTGCAAAAAGCTTACCAAAACAAATAAACATTCTATTCAAATAAAACCTCAAGTCGCCACATGAAAATGATAAGTGAAATATTAGTTATGTTGAAACGTTGATACATAAAATGATTTCACGTGTAACTCACGTAATAAGTGGGAGTGGAATGGAAGAAACACCAACATCTTGTGAATTTTATAATCCAAATGTTTTTGAGAACTATATGTGGATATATGTTGTGTCCCCGTAAAAATTCATGAATTTTTTAGGCTATTTGGTGTATTATTAATTTCTTGTTGTAGAAAATCATCAAAATACAATTAAATTCATAAAAATATTGTAGTGTCGACCGAAAATTGCGAATAAGTTACCAATATTAATAAATAGTTTATAAAAAGATAATTCTAAGTTCCCACATGGAGATAATCTTAAGTTCCCACATGAAAATGTTAAATTCTACTATTTTGATATAAATTTAGACATTATTTCAATAATTTTGGCCTAAATATATGGTTAAACAAAAATATGTTGTACTACAAAGTTATAGATCTCTTCGAGCTCTACAATTTTCATATAAACTTTATCTTCATCCGATTTCATATGTAAAAGTTATGATTTTATAACTATATTATTACGCAGAAAAAGAAAAAAACGGGTACCCGAATTCCGGGTACCCGTATCCGACCCGAATATCCGGGTATTTACCGGGTAGTACTCGTTCCGTATCCGACCCGAATCCGAAGATGTACTATCCGGGTATTATCCGTATCCGTCCCGAATATAAAAATACCCGTATCCGTATCCGAAAAATGGTCCCGAATCAGTATCCGTATCCGGTACCCGTTTCGGGTACCCTACCCGTTTTCACCCCTATTGGTCTGTTTTACAAAATGAACCAAAAATATATTTCTCTGTCTCTATATTTGTACTAACTATTAAGACGGTACTGTAGACGGCTCCCGTCAAACAACTGCCCGTCCGATCCCGTCGCGACCCGTACACCGCGAACAGCCCGCCGCCAACCACGATACGCCCACCGCGACCTGCCGCGAACCCCGCAAGCCACGATACGCCCGCCGCGAACCACGCCGCGACCCGCCGCGAATTTCCTCCTGCAACGCCCGCACGACCCGCACGACTGCCAGCGATGCCGCGACAGACCTGCCACAATTTCACAAAGATGTTTTCTGCTATTTACATATGAATAGTTATTGTCAGGGACAGAACAAGGTTCCATCATTTCCAGGGAGGAAAATGTTCGTGTAATGATTATTGGTAGTCCACCCGCTCTTGTTCGTTGCAGTCGGCAGCACACCACAAGGAAGTGAAGTTAGGTTGAAGCAGACTCTTGACTTGTGAAAATAATTGATGAAGATTTCTTCTCTTTCGCCAGATACTTTTGAAGAGGTGAAGAGCAAGCGTGATAGGAAAAAAAACTCGGTAGCAAGGCAATCTGAAGTGCCCCAATCCTTTGGGACTCAAATGTGATACAATTAATTACTAGTCACAGGAGGCTAGTAAACACATTTATACAACAGATGATTCCAGATTTGCTTCAACGAGACAAACCTATAAAGGTGACGATCAACTTTAAGAGTTAGTCCACAACTCGGGACATATCATTAGAGTGGGGCTGAAGCAGCCCGATATACGCAGCGAAGCAAATCAGCGGTCCAACAGCCACAGGCAAGGTTGGAAACAGTCGTAACTCTTACCCGATCTCCTTTTCTGAAAAACAACAAATAAGCAAGGGTGAGTACAAACGTACTCAGCAGCCCACCTTCACCCGCGGAATGGGGAAATCAGATATAATGCATGGAATATGTGGAGCTCAGGATATTTTGCAGAAACAACAATATTTGATGCAGGGTTGTTTTGTAAAACATTTGTATTTTTCAAAACGCATCCTCTCCTAAAGGAGCAGGAAGTTTTTCAGTATAGAACAAAATCCCCTGGACTAAACCATCCAGGTATCTCAGCAGTTTCCCACTGGTTTTCATTTTCAAAAACAGCTACTGGACTTCTCGTCCACCATAGCTCACGGCTCAACCGCCAAACCTTTTAAAAACCACCTTTCTCAAAAGCACCTTTTTTAAAACAAAACATTAATTGTCATACCATACCAGACTCGTCCATTCCTGTGGACACAGACTATTCGAATAGGTTTTCAAACTCTGCGCAGAGGTGTACACTTTACTCACTAGTTCGGTTTCTGCGATCTCACCGTCATGAGACCCGAATGCCGAATCTCTTTCTTTCCTCGCACGTCCTTACCTTAACGATTATACCGGAAGGAGTCAGGCCACCGTCATGCCCAAACCGGACAAAACATTCCCCCTCCTTATCCTCCTAGTGCTTCCTAGCCTTCATAACCCTGGGGTTGGACCGTACGAGTTCAGATTGAGTGACTGCCCACACAGTCTCGAGTGGTTGTACTTATCATGAGTACAGGTAGTGAAGGATGACAAACCGGTCCTTATATGAGGGGACAATCCTTCTGCTCATGCATAAACCAGCTGAGCCACCACCTTAGGCCCTCCCCTAAATCAGGGAGTCCCTGATCATCCCTACTCAAAGGTGATAAGGGTGAAAACCCTTCATCATACACATTTTGAAAAGCATTTCCTTTTGAAAACTCACACCTTTTCTCAAATCATTTGTAACAAATATATCAAGGATTGATTGCGGCAAGCGGCTGGGTGGCCATAATAACTTGTCTCAAAATCATATCATGCATAAAATAACAGGCTGAGGGTTGTGGTTCAAAAAAACATAGGTAATTTATGCATCAAAGGGATCCAGTGAGCTTGTCGTGCTTATCTGGCGAAGGGGGAAGGGGAGCTCACGGAACTGGCTTCTAGCTCCACCGCCTAGCGTAGACTTGCAGATCTGGGCTCCACGAGACGGCACGAACGCTTCGATAACTATACAACATGAAGAAGCAAACATACAAACCAACAAGTATACCAATAAATATTTAGTATAGTGGTCATAATAGTGATATATGGATGGGTAGAGTCTTGAGTAGAATCGGTGTCATGTGGTGTTGAGGTACTACTAGTGGTGGAGCGGAGGTGCTTACCAGGAGGGTAGACTGGAGGCGAAGCGACACTATGCATGTAGCCGGCAGAGCGGAGTAACTGAGTGGGTGGGGTGTTTGCCTTGGCTGAGGGTGTTGAGTGTGTGGAGTGGGAGACGGTAGCTGGGTGTATTTATAGCTGGGTGTATGTGGTGTAGCTCAGTGAAGTTCACTATTGGTGAGAATAGTGACGAAAGAATCGTCTGACTTAGCATGGACAGGAGAGTTATAGGCAGAATATGGGACAAGAGTATTTTAGGAGTTTTCTGGAATATGATCCATGCTTAAGAGATGACATGGTTGGATAGGGAATAGTTTGACAAGAATTTTAGAAACAAGAATGACTGAAATCTGAGTTTGGATGGAGGAGTTTTGGATTTTACAATCATAGGGAGAAAAAGGAAAGGAATATTCTAGAATTTGAATATTTAGAGATATTTGGAAAATCAAAAATACAAATGTATTTTTGAGTGGGGTGCGAGGAATTATTTTTGGGCTTTTCTTGGGCAGAGGTTTATGTTGGTGGAAACTGTTCCTACCTACTGTGTCACATCAGACAACAGTAAGGCGGGACCCAAATAGCTGGAATGTTGTGGTATTCTGGTCCAAGGGGGCTGTGGTATCTTGGGCCAGGTTTTATAGGATTGAAGACGTATCCATACAAACATGGTTCGCCTTTCTTTTTAGAAGTCTGGCTTGAAAGAATCCCAAAGTTAAGCGTGCTCGACTTGGAGAAATCTGGGATGGGTGACCAGATTGAAGTTCCCTACTGGAAGGAAAATCACAATCACTGAAGTTCGTATGACTGGAATATGAGTCTGGCTGGTCTTAGGTGGACTGGACAACATGACGGATGAATAGTTGAAATTCGGGGTGAACAGATGATAGATGAATAGTAACAATGAATAGTAACGGTGGAAAAGTAATTATAGGTATCATTGATGAATAGTAACGATGATGAATAGCAATGATGAATAGTAACAACGATGAATAGTGCCGGTGAATAGTAACGATGAATAGTAGCGATGAATATTGATGGTCAATAGTCGTATGAATGAACGATGAATAGTGACGATGAACGAACGTGAACGATAAATAGGAACTATGAACGAACGTGAACGATGAATAGGAACTATGAACGAACGATGAACGATCGAATGATCGAACGAACGAACGATCGAAATTTCGGCAGCATAACGACAGGAAAAAATGTTATTTGGACGAATGAACGGACGAACGATCGGACGAACGGACGAACGAACCATGAATGATCGGACGAACGATCGGACGAACGAACGAACAAACTAAGAACAGGTGGACGAACGATCGAAGAACGACCGAACGATCCTTGTGCTAGTGTGGGAGGTGGAGTGGGAGTGGGCGTGTGTGGGGGGGGAGAGGGAGTTTCCATGAAATGGCTTGGGGTGGGATGAGAGGAGGCCCTTGCCCCTCTATTTATAGACATGGTGGGGGGATTAGGGGGAGGGATGAGAGGATTAGTGGGAGGATGAGAGGATTAGTGGGAGATTAGCATGGATTTGTCTTATATGAGTGTAATTAGCTTGTAGAGCTCACCGTATGACACCGGAGGTATACGTATACGTATGAGCATGAGGAAAGTTATGAAGAAAATATTTGTAGGGACTTGAAAAATGATTCTGAAGGTATTTCTCAGGAGGAAAATACTTGGAGATATATTGGTGGAATATTTGGACAGTATTTCTGGAAAGAAATTGAGGGGGTTACTGGGGAAATATCTGGGCAGTATTTCTAGAAAGGATTTGAGGGGATCACTGGGGAAATATTTGTAGGATATTTTGAGGAGGATTTTGGAGAAAATATAGACCACTATATTTTATTTGTTGATATCAACTCACAAACAAACATTTTGAAATGAAATTTGAAATTCATTTTGAATTTAGAGCGAGTTTGAGAAAATTTCAGGATTTGAATTTTTGGGATGCTACAAATCTACCCCACTTAAAAGGAATCTCGCCCTCGAGATTCGGCTTAGAAGGGTTATGGGTATAGCTTTACTTTAGCTACATATCTTTACTTTGTAGACTCTTCGAGGAGATGGAGCTTCAATAAAATCTGGCCTTTGAGGAGCATCCGGCTGCTGATTGCAAACGCTGATTTTGGTTACTCAAAGATCATCTTCAGGCTTCTGGCTTTCGCTTGGCAGCTAGCTTATTGAAGAAGCATCGATGCCAACACGCAAACCTTTCTCTTATGGACTCACACATGGATTCCTTCCTTGATTGGTCTTCTGGTGCTTCATCAACAAAACTTGGGTGACCACTTCTCATCCATAAACTTATAAGCTTTGATGATCTGGTCCTCCACTAGCTTGCTAAGGCCTTCTTTTTCTCCATGGCAGGAACCTTACTGGAACACTACCCCACTTAAAAAGAATGAGGGTAGATCTCTTGAAACTTGGGGATTTGAACTTCTTGAAGTACCTCATAACAAGGGTGTTACGGGGCCTTCTTCTGCTGCTGCTTGAGCAGACTGCGGAGAGATGACTGACACAGGGTTGATTCTGGGAGAACCTTCTTCTTATCTTCTCTTCACTATCTTCTTTTAGCTGACCCTTTCTTTCTCTTTGCTCTTCCCACTGGAGGATTCTATCAAAGAGTATTACCATCATACAGATGAGGAAACCAAAGACTATGAACCATGTGCAACAGTCTTCAACACAAGAATCACCAAGCATTGTGATCTTAGGGGCGAGGGAGTGGAAAATGGAGTTGCTTGCGATTTGGCAGAGGGGATTTTATCAGGTGTGTTTTGCTTTGAGCGAGATGGAGATTGAGGGAGCTGGTGGGGGGTTTTATAGGCGAGCGGTGGTGTTCGGTTGCGGAGTGGTGATGATGGAGCAGGTGCTATGCGGTAGCGGGTGCGATGGAGGGGGGCCTGTTGCCGACGACAATGGCGGCGGTGGGTGCGCTGCAAAAAGGGGGGTGGCGGTAGTGCGCTGCAAAGGGGGCGTGGGGCGGTGGTAGTGCGCATGGAGGCGGGGTACGCGTGCAGGGGGCACGGGTGAGTGGTGGGGTCAATGACCCTAATGTTTGTGGTCTCTAGTTCCAAGAATCTTTACCTCTCTATATGGTAATAACTTCCTCTGTCCTCCTTTTTCTGTTTACTTTTACTCAGGGGCAGTGCTTTGATTCTCACGGTCGGTCCTTTTGACTGAGCGGTTGGATAGGTTTCTTCTGTAGCTTATTCCAGGCTTCAAGGGTAAGCTTCTCGGTATCTTCTTGGGTAAAGCACTTTTCTCTTCATATGAGTTAAGATGAGAATGGAAGAATAAAGTGAGGATTGGATCTAATTTGTGATCTATGTTTTTAGAGAAAACCTTTCTTAAAAGAAAGAAAACACACAAGCTCAGCAATGATAAGCACAAACAAATCAAATATCTTGAATGGGGAAAGAATAGAGTTTTTTTCAAAGCACGGACTACTCAGATTCTGGGGCTAAGCATAACTACTATTGCTTGGCTCCTAAATTGAGAACTATGCTAAATGCAACTTATGAGCACTAACGTCAAAGCATCACATATGCACACAAAAGGGGAGAAAACATCAAGCGAAATTCATTTTGAAATGCCCTAGGGGGCCACACAATTAGAGTTTTGCAAAACACGAGCCTACACGATTACCTCTCATACATGCAGGGCTCTAGCCAAAGTGAAGAAAAACTTCACTACCCAACGCATGCAGAGGACTGGGCATAACTAACTTTAGACCAGACAACTTCTCTTCTGGCAAGGCTGGCACACAACTTCAATCTGGGACATCTCCTGGATGGGTCAAGAGGGAGCTGATGTTGATGACTTCTTCTGGCGGCGACTGAGATGGCAAGACGGGGTCGAACTCTTCTTCAAGCTGGACTGGCTCTTGTAGTTCCTCAGAGGGCGGCGGTGCTGGCGGGGTGCTTGCAGCTTCTTCTTTGATCTCATGAGACGGTGCTGGAATCTTCTTCATGGTGAGGGGCTCAAACAACTCTGGCGGGGGATCTTGGGAGGATTTAGGGTGCTCTTGCTTATCCATAGCCTAAGGGAAGACTAGAATTCCTTCCAAGACTATGGCTCCTTCCGGTAGTTCCCAAGTCTTCTTATCTCCTCTTATAGAGACCAGGTGACCTTCAAGAATCTGGGGATCTTCAGCTCCCCTGGGTTGAACTAGGTTGGATGGAGCGGGCTCTTGGATCCGTAGAGCTCTACGTTGGTTATGGGTTACCAAGTAGGCCTCCATCAGCTTCTGGACGTACTCATCTTTAGCTTGCTTCAGGGCTTCAACAGCAATGGCTTCACGACTTTCCAAGGCAGCTACACGGGCTTGAGCTGAGGTGAGATCCACATGGAGCTGACGGTCGCGCTTCTCTACATCTTCTGCTCAGGCAATCATCTGACGGTGGTGCCGAGCTAAGAAATCATACTGTGCATCCAGGGTGAGCAGGTAGGCAGTGAGGTACACGACTGAGGGGTCGTCCTCAAGCAGCTGCTGACCTTCCAATGCACGTATCCTGGCCATCCAAAACGGGACGGTCTCTCTGAAAGGGTGGAAAGAATCTGAGCGGTGTGTCAGCCACTTCTTCTTCATATAGTTGACACAGGGTCCTCAATGCCTTGCGAGCGACGACTTGGCAGGTGTCTTTGAATCTGTGCCCAGCAGTAGTGACACTCCATTCCACATGGTGCAGACTGGATCCAATGTATACAGTCACGACACACTTCTCTGTGCCATGCTCGACGAATTCACGACCATCATACTCTAGCTGGCTCCTGATTCCGAGGCGAACTGTGCATGCTCTCAGCAACTTGGGGAAACCATCTTCATTCTGGCAAAAGCTGGTTTGGCAGTGAACCTCCATCTGACTTCTGAGAGAAGGAAAGGGGGAAAGCATTTTTAAATGAAGGGATGAGAGCAAGAATTTTTTTTAAGAAAATAGTTTTGACTCAAAAACTTTTGATCAGGCTAAGGGTTACGTCCTGCGGCCAACCTAACAGCTCTGGTACCACCTGAAGCGCCCCAATCCTCTGAGACTCAAATGTGATACAATTACTAGTCCCAGGAGGCTAGTAAACACATTTATACAATAGATGATTCCAGATCTGCTTCAACGAGACAAACCTATAAAGGTGGCGATCAACTTTAGGAGTTGGTCCACAACTCGGGACATATCATTAGAGTGGGGCTGAAGCAGCCCGATATACGCAGCGAAGCAAATTAGCGGTCCAACAGCCACAGGCAAGGTTGGGAACAGTCGTAACTCTTGCCCGATCTCCTTTTCTGAAAAACAACAAATAAGCAAGGGTGAGTACAAACGTACTCAGCAGCCCACCTTCACACGCGGAATGGGGAAATCAGATATAATGCATGGAATATGTGGAGCTCAGGATATTTTGCAGAAACAACAATATTTGATGCAGGGTTGTTTTGTAAAACATTTGTATTTTTCAAAACGCATCCTCTCCCAAAGGAGTAGGAAGTTTTTCAGTATAGAACAAAATCCCCTAGACTAAACCATCCAGGTATCTCAGCAGTTTCCCACTGGTTTTCATTTTCAAAAACAGCTACTGGACTTCTCGTCCACCATAGCTCACGGCTCAACCGTCGAACCTTTTAAAAACCACCTTTCTCAAAAGCACCTTTTTTTTTAAAACAAAACATTAATTGTCATACCATACTAGACTCGTCCATTCCTATGGACACAGACTATTCGAATAGGTTTTCAAACTCTGCGCAGAGGTGTACACTTTACCCACTAGTCCGGTTTCTGCGATCTCACCGTCATGAGACCCGAATGCCGAATCTCTTTCTTTCCTCGCACGTCCTTACCTTAACGGTTATACCGGAAGGAGTCAGGCCACCACCATGCCCAAACCGGACAAAACATTCCTCCTCCTTATCCTCCCGGTGCTCCCTAGCCTTCATAACCCTAGGGTTGGACCGTACGAGTTCAGATTGAGTGACTGCCCACACAGTCTCGAGTGGTTGTACTTATCATGAGTACAGGTAGTGAAGGATGACAAACCGGTCCTTATATGAGGGGACAATCCTTCTGCTCATGCATAAACCAGCTGAGCCACCACCTTAGGCCCTCCCCTAAACCATGGAGTCCCTGATCATCCCTACTCAAAGGTGATAAGGGTGAAAACCCTTCATCATACACATTTTGAAAAACATTTTCTTTTGAAAACTCACACCTTTTCTCAAATCATTTGTAACAAATATATGAAGGATTGATTGCGGCAAGCGGCTGGGTGGCCATAATAACTTGTCTCAAAATCATATCATGCATAAAATAACAGGCTGAGGGTTGTGGTTCAAAAAACATAGGTAATTTATGCATCAAAGGGATCCAGTGAGCTTGCCGTGCTTATCTGGCGAAGGGGGAAGGGGAGCTCGCGGAACTAGCTTCTAGCTCCACCGCCTGGCGTAGACTTGCAGATCTGGGCTCCACGAGACGGCACGAACGCTTCGATAACTATACAACATGAACAAGCAAACATACAAACCAGCAAGTATACCAACAAATATTTAGTATAGTGGTCAGAATAGTGATATATGGATGGGTAGAGTCTTGAGTAGAATCTGTGGCATGTGGTGTTGAGGTACTACAAGTGGTGGAGCGGAGGTGCTTACCAGGAGGGTGGACTGGAGGCAAAGCGACACTATGCATGTAGCCGGCAGAGCGGAGTAACTGAGTGGGTGGGGTGTTTGCCTTGGCTGAGGGTTTTGAGTGTGTGGAGTGGGAGAGGGTTGCTGGGTGTATTTATAGCTGGGTGTATGTGGTGTAGCTCAGTGAAGTTCACTATTGGTGAGAATAGTGACGAAAGAATCGTCTGACTTAGCATGGACAGGAGAGTTATAGGCGGAATATGGGACAAGAGTATTTTGGGAGTTTTCTGGAATATGAACCATGCTTAACGGATGACATGGTTGGATAGGGAATAGTTTGACAAGAATTTTAGAAACAAGAATGACTGAAATCTGAGTTTGGATGGAGGAGTTTTGGATTTTATAATCATAGGGAGAAAAAGGAAAGGAAAGGAATATTCTAGAATTTGAATATTTAGAGATATTTGGAAAATCAAAAATACAAATGTATTTTTGAGTGGGGTGCGAGGAATTATTTTTGGGCTTTTCTTGGGCAGAGGTTTATGTTGGTGGAAACTGTTCCTACCTACTATGTCATATCAGACAACAGTAAGGCGGGACCCAAATAGCTGGAATGTTGTGGTATTCTGGTCCAAGGGGGCTGTGGTATCTTGGGCCAGGTTTTATAGGATTGAAGACATATCCATACAAATATGGTTCGCCTTTCTTTTTGGAAGTCTAGCTTGAAAGAATCCCAAAGTTAGGCGTGCTCAACTTGGAGAAATCTGGGATGGGTGACCAGATGGGAAGTTCCCTACTGGATGGAAAATCACAGTCACCGGAGTTCGTATGACTGGAATATGGGTCTGGCTGGTCTTAGGTGGACTGGACAGCATGACAGATGAATAGTTGAAATTTGGGATGATCAGATGATAGATGAATAGTAATGGCGGAAAGTAATTATAGGTATCATTGATAAATAGTAACGATGATGAATAGCAACGATGAATAGTGTCGGCGAATAGTAACGGTGAATAGTGGTGATGAATACTGATGTTGAATAGTCCGTATGAACGAACGATGAACGATGAATAGTGACGATGAACGAACAATGAATAGGAACTATGAACGAACGATGAACGATCGAATGATCGAACGAACGATCGGAATTTCGGCAGCATAATAGCAGGAAAAAAGATTATTTGGACGAATGAACGGACGAACGATCGAACGATCGGACGAACGGACGAACGAACCATGAATGATCGGACGTACGATCGGACGAACGAACAAACAAACTAAGAACAGGTGGACGAACGATCGAAGAACGACCGAACGATCCTTGTGCTAGTGTGGGAGGTGGAGTGGGAGTGGGCGTGTGTGTGGGGGGGGAGAGGGAGTTTCCATGAAATGGCTTGGGGTGGGATGAGAGGAGGCCCTTGCCTCTCGATTTATAGCCATGGTGGGGGATTAGGGGGAGGGATGAGAGGATTAGTGGGAGGATGAGAGGATTAGTGGGAGATTAGCATGGATTTGTCTTATATGAGTATAATTAGCTTGTAGAGCTCACCGTATGACACCGGAGGTATACGTATACGTATGAGCATGAGGAAAGTTATGAACAAAATATTTGTAGGGACTTGAAAAATGATTCTGAAGGTATTTCTCAGGAGGAAAATACTTGGAGATATATTGGTGGAATATTTGGACGGTATTTCTGGAAAGAAATTGAGGGGGTTACTGGGGAAATATCTGGGCAGTATTTCTGAAAAGAATTTGAGGGGGATCACTGGGGAAATATTTGTAGGATATTTTGAGGAGGATTTTGGAGAAAATATAGACCACTATATTTTATTTGTTGATATCAACTCGCAAACAAACATTTTGAAATGAAATTTGAAATTCATTTTGAATTTAGAGCGAGTTTGAGAAAATTTCAGGATTTGAATTTTTGGGATGCTACACAATCTTTATCAAGGTCAAATGTAATAATACTATTCTGTACTTCGATTTGGTGTATTTTGCTTTTTTGAGTGCCTACAAAATGTCTAGGATTTAGCAAAGCGGCTTATCTGTTGTGCATCATTTCTAATGTCCCTCTGAATTGCATATTATAAACTATTTCTGAATTTTCAACATATTTTTTGTGATGTCAGTGCAATACTGCAAATATTGACATTTTTTGTGATGTTAGTGCAATACTACGAAGATTGACAGAAAGTACTAGCTCTCTGGGCATCATGTCAAAAAGACTAGATATGCGCTTCTTATTTGGATTAGTTTGTCTAAGAAAATATTTCTGAGCATAACTTGCAACTTGAGTTGGTGCAGATTATAAACTATTTCTGAAATTTCAGTATATTTTTTGTGATGTCAGTGCAATACTGCAAAGATTGACATTTTTGTGATGTCAGTGCAATACTGCCAAGATTGGCATTTTTTGTGATGTCAGTGCAATACTGCCAAGATTGACATTTTTTGTGATGTCAGTGCAGTAGTGCAAAGATTGACATAAAGTACCAGCTCTCTGGGCATCATGTCAAAAAGACTAGATCTTCTCTTATTTGGATTAGTTTGTCTAAGAAAATATTTCTGAGCATGTCTTACAACTTGAGTTGGTGTTCTGGTGGTAACAAATTTTTTTGCTATACCCCTCCAATCTCCCTTCCCTAGCTTTTCAAGACCAGCAAGAAATGTTCGATGCTCCTCTTCTGTCCAAGGAACAGCTGAAGCAAAGCAGAAATAAAAATATTTAACGAGTATTACAGATATGGAAATAAAGGCTTGCATATCTCTTCTTCAATTGAACATAGTAAAACTTCTTGAGTTGGCTCTTGGAATGATTCACTAATAGAATTGTCCACAATAATAATAAAAAGTGTTAGATGACTCTCCTGATTTCCATATAAGTTGTTGTCGTCTAAACAAAAAAGGTAAACAAGAACCAAACAAACATCACAAATATCCAATGCAATAAAGAATTTTTCAAATAAAAAATAACTACGATAGTGGGCAAAAAGCCAAAAACTTTCATTATTGCAGGTTTTCAGTTTTTAATGCTAAATGGCTTGCTGTAGGGATAAGCTTTACTTTTCAAATATGTGTATTCTAGAGTGACAGGTGGCTGGTGGGCAACAGATGGAGGATTAGGCTCTAAACCTTTTCTTGATGGTCTCGAAGTGTATAATAAACAAAAGAACAGTTCTGGAAGCCTTGACAGATTCAAGATGGATTCAAGACCTTCGGGGTGTTTTATCTTGGGAGGTGCTCATGGAAATCACACTTCTTTGGGAAGCTTTCGAAGGGGTTAACCTGCAGCCCGGCATTGCCGGATAGACACTTTTAGAGGTTGTCCAGTTCCGGAAAATATTTAGCAACCACAGCTTATGCAACCATCTTGAAAGGGAAATGTGCCCTTGGGCCATTTCTAAGTATTTTGGTGATTTAGTGTCCAACACAAGTGCCTAAGTGTAAAAAGGTGGACAAGGTACAAATCAAGAATTAAGGTATGTTTCTCAGACTTAGTACATTGTTTTATGGACTAATGTATTGTGTCTAAGTGCTGGAAACAGGAAAAATCCAATTGGAAATATCTTGGCTCGAGCAGCCAAGAATCTGCTGAGTCTGCAAGCACCGGACTGTCCGGTGGTGCACCGGACAGTGTCCGGTGCGTCAGGCTGGCTCGAGCGAAGTGGTTGCTCTCGGGAATTCACCGGCGACGTACGGCTAAAATTCACCGGACTGTCCGGTGTGCACCGGACTGTCCGGTGAGCCAACGGTCGGCCGGGCCAATGGTCGGCCGCGCAATCTGCGCGGGACACGTGGCCAAGCCAACGGCTAGAAGACGGCACCGGGCTGTCCGGTGTGCACCTGACATGTCCGGTGCGCCAACGGCTCTCAGGCTGCCAACGGTCGGTTTCGCTATTTAAGGAAGGAAATCGGGCACCGGACAGTGTCCGGTGTGCACCGGACTGTCCGGTGCCCCCGATGACAGAAGGCAAGAATAGCTTTCCAAACTTGTGCTCAACGGCTCCTAGCTGCCTTGGGGCTATAAAATGGATCCCTAGGCGCATGGAGGAGACAACCAAGCATCCTTTAAGCATCATTGATCACTCACACTTCATTTTCGCGCACTTGTTCGACATTTTAGTGATTTGAGCTCCGTTCTAGTGTGCTAGTCTCTTGAGCTCAAGTCTGGGTTTTGCGTGTGCGTATTCGCTGTGATCTTTGTGTCGTGTGTGAGTTGCTAATCCCTTCCTTGCTCTGTGATTCTTCGTGAACATCTTGTGTAAGGGCGAGAGGCTCCAAGCTGTGGAGATTCCTCGCAAACGGGATTAAGAGAAGCAAAGCAACACCGTGGTATTCAAGTTGGTCTTTGGACCGCTTGAGAGGGGTTGATTGCAACCCTCGTCCGTTGGGACGCCACAACGTGGAGTAGGCAAGCGTTGGTCTTGGCCGAACCACGGGATAACCACTGTGCCATCTCTGTGATTGATATCTCTTGGTTATTGTGTTGTGTTGAGATCCTTCTCTAGCCACTTGGCATATTACTGTGCTAACAAGTAACCAAGTTTTGTGGCTTAAGTTTTTGAAGTGCTATAGGATCACCTATTCACCCCCCCTCTAGGTGCTCTCACATCTTCCAAGGATCCTTGCAGTAGGAGGCTTTTGATCGTGTCTAGAAGATTTGGGCTCCTCCTAGGTGCACTTTCTTCATCTGCCTTATGATCCACAACCGATGCTGGACATTAGATCGATTGGCTAAGAGAAATCTCCCCCGACCGAGCTGTTGTCCCCTTTGTGAACAGGAAGATGAGACGATTAATCATATCTTAGTAATCTGTGTTTTCAGTAGGCAATTCTGGTTCTTTCTTCTCCAAAGAATGGGGCTCACTCTTCACGACTTGTGAAAATAATTAATCAAGATTTCTTCTCTTTCTCCAGATACTTTTCAAGAGATGAAGAGCAAGCATGATAGGAAAAAAAGACTTGGTGGCAAGGCAAGGTACGCCGAGATCAAATGTAATATTGTTCTGTACTTCAATTTGGTGTATTTTGCTTTTTTAGTGCCTACAAAATGACTGGGATTTAGCAAAGCGGCTTATCTGTTGTGCATCATTTCTACTGTCCCTCCGAATCGCATATTATAAACTATTTCTGAATTTTCAATATATTTTTTGTCATATCTATGGTAGATATATGTTGACCGGTAACATGTGTCACACATAATAAGGGGATTAACAATGAGGGTTCAACTTGTTTATACAGCTGGTAACATGTGTCACACATAATAAGGGGATTAACAATGAGGGTAACATGTGTCAATGCTCTTGGTAATTTCTGTTCGCCTAATAGCCAACTTGTTTTTTGTAACACTCGAGAATTCATTTACTAAGTTGTTCCTTATTTGTTTTTATATTGTGAACTGAGTATACATGTGATTAAATGTTGTACTCATTGCAGCAATTCAAAAGGCTTTGGTGGCGCGGAACGATCGTCAGTTTGTCGTTAGATATCTTGACGACCAAAGGCATAGATAGAGTCTAAAACTTTTGCAAATCTGAATTTTATGATGGAATACATGTACTGTTATTGATGCAACTTACATGTGTCAAGATTTGTAAAACATTTTGTTCTACTGGGAAATATCAATGAATAAGTGGAACATCAAATCGTTTAGCCCGTACGTTTTCCATTTAGAACAATATTGGTTTAATGTTGTGTCATGTTTGACATTGAAATCGTAACTTCGCTTGTGAAATTATGTCAAATATACAAATCAAATCCGGAACAAATTTAATGTACATTCGGTATACCGAAGCCCATCTACAGGAGCTAGGCGTGCTCCAGGAAGATATTCCACATCACCAGAGTTATGAAAACAATTACTTGTCGCGTCACCCATATCCATCTATGCAGTTAAAGCTTGGGATATAATTTCCATATCTTATACGAACACAAAAATCATTCCCCTATCACCTCTCTCAAGGTCTTATCTCTTTACTCTCGGTTATGATGCTTGTTTCTATAACCGAGATTACCAAGGGCATCTTTTTTGATCTTCTATTCACTTGATTTATTGCAGTCAGGTCATTTCACCCTTGGTTCTTGCAGTATTATTTTTATGCTCATGTTTTCTCGGGCACTGTTCTTGTTATAGATCAGATGGAACATAATGTCGGTCGCAAACCATTCACAGACATGGGTGCCTGAAAGTCGCCTAGAGGGGGGTGAATAGCCGGAATCTGAAATTTATGACTTTAAAGCACAACTACAAGCCGAGGTTAGCGTTAGAAATAAAACCGAGTCCGAAAGAGAGGGCAAAAACAAATCAACCAAGAAATAAAGCGAGTGACACGGTGATTTGTTTTACCGATGTTCGGTTCTTGCAAACCTAGTCCCTGTTGAGGTGGTCACAAAGACCGGGTCTCTTTCAACCCTTTCTCTCTTTCAAGCGGTCACCTAGACAGAGTGAGCTTTCTCCTTAATCAAATGAGTCACTTAGACCCCTACAAGGACCACCACAACTTGGTGTCTCTTGTTTTGATTACAAGTGCCTTGAGAACAAGAATGAGGAAGAAGAAAACGATCCAACAACAAGAGCTCAAAGAACACGAGCAAAACTCTCTCTCTAGTCACTAATTGTTTGGATTACTAATTGTTTTGATTACATGCACCCTATATGATTTTTACCCGCGGACACACAGGTAAAATGTGCCCGTTGCCATCCCTAGTCAGGCCTACATTAATCCAACATGAGCTTGCATTATATTTCAGTATAGATAAAATTTGGAAGTTCCTATAACCGCATAGCCTCCTGCTTCGTGAGCTCCGCCACTAGATGGGGTTTGATTGAAACTGCGCGCGAGTGATAATGTTTTTGGCCGTAATGATTTCTGTCGGCGATGTAAGCCACTGTTGGCCGACATGAGCACGAACGTCGCTAAGCTTTGTGCTCGGCTGTGCTGGAGGTGTCGGAGTCGGGCGGAGAATGAAAAAGGAAAGATCGCATGAAACGGCAGCAGCCATCGATCTCCGGTGCCAACACGGCGCTTGCTTTCAAATTCCCCCCAGCTGATGAGAGCTGCTGCCCAATCCCCTCCCTCCCCGCCCTCGCGCCTTTGGCTTTAATCAATGGGTTTTTTACATTGGTCCCCTTAATTTCGCCACGGTACTCGTTGCTACCCTTAGTTTTTCTTCTTGCTCAGTTTTACCCAACGCTACTTCCATTTGCTCAGAAATCCGCCTGGCCGCCGTCTCCATCCATTCTAACGTGACTTACAGCGCGGGCCCACTACGCAGTTCCATCCTTACCTTCGTCGCGCGCCCACGCTACGCTGCGCAGCCGCCTCTGCTCTTCCTCCCAACGCGCGACTGGCAGCCTCCCGACTCCAACTCTCCCTCTCTCCTTCGCCTGGCAGCCTGCTTCTCGGACCTGCGTCTTCAACGGCCTGGCAGATCACGCCGGGAGGAGCTCCAAGCGACGGATCCGCGGACGAATCGGCGGCGCGGCGCCTGGCGGACGAATCGGCGGCGCGGCGCCTGGCGGACGGAACGACGGCGCGGCAGGAGCTGGGCACGGCGTCCAGCGGGGAACCTACGTGCGGAAGCTGCTTGGCCGGCTCGACGCGTGTAACACCCGGTTTTAAAGGACAAAGCCGGGTGCATCTCATACATGCGCCAAAGAAGACAACATATATAATAACAGAGTGTATAGAGATAAATGTCATAAAACATCAGAGTATTTATTACATAGCGGAAGACTTATTACAAAATAAAATAGTAAATATAAAATGAACTAAGGATCGATGGCGCCAATGTCGACTGAGAAACGCCACCTAGATCAGATCGAACTCCTCGGTGTTAGGCAGCTCCTCCTGAACCACCTGATCATCTCCTGTGGGGGGGTGTGAGACAGCAAGGGTGAGCTCACACATGATCATAGCTCAACAAGTTGTGGGGAACCAGTGGACACAAACTCACAAAGGTGTGAGTTCATGTGATGTG
The DNA here is from genome assembly GCA_029449295.1 of Zea luxurians. Lineage (NCBI taxonomy): Eukaryota > Viridiplantae > Streptophyta > Magnoliopsida > Poales > Poaceae > Zea > Zea luxurians. The sequence continues at coordinate 215,492,951 of JAOPSE010000002.1, forward strand.
TAAGGCTTAATCAAAGACAGGGGTTAAAGCTGAGCATTGCTTTTAAGTAGCTGGTCAAAATTTTATTAGCAGTTACTAAGTGTAAGTAAATACCAAACCATAAGTAAAGTAATAGAACAAAATTAATAATAAACCCATGCAATGCAAATGACAAAATTGAATTTAAGTTCCATAAATTAAACATCAGAGAGTCCTGAGCTGCTCGTGACCGTGAGCTCGGCTAGTATACCAGTTTTACACTCTGCAGAGGTTGTACCCTTTACCCACAAGTCATGTTACCCATCTGCCAAGGGGTCATGAATCCCATATACCTCTACCTAGGAAGCACGGCAGGGCAACACTACGAGGCCTTTACAAAGTTCCACTAGCTTCCGAAAACCCGCTACAGTTTATGGGAAGATCCAGTAAAGGGTTCCTGGCTGACTGCCATCCCAGCAAGACCAACCAGGGACCTCCCCGCACTGACCTCTCCCCTACTGCCCTTGCCCCTTTCGGGTAAGGTAGTCTTCCACTAGCTTTCCTAATTAGTCAGCCAAGGGCGTCCCATTCCACCCTTGTGGTGGCACGTGGTTCTCAAGTTAAGCTCTATGTTCCAATTAATATTAATGATAACAACATGAACATAAACAGAATAATAACAAGAATTGGAACATAGAGGTAATAAATGATTATCCCAAAACCATATAAAGCAATAGCAAACTACCCAAGTGATTCAGGGGTAAACAAGGTAATGAGATAAACAAATCTAGGGTGACCTATTGGGTCCCATCAAAATTAACCTATGCATGAGTATGTGATATTAAAGAACATTATTGGGTAAAAAGTGGTCAAGGGCACAACTTGCCTTCAATGAGCTCCTGCTCAGCTACTTCAACCTGCTGCTCACCAGGATCCACAGCAACGGGCTCTTCTACTCGCCACAATACAAACAAGCACAGTGCATATAGAGAAAATTAACATTACACCAAAGATATAAACAAAATACACAGAGGTATTCTACATATTAAAATAAAAACTTAGGAACTGGAATTATAATTTTCTGAATTATAGATTTTAAGTTATGCATTTTCAAAGGTTTTATGTGCTTTAAATAGGATTAAGTGATAAATAAATTTCCTTACTGTTTTTATGCCAAAACAGAGACACTAAGTGCTAGAGAATAAAATTACAAAATTTTAGGAACTGGAATGGATGAATTTGGAGTTAGTATGAATTTTCTATGAATTTATAAAGTTCTAGCAATTATTTTTATATTAAAAATTCATTTTCTATTTATTTTCTCTGGTTTTCATGTTGACTGGACTGGGCGTCAATTTCTGTGAAGTGCAGGGTGCTCGGGGTAAAACTACAGAGACACAGTGAACAGTGAAGAAGGACGGCGGGTTCTAATTCAAGGAAACCCAGGGGCTCTTTAATAAAAGTAACCCGCGAAGGGGTAACTTCTAATCTGGACCGTTGGATCACTCACAGATGGCTCGGATTAGATCTAATATATATCGAACCGGTACGCGCCCAGAGCCGTTGGATTAAAGATTAACGGCACGGATTTAATGAAGCCGAGATCCCGCCGCAACCCTTAGATCCTAATCTAACGGCCACCACGCGATCGGTTGACTCAATACCACGCCGTGGATCTCCACCGTCGGATACCGCATCAACGGTCACCGCGCGCTTTGACTGAATCATCACCTAGCTCTAATCATGGCCGTCCACGATGCATCCATCGGTCATGCGCGATCTTCCCCAACCAGAGGTACACCCGACGGCGCCGCGCGAACCCAGGCCGACGCACCCGCCGCGCCGGCGACCACCCTGGCCAGCGATCCCCGACTCTAATCCTCGATCCCACTAGCGCGAAATGATCACAGCTATCGCATGAATACGTAGGAGGGATACTCACCACGAATTGCCGCGCGGGCGAGCCTGGCCACGGTGAATGGCGGGTCTGCGGCGGCGTGAGCGCGACGGCGATGAAATCCTTGCCCGCTGCCCACGAATCGCCCCCGCCGAGGACACCACAAGCACCGGGATGCCCCAAGGAAGACCTTCACCGCTGTCCGAGGCCAGAGCGATGACTAGGGCGCGTAATCACGACGGCGACGACGTTCTCTGGTTTCTCTTCGGGCGGCAATGGCGGGCGCGGCTGTGTGGTGGGCTGCGTTGGGGAAAGAGGGCACGAGCGGCAGGGTCGTGGGACCGTCTATTTGTAAACGCGGTAAGGAACCGAGCGGCCGCAACGGGCCCCGAAATCAACGGCGAAGCTCCGCCATGCTCGTGTGTTCGTTGCGGTGAAGAAGACGGAGTCTGGTGCCCGTGAGTCTGCCTGGTGGGTCCGGGTAGCAGCCACACGTGAGGAGCGCAGACACATCGGACACAAGGCGCGTTCCTGCGACCGAGCAGTGGGCCCCACGACGCAGTGAAAGGGGAATGCGGTGTGCGCTGGTGTGACTGCGCTGTGGGCCCCGCGTGTCGGCGCGCTCGGGATGACCGGGTTGGGCCGCGCGGGTCAGAAGGAGGATTGGGCCGAATTGAGGTAGCCGGCCCAGTTAGGCTTTTATTCCTTTTCTCTTTTTTATTTCCTGTTTTTCTTTTTCATTTCTCTTTTCAAATTCAAACTTCAATCCAAATTCAAACTTTGTGGCACTTTATATACTGGCTTAATTATTTATTTTGATCATATCAACTGTGATGAAGTAATTTTAATGATAACTTTATTTGTATTGAATAATATTCCTTCCTCTTCTCTATTCTCAAGAATTTCTTTTTGGTTTTAAATTCCCTTTTTGGTCTTTAATATTTTTCTTGTCACAAAATGCACACAAAAATAAAATATTCAGCATGATGCAACAATTTAGTGGCATATCTCTTTATTAATTGTTCTTGGACATGGTGTTCTCATATGATGGTGCATAAAAATCAAACTCACATAAAGAGAAAATGTTTCTCTATTGATATTATTCCTAGCACTTACAAAGTAGGTGTTACAAATCCTACCCCCTTAAAAATAATCTCGTCCTCGAGATTTAAGAGGAACTAGAGAAAAGGTGGGGAAAATCTATGCGAAGCTCTTCTTCCCTTTCCCAAGTTGCTTCATCTTCACTGTGGTGACTCCATTGAACTTTGCACATCTTTATCACCTTATTCCTTGTAACTCGAGTCAATGTATCCAAAATCTTGATCGGGTACTCCGTGTAAGTCAAATCACCTTGAACACTGAGCTCTTCCATGGGTAACTGTTCCTCGGGAACACGGAGACACTTCTTAAGTTGAGACACATGGAATACATTATGCACATCTGATAGACTAGCAGGTAACTCGAGTTGGTATGCCATCTCCCCAACTCTTCTAAAGATCAAGAATGGTCCAATATAGCGAGGGGACAATTTGCCCTTGACTTTAAATCTCCTCATTCCACGAAGTGGTGACACCTTGAGATACACATAATCTCCTTCTTCGAATTCCAGTGGTCTTCGTCTGTTATCAGCATAACTCTTTTGCCTGGTTTGAGCCACTCTCAAATTCTCTCGAATTATACGAACTTGTTCTTCTGCTTCTTGAATCAGTTCAGGCCCAAAGAACTGTCTCTCTCCAGTCTGATCCCAATACAAAGGAGTTCTGCACTTCCTCCCATACAAAGCCTCAAAAGGTGACATCTTCAGACTGGCCTGGTAACTATTATTATACGAGAACTCAGCATAAGGCAGACTCTTATCCCAACTTCCTCCATGCTGAAGGGCACATGCTCTCAACATATCTTCCAATACTTGATTAGTCCTTTCAGTCTGTCCATCAGTTTGAGGGTGATAAGCCGTGCTAAAATTCAACTTCGTACTCATGTTCTCATGAAAGCTTCTCCAAAACCTTGAGGTAAACTGTGAACCTCGATCAGACACGATCTTCTTTGGTACTCCATGTAAACACACAATCCGAGCCATATATAACTCTGCTAGCTGAGAACCTTTATAAGTAGTCTTCACAGGAATAAAGTGAGCTACTTTAGTCAATCTATCCACAATCACCCATATAGCATCATATCCTTTCTGGGTGCGAGGCAATCCAGTGATGAAATCCATACCAATCTCTTCCCATTTCCACTCGGGTATCTTCAGTGGATGCAGTAGTCCCGCTGGCCTCTGGTGTTCAGCCTTAACTCTTTGACATACATCGCACATAGCCACATGTGCAGCTACATCTCTTTTCAATCCATACCACCAATATTTCCGTTTCAAATCCTGATACATCTTGGTACTACCAGGATGAATAGAATAATCCGAATCATGGGCCTCCTTTAAAATAGTCTCCCGAAGGCTTTTAATATCAGGGACACACATCCTATTCTTGAACCATACAGTGCCCTGCTCATCTTCCGTGAATTCTGGAACTCGACCTTCAGTAATCAGATCCTTGATCTCTTTTATTTTAGCATCACCAACTTGTCCTTTGCGGATCTCTTGCTCCAAAGTAGGTTCCACATCAATAGTAACTCCTTCTGTATGAGCAACTATCCCCAGGTTAAGTCTCCTGAAGTCCTCAACAATCTCATCGGGTAGCTGGGCAACAACAGCTGAATGAACATGCTCCTTGCGACTCAAGGCATCTGCAACCAAGTTTGCCTTGCCTGGGTGATAGTGAATCTCCAAATCATAATCCTTAATAAGCTCCAACCAACGGCGTTGCCTAAGGTTGAGATCCTTCTGAGTGAATATATACTTCAAACTCTTATGATCCGTGTACACTTGGCACTTGGTCCCCATGATATAATGTCTCCAAATCTTAAGTGCATGCACAAGGCTGCCAATTCCAAGTCATGTGTAGGGTAGTTCAATTCATGTCTCCGCAACTGACGAGAAGCATAAGCAATCACATGTCCTTCTTGCATGAGCACACATCCTAAGCCTTGGCCACATGCATCGCAATAGATGTCAAATCCTTTTTGTAAGTCCGGCATAACCAATACTGGTGGCGACATCAACCTCTTCTTCAATAGATCAAAGCTGTCTTGACACTTCTCGTCCCACTTAAATTCTTTTCCTTTCTCCAAAAGCGAAGTCATAGGTTTAGCAATCTTAGAAAATCCTTCGATAAACCTCCGATAATATCCTGCTAATCCCAAGAAACTCCGAATCTCAGTAACTGTAGTGGGTACTCTCCACTCCATTATCTCCTTAACTTTAGCAGGATCCACTGCTATTCCTCCATTAGAAATAATATGACCAAGAAATGGCACTTCGCCAATCCAAAACTCGCACTTGCTGAACTTAGCATAGAGTTGATTATCTCGTAGCTTCTGTAGCACCATCCTCAGATGTTCCTCGTGATCACTTTCACTCTGAGAATAAATAAGAATATCGTCGATGAATACCACGACGAATCTGTCCAAATACTCCATAAACACCTTGTTCATTAAGTTCATAAAATAAGCTGGTGCATTGGTTAATCCAAACGACATAACAGTAAACTCATATAATCCATATCTAGTCGAGAAAGCCGTCTTGGGAATATCCGATGGTCTAATCCTCATCTGATGGTATCCTGATCGGAGATCAATCTTCGAAAATACTCTAGCACCTCTCATTTGATCAAACAAATCCTCAATACGGGGCAACGGATACTTGTTCTTCACCGTAACATCATTAAGAGATCTATAATCCACACACATCCGTTGCGATCCATCCTTCTTCTGTACAAACAAGACCGGTGCTCCCCAAGGTGAGGAACTCGGACGAATGTACCCAGCCTCTTGTAACTCAGTTAACTGCTTCTTAAGTTCCTTCAACTCCTCTACGGACATTCTATATGGCCGTTTAGAAATAGGGGCGGTTCCAGGTAAGAGGTCAATAACAAACTCAACTTCTCTATCAGGTGGCATTCCTGGTAACTCCTCTGGAAAGACATCCGGAAAATCTCGAACCACCCGGATATTGTCACCAACAAACTCCTCAGGCATGAAGAACATTGCACGCATAGATGAGGAGGTTACTGCAATATTAACTTGAAACCTTTCTCCTTTAGTAGTAGTGAGTTCTACGGTACCTCTACCACATGCTATAACGGCCTTTGCCTTTCTTAGCCATGACATACCAAGAATCAAATCTATACTGCTTGACTCCAATATTATAGCAGTAGCTCCAAATTCTCTACCCATAATGGTTAATGTCAATTTACGTGTCATTTGATTCGCCTCAACAGGCCCTTTAGGTGTAATTACTATCAGGGGTTTTCTCATATTTAGCAGTGGTATTTCATTTGTGTTGGCATATCTAGCAGACATGAATGAATGTGTAGCACCAGAATCAAATAATATGGTTGCAGGAATTGCATTAACATAAAACATACCAATTACGAGGTCCCCTCCATCCGGAGTAGCATCAACGCTGACTTGATTAACCTTGGCAATAGAATATCCCTTGCCAGTTCCTGGAGTTTGCTGCCTGTTCTGAGCTGGAGTAGTAGCAATCCTCTGTGGGCAGACATTTGCATAATGACCAATCTTCCCACACTTGTAACATTGAGTGCCCGGACTCTGTCCTGAAAACTTTGTCGGGGTGCCAGTAGGGGTAGCCTGTCGAGGAGGTGGAGTCCTCAGTGGTGATTGCGGAACTGGGCGTGGTCCTCCGGGTCGAGTCGGTGTACCCTGTGGTGAACTGTAGCGAGGACGAACACTGCTGTTTCCTTGTCCTTGAGATATTGCCTTCCTCTTCAAATCTCCCAGCTGAACACGCTTGTGTTCAATAGCCAGGGCCTTATCAAGCAGCCTCTGAAATGATGGAAATGTGTGTGCCACTAGAGCATACTGCAATGGTCCATTAAGTCCTTCAATGAAATGCTCTTGCTTCCTCTCGTCTTCAGCAACTTCTTCAGGGGCATATCTGGATAACTGGATAAACTTGTCGCGGTACTCGCTGACTGACATACTTCCTTGCTTCAGCGACAGAAATTCCTTCTTCTTGATCTTTATCATCCCAGCTGGAATATGGTAGTTCCTGAACTGTGTGCTAAACTCCGCCCAAGTAATAGTATCCGCAGCGTCGTGGGCAGCAGTATAAGAATCCCACCAGTCAGCAGCAGGACCAATCAGACGTCCAGAAGCATATAAAACCTTCTCCCGGTCAGTGCATTGTGCAATATTCAGCATCTTCTCAATTGCTTTCAGCCAATCATCCGCGTCCAGTGGATCAGGTGAGCTAGCGAATGTGGGTGGCTTATGGCTCATGAACTCCCTATGCTTATCTCGGGGTGGAACTGGTGGTGGTGGTGGAGGCAGTGGTGCTTGTTGCTGTTGTTGTTGCATTTGCTGTTGCAGCTGCTGTTGTTGCGCCCTCCTTTCCTGGCGTATCTCATCTCTCTCCTGGCGCAACTCCTGGCGTATGTCTTCTCTTTCCTGACGCATCTCCTGGCGTTCTTGCTGCATCTGAGCACGCATATCAGCCATAGTGTCTGCCATCTGCTGCATCACCGCCATCTGAGCAGCAACCAGTGGGTCAACTCCGCCTGGTGGAGGATTGGGAGGATTCATCCCAGCAGGTTGTGGCTGAGGTTGTCTTCGAGTGTGTTGGTTAGGAGGCAAGTCAATTCCACCACCCCTCCTGGTATTGACCATCTGAGTTAGATACATATGGTAAGAAAGAACAGTAGACAAGGCAGTAATTACAATCATGTTACTTTGGGGGATTTATTAGCTAAGCAGATTAATATTTCACCTACTATAGCTAATACAATACCTTATAGTGGTACATGCTAAAATGTCCATCTATACTATTCCAATCAATCAAAGAAGCAAATCAGGCATTGATCATCAGAACAATTAACCAATATTTTTAATAGAGAAAATAGTTTTAATTGTTGTCTTAGGCTTCCTATCTCTTAAAAATGTCATAGGGGTAGGGATTCCAAGGTTTGAAATCCATCTTGTCTCAGAGTAGAAAAGGTAAGAATGATCAGAGTAGAACAGTAGAAGGTGAGACAGGATCAAGATAAGTGTAGAAAGAATCAGAGTAAGGTGAGTGTAGAATGAATCAGAATGAGATAAGTAGGTAAGGGTTTGTCCAGTCTATCTAGGTTTCGTCCTACAGTCAACATTTGCTCCGATACCACTTCTGTAACACCCGGTTTTAAAGGACAAAGCCGGGTGCATCTCATACATGCGCCAAAGAAGACAACATATATAATAACAGAGTGTATAGAGATAAATGTCATAAAACATCAGAGTATTTATTACATAGCGGAAGACTTATTACAAAATAAAATAGTAAATATAAAATGAACTAAGGATCGATGGCGCCAATGTCGACTGAGAAACGCCACCTAGATCAGATCGAACTCCTCGGTGTTAGGCAGCTCCTCCTGAACCACCTGATCATCTCCTGTGGGGGGGTGTGAGACAGCAAGGGTGAGCTCACACATGATCATAGCTCAACAAGTTGTGGGGAACCAGTGGACACAAACTCACAAAGGTGTGAGTTCATGTGATGTGTAAGGCTTAATCAAAGACAGGGGTTAAAGCTGAGCATTGCTTTTAAGTAGCTGGTCAAAATTTTATTAGCAGTTACTAAGTGTAAGTAAATACCAAACCATAAGTAAAGTAATAGAACAAAATTAATAATAAACCCATGCAATGCAAATGACAAAATTGAATTTAAGTTCCATAAATTAAACATCAGAGAGTCCTGAGCTGCTCGTGACCGTGAGCTCGGCTAGTATACCAGTTTTACACTCTGCAGAGGTTGTACCCTTTACCCACAAGTCATGTTACCCATCTGCCAAGGGGTCATGAATCCCATATACCTCTACCTAGGAAGCACGGCAGGGCAACACTACGAGGCCTTTACAAAGTTCCACTAGCTTCCGAAAACCCGCTACAGTTTATGGGAAGATCCAGTAAAGGGTTCCTGGCTGACTGCCATCCCAGCAAGACCAACCAGGGACCTCCCCGCACTGACCTCTCCCCTACTGCCCTTGCCCCTTTCGGGTAAGGTAGTCTTCCACTAGCTTTCCTAATTAGTCAGCCAAGGGCGTCCCATTCCACCCTTGTGGTGGCACGTGGTTCTCAAGTTAAGCTCTATGTTCCAATTAACATTAATGATAACAACATGAACATAAACAGAATAATAACAAGAATTGGAACATAGAGGTAATAAATGATTATCCCAAAACCATATAAAGCAATAGCAAACTACCCAAGTGATTCAGGGGTAAACAAGGTAATGAGATAAACAAATCTAGGGTGACCTATTGGGTCCCATCAAAATTAACCTATGCATGAGTATGTGATATTAAAGAACATTATTGGGTAAAAAGTGGTCAAGGGCACAACTTGCCTTCAATGAGCTCCTGCTCAGCTACTTCAACCTGCTGCTCACCAGGATCCACAGCAACGGGCTCTTCTACTCGCCACAATACAAACAAGCACAGTGCATATAGAGAAAATTAACATTACACCAAAGATATAAACAAAATACACAGAGGTATTCTACATATTAAAATAAAAACTTAGGAACTGGAATTATAATTTTCTGAATTATAGATTTTAAGTTATGCATTTTCAAAGGTTTTATGTGCTTTAAATAGGATTAAGTGATAAATAAATTTCCTTACTGTTTTTATGCCAAAACAGAGACACTAAGTGCTAGAGAATAAAATTACAAAATTTTAGGAACTGGAATGGATGAATTTGGAGTTAGTATGAATTTTCTATGAATTTATAAAGTTCTAGCAATTATTTTTATATTAAAAATTCATTTTCTATTTATTTTCTCTGGTTTTCATGTTGACTGGACTGGGCGTCAATTTCTGTGAAGTGCAGGGTGCTCGGGGTAAAACTACAGAGACACAGTGAACAGTGAAGAAGGACGGCGGGTTCTAATTCAAGGAAACCCAGGGGCTCTTTAATAAAAGTAACCCGCGAAGGGGTAACTTCTAATCTGGACCGTTGGATCACTCACAGATGGCTCGGATTAGATCTAATATATATCGAACCGGTACGCGCCCAGAGCCGTTGGATTAAAGATTAACGGCACGGATTTAATGAAGCCGAGATCCCGCCGCAACCCTTGGATCCTAATCTAACGGCCACCACGCGATCGGTTGACTCAATACCACGCCGTGGATCTCCACCGTCGGATACCGCATCAACGGTCACCGCGCGCTTTGACTGAATCATCACCTAGCTCTAATCATGGCCGTCCACGATGCATCCATCGGTCATGCGCGATCTTCCCCAACCAGAGGTACACCCGACGGCGCCGCGCGAACCCAGGCCGACGCACCCGCCGCGCCGGCGACCACCCTGGCCAGCGATCCCCGACTCTAATCCTCGATCCCACTAGCGCGAAATGATCACAGCTATCGCATGAATACGTAGGAGGGATACTCACCACGAATTGCCGCGCGGGCGAGCCTGGCCACGGTGAATGGCGGGTCTGCGGCGGCGTGAGCGCGACGGCGATGAAATCCTTGCCCGCTGCCCACGAATCGCCCCCGCCGAGGACACCACAAGCACCGGGATGCCCCAAGGAAGACCTTCACCGCTGTCCGAGGCCAGAGCGATGACTAGGGCGCGTAATCACGACGGCGACGACGTTCTCTGGTTTCTCTTCGGGCGGCAATGGCGGGCGCGGCTGTGTGGTGGGCTGCGTTGGGGAAAGAGGGCACGAGCGGCAGGGTCGTGGGACCGTCTATTTGTAAACGCGGTAAGGAACCGAGCGGCCGCAACGGGCCCCGAAATCAACGGCGAAGCTCCGCCATGCTCGTGTGTTCGTTGCGGTGAAGAAGACGGAGTCTGGTGCCCGTGAGTCTGCCTGGTGGGTCCGGGTAGCAGCCACACGTGAGGAGCGCAGACACATCGGACACAAGGCGCGTTCCTGCGACCGAGCAGTGGGCCCCGCGACGCAGTGAAAGGGGAATGCGGTGTGCGCTGGTGTGACTGCGCTGTGGGCCCCGCGTGTCGGCGCGCTCGGGATGACCGGGTTGGGCCGCGCGGGTCAGAAGGAGGATTGGGCCGAATTGAGGTAGCCGGCCCAGTTAGGCTTTTATTCCTTTTCTCTTTTTTATTTCCTGTTTTTCTTTTTCATTTCTCTTTTCAAATTCAAACTTCAATCCAAATTCAAACTTTGTGGCACTTTATATACTGGCTTAATTATTTATTTTGATCATATCAACTGTGATGAAGTAATTTTAATGATAACTTTATTTGTATTGAATAATATTCCTTCCTCTTCTCTATTCTCAAGAATTTCTTTTTGGTTTTAAATTCCCTTTTTGGTCTTTAATATTTTTCTTGTCACAAAATGCACACAAAAATAAAATATTCAGCATGATGCAACAATTTAGTGGCATATCTCTTTATTAATTGTTCTTGGACATGGTGTTCTCATATGATGGTGCATAAAAATCAAACTCACATAAAGAGAAAATGTTTCTCTATTGATATTATTCCTAGCACTTACAAAGTAGGTGTTACAACGCGGCAACCTTCGGGCGCGGCGCTCCTGCGCGCGGACGCGGCCTGCAGACGCGACGGCCTGCGAATCCCCGAATCCGAGCTCGTGCGGCGGCCTACGGCTGTAACACCCGGATTTTAGGGGTCCAAAACCCGGGCGCTAACATAATCACCAGGTGTGCTGGGACCAAGTCTCACACATATGATGAATCATGGCACAGGATCGAATGTCACATCTTTATATATAACAGGAGTTCTATACAAAATACATGATTACATTATAAGGAGACAACAGTCCAGCAACCCAAAGTTGATTGGGAGACGACGACCTAGACCTCTCACGAACACTTCACAGCATCCTCCATGCGCCTCATCCTGCGGTACCTGTTCTTGACCTGTGGGGGGGTGTGAGACAGCAAGAGTGAGCTCACATACGTTCATCGCTCAACAAGTTGTGGGGAATAATGTGCATGAACTCGCCAAAGGTGGGAGCTCACGTGAAGTGTAAGGCTTACCAAGGAAGATGGTTAGAGCTGAGCATTGCTTTTAAAGTTGGTCAAAATTTTATTAGCAGTTACTAAGTATAAGTAAATACCAGCCCAATTAAATAGTAGAACAGAAGTAACAACACCACCTGCGATGCAATGCATATGACAATTTGAGTTTAAGTTCCATAATTTAATCATGTGAGGGTCCGAGCTGCTCATGACCGTGAGCACGGCTAGTATACCAGTTTTACACTCTGCAGAGGTTGCGCATCTTTACCCACAAGTCGTGTATCCCATGTCGCCAGGGTTTGCAAGGCCCTTAGACACTACCGAGGTGAATGGCTAGGGATCCACTACGAGGCCTTTACAAAGTTCCACTAGTTTCCGAAAACCCGCTACAGTTTATAGGAAGTTCCAATGCAGGAATCCCTTGCAGGACCGCCATCGCAGCAAAATCCTCCCGAGGGCCTCCCTACACTGACCACTCCCCTACTGCCCTTGCCCCTTTCGGGTAAGGTAGTCTTCCACTAGCTTTCCTAATTAATCAGCCAAGGGGTCCCATTCCTCCCTTGTGGTAGCACTGTTTTCCCGGGTGGTCGCTCCATGTTCCAATTAACATAATGATCTTATCATGAACAGTAATAATAAACATATAATAAAAGTGTGATCATGAATAATGTACCTTCATACCCAAAACCACATAAAGCACTAGCAAGTACTACCCAAAAAGTTCAGTGGTAAACAAGGTATAAAGATAGACAAACTAGGGTAACCTATTGGGTCCCATCAAAATTAACCTATGCAGATCATTATGATTAATTAGAACATGAGTGGGTAAAAAGAAGTGATCAAGGGCACAACTTGCCTGGGCCTTGAGAATCCAGGTACCAGGATGATCTTCAGGTGACACGTGACCTCACTGCTAGTCGTAGCAATTCAAACAAACATGGTATAGGCAAAAATTAACATTACAACAAACATGTAAATAAATTGCACAGTAATAATCTAGACATTAAACTAAGGTCACAGGAACTGGAATCATTAAATTTGGAGTTGTAGATTTTAAGTTATGGATTTTCCAAAGTTTTATGCATTTAATATAGGATTAAGTGGGAAATAAATTTAAATGTGTATTTCATGTAAAAACAGTGGTACTATTTAATAGAGAATACTATTACAAAATTATAGGAACTGAAATGGATTAATTTGGACTAAATATGCATTTTCTATGAATTAAACAAATTCTAGCATTTATTTTTGTATTAAAAATCATTTTCTAATTCCTTTTACTGAATTTCTAATTTTCTGGACTGGGCGTCAAATACTAGAAAAGGTAGGGTCACTGGCGTAAGAATCCGCAAGACTCAAAGCACAACCGCGAGGGACGGCGGGTTGATTCGGGAAAAAGACAGGGTCTCTTTAGAAAGATTCCCAGGCCGAAGGGGTATGGAGCATTATGGGTCGCACGATCTGATCCGGACGGCCCAGATTAGATTGGATCACATCCGAACCGGTACGCAGCGCCCACCGTCCGATCCAAGACCAACGACCGCGATTTAATTTTGCTAGATCTAATCTCGTCCATCAGATCCCGATCAACGGACCAGATCCAAAGCGCGAAGGGGTAAGCCAGGATCTAATCCAGGCCGTTCCCCTCCAATCCAACGGCCAGAACACCATCTCCCCAATCTCGACCGGGAGGCCGGCGGCGCCGCCGCGCCCGCGGCGCGCCCTCACCGGCGAGGTGACCAACCCGCGCGCACACACCCCAATCACGCAATCCGAGAGCACTTACGCGTTGCCGAGTGAATAACAAACCCAGGAGAGGAGTTTTTACCGGGGATTTCGCCGCCACGAGCTCTGACCACGGCGCACGGCGGAACCGCCGCACACATACTATCTTCGGTGAACAATTACTGCTACGTTGGTCATCTATGCGATAAATTAAGGGATACCACACGTACTCGGAAGCAAACCGATTTGGCCGAGCGATTACTCACCAGCGATTGTGGCGCCGAGCCCCCTTGGCGACGGCGAGGTGCGGACGAGCGGTCGGGCGCAACGCCGGTGACGAATTCCTGGGAGCCCCGTGCGCCACACCCCGATTACTTCCTCGCGCGGCTTCTTCGCGAACTGCCCAACCCACGGATGACCGGGTTAGGGACCGAGTTGCGCCAATGGCGGTAATCAACAATGGCGGGTGGTCTCCGTGCGGAGTGCGACGGCGCGGCTGGGAGAGGCCTAACAGTGACAACGAAGGAAAGGAACGTGGGGCGCGAGAGAGAGGCGAGGTCAAGGGAGTTCTTATAGGCGCGCGACACCGAGGTAGAGGATCCGAAGGTTGCGGCGCTGACCGGCGAAGCTTCCGCGGCCACCACGCGCGACGCGCGCGGAGTTTGTTGCGAACCGGGCAAGGGGACGACTGACATGGCGGGCCCACAACACAGAGACAGAACCCAACGCGCGCGGGCAGGTGGCTGGTCAGCGGGCCCCGTATGTCGGCGCGTGAGCTCCAGAGTTGGGCCGCGCGGTCAGTTTCCCCGAGTGGGCCAAAAATGGGGTCAGCCGGCCCATGAAGGCTTTTGTTCTTTTTCTTTTTATCTTTTCTCCCTATATTTCAAACTCTAGTATTTGAATTCAAATTTGTTTGTGATTTCAAACCCAGGTTAAATTCCCAAATAAAGTTCCAGTAGGAAGAATTATAAGCACTCATATATATTTTTCTTTGCATATTATTTTCCTTGTTATTTACTCATGGAAGGAATTCCTTTCTATTTTCTATTCTATGTTTTCATTTGAAATTTTGAGGTCAAGTTTAAACTATGATTCTTTATTTCAACAAAATGTATCACAACAATTTCTTCAATATGATATGTATTTTTCTTTATTTATTTATTGGGTATTTGACTTTTATTACTTGATTTATGAAAAGAAAAGGAAACTAATAAATCTTCAAAGGTTTCAAAAGAAAAATTCCCAAAACACTAACCTGAATGTATTTATTTATTTATTTATATCATTTTTTTTTCTAATGTAAAATCTGGGCATTACAACGGCGACCCATTCCTCTCCTCCCTCCCCGAATCCGAGCTCGGCGCGGCGGCCTGCGGCGGACCCTAAACCCTAGGCGCGGCGGACCCTAAACCCTAGGCGAATCCGAGCTCGGCGGACGGCCTGTGCGGCGGCGTGGTGGTGGTGCGCGTCGGCGCAGGCGCAGCTGAGCCAGAGCTACTACGCGTCGACGTGCCCCGACCTTCAACGCGGCGCCGGGGACGCTCCGCCTCTTCTTCCATGACTGCTTCGTCAGGGTACGTACCCCGTCCGTCGTCGTGCTCCACGCTCGCCCGACTCTTGAGAGATGGTCCTGACACCTGACCGATCGACCGACTCGGCGACTCCCCTCCCAGGGCTGCGACGCGTCCGTGCTGCTGTCGGGCCCCGACGATGAGCACAGCGCGGGCGCCGACACCACGCTGTCCCCGGACGCGCTGGACCTGGTCACCCGCGCCAAGGCCGCCGTGGACGCCGACCCGCGCTGCGCCAACAGGGTGTCCTGCGCCGACATCCTCGCCCTCGCCGCCCGCGACGTCGTCTCCACTGTGCTGTGCTGTGCTGTGTGTTTCCTAGGCGTGGCTTACAGGTACTCTTGTTTTCTTACCTTCTTCATAGAAATTAGTCCAAATTAGTATGTAACAATCCACGCGCGCGGTAAACAGCAGTATGTAACAATTCGTCCTTTTCAAATGGCACTTGTGTTTAGTAGCATGTCGCGTGCGAGCAGCCCCTTCAATGCAGGACATGGATGGCCCAGGTATGGGTCTGTGCTGCTCACCCGCTGCCCCGAGTGCGAACGTCCAGAGCCACTAGTGAGGCTCATATCGAAAAGGTCAGAGAATGGCAACTTTGGTAGGGAATTCGTTAAGTGTGAAAGCAAGCCACGCCCAGGGAAGGTATGTCTTTGTTTTGCTGATTACTACTTATTTTGATGGTTACTGCTTTATTACTGCTCAATTATGTTTATTTTTGTGGTCTAGGTTCAGGAAAAATGCAAATTTTTCATGTGGATGGATGATTACATTAAGATGGTCGAAGGGACAGGGTTTACTAGCGGCCTGGGGGAGATGATGGCGCATAATTATGGGGACGAACGAGTGGCGGCGAACTGGGACATGTTTACTGCAGAACTGAAGAAGTTGAATAACAACTTGAGCGACTTGAAGAAGATGTTTGGAGTTTTGTATGCTTCCATGATTTTTATTGCCTTGCTTTTCTTTGTTATGAACTATGGTTGCAAGCGTTAAATATGTATATGTATGATGGACCTCCTTGTGATGCCATTCTAGATGACTGAGAAGTTGTGTATTGTCCTTTTAATATGGAGAGTATATGTATGATGGACCTCCTGTTCTGGATTTTTTTGACTGCTGGTAAGATTATCCATTGGCATCGATCTGTGACTTGTTCCGTTGTTTGACAATCAATTTTCAATTCAGCAGCACTCTGGCTTGGCCCTTTCCAGCTCTGGACGGTTCTTGCGTCTTTCATGAGCATTTGCCAGTAAAGAAGTCGCTGGTCAGTAAAGAATTGCCAGTAGTGGTACTGGTTTGAGATCTCATCCCTACTGAAGTCGCCACTTGTATATTGTATACATAATTGCAGCAAAACAATTGGTCGTCTGCGTCTCCAGCACCTGCGCGCTCGCTCGGACTCGGGCACCATTACGCCAGCGAAGTAGATGACGTTTCTTGGCCGCTAATGTCGTAGAGGAGGGCTCTATCATAGCAACAGAGGAGGGCACCAAAGCAAGGTCGGAGGGCTCTATCATAGCAACAGAGGAGGGCACGATAGAAGCAGCAGAGGAGGGCACGATAGAAGCAGCAGAGGAAGGCACAACAGAGGCAGCAGAGGAAGGCACGACAGAGGAGAGTACCACGGAGTCAACAGAGGAAGGCACGACAGAGGAGGGTACCACAGAGCCAATAGAGGAGGGTACTTGTGGCTCTAGTGGTTGTAGTGACTGATCCAGTGGCACTTGTGGCTGATCCAGTGGCACTTGTGGCTCTAGTGGTTGTAGTGACTGATCATCTCCAAAAGTTGTATCAAGTGCCAATTGTGGCTCTAGTGGCTGATCCTCTCCAAAAGCTGGATCTACTGCATTCTTGCAATTTCTCGCAATATGTCCTAATCCTCCACACCTTTTGCATTTTCTCTTCCTTGGTCCAAGTCCACTACCCTCGACACTTGACCTTATTCTAGTTTTTCTTGGTCTTCCTGGTGCTCTAGTCTGGATTGGAGGGTTGAGAACGAAACCAGGATTCACGACCTCCCACTGATGTTTTGCCTCTATGGAAGGCACATTCTCAGCATATGTTGCTTTGAACTTGGCAATAGAGTAGTACTTATGTACATATTGATCAATTTCGCTGGCTACACCACGAAGAGAAGTAATGAAAAATAGGGCATGGGTGCATGGCAGCCTGGTAATCTGCCACTGCCTACAAGTGCATGTCCTGTTCGATAAGTCCACTGGATATCTCCATTCCCTCTTTTGTTTGTCCAACACTGTCACCTCTGCCTCAAGCGGTCTGCGCTTGATGAAAGACATTTTCAAACCTCTGGTCTTTTCATGCAATGTCTTCATCACAGCTGGGATTATCATGTGGCCATGAAACCTCTCAAGTGCAATTCTTTGACGCAACTCAAACTTTACCATAAGCATTTGTCGAATCTTATCTAGCAACTCCACCAAATGAAGCCCCTTTGTTTTTCTGATCCATGCATTGAATGACTCCGCCAAGTTATTGTTCACATAGTCCACCTTGCACCCTTCACCAAATTTGCTTCTAGCCCATAGATATTTGTGATGACTTTCAATGTATATTTTTAACCTAGAGTTTGTGTACAATTGATTCACATGATAGTTATGCTTTCTAAGGCTATATGTCAATGATGCTGGCCATAAGTTGTCATCAATCAACTTTCCCTTGAATGATTTGCCCAAGTTTGAAGCAAAATGCCTCATGCATTCCCTATGTTCTACTCCAGGAAACACATAATCCACTGCAGTTTCTAAACCCTTGCAAGCGTTTGTGTGTATAGTCAATCCATGTGGAAACCCTATAACCTGACGCAAATTCTGTAGGAACCATGTCCAACTTTCTGTTGACTCTGCCTCGAGGACACCATAAGCCACTGGAAAGAGCCAATTATGTGCATCAATGGCACAAGCAGCTACTAACTGTCCTCTAAACCTCCCATAAAGAGCTGTTGCATCCACTGCTAAATAAGGCCTGCAACCAGCTAAGAACCCACTCCAACATGCTTTGAATGAAACGAACACCCTTCTAAAACATTCTTTGTTCAAAATCTTGCCATTCACTTTATAATCCACCGTATGATGGTCAATCTCAACAACACTACCTGGGCACGCCTTCTCCACTTCAGCTTTGAAAGTGAATAATAAGTTAAAGCTTTCCTTCCATGGGCCATAAATCTTGTCAAGAGCCATTTCCTTGCCATAATACACTCTCATGTAAGGCACCAAAATGTTGTACTTCTCTTTAATCTTCTTTACCAGTTCAGTTGTACCAATGCATGGGTTATTTGTCACCCATTCTAATACTGCATCTGCACACCATCTACTTTTAGCTACCTTATGTGACCCTTTTCTTTCACTTGGACAAGTGTGAGGAGATGGATTCACTTTGACCTGAATAATTGTACTATTCCGCATACAGGAAGCATGTATCCTCCACTGACACCTCTCAAATGCGCAATGAACAGTCATTCTTGTTGGCTCACTCTTTTCAATTACATAATCATACTCACCTTTGATGAAATAGGTAGCAAGTGCATTCCTAAATTCGGTCATCGATGCAAATGTGCTGCCTTCTTTTAAGGATGAATTATCTCTATCATAATCATTTCTTGGTACATCATCACCCTCTCCTTGCTCATCCACCCCCATAGCTATGTTTTTCTCCTCCTCCTCTTCATCAGTCTCTTCAAATTGTGCCCCTGTGAAAATGTCTCCATCATAGTCCTCGAATTCTAGCATATCCCACTTGTCAACAAACTCAGGATACTGTCTTTCATCATCATCAGGTGCAGCAACTACTTCTATTGGTTCAACCTCATCATTGGGAATAATATGATTCATCCTATTTCATAGGAAATAACGACTTTAAGAACTCATATAGTAGCCAACATTTATAGAGAGTATAGGGCATGAGCTGAGAGAAATGGCAATGGCGTGCGGGCGGCTCACCGTGCTTCCCCAGCGGTCGCGCGCGTCGATGTTGGCCTTCCAGCTGAGCAGCACCAATTCTTCAAAAAAAAGCTGAGCAGCACCCTGACGACGTCGCGGTGGCTCTAGCACGCGGCGATGTGCAGGGCGGTGCCGCTGTCGAGGTTAATGCTGTTGACGTCGACGCCGCTGCGCAGCAGGCCCTCGATTCAATAAGACAATAACCCTATCAAAATCGTGCAGGTCAAGATTGTGGATTTTGTGCAGGATGAACGCTGCGCTAATTGGACGAATGAAAGTCAACCGAGAGCTTACCTCGGACCAGGAGCAACTGGCCTCCGCCGCTGGCGCCGGAGCGTTGCCGTCCCCGGTGGCCAGATGTGCTGAGCGCTGCAGCGAGCGCGCCGAGCCGGCCGACTGGCAGCCTGTGGCCGGCGGCACGGGGCGCCCCCACGAAGCAGCCTGTGGCCGGCGGCACGGGGCAGCTGCAGGTCCTTCTGGGCGGCTTCCTCCCTCACTCCCGGCGGCGGATTCGTCGAATTGGAGCTACTCCCGGCGTGGGCTTGGGCGGATTCGTCGAATCGTAGCGAGGTTGATGAAGGTGTAGCCGCTGTCAGCCTTTTTTCTGCTTTGCTGTAGCACTATCGTCCTTCAGACTCGAAGGGCAAGCAACAGCACTCGAAGGGGTTGAAGACGCAGGCCGCCGCGCCGGTGAAGAAGAGTCCTGCCGCGCCGTCGTTCCGTCCGCCAGGCGCCGCGCCGCCGATTCGTCCGCCAGGCGCCGCGCCGCCGATTCGTCCGTGGATCCGTCGCTTGGAGCTCCTCCCGGCGTGATCTGCCAGGCCGTTGAAGACGCAGGTCCGAGAAGCAGGCTGCCAGGCGAAGGAGAGAGGGAGAGTTGGAGTCGGGAGGCTGCCAGTCGCGCGTTGGGAGGAAGAGCAGAGGCGGCTGCGCAGCGTAGCGTGGACGCGCGACGAAGGTAAGGATGGAACTGCGTAGTGGGCCCGCGCTGTAAGTCACGTTAGAATGGACGGAGACGGCGGCCAGGCGGATTTCTGAGCAAATGGAAGTAGCGTTGGGTAAAACTGAGCAAGAAGAAAAACTAAGGGTAGCAACGAGTACCGTGGCGAAATTAAGAGGACCTATGTAAAAAACCCTTAATCAATCGATCAGCTCGCGATGGTAGTGCAGGGCGAAAGCGGCGTCCCGCCGGTCCCTCTGCCTCCGATCCTCCCCTACTCCCTACGCGGCTAAGCAACTAAAGCGCCGGGCAGCCAGGGCCAATGATCATTATCGCCCAGCGGGACCGGCACCGTGGCTTTACTCACCTGGCCGTCCCGCGCGTCGGCCGCACGTACGATGGCCGCGGCCCGCCCAGGTAGCAGAGGTAGTACGTCTCCTTGTTGCCGGCCGGGCCACTGCTGCTGGCCGCGGCAGGGCAGGGCCGGCGAAAGGCCACTAGCTAGGGGAGGCCCGGGAGGCGAGGGGGAAACTAAGTGGCCAGCACGGCCAAAGGCCAAGTAAAGCAAGCGAGGTGCGGTGACGAGCCGGCCCGGCGCTTGCCTGCTGGCGCTGGGTTGCGCTTTCCACCGGCACTTGTCCTGACCGGGTGATTTCGAGCGATCGAGCAGGGGCCGGCGGGGGAGATGGCAGTGCATGCGGCGGCGTTGGCCAGGCGATCGTCGACGCCGGCGCCACCTTAAGCCGCGCGTACCGTACCGAGCAAGCTACTGGACCCTACTAGTCCTAGCTGCAGGTTTTCGATCAGCTTACATGGCCGCGCGCGCGCGCCGCCATAGACGACAAGCTAGCTTTCATTAACAAGGCCAGAATGCTTTTGTTCATTAATCAAAAAAATTAAAATAGAATATGTATCGCCGATCTCTTCGCCCCAAAGGAAACGCATGGCAGATGCTAGCAGGGCGGTGGAGAGAGATGTCTGAGGCCGGATTTGAGCTGCTGCTGCAACTGCATGCTGCAGGTTGAAATGGCCAGAGGGCAGCTAGTAGCGCTAAGCAGTGCGCACACAATCCTCAGTGAGCAAAAGCCGGGCAGAATCTTGGACTGCTAAAGCCACACTGTCGTCTATATATATACGCGCCCCCAAAGCTGAAAGCTGAATCATCGAGAGAGACCATGTGTGGAAGCGCCAGTGCTGCTCATGATGGATGCTCGATCGCTATATTATATTATATTATATTATATTATATTCCATCATCTTCTCTGCTCAAATCACGCCGTCGGCTGCTGTCGTCCCCACTCCACCGCGCCTCGCTCACCGTCCCTAACCTCAAATCACTGTTGCCAAAAACCTGATTGCCCGCCACTACTGCCCGCGCGCGCCAAATAAAGATTGGGTATTATATTGCATCACGATGGATGCAAGAAACCTGTTTTGAAGGCTCACGCATGCATTCTGCTGCAGCCTGGGCTTCTGGTCACAGGCACCGTGAGTCTGTGACCACTGCCTGATCGATACGCTGAAAGGCCAGTCCCCATGAATGAATGAGCTTATGAGCTAGCTAGCTCATCGATAATTGGGAAGGCCGGGTGCAGTTGCTAGAACCTGCTACGCTGAAAAGAGCCGATCGAATTGCTATCTTCTGTCCAATCTCTCTGGCTAATCGATCACATATACTTAGGTAAGCTAGGGAAAGTGGGCCGGTATTTTTACAGGTTTATTTATCGGCAGCTAGCTGATGACAAGACAGCCAATCAGGAGAATATAATATAATGCTCTAATTATAAGGCAGCAGCTAGCGCGCACAAATCCCTTGTGCTCTCACCAATTGGAGAGAGGGAGAGAGAGAGAGAGAGGGAAAAAATAGTGATATGCATCACGCCATGATGGATGGACGGATCGGATGGATGGGTCGGGGACGGGGATCGGAGAAGAATTCACGCTGAAAGGAATTTCACTAGTATTATACTATGTGATGCATGCAAGTCACTTGATTATTCGAAGAGAGGACCAGATCGAATAGAATAAGAACCTCGTGATTTGGCCAGATCTTGCATGCTGTACAATTCGAACGTGTAAAGCTCTATATATCATGTTTTCGACATTAAGTATCCAGATCGATGACATGTTTGCTTAATTAACCCGTTCAACAAAGCGATCGAAACTGTCTGGCTTTTCATATAGTGTAGTAGATCTATGTACGAGCAGCTAGTAGCCTGCCATAGATATGCTTCATGCTTGCACTGAATTTTTTTAATTCCAACAGAGCACTTGAGAATCAATGGCTATATTGTGCTCTCGAGCACTGTTCCCTGTGCAAGCGAGCACACAAGATGAAATTTCTCATCTCTCTCTCTCTCTCTCTCCACCTAGCTCTTCTTCCCGGCCAGCCACCTCTACTGCCCATCTGTACATTGCACAAAGACACATGTGTAAGACTAAGACGCACGTACTTCACTGCTTTATCTACGCCTATGTACTTAAAGACATCTATCTGTACACGAGAGCATATACTAGCTAGCTTATTGTTAACTTTGGTCTTGGGTTGGAGAGAGAGAGAGAGAGAGTAGAACATGAATTCTCTACACCACCAATCCACTAGCCAACAGCTAGCCAAGAGTCCAAAGAGAGTCGTAGCAAGAGTGACTTTATCACTGATTGATCTCTTTCATCAATATGGACATAAAGTTGCACCTGCACACACACACACATACCACTAGAATGACCCCCTGGACTGGACAACTTGTATTGGTTGGTGGCTCATGTTGGTAACCTCTTACTACCTTCGTATGTACACTGTTCAACCCCTCCATCTCTATCTATGTGCTAGCTCTAGCTAATCAAGCAGGGAACGAAGGAGAGGAAAAAAGAGAGCAAAGAACACGCTGAACAGGACAGCCTTTGCTTCCGATCAGTAGCACAACAGGCGTCACCACCTCTTCCTGCTGCCTCCCTCATGCATAAAACCAGGCCCCCCCTTGCTTCCCTAGCTCATGACCACCCTCCCACTCTCTCTCTCTGCTAGCTACACCCATCCGCCCATCAATCTCACCCATCGCATCCTTACAAGCTAAGGAATGAAGCCCCTTCTCCTTTGCTCTTCTCTCTCCCATATGTTTCACATCCATTATATATGTATTGTGAGGCCTCCACGAACACCCAAGCAAACAAAAAAATAGATACATAAAGGGGGAATGAACAAACCCCCATTCCCCTTTAATTTTATTCCACTTGCTTTCGCGCGTCCTCCTCGCGATCCCATCTTTTTTCTTCCCCTAGCTTTAGTTTCTCCTCCTCCTCTCTCCGGGTGGCAGACCCTTCTCTCCGCTCTCTTCGTCCTCCAGTTCGAAGCTGTAGCGGCAGCTAGAGCTAGCCACGTGTAGAGCGGCACGACTGCAGCGTGCGAAGAACAAACAAAAGCAGGAAAAGAAGCTCTCACTCACTCACAAGTAGCAAAAGATCAAAGGGAAATCAATCATATACCATGGTATTTTCTTCGGTTCCTGTCTACCTTGATCCACCCAATTGGAACCAGCATCAGCACCAGCCACAGCATGAGGTAAAGATTTCCACTATCCAAATCGCTTCCGCTTCTTTTGTGCGCGCGGCTTTTCGTTTCTTCTCCTACTCGTTGGCCACCATAGAGGTGGGGAGGGAATGGAGAGGAAATATCCCTAGGCTCTTTTGTGAAATCTCTCTTCTTTGCTTGAATATACCAAGTCGTCTCTCTTTTGGTTTCATTCGCTGATATCAATTTCACCTTGCGCGCCTTTCTTCCCTTTAATTGTTGTGTGATTGTGTGTTTGATTTGTAAATGACGTTGCTTTCTTCAGCAACTGCAAGCTCACCATGGCCAGCTTCCAAGTGACGCCGGAGGAGGTGGAGGCGGTGGCGTCGACGTGCATGCGCACCATCATCAGCTACCGCCGATGCCACCTTCTGCTCCTGGTGGGGCTCTCATGGCTCCTCGCCGTGACATGGCGGCTGTGGTCGCCGCGAGCGGTGGCAGCACGAGCGGCGGCGGTGGGCCGACTGGCGGTGGTTCCCCTATCCGTCCGGGCTCCATGACCGAGCGGGCCAGGCTCGCCAAGATCCCGCAGCCAGAGCCGGGGCTCAAGTGCCCGCGTTGCGAGTCCACCAACACCAAGTTTTGCTACTTCAACAACTACTCGCTCTCCCAGCCGCGCCACTTCTGCAAGACGTGTCGCCGGTACTGGACGCGCGGCGGCACGCTCCGGAACGTCCCCGTTGGCGGCGGGTGCCGCCGCAACAAGCGCACCAAGTCGTCCAAGTCCAACTCGTCGTCAGCCGCCTCCGCTTCTGGTGCGGGTGGGACGTCGTCGTCCACCTCGTCCACCGCGACAGGTGGCAGCGGCAACGCCGCCAGCATCATGCCGCCTCACCAGGGGCACGGGGGACAGCCGCAGTTCCTAGCCTCGTTGCACCACCCTCTCGTCGGCGGGGACCACTACAGCACCGGCGCGTCAAGATTAGGGTTCCCCGGGCTGAGCTCGCTGGACCCCATGGACTACCACCAGTTCGGCGCCGGTGCCGGAGGTGCCATCGGGCTAGAGCAGTGGCGCCTGCCGCAGATACAACAGTTCCCATTCCTAAGCAGCCGCCCCGACGCCGTGCAACCGCCAATGTCTGGCATTTACCCGTTCGAAGTGGAAGGCCAAGACG
Organism: Zea luxurians; assembly: GCA_029449295.1. Lineage (NCBI taxonomy): Eukaryota > Viridiplantae > Streptophyta > Magnoliopsida > Poales > Poaceae > Zea > Zea luxurians. The sequence goes on from JAOPSE010000002.1 coordinate 215,517,766, forward strand.
GGGAAGGTTCCGGCTTCGCCGGTCACATGCTTGGTGGCTCCAAGGTGTCCGGCTCAGCCGGGCTGATCACGCAACTGGCGTCAGTGAAGATGGAGGACAACCCAGCGTCCGCAGCGATGACAAGCAGCTCACCGAGGGAGTTCCTTGGTCTCCCCGGGAACCTCCAATTATGGGGCGCTGGCGGCAACGACGGTGCAAGTGGCAACAATGGAGGAGGCACCGGCAACGCCGCCAGTGGTGGCGGCGCTATTCCTCCGGGTAGCAGCTGGGTAGACCTGTCAGGATTCAACTCGTCTTCGTCCGGAAACGTGTTGTGACGTGACGCGCCCTCTGAATCTGATCTGCATGATAAGCTAGTACAGTTGCTGCACATGAAAGGTAGCCCTATTTATATTTATGCAAGCACTGAAGCTTCATTTTAGTCATGGCTACTGAGAAAGTTCAACAGAAAAGGAGTTTTGGTGCAAGATTATATATATGATCCATGGCGGAGATGGTGAATTGGTGTCTAGAAACGGTAGGCAATCGAAATTAGTTTCTGTTATCATTCAGTTCTTCATGCGCTGGCTGTTCTTCTTTTCTACAACATCTACGGGTGCGTTTTTCTATATATATTGTTGTCCATTATATTTCAGGTCCATGATATGTAAACTTGTAACACACGCATGTTGCTAGGTTAGGTTTACTTACAAACTTTAATTGGTGTGCAATGTGTTCATGGTGCAAGGTGATCAAAGAGCTAGCATGTTTCTAGCTAGCTACATATGCATGCTGGTGAATTGTTCAGTTATTCGAGACATTTTGCAGACAGCTAGTGGGTGCTTGTTACTCAATGATTATACGGGCACGTATTGTTGTGTGTTTTGAGGGTGTATATGCATAATAGCAGCACAATGCATTGGTCTACTGCATATAATCTATCTATCATGGTGCATTCAATTGCACTTGCACCTATATATCATTTGGAAATGAATGAATAAGGCCATGTTTGGTTTCTTTAGTCTAGGGACTAAAGTTTAGTTAGGGGATTAAAGTTTAGTCCCTAACATGTTAGGTTCTAAGGGCTACAAATAGTAAGAATATACTAAATGACTCATAAGAAGACTAAAATGGCCTTTAACATTCTCCTGCTATTAGTACAATTGAACTAAATGAGGGATAAATGTGGAATTAATATGGTTTAGTCCCTTTTAGCACATATGTGAAGGACTAAAGACTAAATCATTTTAGTCCATATTTTAGTCCTAGTGTTTGGCAAAAAAGGGACTAAATGAGACTAAAAACTAGAGACTAATTTTTAGTCTCTCTAACCAAACACCCCATAAGGAAGGTAGTTATCGTCCATCGCGCAGTGCACCATATATATAATCAAGATCATCTCTACACACGTACTCTATATAGGATTCACACCCAATACAAGCATGGCATATATTACTTGGCTTGCACATATATATGTATCCTCTCTTGTACCCACAAATATATTAACACCCATTCGAAGCACTGAACATAAGAAACCATATATACCTATAGATTTAGAAGGACAGGGACAACAGGCAGGTAACGAGGATGGTCCATGGAAGCTCTAAACTGCGTCCAGTTCTTCCTCTTTCGAGAGATTACATTTCTGACGACACACACACACACTACATATACGGTGTTGGTTTCTAGGTTTCCATGCGCCAATCTCCATTCAAAGCCTTTTTCCCCACTGCCATTGTGATCATGGCATGCATGCATGTATGCATGCCCCGACACAGCGCAGGCACAGAGGCATTTTATTCATGTCCAAGGAATGGAATGCATCATTCATGCAGCAGGGAATGGCTACGACTGGCTGGCTACCATGCAGCAGCTGCGATCTAGCTCCTTAGTTGCGCTTGCGCACAAAGAATTTGTTCCTGCACCGGACGTACTACGCTTCTTTTTGGTCCTTTATTTCGCGCCATCTTTACTGGCCTGCTTTATCCAGCAGCTTCGTCGGTTTCGAGGAGTCATTGCATGCACCACCAGAAGCTTTGCTTGCATTTCTAGAGGTTTGAAGCCAACCATGACTGACACACCATCAGCGCCTGTTTGTGAATGCAGTTTTAAAATACTATAGTTTTAAGATACCATAGTTTACAATTGTACATGACATAAATACTGCGGTAGTAAAACTATAGTATTGCTCAAAACCGAGATCTGTTTGGTTCTATTGGAAAAACAAAGTATATGTAGAGAGAAGAGAAGAAAACTGAGGTCTTGAGTGAAGTTTCGAAAACTCCAAAAATACCACAGTTTTGAGTAAATCATGGTATTTAAAACTGAGTTTTACCTATACAAACCAAACACCTTTTAAGCTCCAATACTATAGTATCATCAAATACCATAGTATTGTTTTAAAACTGCAAAAATACTACAATTCCAAACAGGACCTCAAAGTGTGCATCAGCTCCCTGACGAAGATGCACGCAGGTTGCCCAGCCTGCTGCCACATCGTCTTTCGTTCCCTTACCAATGTTGATGCGGCACTAGTGCTGAATCAGACCATATTAATTAGATTAGACTAATTTTATATAAAGCGCTTGTCATGACTAAATATATAAGTACCATTAATTTCGCTACAAAATATATTTTTATTAGTATCTCTATGATTTCATGTGTAGCCCTCTTAGGTTTCTACACATAGTGTCTCACAACTTTCTCCAAACATTCTAAAATTTTTATCACAGCCTATACATATGATATCATGACACGTGGACAAGTTTCATGATTTTCTGTCTTTGTTTGTGTTTTATACAATTTTTAAACATGTGGATGCCAAGTTCACGACCATGTTTAGTGAGCATGTTGCTCGAAGTTTCCGATACGCTTCTGAAATTGGTCGTAACTTATGCTAAGTATCATGAATATCATTTTTTCATGCACGGTTTTCCAAGTTTCGAGTGACCTGCAGTTCAAATTTGAATTTTCCGAAGAAAATCAAATAAACGAACTAAATCTACTAGCTATTTCAAACACTGTTATAATTGTCCCAAAATGATACATGTAGGTCTACATAGTGTAGGAACATACCACAAAAAGTTTGGGAAACAAAATAAAAAAATACAAATGTACTTTGCCGAGTGTCAATTGGTTGACACTCGGCAAAGAAGTGTAAATTAATCTTTGCCGAGTGCCCCTGGGCGGCACTCGGCAAAGAAGGCGTCTTTGCCGAGTGCCGCCGATCTGGCACTCGGCAAACCATATTTTAAAAATAAAAAAAATCTTTGCCGAGTGCCGCATCGCGGGCACTCGACAAAGAACATGAACTTAACCAAACCGACGACTTCTCCTTCTTCTCTCTCTCTCACTCACGCTCACTCACTCACGCCGCCGCCCGCGCTCGCCGCCGACCCCGCGCCCGCCCTCACCACCGGCCACGCGCGCGCCCCCGGCCCTGCGCCCGCGCTTGCCGCGCCGCCGTCGCCGTCCCCGGAGCGCCGCCGCCGTAACACGCCCGCCACCACGCGCCCGGCAAGCCGCCATCGGCCGCGTCCAAGCCGCCGCCCGCCCCACGCGCCCGGAACGCCGCCGCCGTTGCCCGCGGCCTCCATCGTCGGTATTATTGTCATATGTTATTTAATTTATTAAATTTATGTGTGTTTATTGTCATATTATGTGTTGTATTAAATTTATACTACATGTTTATTTAATTTATTGTGTGTATACTACGTGTTTATATTATGTTTTTATAATGAATTATGTGTGATTATTGAATTTAGGGAGTTTATACTATGTGTATCAATTAGATATATTTGTGGATGTCAGTCATCGTGCTGCTAGTTTTATTTACAGGTTTTTGTAAACAGCCCCGTAGAGGGGAGGTGCTGCCGAATTTTTGTTGATAGGCTTGAGTTATTTTTTGCATATGTCTTACATGTTATATTAAACTATAGTCGGTTATATATGTTATAGGATGGAGGACCGTGAGTGGATGTACACGGGTCATAGAGGAAGGAACGATGTCACCACACAATGGATTAGAAAGACCGATGATTTTGTGGAACGGGCATATGGCGAAGCTGCTAAAGGAGCGAGTCTAGTCCCATGCCCGTGCAGCAAATGTGACAACCGGAAAAGAAAACCAAAGAAGGCCATGGTAGAACATATTTGGAAGAATGGATTTACGACGGGCTATACTCGGTGGATATTTCATGGTGAAGCGCATCGTACGAGAGAGGAGGTGTTGAGACAACGTGTCGAGGATTATGACGCGGATGCGGGGGTAGCGGATATGTTGAACGACTATCAGGAGGCACAGTACACGAGAGGATGTATGGATGACGAGCCAGAGCCGACTGCAAAGGCGTTCTACGACATGTTCGACGTGACACAGAAGCCCCTTCACGGCAAGACAAAGGTTTCTCAACTGGATGCCATTGGGCGTGTAATGGCGTTCAAGTCGCAGTACAGCATGAGTAGAGACGCATTCGATGGGAGTCTGCTTCCGGATGATCACGTTCTGCCAAAGAGCATGTACGAGGCACAGAAATTACTTCGTGCACTCAAGATGACGTATGAGCAGATTCATGCTTGTCCGAAGGGCTGCGTGCTATTTAGGAAAGAATACGCGGAGGCAAAGTACTGTCCCAAGTGTAATTCGTCTAGGTTTATGGAGGTAGACTCTGGTGATGGACAGAAGAGGCAGCTCGACATCTCCTTGACAATCCTACGACACCTTCCGTTCATACCAAGGATCCAGCATCTTTACATGACAGAGGAATCCGCGAAACAGATGACATGGCACAAAATGGAAAACGATACAATCTTGACAAGATGGTGCACGCATCAGATGGTGAAGCATGGCAACACTTTGATGACATTCACCGTGAGAAAGCCGAAGAGGCTCGTAATGTACGTGTTGCGTTGGCCACAGATGGGTTCAATCCCTATGGAATGAGCGCTGCCCCGTACACATGTTGGCCCGTATTTGTTATCCCAATCAATCTCCCCCCTGGTGTGTGCTTTCAAAGGCAGAATATATTTGTGTCGTTGATAATTCCCGGACACCCGGGGAACAAAATGGGTGTGTACATGGAGCCTTTGATCGATGAATTGGTACGTGCCTGGGAGGAAGGGGTATGGACGTATGACTGAGCTACGAAGACAAACTTCAGAATGCATGTTTGGTACCAGTACTCCATGCATGACTTACCGGCGTATGGGCTATTCTGTGCCTGGTGTGTTCACGGTAAGTTCCCATGCCCAGTTTGCAAGGAAGCTCTCAGGTTCATTTGGTTGAAAAAGGGTGGCAAATATTCGTCCTTCGATAAACATCGACAATTTCTTCCTGCTGACCATCCATTCCGCCTAGACATCAAGAACTTTACGAAAGGTGTCGTAGTGACAGACCGCCCACCTGCAACGACGACTGGTGCCGAAATTCGTTAACAGATAGATGGGCTCGTGGCCAATACAGAAGGTGGTTTTGTGGGATATGGTGAGCAGCATATGTGGACACATAAGTCTGGCTTGACTCAGCTCCCCTATTATGACGACCTGCTCCTTCCACACAACATTGACGTGATGCACACTGAAAAGAATGTTGCCGAGGCACTGTGGGCAACAATTATGGACATTCCTGATAAGTCAAAGGATAATGTGAAGGCAAGAGTGGATCTGGCATGTTTGGTACCAGTACTCCATGCATGAATTTTTATTTTATCTTCTGATATGCACTTTATGTGTTTACTTTGTAGGTGATTCCACATTGGTGCGCCGCACATCCTCTGTGTTGGGATCAGATGGTGGATAGGTGGTGTTCGGCTGAGTGGGACGAGGTGCACACAGCTAGCCGGGAACGGCGTTTGATGATGCAAGGCCCCTCCCACCACCAAGGCAGCCAGAGCCTGGGCCAATATGCCGAAGCATGGGTATGCCACCTTTTTTATTTAGATATATAGCACTAAGTTAGATATTATTTCTAACTATCTCGTTGGTTTTCGTTGCAGTCGGCGTCACATGGTGGCAGGCCTTGCTCCACCTTCTCGGCCTATGCTATGGCCCATAAGGGTAAGGCGATGTCCGACGTCACCTACAACCCGGATGACGGGCCCGAGGCCTACACCAACCCCGCTGTCTACAGTCGCCTCCATGACTACACCGCCATGGCGCAGGAGGTCCATGGCCCAGACTATGATCCGAGCACCGAGCCGATCGACCCCGATGTGCACATGAGGGTCGGAGGAGGCAAGAGACATGGGCGGTACTGGATTGCCGACGGGGCAATCGACTCATCCTCCACTCCCACTCTGTCTCAGGTGAGAGCAAGGAGTACGGGCTCGAGTCCAGCCATACGACCTCGGCACGACAGCTCACAGCATCGCATACATCAACTCGAGGTTAGTGCTTCTATAACTCGTCCTTTCTTGAGTTATATACCTTCTCTTTGAGTTACTATAACGTTGGCTTGTAATATTACAGACCCAACTAGAAGAAGAGAGGAGGGAACGTCAAGAGATGGAGGCGAGGATAATGGCGGAGCGGGTGGCGGCTGATCAGAGGATGGCGGAGATGTTCCAGTACATGCAGAGCCTTGGCGCCGCACAGGGCATCGCTCCGCCACCTCCATTGTTCCCCCCAGTTGACCCTACTCTCTTCCACACTCCTGTGAGTATCAAAATTGTAGTTAGATGTTTGTAATGCATCTGGTATAACACATGCAATCTCTTCTCTGTGCAGGGCCAATCTGGGGCGGCATCCAACAACCCTCGGGAAGGGTTCAGCCCAACGCAGCCCCGGTCAAACCGCCCACCTCCATGAGTGTTGTGTTTTCATTGTTTTAGACTTTAGAACTTATGTATAATACTTATGTCTGTGTTTGATACTTATGTGAGAGCTTGCGACGTTTGAGACTTATGTTTGTGTTTAATACTTGTGTTGAACACTTATGTTTGTGATGGATATTTATGTTTGTGGTGACGGTTTTATGTTTGTGTTGGCTATTTATGTCTGTGATGATATCTGTGATGTATATATGTGATATATATGTAATATCTTCTGTTTGTGTGGATGGAATACAAAAAACAAATTAAAAAGGTATATACTGGTCACTTTGCCGAGTGTAACACTCGGCAAAGAGGCTCTTTGCCGAGTGTCTGGGTCATAACACTCGGCAAAGAGCACAGACCTGGGCACCGGCTTAGGTTCTTTGCCGAGTGTTATGTCGCTAGCACTCGGCAAAGAGGTCGGCTTTGCCGAGTGCCACTTGGGACACTTTGCCGAGTGCTACCTAGAAGACACTCGGCAAAGCTAACTTCTTTGCCGAGTGTCACAAGAGACACTCGGCAAAGCCGCCGTCTCCGTCACCCGGCGCCGTAACGGCCGCTTTTCTTTGCCGAGTGCTCTCTGACACTCGGCAAAGAGTTTTGCCGAGTGCTCGAGAAAAAACACTCTGCAAAGAAGGCTTTGCCGATCCACTGTTTGCCGAGCCTTCTTTGCCGAGTGTAACACTCGGCAAAGCCTTTGCCGAGTGTTTTTAAGGCTTTGCCGAGTGCTTCAGGCACTCGGCAAAGCGATTGATTCCGGTAGTGATTAATTTCGCTGCGAAATATAGGGACACAACTTCTTTGCCGGAAAAACACTCGGCGAACGCTTTGGCCGAATGTCACTCTCGGCAAATAAGTCACGACGAACTGTACATCAGCAACGGTTTCTTTGCCGAGTACTTTTCGTCGGGCACTCGACAAAGCCTTTACCGAGCGTCATCAGGTACTCGACAAAGAACAGTCGCCGTCACGACGCCAAGTGACGGTGACGGAACCTTTACCGAGTGTCCTTCTTAACACTCAGCAAAGGCTCTCTCTTTGCCAAGTGTATGTTGGACTAGCGCTCGGCAAAGAAATCTCATGTGGGCCCATAAACTGGAACAAACCTAAGCCTGCATGTACATCACGGGATACAACACAGAGCCAATCACGTTGATGCAGCTAACACAAATACATTTTGGTTCTTAAACTTGTCATGCTGGGTCATCCCCAGTGGCGGAGCCAGCCCGTAACCGGAGCCTGGGCACTATTATAAATTTCTAAAATATTTCTAAAGTATATATTCAACATAGACTAGTAAATTTCAAGAGAATAGATATAAAATACAAACATTCAAGCAAACAATGACTTAGTGCTAAAAAATTTAAACGTAGCACGGTAAATACCTCAAGGTGGTAGAGAACGAGGCAAATTCATCTTTCTAGTCTTCATGCCTTGAAACCGTCGCAATATGGTAGAGTCATCAAGTTCTTTGAATATTTCCCGCTCGATGTAGCACACCATCAAATGATTGAACCACTCATCAGCCATCTTGTTTCGTAAATTAGTCTTGATAATTTTCATCGCTGAAAATGCCCTTTCAACAGATGCTGTGGACACCGGTAATATTAATGCCAATTCAATAAGTCTATAAACCAATGGAAAAACCTTATGTTTCTCTGTCTCAACCATCTTAGAAGCCAAACTAGCAATATCAGTGCAAGTAGAGAATGCCGCATTCCTTCTTACTTGAAGAATATAAGTCTGAAGTTGTTGTCTAATTTGTGCAAAATCAGTAGTAGAGAAATCAGCATCATAAATCTGAGCACCTCGAACAAGGCTATCTATATCAAACCTAGAGAAGTTATTCTTTGGATCAAGACATGAGAAACATGTCAATATCTCAATAGTGTATTCTCTAAATCGATTATTCATCTCAACACATATTTTATCAAGAACAACAAAGAAAATCCCGACACGATAATGATTGTGACGGAACCTCCCAAGTAATCAGGCCCACCTACAGTTGTCCTTGTCTAACAGACATCAGACACCCTGTAGATGTTCCTAAGTTACTTGACAAGCTCGGTATCTTTCCCGACCTTACCAGGAACGTTTCGCCCGTCTTGCAGACATTACAGATCATCGGAGATGAAGATATGCGGAAGCGAATTACATAAACTTACATATATTTCAAAAGCAAGCTCGAGTTATTTTATTACAGACCAGACTAAAGTGAGTGCATAGAAGTAATAATTATACAAACCAAGGGAGACACAAACTTCTCCCGAGAAGCTAAAAAAACAAAGATCCTAGATGGAGGACCGAGTCCTCCCGCACTTCAGTCTTGTTTTTCTTCGTTGGGAACCACCTTGGCACAGAAGCAGCAAAAGTCTGCTACTTCCCCACCTAAAAACAACAAAGGGATAAACCCTGAGTATGGAATTACTCAGCAAGTCTTACCCGACTAAGGAAAAGACTCTCAAGGGTATGCTGGTTATATGGGAGTCAAGGTAAGGCTTCTCAATAATCAAAGACTCTGTTTTGCAGAAATGCTTACTAAAGTGAATCCTTAAAAATCCAATTTTATTTGTCAAGTTAGGTAAAATTACCTGCACTAGAGTTCTTTCTACCCTAGTTCAATCACTGGTCCTGCACTAGCCAATTTCTTTAACAAAAGCACATCATCTTTAGTGGAATGCTACGTGTAGGTCAATGACCAAGTCTTCATAACCGCGAAGGTACGGCGATCCGAATCGATTATACTCAGCTGAGGATCTCCAATCACACGACATATGTAGCACTTAACCCTTGCATATGTCAACCCGCCACCGGAGTTCTTAAGACCGGATCAGGTTCACGCAAACCGAGAGCACAGATACACCACCGTCCAGCCTCTTGCCACGGAGGGTACACGCTACTCTCGCCACCGCTCCACTCCCATTTCGTGTTATCTTATTCCGGCCTTAGTCTGCCCGAGGCAAGGCTTACCCATGACGAGGCATGTGACCAGCTAAAGGGTCCTCGATCATCAAGCCTACATCGACCAGGTCCTTAATCGACTCAGACGGAGACACTACACCGAGACTCTCTTCTCGTGCAAGTCACCCGCCCGGTCTCAGCTTAATCATTTCAAACCCAAAGTTTGGTACCTGGCAGAGGTACATCTTTTCCGATGTTGAATCCATCACGGCCATGATGGATTCACCATCAAGTTTTATTTTCGAAAACATCCCTCCCACTTAGCCAAACATCTTTTGTAAAACAAATCCTTTTGTTTTTCTAAAGCAATACTAAGCATAGTAAAAACCTTTTTGTAAAAACAGGGTTTCAAGGAGGGTAATCAAGATCAAGGAAGGTAATGCAGGAATTGTTTAATCAATCAACTCCTATCACCTAATGCAGCAAGTAAGTGAGAAAGATTTTAAAAGCATCAAGGAAGGTGGCAGATGCACCGGGGCTTGCCTTTGTTATCAGGTGAGTCCTGCTCGGATCCACAAATATCGAAATAAAAGCAGTTGCCTGCTTGAGGATCAGAGGTTGGTGGTATCCCTTCTTCAGTGACTTCTTCTTCTTCTTCGTGCTCTAACATAACCATATACATGCATAAGAATGGATGTCATGGGATGCTCATGAGGATGCAAAGATAATATAAACTTATTATTTATGTCTTGAGTACAACTTTCCTTCACGGTACTCCGAGAACCTAGGGTTTCCGGAGTCAGTAAAGGAGTTCATGGAGCAAGGGGGGGTTGGTTTTGGTTTCTAGTTATCAAACAATGTTCAAATCAAACCAAACTCTACCCATGGCTTCTAAATAATGTGAAAAGCTCACATAAAAAGTTTGGGAAATTTTGGACTTATTATTTATTTTCTAAAAATCCAGAACCAATGGTTTAGGCTATTTTAAATACCCTAAAATTCCCTATTTGATCTAAAAATCATGAGTTTATTTTTATTAAATACTAGGGAAAATAAGGAACCTAGGAAAATTGGTCTCACAATTTTAGCATTTTTCTACATTTTTCTATAATTATTTTGGCTCTGCTGGAAAAAGAAAAAGAAAACGATTAAATAGACTGGGCCGAATTCAGCCCAGCGGCCCAGTTCCAGGGAGGAAAGGCGCCCGCGCGCAGTCGCGCCCTGGCGGCTTTGCAAAAAGGGCCCCGAGTTTTTGACTAACTGTGAACGAGTTTCTTCACTGTTCCTGTGTGTCGCTGACCGATCACAAAAAGGCCCCTGCACTTCTACTAATTCACAATTAGACGTCCCCGACGCCGTTCAAGCGCGGCCGTGCTCCGGCGAGCATCTACACCGGCCGATTGAGGCTAAGACCGGTGCTAAGCTTCGGCCGAGACCAAATCCGAGTCCCCATGGACGTTTTCCCCAACTTAATTTGACTCAAGATTGACTAAGGAGCTCTGGCCACGGTGGCCGTGAGCAGCGCGGTAGGACCGACGCGTTCCCGGCGACCAGAGGCTACTCCGTGCAAATCAAAGGTTTGGCAGGCACCACAACGATGTGAGAGTGGTCAAACAAGAAAGCAGGGGACGAGAACTGACCGGAGTTGGGCTGGCGACGGTGAGCTCGGTTTCACGGTGGCGGAAATCGGATTTGGGGGAAATCCAAAATTCGCGAGTTCTAGCGAGGGACGGCTAACAATTAGTGGTGGCTGAATGCGTGAGGAGGTGGTGAAGCTCACGGCGGGGTCAATTTATAGAGCCCCGAGGCGGTGGCGCTTAATTTAAGCGGCTAGCGGAGGTGGCCGGAGATAAGGAAGAAGACGTCGCGGTGAAATCGTGGCTAATGGCGTGGCAAGCTCCCCGTCGACGATGGGATGGCCTAGAGGAGTCACGACGGCACGGTGGAAGAGTTGAGCCACGTGGCACCCGGCCGAGAGGCGGCGGTCGACGGCGAGCACTTTACCGCGGGCGGTGAGCCAGGGGAGATGTGTCGTGGCCGATCGGGGTGACTTCCAGCTCACCGGTGACGAGGACCTTTACCGTGACAGACTTATCTGGTGACCGCCGAGCACGAATCACGGCGAACGACGATCGACGGCGACGGCTATCGGCGACGAGCACGGGGAAGATCTTTTTCAGTTAATCAGGCACTGTACCATGGCTAGGACCACTCTGACGGACTGACAGCCAGAGTTGAGGGTCGATTTTCTTCCAAATTTCTGTGGCAACACAAACCAAACTCTGCAGCAAAGTTATAGATCTACTAACCAGCTACAAGTTTGTCATAGATGCCATGGGCAGATTCTTACTGGATCATAGAGGAATCTTTGCTCAAAGTCTCTGTGGTTACACTGTTTCTCTAAAAATTCAGACTCAGTGACCTGACAGTCCAACTTTGGCTGGGTTTTTCTCCAAATTTCTCATAAGACCATGGCTTGAATCCTTAACCAAAGTTGTTCTCCTATAATTGGGCTTCAACTTTGATGTGGTGACCTAGGGCAAAAACCCTATATCCTGAAAGATACAAGGCTCCAAAGTTGAGCCAATATCACTGAAATCCAGACTTAGAATAAAACTCACATGAGGTCTATTTTGCATTTAAGTCCCTAACTTAGGGTTTGGCTTTCAAATCCACATAATTGTGAACCAATTGGCTTAAAATACTTATTTGGCTTGGTTTTTACACTTTAGCCCAAAAGTGGACAAATTTTGCACTTAGGTCCCTAGGGTTTGGTTTTAGGGTTTCCCAGGGTTCCAATTAGGGTTTCTGGTATCCCAGGGGTATAAGTGGGATCCAAATTTATTCTTGGAGTCATTTTATGACTTTTACCCTAAAGCTTTTAGGTTTTCTTAACTTGGGTTAAGCTTTACCCCTTTAACCACTATTTAGGGTTAAGTTCCTGAACCAGGGTGCTATTTGCAAAAACACTTAAAACAATACAACTTATTTGAAATTTTTGCCTAGTGAATGCACTCTAGGTGTGTCAAACATATGCAATGCCAATGCTTATGATGTCATGCTCAAGTTTTAGTTATAGTAACACCAGGGGTGTTACATCCTTCCCCCCATAAAAGAATCTCGTCCCGAGATTTAAAGTCCTAGGGTGAGTAATGGAAAAGGAAATGTGTCACATTTTTATTTCCTTATTTCTGGTACAAGGCAAGGGTGGTGTGGGGGCTCATTCCTTTACTACACAGCTATACAAACTTTACAACTTACAAGAGGCTAGAAAGCCTGGGAAATTCTTATCTAAGAAATCTTAGGTTTCCCATGTAGCCTCATCTTCCGAATGCTGGTTCCACTGTATCTTATAAAACTTAAGAGTCTTTCTCCGGGTAACCCTGTCCTTTTGATCCAGAACTCGAATGGGATGTTCCGAGTACGTTAAATCTGGTTCCAGGACAACATCAGTCACTTCAACGGTTCGATCGGGAACCCGAAGACACTTCTTCAATTGTGACACGTGGAACACATTATGCACAACAAACAATGTTTCGGGGAACTGAAGTCGGTATGCCACTGGTCCACATTGCTCAAGTACCAGGAATGGACCAATGTACCTGGGTGCAAGTTTTCCTTTAACCCCAAAACGCGATACGCCTTTCATTGGTGAGACCTTCAAGTAGACATAGTCGTCTACTAGAAAACATAAGGGTTGTCGTCGTCGGTCAGCATAACTCTTTTGTCGAGCCTGAGCTTTCTTCATATTATGAATAATTTTCTGAACCTTTTCTTCGACCTCTTTCACCATATCAGGCCTAAAGAAGTATCTTTCTCCAGGTTCAGACCAATTTAGCGGAGTTCGACATCGACATCCGTATAAAGCTTCAAAAGGTGCCATCTTGATGCTTTCCTGGTAACTGTTATTATATGAAAACTCCGCTAGGGGCAAACATTCATCCCATTTTGCGAGAAGTCCAGAACACATGCCCGCAGCATATCCTCGAGTATTTGATTCACTCTCTCAGTCTGTCCACTGGTTTGAGGATGATAGGCAGAACTGTGGAGCAATTTGGTACCCAAGGATTTATGAAGTTCTTCCCAAAACTTGGATACGAATTGAGGTCCACGATCTGACACTATGGTCTTTGGAATACCATGCAAACTGAGAATACGGCTGATATATAATGCTGCATAAGTGGCTACCGTATATTTGGCCCTGACGGGTAAGAAGTGGGCAATTTTTGTGAGTCGATCAACGATAACCCAAATCGAATCATACCCTTTGGCCGTCCTGGGCAGTCCCACAATAAAGTCCATGCTGATGTCTTCCCATTTCCATGTTGGGATTGGCAAAGATTGCAATGGACCAGCAGCTTTCATGTGTATGGCCTTGACACGTCTGCAAGTGTCACATCTAGCCACATAGCGTGCAATTTCAATCTTCATCTTGGTCCACCAGTAATGCTGCTTTAAATCTTGGTACATCTTAGTGCTTCCCGGATGAATAGAATAGCGACTAAGATGCGCTTCATCTAAGATTTGCTGGCGGAGTTCTTCATTCTTTGGCACTACTATGCGGTTGTTAAACCATAACACACATTGATCGTCTTCCTTGAAACAGTTGGCTGCTCCAGCCCTTATCTTCTCTCGTATGTGCTTCATACCCAAATTATCCTTTTGAGCATCAATTATCCTTTGCAAATTGGTTGACTCAAGCTTTAGTTGATTCAGAGTCCCTTGCTGGATTATCCCCAGGTTTAACTTCTCCATTTCTTGACACAAAGTGTTTTTGGAGGTCTTTACCATAAGACAGTGGCAGGAAGTCTTACGACTTAATGCATCTGCCACCACATTGGCCTTGCATGGGTGATAATGGATCTCCAGTTCATAGTCTTTAATGAGCTCAAGCCATCGTCTTTGCCTCATATTCAATTCTGACTGGGTAAATATATACTTCAAACTTTTATGATCTGTATATATGTGACAGATATTTCCCAGCAGATAGTGACGCCATATTTTCAGGGCATGAACCACCGCAGCTAACTCCAGATCATGAGTTGGATAATGCTCCTCATGTCGGCGTAACTGCCTTGAAGCATACGCAATTACTCGGCCCTCTTGCATCAGCACACAGCCGAGTCCACTGCCTGATGCATCACAATATACATCAAAAGGCTTAGTGATGTCCGGTTGAGCCAAAACCGGAGCAGTGGTTAATAGTGTCTTCAATTGCTCAAAGGCTTCATTACATTTAGAAGACCAATTGAACTTAGTATCATTCTTCAATAAACTTGTGATTGGCTTCACAAGCTTAGAAAAATCAGGTATGAATCTGCGATAATATCCCGCTAGTCCAAGAAAACTCCGGACTTGGTGGACAGTTGTTGGGGGTTTCCACTCCAGAATATCCTTGACCTTGCTAGGATCTACCGCAATTCCTTTAGCTGATAACACGTGCCCCAAAAATTGAATTTCCTCCAGCCAGAACGCGCACTTGCTGAACTTGGCATACAGCTGATGTTCCCTCAGGCGCGTCAATACAATCCGTAGATGCTGAGCATGCTCCTCTTCATTTTTAGAGTATATCAAAATATCGTCGATGAAGACCACCACGAACTTGTCTAACTCGGGCATGAACACCGAGTTCATCAAATAGGTGAAGTGGGCAGGAGCATTGGTGAGCCCGAAAGACATTACCAAGTATTCAAACAATCCATACCGCGTAGTAAATGCGGTCTTCGGTATATCCTCGGGCCGAATACGGATTTGATGATAGCCCGACCTGAGATCAATTTTGGAAAATACCCTCGCCCCAGTCAGTTGATCAAATAAGATGTTGATCCTTGGAAGAGGGTACTTGTTCTTAATGGTGACCTCATTTAGGGGCCGATAGTCCACGCACATGCGCAAGGTTTGATCCTTCTTCTTGACAAAAATGGCGGGACAACCCCATGGGGACGAGCTTGGCCGGATAAATCCCTTATTCAGTAGATCTTGTAATTGAATCTTCAATTCCGCCAACTCATTAGGGGGCATACGGTACGATCTTCGGGAGATGGGAGCCGTACCGGGCTTTAGCTCAATTACGAATTCTACATCCCTTTCAGGGGGTAGTCCAGGCAAATCTTCCGGAAATACATCTGGAAACTCACATACTACCGGAATGTTCTTGATCTCCGGTACAATGGCTTCAAATATTCTACCAGAAGCTTTGACTGGATTGGTTTTGGGGAGAGACAAAAGAATTTCTTCTTGATTATAGCTCAACCTGACGGTTCTGAGTTCAGTGTTGAGTATTGCCTTGTGTTGAGTTAACCAATTCATACCCAAAATTACATCCATTAGTCCTGCTTTCCGTTGCTTTTGGCGGCTTCATTGTCAGGTGTGGGAGTCCAGACGTCCACCAACCTCAAAGAAGGAGGGGGTTCAAAAAGATCTAACTCCCCACCCAACGCGCGTCCCGCAACGTGAGAGGGTCCGGCTTCCGCCTCAGCAGAGTGTGCAGGCTCACTAGGGTGTAGTTGTGAGTATAGCACATGGACTTCCTCATGCAACGTATTGCAGTAGACCTGCAGGTTGTCTACAGCTGAGCTAAGTTCTTTAATTCGGGCCTGAGCCCTCGCTTCCTTAGCACATGCCAACATATGAGACTGTACTGCCCAGTCCAGTGCTAAGTCCCGGTCAGCCAGCTGATCCTGCAGGTGACGGATGTCCCTTCTTAGTTCATTGATTCTATCTCCGTCTGCGATCCAAGTATTGGTCCTGTGTCGCAGCGTTGCTTGAAGTCGACTTACTTCGGCTTCCAGGTCTCCTATAGGGTCATTACTTCCGTTGCTACTGCTTTCGTGTCGAGGGGCTAATTGATGCCGGGGTACTCCAATTGGTCCCGTTGACTTACGTGCCGTTAGCCTTGTGCGTGGCGGCATCTTTCTAAGGGGGAAAATTTATTAGCATAATTCTTAGCATGATGCATGAATAAGTACAGAATCAACCTTGGTTGATTCAACCTTCTATACATTGCACTCTTCCTATCTGGTCTTTAAGATAAACTCTTCAGAATACTTAGGTAAGAAGAGAAAAGAATCTTTAGGTAAGACTTTTGAAAATCTTTTTGAAGATGCCTCATAATATCTGCAAAGAAGGGCTACGCTCCGATACCAGCTGTGACGGAACCTCCCAAGTAATCAGGCCCACCTACAGTTGTCCTTGTCTAACAGACATCAGACACCCTGTAGATGTTCCTAAGTTACTTGACAAGCTCGGTATCTTTCCCGACCTTACCAGGAACGTTTCGCCCGTCTTGCAGACATTACAGACCATCGGAGATGAAGATATGCGGAAGCGAATTACATAAACTTACATATATTTCAAAAGCAAGCTCGAGTTATTTTATTACAGACCAGACTAAAGTGAGTGCATAGAAGTAATAATTATACAAACCAAGGGAGACACAAACTTCTCCCGAGAAGCTAAAAAAAACAAAGATCCTAGATGGAGGACCGAGTCCTCCCGCACTTCAGTCTTGTTTTTCTTCGTTGGGAACCACCTTGGCACAGAAGCAGCAAAAGTCTGCTACTTCCCCACCTAAAAACAACAAAGGGATAAACCCTGAGTATGGAATTACTCAGCAAGTCTTACCCGACTAAGGAAAAGACTCTCAAGGGTATGCTGGTTATATGGGAGTCAAGGTAAGGCTTCTCAATAATCAAAGACTCTGTTTTGCAGAAATGCTTACTAAAGTGGATCCTTAAAAATCCAATTTTATTTGTCAAGTTAGGTAAAATTACCTGCACTAGAGTTCTTTCTACCCTAGTTCAATCACTGGTCCTGCACTAGCCAATTTCTTTAACAAAAGCCCATCATCTTTAGTGGAATGCTACGTGTAGGTCAGTGACCAAGTCTTCATAACCGCGAAGGTACGGCGATCCGAATCGATTATACTCAGCTGAGGATCTCCAATCACACGACATATGTAGCACTTAACCCTTGCATATGTCAACCCGCCACCGGGGTTCTTAAGACCGGATCAGGTTCACGCAAACCGAGAGCACAGATACACCACCGTCCAGCCTCTTGCCACGGAGGGTACACGCTACTCTCGCCACCGCTCCACTCCCATTTCGTGTTATCTTATTCCGGCCTTAGTCTGCCCGAGGCAAGGCTTACCCATGACGAGGCATGTGACCAGCTAAAGGGTCCTCGATCATCAAGCCTACATCGACCAGGTCCTTAATCGACTCAGACGGAGACACTACACCGAGACTCTCTTCTCGTGCAAGTCACCCGCCCGGTCTCAGCTTAATCATTTCAAACCCAAAGTTTGGTACCTGGCAGAGGTACATCTTTTCCGATGTTGAATCCATCACGGCCATGATGGATTCACCATCAAGTTTTATTTTCGAAAACATCCCTCCCACTTAGCCAAACATCTTTTGTAAAACAAATCCTTTTGTTTTTCTAAAGCAATACTAAGCATAGTAAAAACCTTTTTGTAAAAACAGGGTTTCAAGGAGGGTAATCAAGATCAAGGAAGGTAATGCAGGAATTGTTTAATCAATCAACTCCTATCACCTAATGCAGCAAGTAAGTGAGAAAGATTTTAAAAGCATCAAGGAAGGTGGCAGATGCACCGGGGCTTGCCTTTGTTATCAGGTGAGTCCTGCTCGGATCCACAAATATCGAAATAAAAGCAGTTGCCTGCTTGAGGATCAGAGGTTGGTGGTATCCCTTCTTCAGTGACTTCTTCTTCTTCTTCGTGCTCTAACATAACCATATACATGCATAAGAATGGATGTCATGGGATGCTCATGAGGATGCAAAGATAATATAAACTTATTATTTATGTCTTGAGTACAACTTTCCTTCACGGTACTCCGAGAACCTAGGGTTTCCGGAGTCAGTAAAGGAGTTCATGGAGCAAGGGGGGGTTGGTTTTGGTTTCTAGTTATCAAACAATGTTCAAATCAAACCAAACTCTACCCATGGCTTCTAAATAATGTGAAAATCTCACATAAAAAGTTTGGGAAATTTTGGACTTATTATTTATTTTCTAAAAATCCAGAACCAATGGTTTAGGCTATTTTAAATACCCTAAAATTCCCTATTTGATCTAAAAATCATGAGTTTATTTTTATTAAATACTAGGGAAAATAAGGAACCTAGGAAAATTGGTCTCACAATTTTAGCATTTTTCTACATTTTTCTATAATTATTTTGGCTCTGCTGGAAAAAGAAAAAGAAAACGATTAAATAGACTGGGCCGAATTCAGCCCAGCGGCCCAGTTCCAGGGAGGAAAGGCGCCCGCGCGCAGTCGCGCCCTGGCGGCTTTGCAAAAAGGGCCCCGAGTTTTTGACTAACTGTGAACGAGTTTCTTCACTGTTCCTGTGTGTCGCTGACCGATCATAAAAAGGCCCCTGCACTTCTACTAATTCACAATTAGACGTCCCCGACGCCGTTCAAGCGCGGCCGTGCTCCGGCGAGCATCTACGCCGGCCGATTGAGGCTAAGACCGGTGCTAAGCTTCGGCCGAGACCAAATCCGAGTCCCCATGAACGTTTTCCCCAACTTAATTTGACTCAAGATTGACTAAGGAGCTCTGGCCACGGTGGCCGTGAGCAGCGCGGTAGGACCGACGCGTTCCCGGCGACCAGAGGCTACTCCGTGCAAATCAAAGGTTTGGCAGGCACCACAACGATGTGAGAGTGGTCAAACAAGAAAGCAGGGGACGAGAACTGACCGGAGTTGGGCTGGCGACGGTGAGCTCGGTTTCACGGTGGCGGAAATCGGATTTGGGGGAAATCCAAAATTCGCGAGTTCTAGCGAGGGACGGCTAACAATTAGTGGTGGCTGAATGCGTGAGGAGGTGGTGAAGCTCACGGCGGGGTCAATTTATAGAGCCCCGAGGCGGTGGCGCTTAATTTAAGCGGCTAGCGGAGGTGGCCGGAGATAAGGAAGAAGACGTCGCGGTGAAATCGTGGCTAATGGCGTGGCAAGCTCCCCGTCGACGATGGGATGGCCTAGAGGAGTCACGACGGCACGGTGGAAGAGTTGAGCCACGCGGCACCCGGCCGAGAGGCGGCGGTCGACGGCGAGCACTTTACCGCGGGCGGTGAGCCAGGGGAGATGTGTCGTGGCCGATCGGGGTGACTTCCAGCTCACCGGTGACGAGGACCTTTACCGTGACAGACTTATCTGGTGACCGCCGAGCACGAATCACGGCGAACGACGATCGACGGCGACGGCTATCGGCGACGAGCACGGGGAAGATCTTTTTCAGTTAATCAGGCACTGTACCATGGCTAGGACCACTCTGACGGACTGACAGCCAGAGTTGAGGGTCGATTTTCTTCCAAATTTCTGTGGCAACACAAACCAAACTCTGCAGCAAAGTTATAGATCTACTAACCAGCTACAAGTTTGTCATAGATGCCATGGGCAGATTCTTACTGGATCATAGAGGAATCTTTGCTCAAAGTCTCTGTGGTTACACTGTTTCTCTAAAAATTCAGACTCAGTGACCTGACAGTCCAACTTTGGCTGGGTTTTTCTCCAAATTTCTCATAAGACCATGGCTTGAATCCTTAACCAAAGTTGTTCTCCTATAATTGGGCTTCAACTTTGATGTGGTGACCTAGGGCAAAAACCCTATATCCTGAAAGATACAAGGCTCCAAAGTTGAGCCAATATCACTGAAATCCAGACTTAGAATAAAACTCACATGAGGTCTATTTTGCATTTAAGTCCCTAACTTAGGGTTTGGCTTTCAAATCCACATAATTGTGAACCAATTGGCTTAAAATACTTATTTGGCTTGGTTTTTACACTTTAGCCCAAAAGTGGACAAATTTTGCACTTAGGTCCCTAGGGTTTGGTTTTAGGGTTTCCCAGGGTTCCAATTAGGGTTTCTGGTATCCCAGGGGTATAAGTGGGATCCAACTTTATTCTTGGAGTCATTTTATGACTTTTACCCTAAAGCTTTTAGGTTTTCTTAACTTGGGTTAAGCTTTACCCCTTTAACCACTATTTAGGGTTAAGTTCCTGAACCAGGGTGCTATTTGCAAAAACACTTAAAACAATACAACTTGTTTGAAATTTTTGCCTAGTGAATGCACTCTAGGTGTGTCAAACATATGCAATGCCAATGCTTATGATGTCATGCTCAAGTTTTAGTTATAGTAACACCAGGGGTGTTACAATGATGAAGGAAAGTAGTAGTTTCATTTCGGCGCTTTGCACGACCTCTGACTGGTATTTCATCCATCATATTTGGCACCGAAATATTCTTTTGCTCACAATATATCTTAGTCTCATCAAACACTTCATCCCAACCACTCTCCCTCAATGTGGCTAATTGAGCTTTCACATCTTGGATTAGCTCCATAGCATGAACTATATTTATATCTTTTCTTTGTAAGATATGAGAAAGCTCATTTGTGATAGCAAACAATTTTAGCATAAGCTTCATAATGAAAACAAACTCAAAAGACTCCATTTTCTCAAGCAACCCCGCAGCTGGAGAAGGACCACGAATATCTTTGTCAACCATCTCAAGCACCTCAGTAACTGAGTCCCACATTAGCTCCAATAGGATAAGGGTTATGTGATGTGAACCCCATCTAGTGTCCCCAGTGTTAGAAATATGCCCTAGAGATAATCATAGAGATGAGCATATTTCTTTGTATCCATGATATATATATTGCTTAATTGAATATCCATGGAAGGCACCTTGTATTGATTAGCAATTATGTGAATTGTTTGTGAGATTCTTTACTTATATGGTTATTCTAAATGATGTCCCTAGTCAGAGTCGATGACTAGCACATGTATTAGTTGATGACTACATTTCACAAGTCATGAACATGGAGATGTTAAACTAATAATGTGGGCGCATGTATGACATGAGGCTGGACCGACCCAACGTGAGATATTGTAATATAGTTCTCTTTTTGCAACATGAATACTGTATCCTTAGACCTGAGATTGTCGCATGTTCTCAAGATGTGAATTGACTTACTTAGGGACTATCAAACGTTATTCCGTAACTGGGTAGTTATAAAGGTAGTTTTGGGTTTGTCAGGAAGCATGCTGTGAGGCATAGTCAGTCAAGATGGAATTTGTCCCTCTCTTTGTGAGAGAGATATCTCTGGGCCCCTCGAGTGATTGGATCAAGGAATGCATGGTCGTGCTAGGGTTAAGAGTTAACCATTGAAAGGATTCCAATTCACAGTATCGAGAAAGAGAGGTCAGCTTAGAGCCAGACCAAATATCATGAGACAAAGGGAACAGCATGTACGTAATGTTGCAATGGTTCGTCTGATATGATCTTTACGTGCGCATAGGAGTTGACATGTCTTGCTAGATGCCGCTGTCAATTATTGGGCCAAGTAAGAGTACTCGGGCTATGTCTATTTGTACGTGAACCTATAGGGTCACACACTTAAGGGGAAGGAAGCCTAACTCGGATTAGATCCGAATTTAGACTGGGCTTTAGGGTTACTGATGGGCCTCGGTGTCAGAAGCCCACCATAACGCCTATATAATGAGGGGCGGGGGCGGGGGCGCGGTTAGGCTAACCCTAATTCGCCACCAGCAAACGAGTAGCCGCTCGTCTCTCGCCCTCGCTAAGCCACCGTCGCGAACCTAGCAGTTCGGTACGTGGCGCTTCCTCCCTGTACGTGCGGATACCTCGGAGGTGCTACATCTAGAGCACTAGGACGAACCGTGAGAGGACGTGAAGGATGCCGACGACTGCACGGCACTGCTCGACGCGTTCGTCTACATCGAGACGTCTTCCGCTGCTCTGCGCGTCTAGTGGTAATTCCATGACCTATAACCGCAGTAGTTCTTGGTTTTATGGGGTTGAAAATTTTGTTTTGCGCTAGCGTAGCCTCCCCGTAATCCTTCACCCAGGTCTAGCAAGACTGGTCTGTTGATGTTTTCCTGTACCCGATTCAATCTCCAAGGAATCAAGTTGCCGCAAAATGTTGTTATGATGGCTTTCAACCAATGCATCTCTTCTTTTGCATGAAGCGCTTGTTGTGGTCACAATTAAAGAGACATACTCAAAGAAATCATGAATAGCCGAGCAACAACTAGAAACAGAAACAATGACTAACTGCAACCGATGGGCAAAGCAATGGACATAAAAAGCATGTGGATTTTCATCTAAAATCTTTTTCTGTAGCCCATTAAATTCACCCCTCATATTTGAAGCTCCATCATATCCTTGTCCACGTATCCTAGAGATGGATAAATTATACTTATCAAGGATGCCAAATAACACTACCTTTAATGCTTCAGATGTAGTATCAACGACATGATGTAAAGTAAGGAATTGTTCCACGACCTTCCCTTTAACATCAACATACCTAAATCAAGGATAGGATTATGTCATACAACATTGTAATTATAAAATAGTGACAATCGACAAGTTTAGTGCATATACCTTAGCATCACTGCCATTTGCTCTTTCACAGATATGTCCCGTGACTCATCAATAAGAATAGAAAATTTTCTATCTTTAATCTCTCCCATGATCACATCTACAATTTCTTCTGCACAACATCTTGCAATATCTTTTTGAATATTAGGAGAAGTCATATTGCAATTCATTGCACCACGACTAAAAGCTTTCCTCACAATTTCATTCTTATCTTTGTACCAATCTATCATCTCTAGAAAATTACCTCTATTCAAAGATGTTGAAGACTCATCATGTCCACGAAAAGCCATGCCTTGTGCAATTAGAAACTTTGAACATTCTAGAGATGAAGTCAAGCGGATTCGATACAATTCCTCTGTTTCTTCAGTAGCACGACTAAGCTGACTTGAGATGCTTTGTCTTTGATTTTGAAAATCATCAAAATGCTTAACACACTTATTATGAGCACTACTCACTCCACCAACATGCTCAGGTAATGCTTTGTATGCATGCTTCCAATCATTAAATCTTGTTTTATTAAACACATCATATCCAAATATTTCTGCCCTTCCTGGCTCTTTAAAAAGGAAGCAATAGAAACAAAATGCTACATATTTGGACTCGCTGTATTCTAGCCAATTATAATTTGTATACCAAGATTTAGAAAATGCTCTTTTCTTTGCATTATTTCCAAATTGCTTCAAAGGAAACTTCAGAATAGGTTGAGTTGGTCCTTTTTGAATGTAAGCTCTTCTAACTTGATCTCGAATTTCAGGACGAAACTCATAAATTTGTTTTCTAAGTGCCGGGTCACTTACAATATCATCCAGATTAAATCCATATCCATGATTACTATCTTGAGGTGGAGCAGAAGGTTGAAGTGGAGGAGGTGGTGGTGGGTGACTGCCTTGTGCTATCAAATACCTCCTCATCCTAGCAAATTAGCAATCCAAAATTCACAGCATGTCAATACTTAAATTAAATAAAATATTCAATCAAGTAATCAACCATCAATAATATAAATATGGCACTGTGCCTGGTGGTGGCGACGCGGCGTCAGGCGTGGGCGGTGGGCGCGCCGCGCGTGAAGCTGTGCCTGGGCGCTGGCCGCCTGGGCGTTGCGCACTGGCCGCTAGGGCCGCTCGCCTGGGCGCTGGGCCGCTCGCCTTGAGGCTGGAGACCTGGACGTTGGCTGCGGCGGCGCTGTGCGAAACGTTGGCTGCGGCGGCGCTGTGCGGAAGCAGGAATACGGATGGAAATGAGGAAGGAATGACCTAGCCTGATAGCCTATTAGCCTCCACTGCTAACTGCTTATTGGGCCTAATTAAATAGGCCGTCGAAGTCCGGGCACGTGCCCTGGCTTGCCGGGCTCTGCGTCCGCCCCTGGTCATCCCGTCCCGTAAACTTTTAAAGTATGATTCTTAAATCCTTATTCGTTGTTTGAGTCTTCCTTAGGTCCAAACGTGTTGTGGTTTCATCGTGCATCATAGAACTCGCATATGAACCCCACATGCTAGTCTATATATCTCTTTTTCTCTATTATCTCTCATTTAACGGTGGGGGTTCATATGACAGTTATAGGCTGCATGGTGAAACCACGATCTATTTAGACCTAAGAGAGAACCGAACATGGAATAAAGCTTTAAAAGATATATTTTAAAAGTTTATGGATCAAAATGACACCACATGACAAATTGAAGGACATGAAATATATTTTACTCATAAACCAAACCATGGCCAACATACAACACCGGAGAGGCCAGCGATCAACTGACCTCGCGCAGAACGATAGGGCAGAAGAAATCGAGGGAGGCTTACACAGGAGGAGAGACAGTGACCCGAAGCCAGGAGCATAGCATTCAGTTCCCGTGCGCCACCGCCGCCGGCTAGGCTATCCGAGCCCGCGCCCGCGATCCACAGAAACCTAGCATTATTGGCCGGCACCGTCGCGAGGAACGGCAGCGCCGGCGCCGGCGCCGGCGTACGTGAACGAGTGCGGGGCAGAAATGGCCCACAAGCTAAGTCGGCGCATGGGACAGGGAATCAAGTTTCCGTCTGCTTTCGTGCATTCCGATGCAGTCTCACACACTCACTCGCCCCCCTCTTGGAGAGGGAATAAAGGCCTAAATCTGATCTCTGACCCCATCTTTTTGACTTAATTATTTCCTATGGATTTGATTCAAATCACAACCCAAGTAATAAACTAATAACTCATGTTTCAGCCGGCGACAGTTTTTAAGTAAAACAAGATCAAATTCTTTTGTTTTTTTTTGTTGACTCTTTCAGCAAGTTATTACACGTCAGTAGTGTCCAGTCAGATCTCATTGGATTGATTGCATGCTTTGCTAGTATATCGATCGCTTTCCCGTAGATTCGTAGTAGGAAATCGGAATGAATACATGGAATGACCTAGCTAGCTTTCTTCCTTCTTTCCTCTGCTGTCGCGCGGGCGCAACATCGCATGTGCAAACAATACTGACATTTCTTCATGGCTGTGGCCGTGGGCCTTTCATGTATGTATTACTCGATATACTGGCAAGGAGCAGCCAAAGCACTTGTTGTAGCAGAACACACACACACACACACACACAGAGAGAGAGAGAGAGAGAGAGAGAGAGAGAGAGAGAGAGATGCATGCATATGCAGCATCAGCATGCATGGAATGGAATGGTACACCAGCAGGAGGACAGCAGGTGGTCGGGGGTATCAGATTCCTGTCAGATCGACTGTACTGCAAATCACACAGGGGATCTCGAAAAAGAAATGGCAGCTTTAGCTTCTTTATACACGTACACACACCAGCAGCTGCTGCAGCCCTCTCCTCCTTTTTCCCTTTGGGGTCCTACAATACTACGCACAAGCCACTCAGCATATCCTACTTCCTATTACTAACTAGGTACCTGAGCTCTAATAAAAACTCAGGTTTAGATTAAACCAAACTTCTTTAAATCTAACAAAATCTACTAAAAAACACTATCAATATTTATAGCTCCAAACAGGTACATCATAACAATGATATTCTATAACTAGTCTAAAAACAATTAGTTAGTGTCAGAAATGTGAATATGTTTTTTTTAAAAATTTGATCGCATCTAAAATATCTGTACTAAGAAATTAGACTAATACTCCCTCTATCACAATTTATAATTTGTTTAACTTTTTTTTATCAAGTTTAACCGACTCGTCTTATTCAATTTAAGTTTGAGTGGCTCGTTTTATTTAATTTTTGCGGGATAATGAAAAATTAGGATATATAGAGGGTGGGGGTATTATTTTTTTTAGGACGTAGAGGATCGGAGAGAGAGAGAGTAGAACATTCTCGTGGTCGACTAGACATCAAATGGAGTGGAGCATGACACGGTACGGTAAAGCAACAGCACAACGTGGAACAGCAGTTTTCATGGTTCCTGCTATTATTGTATGTATGTATGTATGTATGTATGTATGTATGTATGTGCGCCTCTCACTTTCACTCTATTATTCGGCGTGCTTGGCCTCTGCACGTTGCATCACATGCATGGAAACAACCACGCATATATATTATGCATGGGAACGCGTGGACCATGAGGCCATATGCATGCATGCATATGTACACGATACTAGAGATGGCCAAACGGGCCGCCCGGCCCGGGTCCGGTGAAGCCCAACCAAAAACCGGGCTGGGCCTGCTGAGCCAAGCGGGTTTAATTTTCTGTCCAAGCCCGGCCCGTAGCGGGCTTAAACGGGCCGGGCCGGCCCGTTTAGCACGAAAAACGGGCCGAAAAGCGGGCTAAATGGGCCGGTAAGTACGTTTTAGTGTAAAAAACGGGATTAACGGACTTAGAGGTAAACGGGCCGTGCCGGGCTAGCCCGCCGTGCCTAGTTTCCTGTCCAAGCCCGCCCGCTTATTCTACCGTGCCGGGCTCGGACTGGGCCCAAAAAGCGGGCTTCGTGCCTGGCTCACGGGCCTCGTGCTTTTTGGCCATCTATACACGATACATGCAAAATTAATTACCTTGAGATCGGGCAACAGCATTCCCATGTGTTGTATAAAATACATAATAAAGCTAGTATGTACCATATATACTAAAACATACATAAAGCTAGTATGTGCCCGGCCGGATACATCCGTTTTTTTATATATATTCTGGACAAGACGCCAAGAGAATGCGCATGTTCCAAATGGTATGTTAATGAGCCGGAGTAGCTAATAACGTCCATGCAGATCGAGATGCCAATGCGTGTGCCAAGAATCTGATCGATGCTCTTTTCGCTCGCTCGTTAATTATGTAACGTTTGCGACCATACATCGAGCGAGATAGATCTCGATCGAGTGGTACTGTGAGCTAGTTGGGAGCACGAGCTTGCTTGTCAGTTGCATGCTTCTACGTCTCTATCTATAGTAGGAATTGAACTAATTAAACTAGTATAGTATATAGAAGCCATTTATTTCAATGTTATACCATGTACTTATATTTTAAATTTTAGAAATGACTCCAATAAAACTTCACATGCTCTTCGGGAGCGGTAGGGATCGGCTCGAGCCCCCTCCCTCTCGCTCGCTGAGGATATCTCTAGACGAATGGAACGGTTCGTACCTACAGACGACAAGACTGAAGGATTGTAAACATGACATCACACAATCCACGAGCTGACGAGCTAGCACGCATATGAAGCTAGCGGTTAATGGATGCATACCATTTATGTAGCCTTTTCTTGGCCATTTAATGGATGTATACCATTAATAACTCAGAGGTATTTCCATCTAGGCTAGCTACATATATGATCTCTACCTATGGTCGACACATAAGGCCTTGTTTGGTTATTCTAATTCCATGTGTATTGGAATGAATTGAGATGAATTTTAACTTGTTATGGATTTTTAACCAATTCAATATCATCCAATCCACATGGATTAACGGTGAAACGAACAAGCCCTAAACTGTATCGTCCCTAGTAAACTATGATTGTTCGAGAATGGACTAAAATCTCCTGGTGTCCTTGTTGGTGAGATAATTGGATTTTTGTCACTCACAATACTGTATTCTTGTTATAATTATCACTGTGTCTATGAATTATGGGTTTAGCTGGGTCCGCTTTGCATATATGTCGGAGGGGATAAGGTCCGCTTTGCATTGCTGCCGGCCGCCGTCCCCGTCTTGTGTCTCTGCGATTTGACGGTGGAATCTCTCTGGGTCGCGGCGCGCACACATCCATCATCACATGCAGATGCAAATGCAAGCAATGGCTGCACTGCATCTGTCTCGACCCGCAGGCCGCAGGGCGTCCATGAGAGGAGGCGAGGCGTCAAGGGGAAGCCTCTGTCCTGTCATGGATGGGCACTGGCTTTCTTTCACACCAGATTCGGATCGTGCCTGTCTGCCGGCCTCGATCCCCGCACAGCAGGGACGAGGAACCGTGTGGACCTCCGCCTCTACGGATCAGTATTAACTGGCAGTGTAAAATAGGAACACGGATGATACTGTTCGAAGAGTGATATTTAAAAAAGATAATAAATTATAGGGGATCTAGTCAGTGGGTTGGGCCTTTATTTTAGTGTCAGTGTTTTAACTAGGACATGATTGTTAAGTTGTTTTTGAGTTTGTGTCAGTTTGTAAAGTTTTCTCTCTCTTCTAATATATTGAAATGGTAAATCTTTTGCCTTTTCCTTTCAAAAAAAATTATAGAGAACCTGCTGGAGATAATGAGGTCTAAATTCTACACTATAAAATGTAAAGATCATTAGGATCAGACTCTATTTCTATTCGTTTTAAACTAAAATTTATTAAGGGCTCAAATGAATCGTAAAGAAACATTTAGATCTTATTCATTACCATATCCCTGAGTATAAGTGGCAGCTACAAGACGGTATGATACAACTCTAGGTCTTTAAAGCTAATATGTATGGAGAGTCGTGTAGAGGTATGTTCAGCATGTCTCTTGGTTTTTTAATTAACCCATAGAGCCCTAAAAAACTCATGTTAAATGGATTGTACATGTTCTAAGTAAGTATAGACACAGTTACGAAGCACGAGTATGGTAAGGTTGTCGTCATGCATGCCAAAGCTAGTAGTCAAAGAATACTTCAAACATAAATATGCAGATTCCATAAGTGGTACGTACATAGAGAAATCCATTGCGGAGAGAACATATATACATCGGTGATCGGTGTACACATCATATACAATAAAGGACGACTAAAACCTTTTTAGTTCTAGTCATACAATATCAGTTGGAAATCGAGTACTAATAATCGGTCCCTAATTAACGCGGCTTTAATTTGTGCAGTAGTGATGGATGACGCGGCTGCCTTAGCTAGCTATCCCCTGCAGCTGTGTCCGCACCTCGCCTTTGCCTCTCTTTTCGGTGGTATCATCATGCACTCATGTATCTATCGCCGTCTCCGTCGTGGGGTCGCCGCCGGCCCGAAGACGGGACATGCATGTACACAACAAGATGCCACCAGCGACACGCGCACTACGCGTAGTCGTAGAATGATGCGACGCCGCCAGGCGCCAGCGGCCGTGACGTTGATCGGGTGCCCACCATGCATGCATGCATGCCCTCGATATATATCGTCTCCACGCGGGATGCCGCCATCGTTCGTCGAGATCCATTGTCAGCCCTCAGCCGCCATGCTAGGGCTCCGCCCGCTACATGACTAGGGTAAGGGTGGCCGCGGCATGGGCCTGCGTTCTGGGCCAGCATGCAGGCGCGGGTGGCAGTGAGATTCTGGTCTGGCCGGTGGAGGTGGGCACGTACTGGGCAGGGTGCAGTGGTCAGTGCTGGACATGGCCAGTGCACGCTTTGCTGTTCAGGCACCTGCGCGCTGCAGTGTGGCCGTGTCCCGTGTGTGGGTGTGTCGTTTGGGCCGAATTTTTTGCATTTTGGCCCTTTCTCGGAAAAAAAATCACGTTTAGACCCTAGAAAATTTTAATGTCATTTTTGGACCCTTTGCTCGGCGCCATAGCCTATGGCGCCGAGGTAACACAGCTCGGCGCCATAAGCTATGGCGCCGAGGTACGTGCTACGCTGGCACAACTCGAACGTCGTGGCACCGACGTGGCACCGAGCTCGGCGCCAAGATCTAATCACAAGCCATGTGTAGCTCAGTTGGTAGAACACAAGGCTTTTAATCTTGTGGTCTTGGGTTCAAACCTCATGGTGGATGTTTTTTTTATGCAGATTTTTCGGTTATGTCGCTGTTTGTCCGTTCAGATTTTTTTATTTTTATGACTGATTTGTTTATTTATTCAGATATTTTTTTGTTTTTTTTGACTGATTTGCCTCTTTCTACCGTACTGAATAAATGCCATCAGATTTATCATACAATGCATCTTCGTAACATATCAAATCAGCGTTATAAATATTTGTTTACGGATAGAATTAGGAGATCAGGGAAAGGCAGAAGGGTCTCCGTCGAGTATTTTTTTTCTTGTAGACTAGGCCGAGTGTTTTTTTCTTACAACACGGCACAAAGAGAAAAGTGGAAATCAGAAAAGGAAAAAAGCATGAAAAGGTAGCAGAGTATGCATTGTCAGGTTGGGTCTCAGTCGGTCCGTCCAGTCTCCAGATGCGTACGAGATGCTCTATTCACGAACAGACTCGCTCATCACTCGTCATCAGTGATCAGCTGGGCTCATCACTCGTCGCTTAACTGAAGAAAAAAAACATGACGAAGTTGGGCTCATTGAATTGAACTCCCTTGGATTTGAAGCAAACCCAACAGAGAAATTTACTAGCAAATAAAAGTCCTTATTTGATACATGACACAGTGTGACACGGTACATGCACACACGATCGAGTTCCAAGCTAGCTAGGACTAGGTACGATCGAGCGAATAGGACGCTTAGACTGGTCTACGCCTCCAGCTAGCAAAGGCTGTAAACTAACCCACCGTTTAGCCGCTGATCTGGTCTACGCCCCTAGGTTTGGCAACGAACAGTAGATGGTACGTACACTCCACCGTACCCTCTCCCATGATTGTCTTGGGAAAAAAATTCTAGACGAGAAATAAATTTGGACGGACAAATCAATCACATAAACGAAAAATCTGGACAACAAAAAAAATCAGTGACAAAAACAAAAAATTGAACATCTACCATGGGGCTTGAACCCAAGACCACAAGATCAAGAGCTTTGTTCTCTACCGACTGAGCTACAAAGGCTTTGTAATTATATATCGGAGCTCGGCGCCATAGATCTTGGCGCCGAGCTCGGTGCCACGTCGGTGCCACGACGTCCGAGTTGTGCCAGCGTAGCACGTACCTCGGCGACATAGGCTATGGCGCCGAGCAAAGGGTCCAAAAATGACATTAAAATTTTCTAGGGTCTAAACGTGATTTTTTTTTCCGACAAAGGGCCAAAATATAAAAAATTCGGTCGTTTGGGAAAGTAGGGAAGAGATAGAAAAGAGAGAGAGGGAGAGAGCAAACAACACGCTGATGAACAACACAGCCTTAGCTTCCAAACAGTAGCACCACAGGCGTCACCACCTCTTCCTGCTGCCTCCTCAGGGTTTCCAACTTTCCTCATGCATAAAACCGGCCCCCTCTTGCTTCCCTATAGCTAGCTCATCACCACCCTCCCACTCTCTCTTTCTCTGCTGCTAGCTACACCCATCCACCCATCAATCTCACCCATTGCATCCTTACAAGCTAAGGAATTAATGAAGCCCCTTCTCCTTATTTGCCCTCCTCTCCCACATGTTTCACATCCATTATATATGTATTGCGACACCTACAGTAACACCCAAGCAAACAAAAAAATAGATACAAAAAAGGGAAATGAACAAACCCCCATTTCCCTTTAATTTTATTCCACTTGCTTTCACACGTCCTCCTCCTGATCCCATCCCCTTTTCCCCCCTAGCTTTAGTTTCTCCTCCTCCTCTCCCTGGGTGGCAGACCCTTCTCTCCGCCCTCTTCGTTTTTTTTGAAGAATTAGGAGGGGAGGCCCCTACTGAGAATTTTATTAAAGAAGCGAAAAGAAAACGTTAAAACTTAGTCTTTTTACAAACATTAAAAAGAAAAAATAAGAGAGCACTACTCCTATGCCTGCCACAGACTCAACCAATTCGGGATAGAGGTGTCAAAATCCCCCCGCGCTCTGTGGATGATCAGCCGCAGTTCTTTGCTGAATTCCTGCGTACAGCGGTGCACCGAAGGATCTTTGTTTGAAAACAACCACTCGTTTCGGCTTTTTCAGATGCTCCAAGTTATGATAATAATAATCTCTACAGAGAAGGGAACGTTAAGCTGGTGGTTAAGGTTCGCTGATGCCTCCTCAGGATTAGAAATTCTGGGCGGAGTTATGCCAATTGAGTTCCAGCAGGCTTTCGCGAAATTGCATCTGAGGAATAAATGATAGAGGGTCTCCTCTCTTTGCCATAGGCAGTTCTCGCAAGAATAAGAGTCCAGCTCCATGTTTCTCCTTCTCAGCATATCTCTGGTATTTAGCCTATTTTTGAGCCACAACCAGTAGAAGACTCTATGTTTAGGCTGACATTTGCTTTTCCATACTAGTCTGTAAATAGGGTGAATCTGCATCTGGCCCATAAAAAGTTTGTAAGCTTTTTGGGAGGAGAATTTGTCAGACCTCCAAATGTACCTCCAACGGTCATGAGCATCACTCAGGACAATTTGCTCCCAAGATCCCTTCAGCACCAAAAATTGATCATACGCTTGTTCAGAGATAGGTAAATGAAAAAAACCATCAAACTGCTCCTGCTCTTTGGCCTCTTTAATAGTCAATTTTGTGTTTTTGACAAAGAAGAATAGCTCTAGAAAATTATGCCTCGGGATGCTCTGACTCCACTGGTCATCCCAGAACGAAATTGATCTGCCATTACCAATAGCAGGGGTAGTCAGTCCTTTAAAGTTTGGAAGAAGCTTGATTATGCTCTTCCACCAGAAAGAGCCAATGTTTCTATGACCAGGGAGACCACGGGGTAAATAGTATTTATTCCAGATAAGATGCACCCAAGGTAAGTCGCTGTGATTGAAAAATTTATGCAAGAATTTGATTAGAAGAGCCTCGTTCTGTGTTTCTAAGCGAAGAACTCCCAGCCCACCATTCACTTTCCTCTGAGTAACCGCATTCCAAGCAATCAGAGGGGGCTTCTTGGAGTTGATGTCATTTCCTCTCCACAGACAGTGCTTTCTGAAAATGTCAATTTCTTAATGATGGTTTTAGGTATCTTGAGCGTGCACATAAAGAACATTGGTAGGGCCGAGAAGACTGAATTTACCAATTCCAAGCGCCCAGCCTGAGACAAAAAGTTTGAGGAGCAGGACAACCTCTTGTGAATCCTTTGAATAAGAGGGAAATAGTGTTCCTTTCTGGGTCTCGCAAGGCCCAGAGGCAAGCCAAGATAGGTGAATGACATCTCTCCAATCTAACAATTGAAGATACGGGACAGGATCACCATTTTTTCAGGGGACACATTTATAGGGAACATATTTGATTTATTATAGTTAACCTTCAGGCCAGTAGCAGAAGCAAAAGAGTTGAGTATTGCCTTGAGGAAGAAAAGTTGCTTAGGGCATGCCTCCAAAATCAAAAGAGTGTCATCTGCATACTGAACAATCGGGAAATCCTGGTCACCAATATCCGGTAAAGGGAGCTTAAGAAGATTCCACGGCCTAGCTTTATTGATGATGCTCTGAAGAAGGTCAGCTGCCAGGACAAACAACAGAGGCGAAAGAGGATCACCCTGCCTAACACCTCTCCTACAATGAAAGGGCTTACCAGGAACTCCATTGATTAACACCGAAGACGTGCCAGAGTGAAGGATGCTCCGAATCCAGTTGATCCACCTAGGACCAAAACCTTTGTGGATCAGAACCTGGATAATCAGCTCATGCTCAACAGTGTCAAAGGCTTTTTCGAAGTCCAGCTTGAGCACAATGATCTCTTTCTTTGAGGAGTGGCATAAGTGAATGTATTCAAAGGCCCAAGCCAAGCAGTCTTGAATAGACCTCCCTTTGATGAAACCATACTGATTCTTGTGAATTAACCGAGACATGAACGGTTGCAGACGGTTTGCCAACAGCTTCGTTAAGATTTTCATACTATTGTTTAGAAGTGAAATTGGCCTGTAATCCCCCACCTTCTGAGGGCTCTCCATCTTCGGTATCAAAACAATGAAGGACCCGTTGATACTTCTAAGGCAGACCTCACCATGATAGAATTTATCACACAGATCATAGAAATCTGGAGCAATGACATGCCAGCATTTCTTGATAAAATTTGTATTGAAACCATCTGGGCCCGGAGATTTATCTGAAGGTAAAAGTTTTATAATGCTATCGATCTCCAATTTAGAAGACGGTGAGTCTAACCCATGAAGTTGCTCATTACTGGTTAAAAGTTCTGAGAGATCAAAACCAATGCCTGAAAAATCAGACGAACCCAATCTGCATTTGAAAGCTTCCCAAAGAAGATCAGACTTATGTTCATGCTCGAGGGAAGTGATCCCGTTGTCATCAGTCAAGGTAGCAATTGAATTTTTCATGTGCTTAATGGTGGCATGGGCGTGAAAGAAGCAAGAACAAATGTCTCCATCGGTAGCCCACCTAATAGCCGCACGCTGCTTCCAATAGATTTTCTGAATATTAAGCAAATCTACCACCTTTTGTTGCAGAATTTCTCTGAAATTCCATTCCTAAATAGATAGATCCCGATGCTCTTCCATGTTGTCAATAAGCTCAATTAGCAGCTTGATGTTCTTCACCGTTCTATCAATTTTTGGCAGCGATCTCTGCCAGTCTTTCAGAACTTTTCTTACAAACTTGAACTTGGCAGTCAGGTTTTTAGCTTTGTCGGGAATGCTAGGGAGCCCATTCCATGTAGTTTGGAAAAGGTTCATGAAACCATGCAATTCAAGCCAGAAGTTCTCAAACCGAAATAACTTAGGTTTAGGAATTCTGGACCTAAAGGAAACCAAACAAGGAACATGATCGGAGATGTCTCGCGGCATTGTCTTAGCATGGGAGTCCGGGTAGACAGTCGACCATTCTTGAGAGATGAAAAACCAATCCAGCCTCTGAAGAAGAGGCTCCCGCTGTCTGTTCGACCAAGTGTACGTGAGCCCGTGCAGGGGAATTTCAATCAAGTCTAAATTGCTTATTGCGACTGTGGCGTGCGAGGAACAAACAAAACCAGGAAAAGAAGCTCTCACTCACTCACAAGTAGCAAAAGATCAAAGAGAAATCAATTCTATACCATGGTATTTTCTTCGGTTCCTGTCTACCTTGATCCAGCCAATTGGAACCAGCACCAGTCGCAGCAACAGGTAAAGATTTTCGCCCTCCAAATCGCTTCCGCTTCTTTTGCGCGCGCGGCTTTTTCGTTTCGTCTCCTCCTCGTTGGCCACCATAGAGGTGGGGAGGCAATGGAGAGGAAATATTTCTATGCTCTTTTGCAAAATCTCTCTTCTTTGCTTGAATATATACCAGGTCGTCTCTCTTTTGGTTTCATTCGCTGATATCAATTTCACCTCGCGCGCCTTTCGTCTCTTTAATTACTGTGTGATTTGGAAATGACGCTCCTTTCTTCAGCAACAGCAAGCTCACCATGGCCAGCTTCGAAGTGACGCTGGAGGCGGTGGAGGCGGCGGCATCGACGCGCATGCGCACCATCATCAGCTGTCGCCGATGCCACCTCCTGCTCGTGATGGGGCTCTCATGGCTCCTCGTCCTGACATGGCGGCTGTGGTCGTCGTGAGTGGCGGCAGCACGGGCGACGACGGTGGGTCCACTAGCGGTAGTTCCGCTATCCGGCCGGGCTCCATGACCGAGCGGGCCAGGCTCGCCAAGATCCCGCAGCCAGAGCCGGGGCTCAAGTGCCCACGTTGCGAGTCCACCAACACCAAGTTCTGCTACTTTAACAACTACTCACTCTCCCAGCCGCGCCACTTCTGCAAGACGTGCCGCCGCTACTGGACGCGCGGCGGCGCGCTCCGGAACGTCCCAGTCGGTGGCGGGTGCCGCCGCAACAAGCGCACCAAGTCGTCCAAGTCCAACTCGTCGTCGGCCACCTCCGCTTCAGGCACGAGCGGGACGTCGTCGTCCACCTCGTCCACCGTGACTGGCGGAAACAACGCCGCCAACATCATGACGTCTCACCAGGGGCACGGGGGGCAGCTGCCGTTCCTAGCCTCGTTGCACCACTCTTTCGCCGGCGGGGATCACTACAGCACGGGCGCGTCACGGTTAGGGTTCCCCGGACTGAGCTCGCTGGACCCCGTGGACTACCACCAGTTCGGCGCTAGCGTCGGCGCTGCCGTCGCCGGGCTGGATCAGTGGCGCCTACCTCAGATACAGCAGTTCCCATTCCTAAGCGGCCGCCCCGACGCCGTGCAACCGCCAATGTCTGGCATTTACCCGTTCGACGTGGAAGGCCACGGTGGGGAAGGTTCCGGCTTCGCCGGCCACATGCTTGGCGGCTCCAAGGTGCCCGGCTCAGTCGGGCTGATCACGCAGTTTGTGTCAGTGAAGATGGAGGAGAACCCAACGTCTGCGATGATGGCAAGCAGCTCACCGAGGGAGTTCCTTGGTCTCCCTGGGAACCTCCAATTCTGGGACGGTGGCGGCAGCAACGGTGGTGCAAGTGGCAACAATGGAGCAGGCACTGGCAAAGCCGGTGGTGCTGGTGGCGGCGCTATTCCTCCGGGTAGCAGCTGGATGGACATGTCAGGATTCAACTCGTCTTCGTCCAGAAACATGCCGTGACGTGGCGCGCCCTCTGCATCTGTTCTGCATGCTAAGTTGGTCGCTGCACACGAAAGGTAGCCCTATCTATTTATGCAAATCCCTCAAGCTTAATTTCAGCGATGGCTTATGAGAAAGTTCAACAGGAAAGGAGTTGTGGTGCAAGATTATAGGGGGGTTATATATGATCCATGGCGGAGATGGTGAATTGGTGTCTAGAAACGGTAGGCAATCCAAACTAATTTCTGTTATCATTCAGTTCTTCATGAGCTAGCTAGCGTTGTCTGCTACATCTATCTACGGGGTGCATTTCTATAACGTTGTCCATTATATTTTCAGGTCCATGATATGTAAACTTGTAACGCATGCATGGTCCTCCTAGCACCAATCTGCATTCAAAGCCTTTTTTTCCACTGCCATTGTAATCATGGCATGCATGCATGCCCCCACACAGCGCAGGCAGGCATTGAGGCATTTTATTCATGTCCAAGGAATGGAATGCGTCATTCATGCAGCAAGGGAAATGGCTACGACTGGCTGCCTAGCATGCAGCAGCTGCGATCTCATTATGACCGGTTTAGAAGCACCAAGCTTTTACGAAACAGATTTATATAAATTGAAGTAGTTTTATACGTACCAGTTTATATCTTAGTTAATATAAATTATATTATTAGTTTCTTAAAAACTAAGAAGCTAGTCTCTCCTAGATAAAAAAATAAAAACTGGTTTATTAAAAACTAGATTTGTTTAAAACAGAACCTTAGTTGCGCACAAAAAAATTGTTCATAGTCATACAGAATTGCAGAGGAGTACAAGACTTCTCCACGCTTCTTGGTCCTTTATTTGGCGCCATCTTTACCTGCTTTATCTAGCAGCTTCGTCGGTTTCGAGGAGTCATTGCATACACGAGCAGAAGCTTTGCTTGCATTTCTAGAGGTTTGAAGCCAACCATGGCTGACACACCATCAAAGTGTGCATTAGCCCCCTGACGAAGATGTATGCAGGTTGCCCAGCCTGCTGCCACATCATTCGCTCCCTTGAAACAACCAATGTCGATGCAGTTTTAACAGGGGTGTAAATTGTACGGATATTATTCATATCCATACGTATTCGAATTCGATCCATCTAAAAGGACTAAGATCATATTCAAATTCGGGTACTCAGTATCCCCTAACCGTATCTGTTTTTTATTTCTCAAAGTTGGATATCTAACATGTCGATATCTATTCAAATCTTATCTGACACGACTTGATAATATCTGTATCCGATCCGAATCCGAAGAGAAAATATGAAAACAAATATGGAATAAGTAAAATCCGTCCATATCTGGTCCGATTACACCCCTAAGTTCTAACATACAGACATACAGTGCAGTTGTGCTGAATCAAACCATATTAATTGGACTAGTATGTAGCCCGTGCGTTGCAACGGCACATAAACTATTCGTTATGATCCATAAACATATGATTTCGTACTGGGTCCGTACGTTGCGACGACATATAAACTATTCATTGTAATCCATGAACGGGTTACTTCTAGGTACTGGGCTTAGTAGGAAGGGAACATTGAATAGTTACTCGGTGCTTACAATATATTTAGATGGAGATGTTTACAGTACATTACCTTTGGAACAAAAGACCAGGTTCGCTTTGGGAATTTATCATGAGAAGTTGAGAACTTCCACAAGTTTCTTAGTTTTGTCACAAGAGGTTTCATTATTATTGGCTTTATACCTAAATGGTATGCATCTGTAGAGAAAATGAAATTATTCAAAATTGTTTAGAGGCGTCTTAGGTGGTTTGCCGATCCCAAGGCACACCCTAGGATCTCTCCTCCCCGATAGGTCCCTTTTGGGAGCGAGATCTAGGCGCCAGCGGTGAACTCCGCCACCGCTGCGCACACGCAGACCGTCCCTCTACGCCAGGTCGCAGACCGTACGACCCCGCAGAGAGCACCGCCGCTAGTTCTCATCGTCCGGATCAGCGTCAATAGCTGGTATGCTAATATTCCTACACGTCTCATGATAGGCAATATATTCCTACAAACTGAAGAGAAGACACAAACTGGATAGAATGTATAGCAAAATCCGTCCTAGCTAAAGAAAAACAGAAGCTATATAAGCCCCAAAGCCTAGAAGAGAACGTATGGACCAAAAAGGCAGCAATCATGAACAACACAACCTTTTGTTATCAACAACGATGGCAAGACGCAAGAATACCCTGATGGCATCAATTAATCCGAACATCCGAACTGTATCTATCGTCCATCTATCAATACTGATTTGAATTTGAAGTGAACTAAAGAACCACCTCTTGCGTTGGGAGGCAAACTATTAATCATACTCCACTATTCATTCCATCACGCCTTAATATAATATCAATGCCAACAAGCAAACATAACTCCTCTTACATCTCGCTTTGGGGTAGACACATCCCACCAAAATTCCTAGCATATATTAGCATGCCGCCATCTAAGTAAAAACAAACAAACAAACAGTGATCTCGGTACTGTCGCTACCACCAGCTTTACAGGGAGCAGCGCGACGCCGGACTGCCGAAGAGCGGAGGGGCACGCAGCCGCGGCAGCTGGCGCCTTACGAAGGTGGAGGGTGCGATGTCGAACTACCGAAGGGCGCGACCGCACTGTCTTGCGATTTCAGATGAAGATGTTAACAGTAATACCTTTGGAAACAAAAGACTACTACTTCCACTTTCTAATTGTTGCATGTGTATTTCAAATGGAGATGTTTACAGTACAGTACTTCTGGAAACAAAAGACCAGGTCTGCTTTGGGAATTTATCATGAGAACTTCAACGAGTTTCTTAGTTTTGTCACCAGAGGTTTCATCATTATTGGCTCTATTTTTTGTCATGAGAATGTTGCAATTTATCATGAGAACTATCCAAACCACATTGATGGAATGTTGCAATTTCAGCCTCTTTTTTTTTCTTTGAAGCCACTATTAATTAGTGAAGTTTACCTAGTTCCTTTGAAGAATGG
This sequence comes from Zea luxurians, assembly GCA_029449295.1. NCBI lineage: Eukaryota > Viridiplantae > Streptophyta > Magnoliopsida > Poales > Poaceae > Zea > Zea luxurians. The sequence continues at coordinate 215,557,552 of JAOPSE010000002.1, forward strand.
AAACAGCCATCAAAGTGACTTCCGAATTCTTCTTTCGCTTTCCCAAGGAGGCCTCAGCCCTTGTGCAAGATCTTTTCAACGTCTGACTTCACATCCCCTTGAAGCTTCTCAGTCGTCATTTCAGCATCTATAGATTAACACGTCGGCCAAATTAAGGTCAGGAGCAGGAAAAGGAATTAAAAGTACATCGTGCATTGGTTACTTAAGACAACAAATGTGCAAGTAATATGCAAGGCACGATCTGGCATTACATCTAAATTCATCTTTGAAACCTTCCGGCAAATAGGATTGCTTCTTCTCTGTACTTTCTAGAATGTGGTATATCTGCCACATATCGGAACCAGTAGTTCTAGTTTCTTGACTTTTACCAAACGTGTGCTTTACAAATCAAGGCAATTTCAAAGCCATCTAGGTAGACAATTAAAAGTCTATCTGCATTGACCAACCAACTATTTGCCTTGTTATTATCTAACAATGACAACTTCAGAACTAAACCATTTTAACATAAAAGTTATCTAGGGAAAAAATGGTGCAACCTTACAGAAAAAATGTGCAGTCTAGCTGAAAGCACGGTAGTTATTCTGATTCTGTCAATTTTTTATGGAATCAAGTCTAGTGTTGACAAATCCACTATCCTTACTCTAAAAACAACCAGAAACAAAACCAAGCCGATGGTGTGTTGTAATTGCAACTGCTGGTGTAGTGTGGATGCAACTGCTGAGTTGCTCTTATGTGATTGCAAGTACTGAATAACTCTGAGAAATTTTGTTAAAAATATGATTGCAACTGCTGGTCTGGTGTAATTGCAACTGCTGGTCTGGTGTGGTTGCAACTTCTATATAACTATGCTCAAAAATCAGTTAAACAAACAAGATTGCAACTACTGGTCTGGTGTAATTACAACTGTGGGTCTGTTGTGATTGCAACTTCTATATAACTATGTCCAAAAATATGTTAAACAAACAATAATTGCAACTGTTGTCTGGTGTGATTGTAACTTCTGATCTGGTGTGATTGCAACTTCTATATAACTATATCCAAAAATCTGTTAAACAAACAATGATTGCAACTGCTGTCTGGTGTAATTGCAACTGCTGGTCTGGTGTGATTGCAACTCCTATATAACTATGTCCAAAAATCTGTTAAACAAAACAATGATTGCAACTGTGTCTGGTGTAATTGCAACTGCTGGTCTGGTGTGATTGCAACTTCTATATAACTATGTCTTGCATTTACCCGTTCGACGTGGAAGGCCGCAGTGGGGAAGGTTCCGGCTTCGCCGGCCACATGCTTGGCGGCTCCAAGGTGCCCGGCTCAGTCGGGCTGATCACGCAGTTTGTGTCAGTGAAGATGGAGGAGAACCCAACGTCTGCGATGATGGCAAGCAGCTCACCGAGGGAGTTCCTTGGTCTCCCTGGGAACCTCCAATTCTGGGACGGTGGCGGCAGCAACGGTGGTGCAAGTGGCAACGATGGAGCAGGCACTGGCAAAGCCGGTGGTGCTGGTGGCGGCGCTATTCCTCCGGGTAGCAGCTGGATGGACCTGTCAGGATTCAACTCGTCTTCGTCCGGAAACGTGCCGTGACGTGGCGCGCCCTCTGAATCTGTTCTGCATGCTAAGCTGGTCGCTGCACACAAAAGGTAGCCCTATCTATTTATGCAAATCCCTCAAGCTTCATTTTAGTGATGGCTTATGAGAAAGTTCAACAGGAAAGGAGTTGTGGTGCAAGATTATAGGGGGGTTATATATGATCCATGGCGGAGATGGTGAATTGGTGTCTAGAAACGGTAGGCAATCCAAACTAATTTCTGTTATCATTCAGTTCTTCATGAGCTAGCTAGCGTTGTCTGCTACATCTATCTACGGGGTGCATTTCTATAATGTTGTCCATTATATTTTCAGGTCCATGATATGTAAACTTGTAACGCATGCATGGTCCTCCTAGCACCAATCTGCATTTAAATTTCAAAGCCTTTTTTTCCACTGCCATTATATTGTAATCATGGCATGCATGCATGCATGCCGCCACACAGCGCAGGCATGCATAGAGGCATTTTATTCATGTCCAAGGAATGGAATGCATCATTCATGCAGCAGGGAATGGCTACGACACTGGCTGGCTAGCATGCAGCAGCTGAGATCTCCTTAGTTGCGCACAAAGAATTTGTTTTCCTACACCGGACGTACACGTACTATACGCTTCTTTTGGTCCTTTATTTCGCGCCATCTTTACTGGCCTGCTTTATCCAGCAGCTTCGTCGGTTTCGAGGAGTCATTGCATGCACCAGCAGAAGATTTTGCTTGCATTTCTAGAGGTTTGAAGCCAAGACTGACACGCCATCAAAGTGTGCATCTGCCCCCTGACGAAGATGCATGCAGGTTCCCCAGCCTTCTGCCACATCATTCGCTCACTTGAAACAACTAATGTTGATGCAGTTTTAATAGGGGTGTAAACTGTACGGATATTATTCATATCCATACGTATTCGAATTCGATCCATCTAAGGACTTGTTCGGTTTTACCTCAATCTATATGGATCGAGAGGGATTGAGGGGATTTCAATCCCTAGTAAGTAAAAATCCCCTCCAATCCGTAGCAATCTCCTCCAATCTATATGGATTGAAAATAACCGAACAAGCCCTAAAAGGACTAAGATCCGAGGTACTCAGTTTTATCTGTTTTCGTATTCTCAAAGTTGGATATCTAAGATATCGATATCTATTCTGACACGACTTGATAATATTTGTATCCGATCCGAATCTGAAGAGAAAATATAAAAACAAATATGGAATGAATAAAATCTGTCTGTATCTGATCCGATTACATCCCTAAGTTTTAACATACAGACATACAGTGCAGTTGTGCTGAATCAAACCATATTAATTGGATTAGACTAAGTTAATATAAAACGCATGGATATTTAATTGTCATATAAATAAGTATCGTCAATTTCATTATGAAATATATTTCCATAGTATATCTATTTTAGCCATAAATATTAATGTGTTCATACAATTTTCTATAAATTTAGTCAAATTTTATGTAGTTTGATTTAATAGACAAAACAAATAAATAACTTTATCCTTTCTAGCAGACATGGAGTATATCGCCTGTATGTTCTCACCAGATCCTCATATAGCTACACTGTACATGATAAAGAGACGTCGTTTTTAATAAGTATATTGTTAAAATAAATTAAGAGCCAGTGAAGTCTTTGTTTCTTTCTTCACCGACTTCGATTCCTCCGTGCGTTTCTTCCATTCCCTTTCAACAAAAAGACGTCGATGCAATTTATACTGGGGAGATGAATCAAACCATATTAATTATATTTGATTAGTTTTATATAAAAACACATTTATATTTATCATATTAAATAAGGATCTTTAAAAATTGTTACAAAATATAATTTTGACATTATATTTATTTGCATTCATATAAATAGTGATATAGTTTACTATGAATTTGGTTAAATTTTTTATGACTTAGCAGAGGCAAAACAAAAGGAAAAAACATCCTTTCTATGTAGGTGTTTGGTGGAGCTCCAGCCTCTTCTCTGATCATCTATGTAGCTACACTCTAGTAGGCAATCATTTTTATCTATGTTCTTAAAATAAAACATGACCCACACAATGCTTTATTTTCTCATGTAACACAATGCTTTAGCAATATAAACATGACCCGCAACAAAAAAAAATTATAAATATCAATGCAATATCATTACGACTTTAGTTAGAATCAAAATTTGCACAACGTGAGGCAATTTTTTATAAGGACAAGGCCAAGGGGTGTGACTTTGTGAAACTGATATGCACATAAACTAGTCGTGTTTTGAGATAGGGAGCAAAACCTTGTGGAGGCTTTAAATTAAATCGATGAAATTCGGTTTCATGGGAAGTCAAACTTAGGACATGATGAATGCTACTCAGATCATATAATCAACTCAATTATTGGCCCTTTCGTGTGAAGTCTCGCAAGACTTTGAGTTCTCTTTGTTACTTTTTTTTTCACCACATAATGCCAGATGTAAAGAAAAAAAATTCAGAAATGAACCATGCATATTGAGGCGGTTTGATGGTTTTAGGTAAACTATAAGAAAAACGACAATTGCGCATGTTTTTAGGTTAAATACTTTTATAATAAAAATATGGGCGTGTCGTTTGGGAAAGTAGGGAAGAGCGGAATAATCCCACGTACCGACGTACGTACCGTACACAGCTAGCGTTTGCTAGAGAACAAGAGAGGACCGATCACCGTATACAGCCAAGCCGATTATTACAAGATCCCCTAATCATCAACGCACGCATCAGGCAAATCGCTTGCTGAATCGAGCCACTACGTACGGCATTCGATCAAGAAGATCAGTGGATCTTCACTGGACGGAGCAGTTCAGCTGTACTGTACGTTACGTTGGGCTCTAAAGCAGCTCCACCGGCTTCGTTCCCACTGATCCTTATCCTCGAGGACACATGCAAGAGCTAGCCTCTCTCTCTCTCTCCCTCTCTATCACAGAGAGAGAGAGAGACAGCTGCCATAGCCCGATAGCCGCCCCCATCAAGGTGCAGCACTACACTACTACAGTGGTTCTTATGAATGATCGATCGATCGCCGGATCGAGTAGATAAGGACCGGGATTGTGCATGCAAATCGTGTGATGCACGACGACGCATGACCTAAGCATCCATTTGTGGTGAAACGTATGGGGACAGTGAAGGGCGCGTGTGGTGCATGGTACGTAGCTGGGTCAGCAATTAAATAAAGGATCTTGAGAAAGGTGGCCAGCGTTCAACTTGGATCAAGCAGCTTTTAGATAATTGGGTCACAACACGTGATTTATTAATAGGAAAACTTTTATCTCCGCGCGCCAACGAAAGCAGGACCTGTTTCCATGATGATATGAATGGAAAGCAGTAAATAGAAGCGTACAACTTCCTCCTGCGAAGATTGAGCATCTCTTCACGCACTTCTTCTTCTTCTTCCTTTTAATTTGCCAGCGATGCGCTTTTGGTTTGGTGCCGATCCAGCAAATTCCATAATCACCTTGTAAAAAAAGAGCTGCGGCAAGTTTTGGAAAGGTGGACGCTGGTTATATATATATATATATATATATATATATATATATATATATATATATATATATATATATATATATATATATATATATATATATATATATACTAGGTGAATGCCCGTGCGTTGCAACGGAACCGTATAATAACACAATAACTTATGTACATATGTGTTATAGTTGTATGCCCGTGCGTTGCCACGGAAGTCAAAATTTATTACTCCCTATGTTCTAAAATAGTAATCATTTTAGAAAATTAGTGAATTCAAACAATAGTGATGTATATGTTTTATAGTTAGATACTCGTGCGTTGCTATGGTTTCTATATATATCACACAGATAGATATTATAGCCTTTGATGATTCATTCACGCACTCCATGTACATGCACAAGTTTTAGTAAAATATATAAAGACTATCTTAAACTCTTGATGCAATAGCTCAAAGCATAACAACTTGGATCTCCGTGGAGATGCATGCTACATACAAGCAATAGACCAGGCAACAATCAAAGCAGCTTAATACTGATAATATTTCTCAATTGGAGCTACAACAGCTACACAATCCTGGAACAACGAGCAGCCCGGTAGAACCTTGACCTTACCTAAGATCAAAAGATTAATCACAACCGACCTCACATTTCTATTCGGTTTAGGAATGGATCAACACATTCTATCAAATACAAGGTCTTTTTTTTCATCTTTGTCTATGGAGGAACTCTCCTCGTACGTATGAGCGAGTAGAGCTTGACCCCGTTGATGGAGGTGGACATGAGCGTCCCCGCACTGTGGCTCACCGCCATCTCCGACGCGGTCGCCGGAGCCCCTCTACTCCGCGCTCCTCCTCCTCGTCGGCGCTGGTTGCCAGTTCCTGGTGGAGGCGACTGAGAATGGCATACACGCGGTGGCAGAACTGGCGCACGGATGTGGACACCTACAATAGAGACTTAAAGGGTAGTAGAGATTAGTAGATACTCAATAAAAAACAAACAGTACTACTATAGTTTTAGAACCTCAGGAACAGGTTCGTTATTCACTCATTTTTGTAAAATCTTCTTAACTCAAATCAAATTCAGAGGCCAATAGATTTCACCATTGGAATTACAGAGCACTCCCAACAGGCAAGGCATTAGAACAGACAAGGCATTAGAACAGACAAGGCATTATTAGAACCGTGCACCATCCTCGAATGTGGATGCCTACGAGGATGGGAGTTCCAGAAGCCGAAGAAAAGACTCAGTTTGTGGATTCCTGCAGCAAACTGTATACCATGGAAGAAATGTGAAAATGCTATGTTAGAACTTTGGTAAGAAAAGAGAAAACATTCAAACTTTATCCCAAGTATGGCCGTTCAAAATTATCAGAATCACAACTACTTTTTCCTAGTTTTTCTTATTGATAGAAAATCCATTGGTTTAAAGCAAATGTGCAATGTGTAACACCAAACTTACAGGACTGAGCAATATACAGCCTAATAAAAGCTATAAGTAGCTGATTAAGTCACAAGTGAATATTCAAACTTACAAAGGCTTAGATGTTATGACATGTACCAAATTCATTAACTTGATTAGCGTAAACACAGTTAAAAACATCTCTTCCTTGATACCAGACCAGACATCAGTTAACTCTAATGTCCATGAACGTGCCCCCTACAGAAGTACAATTCACAAGACAAAATGGTTTTGGTTTAGTGTCTAATGAAATAACCCCATGAGCAGTGTCCTTTTTTTGTTTACACAAATATACTATTGATCCATTTTAAACCTCTGACTGCAATCACAGTTAGCCTAAAGATCTAATGTTTATCCAAAGTGTAGAGGTTCAACTAAAATCATCGTTATAATTACAACAAGCCATGATAGTACCACTTCACTCATTAAGATATGCGTACATTCATTTCTAAAATCTAAAATAGATTTAGAGACACAATATAAGAAGAAAAGTTAAGGATACATAAACCAAGAAGAAAACCAAATTACCATGTAACTGATGCATTCTCACTGTCAAGACTCAAGTATAATTCAATAATATCTAAGAGAAAAATGAAGAATTCATGTACATCGTCACCCTGGATGGTCATCTCACCAATGCTCTAGTGGATAGTACATTGAACATCTGCCATTGAATGGTGGCATGTAGAAGAACCTAAAATTCATAACATCATAGCTTAAAAACTATAAAAATGTAATGCCCATGTATAAACTTTAGTGGATCAAAATCATAAACCCATTGTATAAACCACACAACTATAGTATAGAAGGCACACTAAATATTAAAATGATAACAGTTAATAGTCTTAAATATATGACAGTTAAAACAATTGAACTCGATGACGGGTTTTGCTCCGCCATCTGCCGACACAGACGGTTTCCCGCTGTTGGCATCGCCGTTGTTGAGTGTCGAGAGCATGGTCTGTCATGGTGTCCCCTTGTAGTGTTCCCGACAATACAATGCAATACACAAATGATATTGCACTATAGCTAGCCAAGGTAATAATCTCTATTAGTTCATTCTGTGTAGACAAAAAAGAAATCCAACACATTTCAGAGAAGACACAATAGTTCGGTGTATATGAGTGATTACCTTTTCACGACCCCACACGTTTAAGAAACCATCTCATATAGAAATGACCAAAACAGATGCTTTGCAGGTGACCATTGAAAACCAAAAGAGAGAATTATAGAAAAAAGGTATCCAAAAGCACCATATGAAGCAACCACATCCACATAAAGAGAAAATAACAGCAAAAAAATATCTCTACATGCCTAGTGCCTGAACACAAAGAACTGAAGCTTTGTGCCCCTCAAACTTGTGAATTGGAGAACCAGCTCCTCCTAAGCACAGATTCTAATGATCCTACATTCAGACAGTTTGACAGACCTATTTAGGCACCGACACCACCAAGCAACAAATGGGCGAAGTTAAAATATGGTACACAATATACTGATCGAGCTAAAATATACACATAGAATTTACTAACAGAGCAAACATAAGCAAGAAATGACTTATGTTTAGAGAGTTATCATCACTCATAATCCAATAACCACAACCATCGGTACTGTTTTTGCACAATACTATCGATCAATATATTGTCTCGGCTGTACAACTTATAATGGGACACGTTGCGGGCAACTACTTGGTAATCCAAGGAACTAATGCTATAAAATCCTTGTTGTACTAAAAAGAAACTGGTCAACAATATATCCATCAAGAGGTAAAAGCAAGTTGTATTTCTCATTAACCAAACAGTAACCAATAACATGAACTTCGAGAAAGCTAGTAAGAATGGATACATTTCTCATTATACTGTATAAAATATGGTAAAAGCAAGTTTAAAATAACAAATGTGCAAACATAGACTATTGTACATAAACACACAAAATTAGACAAAAATTAACCATCATAGATCATACCTGACGATGTTATCATTTTTCAGATAGTTTGCATTTTTAATCTCTGTAGAATTATTAAAGACAACGCAAGAAAGACGCCTCCAGTGCCAGAGAGCCCCCCTCGCTAAACTGAAAATAGTCCCCTTTCCTAAATATCTCGATCAGTGGTACTAAAGAAGAGAGCATTGCATTAACAATCAGATTATACTAAGATTCTCCCACGAACCCTCTCATGATCAGTTTTAACACAAGAATAAGGCCATTTCTTCACTGCACAACAACAATTTTATGATGGAAGGCGCCGAGATTTGGGGAAGGGAGGGGATTGCGACAGAGGCAAACGATGTCGGGGCCAAGTTCCCACGGGCGACGATGGAAGGTGCTGCGGGCGCCGTGTTGCGGGGAAGGGAGAGGATGCCCCACGCGTGCGGGTGAAAATGATTAGTCAAATCTTGTGGGATAGATGTGTGAATAAATCACATTTGAGACTGAATTCGGAGCTAGCACGTTTTGCTTCCTACATTTGTGAATCAATATCTGTAATTGTGATGAATTGAACAGCTAGCTAGTCCTTGCAAACTAAACCCACTATCATTAATTTCAGGTTTCAGATTTGACTTGGGCTTTGGAAAATAGGCAGGGATGCAAGGGACAGGCGGTAGTGGGTGTTCTCTGTTCAGTTTTTCCTCGCCCACAGAACATAATGCAAAAAAATTAAAAATTATTTTAAACACTGCTACAGTTTTATCGAAGCACTGCTCTGTTGTACTATCAGTTACAATTGCAGCCACAATTACGATTCATGTCAGAAAAATGGCACACACAGGATCACACAACTAATTTTGGTATATTTAATAACATACAGTAACATGGTGCCACTACACATTATTCTAAAACCTATCATTATCGGCTTGAAAGTTACAAGTATTATCCTTGCCCCAAGGTCCTTATAGTTCGGTTATTGAACTAATTGGCATTAGTTGTGCACTTGTGCTATCTCTGGTATTATCATTTTGTTATCAGCTACCTGCATGTCGCTTTTACTAAATCTCTAAACATTTTGTTATCAGCATTACTTTTGTAGACAGTGAGAACCTTGACTGATGGGTCGCTCGACGTGGTAGTAGTAAGTGAAACACATGTACAATCTTATATATTTAACAACTTGCAATTTGGAAGAGAGGGTGGTAGTAGTAAGTGAAACACATAAATACCTGCTTGTGCTTGCAGCCCTTGTGGGGTCAGAGATGTCCTGGTAACATTTCCAGGACCACTTGCTTTCTCCCAAGGATTCTTACACGAATCATCAAAGACCGGTCTACCCCTTGATGACGCAGCAAGAGGTTGTTCTTTGAAAAACAACAGAGCAGTGTGACTGGCCTGAGCGACACATCTGGCGGTGTCACATCTCCAGGTATCGGCAGTCAACACCTAATTTTGCTATACAATTAAACCAAACAAGCATCAAGCAACCAGGACCGCACTGATCTTGTTACAATAGAACCGGGTTGTCATCGATGCACCATTCCTGTTACACAAAGTAAACTGCAGTGAGCTTGAATTCTATATAGAAACAATGAGCTTCCAGAATTGCACCCTGATAAAAAACTGGTAAAAGGGCACTTTTGTTCATGTGCTACTCACCGCGCTGAGTTGAGCGAGGCCTTGGCGATGCAGATGCCATGTTGTTTGGATCTTGTAATGGTGTGAGTTGCTTGACAACTTCATCCATCTGGTATATATTTTGACAGGACATTGTAGAACCTAGAAACACAGAGACAAAGTGTTAGATCACAAGATGATCCGCTCACAAGTACAGACGTCATGGAGGCAGACGGGAAGGGGCTCAATGTTGCTTACCAGGTAGGTTTCAAGGCCGACCATAGGTTCTTCTATCTCTTGTTCATCCCCAGAAAAATAAGGTAACACGTGGCAAGAGTCAACAATATATAAAATTTGAAGGTAAAGAAAATGGCAGCATGTACTGATGGGCTTCTAGATGTGTGTTTTACATGACTGTATCTAATCATGGGATATCATTGCAATGTTGTAACACCCGGTTTTAAAGAACAAAGCCGGGTGCATCTCATACATGCTCCAAGAAGACAACATATATAATAACAGAGTGTATAGAGATAAATGTCATAAAACATCAGAGTATTTATTACATAGCGGAAGACTTATTACAAAGATAAAGATAAATGTAAAACGAACTAAGGATCGACGGCGCCAATGTCGACTGAGAAACGCCACCTAGATCAGATCGAACTCCTCAGTGTTAGGCGGCTCCTCTTCAACCACCTGCTCTTCTCCTGTGGGGGGGTGTGAGACAGCAAGAGTGAGCTCACATACGATCATAGCTCAACAAGTCGTGGGGAATAATGTGACATGAACTCACCAAAGGTGGGAGTTCATGAAGTGTAAGGCTGATCAATGAAATAAAGGCTGAAACTGAGCATTGCTTTTATAAGTTGGTCAAAATTTTATTAGCAATTACTAAGTGTAAGTGAATACCAAACCATAGTAATAATAAATAAAAGTAATAATAAAATAATCCCAAATGCGATGCAAATGTCAAATTAAACTTAAGTTCCATAGTTAATCATGTGAGGGTCCGAGCCGCTCATGACCGTGAGCACGGCTAGTATACTAGTTTTACACTCTGCAGAGGTTGCGCATCTTTACCCACAAGTCGTGTTACCCATCTGCCACAGAGTTGATCAGACTCCATACACCTCTACCTAGGAAGCGAGGCAGGGTACCACTACGAGGCCTTTACAAAGTTCCACTAGCTTCAGACTACCCGCTACAGTTTATAGGAAGATCCAGTACAGGGTTCCTGGCTGATTGCCATCGCAGCAAAATCAACCAGGGACCTCCCTGCACTGACCTCTCCCCTACTGCCCTTGCCCCTTTCGGGTAAGGTAGCCCTCCCCTAGCTTTCCTAGTTAATCAGCCAAGGGCGTCCCATTAAACCCTTGTGGTAGCACTGTTTTCCCGGGTGGTTCTCCATGTTCCCATTAACATAATGATCTTAACATGAACAAGGAAGAATAAAATAGATAACAATAAATAGTATAACAATGAGTGATGAATATCTCTATACCCCAAATCCACATAAAGCAATAGCATGTACTACCCAAAACTTTAGTAGTAAAACCAGTGGTGAAGCAAGGTATAAAGATAGTCAAATCTAGGGTATCCTATTGGGTCCCAGCAAAATTATCCTATGCAGATCATTATGAATAATAAGAACATGAATGGGTAAAAGAAGTGATCAAGGGCACAACTTGCCTTCCACGAGCTCCTGCTCAGCTACATCAATTTGTTGAAGCTCAGGCTCCACAGTGGGTTGCTCGTCTATTCGCATCAATACAATACATACATGGCATAGCATAAATTAACATCACATCAAACATGCAAATAGAATATACAGTAATAAACTAGACATTAAAATAAGATCGCAGGAACTGGAATCATTAAATTTGGAGTTATATATTTTAAGTTATGGATTTTCTAATGTTTTATGTGCTTAATACAAGATTAAGTGAAAGAATAATTTTAATGTGTTTGTCATGCCAGAACAGAGGCACAAATAGATAGACAATAATTTTATGAAATTTTAGGAACTGGAATGGTCTAATTTGGAGTTCATATGCATTTACTATGAATTAAACAAGTTTTCACATTTATTTATGCACAAAAAATTAATTTCTGAATTTAATTTCTGATTTTTAAAGTTCTCTGGATCGGGCCTCGAATACCAGAAAACGCAGGGGGTCTCGGGTAAGAATTTCTAAGACTCAGCGCACTATACAGGTGGACCGCGGGTTGTTTACAGCAAAGACCAGGGACTCTTATGCAAAAGTACCTGGCCGAAGAGGTATCAGCCACGGTGGGCCGTCCGATATGGAGCGAGTGGTTCGGATTAGATTGACCTCAAGCGAACCGGTATGCAGCAGAGACCCTTGGATCTAACATCAAGGGCCCAGACTTAATGAAGTCGAGATCTACTCACAGCCATCCGATCCCGATCGGACGGTCCTAGTTCAATACGACAAAAAACGCTTTGCCCAATTGATCTCAGCCGTCCAAGAAAAGATCAACGATACTGGGTTCATCCCCTTCCTCCGTCGCGTCCAAGACGACGGCGACCGAACCCGCGGCCGCACACCTCACTGGAGTGCGCGCTATTCCGGCCGACCCAAGTCCCCAATCCCGAATTCACTCGACCCACGTGAGATTCGAAACGGCCCGCACCCATGTCGCCCCTCAATTCCAGCCGCGACACAGCGCAGACACCTTGCCCACGGCACAGCTAGGTTCACGGCGGAGATAGATACTCCGATGAGCGATTCGACGAGGTCCGGTCACCAAATAGCCCAGCCAAGGGAACCACACGCACCAGAGTTCCACGCCGAAGGTCCCTGACCGCGACTCGAGGCCGAGGCGACCACCAGACCGTCTACCCACGGTGGCGGCGACTCACAGTGGTCTGCGACGAGCAATACTCCTTGCCAACAACCCTATTCTTTCAATCTACCGAGGTAACGCGTTGAGAAGGTAAAGGCGACAAGTATTGCAGTGGATTACCGGTGAGTGGAATGAAGGCGCGGTCGACGGTGAGCCGGTAATTGCTCCGCGGCGGGTCTCCGTTTTCCACACGGCGCTGGCGGCTGGATAAGGTGGACGCGGGGTTGTGAGATGGGCCGAGGACGATGGAACTGCCCCGCGATTTATAGGGTCAACGAACTCGGTCGCGGCGCGCGTTGCTCCCGGATGGATCGCCGCGTTAGTTGAGCTCGGGAAGGTTGTTGGCGCGGCGGTGGATGGAGTCCGAGCGCGTGGGAGACGCTCCTGGCCAGTGGGCCCGAGCACCCAGTGACACACGGAGAAGCGTCCCGCGCGCAGGAGCCGGCTGCCAAGCGGGGCCCACGGTCAGCGAAATAGATGAGAGGGCGCGCGCGGGAGTGGGATTGATCTTGGGCCGCACGAGGGAGGTTAAGTGGGCCGGTTTGAGTAATGTTGGCCCATGAATCCTTTTTATTTTTTTTTATATTTTCTGTTTTCTTTTCTTTTTCTCCATTTTCTAATCCAATTTGGATTCAAGTTTTAAATTCAAACTTTGTGGCCACATTTACACTATGTTTGTACAGTAAAAAGTAGTAAGCCTAAGAATATTTATATTTTTTTGTATTTCTATGTCTTTCCTATTCTTCTTATTTTCAAACCCCTAAATTTTAATTTAGGGATCAATTCCACCTTTAGAATCATTGTTTTATTATTATTATTATCATTATTATTTTATTTAATGCACAAACAATAAAACTCCAACATGATGCAAATTTTTTTATCATTAGTTGGAATTAAGCTCTTAAATTTTGTGTAGGCTCTTTTCATGATGCAAATGAGACATACAAAATTGAGAATAACTCTCTATTATTCCTGGTATACAACTTGAGTATTACAAATCCTACCCCCCTTAAAAATAATCTCGTCCTCGAGATTTAAGAAGAACTAGGGAAAAGGTGGGGAAAATCTATACGAAGCTCTTCTTCTCTTTCCCAAGTTGCTTCATCTTCACCGTGGTGACTCCATTGTACCTTGCACATCTTTATAACCTTATTTCTCATAACTCGAGTCAAAGTATCCAGAATCTTGATAGGGTACTCAGCATAAGTCAGGTCATCTTGAACACTAAGGTCCTCCATTGGTAGCTGCTCCTCAGGTACCCTGAGGCACTTCTTTAGCTGAGACACATGAAACACATCATGTACATCTGACAGATGATCGGGTAACTCCAGTTGATATGCAACTTCACCCACTCGCTTTAAGATCAAGAAGGGTCCAATATAGCGAGGGGACAACTTTCCTTTAACTTTAAATCTCCTCATACCCCGGAGTGGTGACACCTTCAAATAGACATGATCACCCTCCTTAAACTCCAGTAGTCTTCTCCTATTATCAGCATAGCTCTTTTGCCTGGATTGTGCAACTCTCAAATTTTCTCTTATCATTCGAACTTGTTCTTCTGCCTCTTGAATAAGTTTAGGCCCAAAGAACTGTCTTTCTCCAGTCTGATCCCAATACAGTGGAGTCCTGCATTTTCTGCCATATAGAGCTTCAAATGGTGACATCTTCAAACTGGCCTGGTAGCTATTATTATAAGAAAACTCAGCATATGGTAAGCTCTTCTCCCAGCTACCACCATGTTTAAGAGCACAAGCTCTTAACATATCCTCTAGCACTTGATTAGTCCTCTCTGTCTGTCCATCAGTCTGGGGATGGTAGGCTGAACTAAAATTCAACTTTGTATCCAAGCTCTCATGCAACTTCTTCCAAAATCGAGAAGTAAACTGCGATCCTCGATCAGACACGATCTTCTTAGGCACTCCATGTAAACAAACTATCCGAGTCATATACAATTCTGCTAGCTTGGCTCCCGTATAATTAGTCCTCACAGGTATAAAATGAGCCACTTTTGTCAATCTGTCCACAATTACCCAAATAGAGTCATACCTAGCAGGGGTGCGGGGTAGTCCAACAATGAAATCCATACCAATTTCTTCCCATTTCCACTCAGGTATCTTCAATGGGTGCAATAATCCAGCGGGTCTTTGATGTTCGGCCTTGACTCTTTGACACACATCACATTTAGCCACATGTGCAGCAACATCTCTTTTCAGTCCATACCACCAATACTTTCGCTTCAAATCTTGATACATTTTAGTGCTTCCAGGGTGGATGGAGTAATCAGAATCATGAGCTTCTTTCAATATAGCCTCACGGAGGCTATCGATCTCTGGAACACATATCCGATCTTTGAACCATATAGTACCTTGCTCATCCTCCGTGAATTCCGGAACTCTTCCTTCCGTAATCAGATCCTTAATCTCTTGAATCTTAGCATCACCAACCTGACCTTTACGAATCTCTTGCTCCAAGGTAGGTCCCAACTCAATGGTAACTCCTTCAGTATGAGTAACAATTCCCAAATTGAGTCTCTCAAAGTCTTTTGCTAATTCATCAGGTAGCTGGACAACGAAAGCGGAGTGAACATGCTCCTTCCGGCTCAGGGCATCTGCAACCAAATTCGCCTTGCCTGGGTGATAGTGAATCTCCAAGTCATAATCCTTAATGAGCTCCAACCAACGGCGTTGCCTCAGGTTGAGATCCTTCTGAGTGAATATATACTTCAAACTCTTATGATCCGTGTATACTTGGCACTTAGTTCCCATAATGTAGTGTCTCCAAATCTTAAGTGCATGCACAACTGCAGCCAACTCCAAATCATGAGTGGGGTAGTTCAATTCATGCTTCCTCAACTGACGAGATGCATAGGCAATCACATGACCATCTTGCATAAGCACACATCCAAGTCCTTGGCCACATGCATCACAATAAATGTCAAATCCCTTCTGCAGATCTGGCATAATCAGTACTGGAGGTGACATCAATCTCTCCTTCAATTGATCAAAACTCTCTTGGCATTTCTCATCCCACTTAAATTCTTTTCCTTTCTCCAAAAGCGATGTCATAGGCTTGGCAATCTTAGAAAACCCTTCAATAAATCTCCGATAATATCCTGCGAGTCCCAAGAAACTCCGAATCTCCGTAACTGTAGTGGGCACTCTCCATTCCATAATCTCCTTCACTTTAGCAGGATCCACGGCTATTCCTCCATTAGAAATAATATGACCAAGGAATGGCACTTTGTCAATCCAAAACTCACACTTGCTAAACTTAGCGTAGAGCTCATTATCTCGTAACTTCTGTAGCACCAACCTCAGATGTTGTTCATGATCACTTTCATTCCTAGAATAGATAAGAATATCGTCGATGAACACCACGACGAATCTGTCCAAGTACTCCATAAACACCTTGTTCATCAAATTCATGAAATATGCTGGTGCATTGGTTAATCCAAATGACATAACAGTAAACTCATATAATCCATATCGGGTTGAGAAAGCCGTCTTGGGAATATCCGATGGTCTAATCCTCATCTGATGGTAACCCGATCGGAGATCAATCTTCGAGAATACTCTAGCACCTCTCATCTGATCAAATAAATCCTTAATGCGGGGTAACAGAAACTTGTTCTTCACAGTGACCTCATTAAGAAACCTTTAATCCACGCACATCCCTTGCAATCCATCTTTCTTTTTGTACCAACAAATCTGGTTCTCTCCAAGGTGAAGACTCGGACGAATGTACTCAGCCTCTTGCAACTCCGTTAAGTGCTTCTTGAGTTCTTTTAACTCTTCTACAGACATCCTATATGGCCGTTTAGAAATAGGGGCAGTTCCAGGTAAGAGATCAATAACAAACTCAACTTCTCTATCAGGTGGCATCCCTGGTAACTCTTCTAGAAAGACATTCCGAAAATCCTTAACACCCGGATGTTGTCACCAACAAACTCCTCATCTACTAGGAATGCCGCTAGTCTGATGGTGGTAGTTACTGCAACTTCAACTTCATATCCTTGCCCTTTGGAACTGGTGAGTTCTACGGTTCTTTTAGCAGAGTGTATAAACTGTCTTTACCTTTCTTAACCGTGACATACCAAGGATCAGATCTATACTACTTGGCTCCAATATTATAGCAGTAACTCCAAATTCTCTACCCATAATGGTCAATGTCAATCTACGTGTCATTTGATTTGCCACAACAGGCCCTTTAGGTGTAATTACTCTCTTGGGTTTTCTCATATTGTCCAACACATATGCCCAAACCAAAATCTCAGCATGACGCATAATTTTATTAGCAACTCATGGGGACAAATAGACCTTTTTATTCCTCCTAAAATGGTATCATACCGAATACTAACTAAAGGAACATGTAGATCTTACAAATAGTAGTAATTTATATATATGTTTATGTAGCTTGGTGGAGCTGGTGGTGGTGGAGATGGTGGTTGCTCTTGTCGTTGTCTCTCCAACCGTGATTGCCTTATTTCTTGCTGTATCTCCAGACGGACCTGACGTATTTCCTCGCGTTCTTGTCTTATCTGGCTTTGCATTTCGGTCATCATGTCTGTCAATTGCTGTATTACCAGCCTCTGGGTTGCAATCACTTGATCGGTTTCAACAGGTGGAGGGTTTGGAGGATTCATTTCTGTTTGTTGTTGCCTGATAATTCTTCCCTTCCTAGTATTGACCATCTGAGTTAGATACATATGGTAAGAAAATAGTGGCCAAGGCAGTAATTACAATCATGTTACTTTGGGGGATTTATTAGCTAAGCAGTTTAATGTTTTACCTACCATAGCTAATTTATTACCTTATGTTGGCACATACTAAGATGTCCATCTATAATAATTCAATCAATCAAAGAAGCAAATCATACATTGATCATCAGAACAATCAACCAATATTTTTAATAGAGAAAATAGTTTTAATTTTGTCTTAGGCTTCCTATCTCTTAAAAATGTCATAGGGGTAGGGATTCCAAGGTGTGAAATCCATCTTGTCTTAGAATAGAGAAGTTAAGAATGATCAGAGTAGAACAGTAGAAGGTGAGACAGGATTAAGATAAGTATAGAAAGATTCAGAGTAAGGTAAGTGTAGAATGATTCAGAATGAGATAAGTAGGTAAGGGTTTGTCCATTTCTATCTAGGTTTCGTCCTACAGTCAACATTTCCTCTGATACCACTTCTGTAACACCCGGTTTTAAAGAACAAAGCCGGGTGCATCTCATACATGCGCCAAGAAGACAACATATATAATAACAGAGTGTATAGAGATAAATGTCATAAAACATCAGAGTATTTATTACATAGCGGAAGACTTATTACAAAGATAAAGATAAATGTAAAACGAACTAAGGATCGACGGCGCCAATGTCGACTGAGAAACGCCACCTAGATCAGATCGAACTCCTCAGTGTTAGGCGGCTCCTCTTCAACCACCTGCTCTTCTCCTGTGGGGGGTGTGAGACAGCAAGAGTGAGCTCACATACGATCATAGCTCAACAAGTCGTGGGGAATAATGTGACATGAACTCACCAAAGGTGGGAGTTCATGAAGTGTAAGGCTGATCAATGAAATAAAGGCTGAAACTGAGCATTGCTTTTATAAGTTGGTCAAAATTTTATTAGCAATTACTAAGTGTAAGTGAATACCAAACCATAGTAATAATAAATAAAAGAAATAATAAAATAATCCCAAATGCGATGCAAATGTCAAATTAAACTTAAGTTCCATAGTTAATCATGTGAGGGTCCGAGCCGCTCATGACCGTGAGCACGGCTAGTATACTAGTTTTACACTCTGCAGAGGTTGCGCATCTTTACCCACAAGTCGTGTTACCCATCTGCCACAGAGTTGATCAGACTCCATACACCTCTACCTAGGAAGCGAGGCAGGGTACCACTACGAGGCCTTTACAAAGTTCCACTAGCTTCAGACTACCCGCTACAGTTTATAGGAAGATCCAGTACAGGGTTCCTGGCTGACTGCCATCGCAGCAAAATCAACCAGGGACCTCCCTGCACTGACCTCTCCCCTACTGCCCTTGCCCCTTTCGGGTAAGGTAGCCCTCCCCTAGCTTTCCTAGTTAATCAGCCAAGGGCGTCCCATTAAACCCTTGTGGTAGCACTGTTTTCCCGGGTGGTTCTCCATGTTCCCATTAACATAATGATCTTAACATGAACAAGGAAGAATAAAACAGATAACAATAAATAGTATAACAATGAGTGATGAATATCTCTATACCCCAAATCCACATAAAGCAATAGCATGTACTACCCAAAACTTTAGTAGTAAAACCAGTGGTGAAGCAAGGTATAAAGATAGTCAAATCTAGGGTATCCTATTGGGTCCCAGCAAAATTATCCTATGCAGATCATTATGAATAATAAGAACATGAATGGGTAAAAGAAGTGATCAAGGGCACAACTTGCCTTCCACGAGCTCCTGCTCAGCTACATCAATTTGTTGAAGCTCAGGCTCCACAGTGGGTTGCTCGTCTATTCGCATCAATACAATACATACATGGCATAGCATAAATTAACATCACATCAAACATGCAAATAGAATATACAGTAATAAACTAGACATTAAAATAAGATCGCAGGAACTGGAATCATTAAATTTGGAGTTATATATTTTAAGTTATGGATTTTCTAATGTTTTATGTGCTTAATACAAGATTAAGTGAAAGAATAATTTTAATGTGTTTGTCATGCCAGAACAGAGGCACAAATAGATAGACAATAATTTTATGAAATTTTAGGAACTGGAATGGTCTAATTTGGAGTTCATATGCATTTACTATGAATTAAACAAGTTTTCACATTTATTTATGCACAAAAAATTAATTTCTGAATTTAATTTCTGATTTTTAAAGTTCTCTGGATCGGGCCTCGAATACCAGAAAACGCAGGGGGTCTCGGGTAAGAATTTCTAAGACTCAGCGCACTATACAGGTGGACCGCGGGTTGTTTACAGCAAAGACCAGGGACTCTTATGCAAAAGTACCTGGCCGAAGAGGTATCGGCCACGGTGGGCCGTCCGATATGGAGCGAGTGGTTCGGATTAGATTGACCTCAAGCGAACCGGTATGCAGCAGAGACCCTTGGATATAACATCAAGGGCCCAGACTTAATGAAGTCGAGATCTACTCACAGCCATCCGATCCCGATCGGACGGTCCTAGTTCAATACGACAAAAAACGCTTTGCCCAATTGATCTCAGCCGTCCAAGAAAAGATCAACGATACTGGGTTCATCCCCTTCCTCCGTCGCGTCCAAGACGACGGCGACCGAACCCGCGGCCGCACACCTCACCGGAGTGCGCGCTATTCCGCCCGACCCAAGTCCCCAATCCCGAATTCACTCGACCCACGTGAGATTCGAAACGGCCCGCACCCATGTCGCCCCTCAATTCCAGCCGCGACACAGCGCAGACACCTTGCCCACGGCACAGCTAGGTTCACGGCGGAGATAGATACTCCGATGAGCGATTCGACGAGGTCCGGTCACCAAATAGCCCAGCCAAGGGAACCACACGCACCAGAGTTCCACGCCGAAGGTCCCTGACCGCGACTCGAGGCCGAGGCGACCACCAGACCGTCTACCCACGGTGGCGGCGACTCACAATGGTCTGCGACGAGCAATACTCCTTGCCAACAACCCTATTCTTTCAATCTACCGAGGTAACGCGTTGAGAAGGTAAAGGCGACAAGTATTGCAGTGGATTACCGGTGAGTGGAATGAAGGCGCGGTCGACGGTGAGCCGGTAATTGCTCCGCGGCGGGTCTCCGTTTTCCACACGGCGCTGGCGGCTGGATAAGGTGGACGCGGGGTTGTGAGATGGGCCGAGGACGATGGAACTGCCCCGCGATTTATAGGGTCAACGAACTCGGTCGCGGCGCGCGTTGCTCCCGGATGGATCGCCGCGTTAGTTGAGCTCGGGAAGGTTGTTGGCGCGGCGGTGGATGGAGTCCGAGCGCGTGGGAGACGCTCCTGGCCAGTGGGCCCGAGCACCCAGTGACACACGGAGAAGCGTCCCGCGCGCAGGAGCCGGCTGCCAAGCGGGGCCCACGGTCAGCGAAATAGATGAGAGGGCGCGCGCGGGAGTGGGATTGATCTTGGGCCGCACGAGGGAGGTTAAGTGGGCCGGTTTGAGTAATGTTGGCCCATGAATCCTTTTTATTTTTATTTTTTTTATATTTTCTGTTTTCTTTTCTTTTTCTCCATTTTCTAATCCAATTTGGATTCAAGTTTTAAATTCAAACTTTGTGGCCACATTTACACTATGTTTGTACAGTAAAAAGTAGTAAGCCTAAGAATATTTATATTTTTTGTATTTCTATGTCTTTCCTATTCTTCTTATTTTCAAACCCCTAAATTTTAATTTAGGGATCAATTCCACCTTTAGAATCATTGTTTTATTATTATTATTATCATTATTATTTTATTTAATGCACAAACAATAAAACTCCAACATGATGCAAATTTTTTTATCATTAGTTGGAATTAAGCTCTTAAATTTTGTGTAGGCTCTTTTCATGATGCAAATGAGACATACAAAATTGAGAATAACTCTCTATTATTCCTGGTATACAACTTGAGTATTACAAATGTCTAACAGTTAAAAGATGTATTTCAGTGAAGAGAAATATTGGCTTTATTAACTTCAAACAGTACAAGCCAATGCATTCTATGTTGTTCCAAAACAAGGATGATCCCCAGGTAATATACTTGGAAAATTAAGCTCCTAAAGATAACTGTTCTATCGCGGTGGCGCGCAGTGGGGTTGAGAAACATAGTGCTTGCCTGCTCCCAGATCCCATCGCGGTGGCGCGCAGTGGGGTTGAGCAGGAGGCGAGGCTGCGACGGAGGTCACGACGTGCGTGGCGAAGATCCGCGGGCGAGCAGGGAGATCCTCATGTGTGGTTCTAGGGTTTAGGGTTTTACCGAAGATGGAGGAGGACCGCTTGCCTGCTCCCAGATCCCATCGCGGTGGCCTTGCTGCTCCTAGATCCCATCGCAGTGGCGCGCAGTGGGGTTGAGCAGGAGGCGAGGCCGCGACGGAGGTCATGACGTGCGTGGCGGAGATCCGCGGGCGAGCAGGGAGATCCTCATGTAGGGAGATCCGCGGGCACGGTGGAGGCATGCGGCAAGGAGGGGGCGCACGGAGCTACGGACGCCTTCGTTACGGTTGTAATGGAGCACCGCGGCCACACCTTCTCCTCCCCTGGATAAGCAACAATCGTCCCGCAGAAGTAGAACGACTCTAGAGAGCCTCTCGAACCTTCCAATTTCCATTGAAATCTTCCCCGAGCCCTAAGATTCTCTCGCCGGATTCGCCTGATCCGATCCGACAAGCGATCTCTCGGCTCGCCGCAATGGCCGACAAGGAGAAGCCGGAGGCTGAGGAGAAGGAGTACGAGAGCGACCTCGACAACGCGCCCCCTCTCCGCGTTGTGGCGCCGCGACGCTGCGAGCGACGACGAGGGCAAGGACGAGGATGAGGACGGAGGGACGCCCTTGAGGCGGAGGAAAGCCAGATTCGATGCAGATTCCGACGGGCAGGGCGCCGCCGAGGTTTACGACGAGGAAGGCGAGGAGGAGTATGGGGGGTTCGAAGCAGAGGACGGCGGAGTGCGCGGGGTGGCTGCCGAAGCGGTTGCCGGTGCAGGGCAGGAGAGGGCGAGGCTGGGGACGGGGAAGCTGAAAAGGCGGGTGAGGCAGCCCCAGAGGATGAAGAGGAGGACAAGAAGGGGAACGAGCCCTACGCTGTTCCGACGACTGGCGCCTTCTACATGCACGACGACGCTTCCAGGAGGGCCAGGGCCGTGGACGTGGCCATGGGCGCAGCACCGCGGCCGCACCTTCGATGGAGAGCATGGGCGAGGATCGTGAGCCGGGGCGGGGTCGCTGATGGTGGGGCGAGGCTGGCCAGGGGCGAGCATCGCGTCGATTGCTGGGGCGAGGAACACGGAGGCGCCTTCCATCGACAGCGTGGGCGAGCATCTCGGTGGAGGGGGTCGCGAGCGAGGTGAGACGGACGGGGGTCACGCGAATCACGGCGGCGGTGTCGCGGGTGCGGACTGCGGAGGCAGAACAGGGTGTGCACGCCTACAATAAGGACATATAGAGTAGTAGATATATATATATATATATATATATATATATATATATATATATATATATATATATATATATATATAGAAAAATAAAACATGGCAGTGCAGGCCCATGGGTTGGAGAGGCCCGTAGTGATTGGGCTGTATCTGTTGTCACAAGGCCCGTATCGCTATTTCGCCCACTGCTCACACAGCGTGGTCTGTCAGTGTCAGGAAACAAAATTGTGACAAGCCCAATTCCTCTTCTGGAAAGAGAAGGAATCCAAACATGGAACTATATGCTCACGGTGAAAGTCAATGGATCAAATGCGAAACCTTGACACACCGTTCCCTAAAGACACCTTTTGCTGTCCAAAAAAACATTTGCACAACATGGAACTATATGGTCCTTGAAATTGTACTACAGCAAGTCGAGTGGAGGTGGACACGAAAGTACACTAGTACGTACGACAAAGCCAACTCCGTCCAATTCAAGAACGGTGAAGGGCAATCAAGACCATCGGTTCTCTGAATCGAGAAAGTTCGAAACCCAAGGGGGAATGCTTAGTAAGTCCTGATAGGGCATGTTGCATCAGTGGCCAACTTAGGTTCATTCATTCATGGTTCCTCACAGCAGATAATTAAGGCCATTTCCAGTGGGAGTTTCATCCTAGCTTCATTCTCACTAAATTTGTCACTTTTGGAAAACCGTGCAATAAAACTTCTACCGGAATGGCATAAGGACGGCAACCTGGCAGCAGTGGCCGCTGAAGCGTTCAACAGGCTCTGGAGAGGGCTACCAGTTAGTAAGGCTTACTTGAAGAGGTCAGGACCCAAAAAAAAGGGGGTCAAAAACACTTGACCAGCTGTTGGTCGCTATTTTGGTCATTAGTAGGTGAACAGATCTTCTTTTACATGAACATCTTATACGGCACTGCGCTCCAGGGGGACGCATCTTCTCATCGTGATTCAACTTGGATGCGCCGTGATCCCAATCCCAAGCCCACCCAGTGAGTGGTGCTTCGTTGACATTGTACAGGAGCAGCTGGGAGTAATGGAATAGGCCTTCAAGAACCTCTCTCTCTATATACACAGATATATACGTTTCTTTCTCTAATCTAGTATGGCCGACCTATTTACACGCATGATCTCCAGATCCTGCCCTCCAAGGATATTACAATGACAGATACGTCGTCGTGGTACCGCCGCCGGTCGCCGTGTGGGATCTCGATCAGTTCGTGGAAGTCCATCCCTGCAACCACAACAAGCCATATGTGAGAAAACAAGATCACCGACTGAACCCAAGCCAACTCACCCTGACCTTCCAGAACCTAAAAAACTTCCTACTACTGCACAACACACGAACGGTATGGCTTCAGTATGTGTGTATACCTGCTTTGTTCGCGGCTCTGAAAAGAACCTCCTCCACCAGGTGCTGGGCGGGGTCGCCGTCGGGGGTTGTCGCGATGAACATCTCGACCTGGGCAACCGCCTCCTCGCTGGTGAAGTACTGGTACAGCCCGTCCGAGGACAGTATCAGGAACCTGTCCCTCGCGCTGAGCCTGCGGTGACAGAGCGAAGGGCTGCACGTGACGTACGGGGATGACCCGACGTAGTCTATTCTGAACATCTCCAGCAGCGCGTCGTTCCATTTCGGCTGTTTTAATGTAAAGGCGTGGCGAAGGTTGTGAGCGCAGGAAGGAAACACACACAAAAAAAAGTTATATGTAGCAGATGATGATGCTACTAGTTAAGCGTCGCTAGATGCACAAGCAGTCAAGCACATTCTCTGCACTTGTTCAGACGAGCTATACACATGGTGGCTAAGTAATCTATTCGTCGTTCGTTGAAAATGTGGCCATGAGCTTTTAAGTCAAGGTCAAGGCAGTCTGTTTCAGTGTAAGATGTGGACATGAATGAGATTAGAACTGACCACGATGCAGTATTTTTTTCTCTGAAACTTTGGACCGGTTCCTGCTTTCCTTTTTTTTTTTTGACCTCGATTGATCAATATCTGAGTAACTACTTGTTGACCAAGAACCACGGGCAGCAAGGGTGTCATGTTTTGCACCTGCTGATATGATGAATGAGATTGGACTCATTGTCTGGCCCTAGGAATTGAACCACCCAATTTCGGATCTTCTTTCTTAGGACACAACAGAATTAAGCCAGTGGCATGGCATGATCATGGTCATCTAAAGCAAGTTCATCATGTGCAGAAGCAGAACTGATGTAATTCATCAAATAGGAACTGACCTGTTTCAGGAAACCAGCTCCAAACGCTCTCGTCACCTTGAGCGAGCCCTTCACACGGTCCTTGGAGATTGCGGACGGGTCATCAGGGTGCTCGTTCCGTATTCTGCAGACTTCCTGTAACCAGCAGCCAACACAAACGTATGAGTTACTGTGAGATCAGACCATCAAAAGGACAATCTTCAATCGAACTGTGAATCGATCCAGTTACCTGCCGCACCGACGTGCTGTGCTCTGATGTAAGCTGCACAGCTGACAAGAGCGGAGTGCCATCCCCAACCAATCCATCACAGGCCATGACCTGCTCCACGTCTACACTGTCCATTGTTCCCAGGACAGCCCGGCTGTCACCTACATTCATGAGGTACATGTCCTCCCCTTTCATAAGCATGGCTAGAACGCAAGAGCCCATAAGCGCAAGCTCCGGGAACTCGCCGACCATCTTATCGGCCACGTCCAGGTAGGCCTCCTCGGTCCTGCGAAGCGCGCGCGCAAGCGCCTTAAGCACGGCGAGGTGGTCGTTCTGGCTGCTGCTCCGAGGAGGGCGCTGGGTCGGCGGCTTCAGGCCGCTGGAGCAGTCGCGCTCCCACTCGCACTTCCACCGCCGCTGGTCATCGTCGGCCCCGCGCGGCGGTCTCGACCGGCGGGCGCGGCGGCGGCGGTCCTGGTGATCTGAGGCCGCCGTGGTGCTGGTCGGCTGGTCGGGGTGCGCGTCGCGCTGGTCCCAGAGCAGGCCGCGGAGCTCGCGGTGCACGGCGGCGTAGAGATGGGAGACGAGGAAGTCCGTGGCGTCGGGGCCGTTGAAGCCGTCGTAGATGCCGACGAACACCCAGCCCCGCTCCTCCGACACCACGACGTGGACGCGGTCCTCGCCGGCCTTCCCCTGCGCCCACTGCAGCTGCAGCCCGGCGGCATCGGGCGAGCCGAGGCCGAGATCCATCGAGCCCTGAAGCTTCTCCGCCCGCGCGAGGATCGCGCGGCTGAGATCCCGCAGGCGGCGGCCGCCGTGCGACAGGCTCCGGCGGAGCGAGGGCACGGCGCCTCCCATGCGGCCGGACGTGGCGGCGCCAGGGAGCGGGCCGGACGACATGAGCGCGGCGTCGAGGGGGCCCGAGAGGAACCCCCTCTCTATGGGCCCGGAGAGGAACCCGGTCCCGGCCCCGGCGGGCGCGCAGATGGAAAACCTCGGGACCGGCTGCAGCGGCACGGCGGCGAACGACTCGGAGCTCTCGAAGCCGGAGGAGGAGGCCGCCGACTCGTCCGGCAGCAGGAGGAGGAGGGACGTGGAGAGCGGCGTGGAGACGTTGGCGCTGAGCGCGGCCCCCGAGATGGCCCGGAACGTGGTGGCGTCCTCGGCCGCGGCGGCCGCCTTGGCGTCGGCGACCAGGTCGTCGTCCGCGGAGAAGGGCACGAGCACCTTGTCCGGCCGCACGTAGCAGAAGGAGTGGCCGAGGCCCTCGTCGTATGCGGGGTCCGAGGGGAGCGCGGCGGGCGCCACGTGGCCCGCGGCGCCGCCCGCGCAGCAGAAGCAGGCGAGGGAGTTGCCCATGGCGGGACGGGAGCGGAGCGGAGCGGACGGTTGTGGACGCGGGGAGGGTTGGGTGGTTATAATGGAGAAATGGAGGTGAGGGGGTGAGCAGAGTTGACTTGTGGGAGAGGAGCAGGAGGAGGAGGAGAAGGGGGGAGGAGAGTGGGTGTGTGGGGTTGAAATGCCTGAATAAATAAAAAGCTGGTTTTCCACCTCTAGGCGTTGACTCGCGTGGGCGTCCGAGCCCGCGAGGCAGCTGCGGCCGCGGGGGGCCTTCCCCTCGCCCAGGTCCGCTGCCTGCGTCGTCGTGGTGGCGGGGCCCGCCAGCGCCTCGGTGCGGAAACCTGATGCAACCTTCTGCGTCCGCGTCCGTGTGGCCGCTTGTGAGGCTGAGGTGAGCCGCACCATGACTCGTTGCTGGCTGGACCTTGCTTCTGTTCCGGTGCCACGGTCACGGACCACGAGAGAGGAGACAATATGGTGGGCGATACGAAAAGGACGAGCACGTGCCTTCCAGAAAGTCATACCTTGCACAGCGGCACAAGAGACGGACGCGAGCGCAGACTAGAATAGAAGTCCAAAAGATCCAATCCTCAGCGCAGCGCCCCCGGGACATCGGCGGCTTGCCGATACGAACGGCCGGCCGGGCCGTCTGGAATTCGGCAGCCGAGCCGTGGATCCTCGCTCGCTCGCTCGCGACGACGACGCGGTTGCCATGCCGCGTGACTGACCCAAGCCGATGCAGCGTCGAGACCATGTGTGGCTGGAGCGTTTGAGTTGGTCGCCGGTCGCACGCATGTGTGGCTGCAACTGCAACTGCAGTCTGCGTTCCATGCGTGTGCGTCGCAACCTTTGGAGTTGGAGTGAGTTCGTTCGTACGGACGGGCTGAAGCGTTCTCACTCCGTGACTTTTCCGGCGCGGCATCTGGTCTCATCGTCCGAGAGCTGAATTCATCAGCTCAGCAGCTCCTGTAGGCGGCAACCGGTAGCTCCATTGTTTGTTTGCTTCAGCTTTCTCTCAACCAGATTCGCTATCAAAAATCGAAAATCTCGACCAAACGGGTACAACAGCAGAATAGATTCATCCATATTATAGGCTATCACGTTCTTAAAATTTTTACATATGACGGTTGTTCAATCTAACTTTTGTCAGAGATATAGCATGACCTCTTGCGTTTTAATTTAGGCCCCAACAAAAACATTTGTCGTATCTTCACACCACATAAAATAAATAGAAACATAAAATAAATAGAAACATGAGCCACGTGAATCAACATTTGTCGTATCTTCTCATCCACACAAACATAACGAAGGTCATCACCGTTGCTATCAACACTGTTGGGGGCCTTCGGCTTCCGAAGGTCCTCAAAAACATGATTTAACAAAGTTTCTGCAGTATGATGCATGAACAGGTATCTTCGGACTTGAGTTAAAACCACAATGTGAAGAAGCACAAAAAGAATACGAAGGATAGCGCGGAGCCGAAGCTGTGCGCAGAAGAGCTTCGACATGATAGCAGAGAAGGAAACCGACTTAAAGATGAAAAGGTTATTTAGACCTCGACGGGTTACTATAGAGTTATTAGCAAATGTAAAGGGCATGAGTGTAATTTTACATGAGCTGCGTCTCATGCCTATAAATAGATGAACAGTGCCCCCGTACTGTTCACGCTGACTGGGTATTTGCTTCCGCGCCACGCTTGTATTTTTACCTTCTTTCAGGCCGAAGGTACACTTGTAATTTGTTATCATTTATATTTTCCCATAGTAATAAAATAGAAATGAGCTAATAATAACATATGACTGTTTATATTATCTTTTATGTTTTACATGATTCTTTCTTCACCATTATATGTTGCATCGATGAAGGTATGCCCTTCACAACCTTCGCCCGAAGATCATTATATCCCAAGGAAAATAATGCTTCGAAGGACGAATGACTGTAACGTTTAACATTTTCTGTGTTGCCTTGTTCTTAACTTATAGCATTTGAGAACAAGTCCCCAACAAACACCAACCACAAAACTTTGTCTTTTCGTAGAGAACTCCTACGACCACGAAGATATACATCTAAGATTTGTCCGTTCTAGCGGATAGGATCTCATAAAATCCAAGATACATAATATATGTATCAAAAACAAGGTTTGTCTCGTGAACCCGAACACTTTCGAATTTTGGCATCCGGTTGAAACATTTAGAACTCCAACAAGCAGATTAATGGTTGCATCATCAGGCATGGCTCTGGAGAAACACTTATTTCCCAAATATTTTAGGAGCCAGGCATAGAGGGAATCTTTGCATTTGCATAGTCAGGCTGTAGAGTCTGACCAGACAACCGAACACGTGAAGACCACATCCCGTGAGACTGACCAGGTCATATGAAGTCAACCAAACACGCTCTAAAAGGCTTTCGCCCAGCATGTTCTTAGAACACGTAGTGGACATGGGTTTAAGAAGTACTTACTATTTTGCATTAAGAAATCATCAATATAATTATCTCCCTCAAGGATAAGTGAGACTCGAACTATCTCTACGTGTAAGTGAGGAGAAGACCACTGTCGTCGCTATCAACATCGTCAATATTGAAACCGACCACTAAACTTCGTCTTCTTATAGTGACCTCCATTAATACCAAAAATGTACATGTAAGGTTCATCTGTTATAGTGACTAGAATCACAGGTTGAGATCCTAGATAAATAGCATGTTTCTCTCTAGCTTGGTGTGCGATCGAACAGTGCAGCCACATTTGCTAAATGATTCGGTCAGATACAAATGTACTCGTGTGGATGCTAAATGGGGGGGTGTCTGGCGCTCCTCTCATCCGTCGGTGGGGCGCAAAAGGTGCGAACAAGATACAGGCTTGAGTGCTTCTTGATGTTCAAGAAGGCATCCTTTCTCAAGTGGATAACTATCATCGCTGCCTTCTTCTTTATCAACGTCATCTTCACTACGTTCCTCTCGAGGTAGGGTGTCATCGAGCGAACCAGCATGTCGCACCTCTCGCGTTGAGCGGGAGAGGGATGCATCGGAGGAGGCAGAGGCGAGAAAGGGACGTACACGGAGATGGTGGCGAAGGACTGCAGCGGCTTCGTCCGCTTGGAGGCTGCCTCTGCGTTCGAGTTCCAACCAACCTGACTGAGGAAGGAATGGGCGAGGGGCAAAGGAAAAAAATAAAGGAGATAAAATTACAGTGTTTTATTTTATTCTTTAATTATTTGCTTGGATACTTTATGATTGGCTGAGAACGGAAGTGTTGTTCTGTATATGTGATTGGGTAATATAGTTGGATGTATATGGTAACATATAGAGGATGAGATGGTGGACGCTGCTCAAGAAGGCGAAGATTTAGAGGATGAATTTTTTTAGGGTGTTGTAAATGATCAAAAATATTCTTTTAAGAGATGGAATTTAATGGAGACAACTTTATTGGTTAAGTAGCCGGCAGCAGCATCTAGGTCACTCGTCATTTTGGCGGATATATATGCTGGCAGCAAGACGCCGCTGCTATATAATGTATCGGCGTGTATTCTTGTACGTACGCAAGAATCGTCCGGCAGAAACGACAAAACATGAGCCACGTGAATCAACATTTGTCGTATCTTCTCATCCACACAAACATAACGAGACTCAAACTACCTCTACATATAAATAAGGGAAAGGTCATCACCGTTGCTATCAATACCAACCACAAAACTGTGTTTTCGTAGAGAACTCCTACAACCACGAAGATATACATCTAAGATTTGTCCGTTCTAGCGGCTAGGATCTCATAAAATCAAAGATACATAATACATGTATCAAAACCAAGGTTTGTCTCGTGAACCCAAACCCTTTGGATTTTGGCATCCGGTTGAAACCTTTAGAGCTACAACAAGTAGACTAATAGTTGCATCGGCAATCATGGCTATGGAGAAACACTTATTTCTCACGTATTTTAGGAGCCAGGTATAGTGGGAATCTTTGAATTTGCAGAGTCAGGCTGTAGAGTGAGAGCACCTAGAGGGGGGGGGTGAAAGTCGCCTAGAGGGGGGGTGAATAGGGACAAACTGAAATTCTCAAAAATAATCACAACTACAAGCCGGGTTAGCGTTAGAAATATAATCGAGTCCGCGAGAGAGGGCGCAAAACAAATCGCAAGCGAATAATGAAGTGAGACACGCGGATTTGTTTTACCGAGGTTCGGTTCTCTCAAACCTACTCCCCGTTGAGGAGGCCACAAAGGCCGGGTCTCTTTCAACCCTTACCCTCTCTCAAACGGTCCCTCGGACCGAGTGAGCTTTCTCTTCTCAATTACTTGGAACACAAAGTTCCCGCAAGGACCACCACACGATTGGTGTCTCTTGCCTCAATTACAAGTGAGTGTTTGATCACAAGAAAGAATCAAGAAAGAAGAAAGCAATCCAAGCGCAAGAGCTCAAAAGAACACAAGCAAATCTCTCTCTCTAATCACTAAGGCGTTGTGTGGAATTTGGAGAGGATTTGATCTCTTTGGTGTGTCTAGAATTGAATGCTAGAGCTCTTGTGAGCAGTTGGGAAGTGGAAAACTTGGATACCATGAATGGTGGGTGGTTGGGGGTATTTATAGCCCAACCACCAAACTAGCCGTTTGGTGAGGCTGTCTGTTCGATGGCGCACCGGACAGTCCGGTGCGACAGCCACGTCACCAAAGCCGTTGCAATTTGACCGTTGGAGTTCTGACTTCTGGGCCCGCCTGGATGTCCGGTGCACACCGGACATGCACTGTTCAATGTCCGGTGCACCAGAATGGGCGTGCCTGACTTCTACGCGCTTCTGGCGCGCATTGAATGCGCCTGCAGGTGACCGTTGGCGCGAAGTAGCCGTTGCCCCGCTGTTACACCGGACAGTCCGGTGTACACCGGACATGTCCGGTGAATTATAGCGAAGCGCCCACTGCAAAATCCCGAGGCTGAGGAGTTCTGTGCGCGGTTCCCTGGTGCACCGGACACTGTCCGGTGCGCCACCGGACAGTCCGGTGCGCCAGACCAGGGAGTCTTTCGGGATGCCTTTAGCTTTCTAATTTGAACCCAACTTTGGTCTTTTTAATTGGCTTGTTGTGAACCTTTGACACCTGTATAACTTATACACTGGAGCAAACTAGTTAGTCCAATTGTTTGTGTTGGGCAATTCAACCACCAAAATTAATTAGGGACTAGGTGTGAGCCTAATTCCCTTTCAATCTCCCCCTTTTTGGTGATTGATGCCAACACAAACCAAAGCAGAGATAAATGTGCATAAATTGAACTAGTTTGCATAATGTAAGTGCAAAGGTTGCTTGGAATTGAGCCAATAAAAATACTTACATGATGTGCATGGATTGTTTCTTTCTTTGTTCTTTTAACATATTGGACCATATTTGTACCACATGTTTTGTTTTTGCAAATTCTTTTGTAAATTCTTTTCAAAGTCTTTTTGCAAGATAGTCAAAGGTGAATGAATAGGATTTTGAAAAGCATTTTCAAGATTTGAAATTTTCTCCTTTTGTTTGAGATGCTTTTCCTTTGACTAAACAAAACTCCCCCTCAAATAAATTCTCCTCTTAGTGTTCAAGAGGGTTTTAAGACATCAATTTTGAAAATACTACTTGCTCCCCCTTTAGAAACACAAAGAGATACCAATTTTGAAATTTACCAATTGAAAGATCATCAATTTTAAAATTAGGGTGGTGGTGCGGTCCTTTTGCTTTGGGCTCATACTTTCTCCCCCTTTGGCATGAATCGCCAAAAACGGATACTTTGAGTGAGATATAAGCCCTTCTTTGTTAACTATTTTCTCCCCTTTGGCAAATAAAACATATGAGTGAAGATTATACCAAAGACGGAGAGTGGAGCGGAGCGACGGCGAAGGATGAGTAGTAGAGTGGAGTGGAAGCCTTGTCTTCGCCGAAGACTCCAATTCTCTTTCAATATACCTATGACTTGGTTTGAAATACACTTGAAAACACATTAGTCATAGCATATATAAAAGAGACATGATCAAAGGTATATTTATGAGCTATGTGTGCAAATTAGCAAAAGAAATTTCTAGAATCAAGAATATTGAGCTCATGCCTAAGTTTGGTAAAAGATTGTTCATCAAGAGGCTTGGTAAAGATATCGGCTAATTGATCTTTAGTGTTAATGTATGAAATCTCGATATCCCCCTTTTGTTGGTGATCCCTAAGAAAATGATACCGAATGGCTATGTGTTTAGTGCGGCTATGCTCAACGGGATTATCCGCCATGCGGATTGCACTCTCATTATCACATAGAAGAGGAACTTTGGTTAGTTTGTAACCGTAGTCCCGCAGGGTTTGCCTCATCCAAAGCAATTGCGCGCAACAATGGCCTGCGGCAATATACTCGGCTTCGGCGGTAGAAAGAGCGACCGAATTTTGCTTCTTTGAAGCCCAAGACACCAAGGATCTTCCCAAGAATTGGCAAGTCCCCGATGTGCTCTTCCTATTAATCTTACACCCCGCCCAATCGGCATCCGAATAACCAATCAAATCAAACGTGGATCCCCGAGGGTACCAAAGTCCAAACTTAGGAGTGTAAGCCAAATATCTCAAGATTCGTTTTACGGCCGTAAGGTGTGATTCCTTAGGGTCGGCTTGGAATCTTGCACACATGCAAACAGAAAGCATAATGTCCGGTCGAGATGCACATAAATAGATCAATGAACCAATCATCGACCGGTATACCTTTTGATCCACGGACTTACCTCCCGTGTCGAGGTCGAGATGCCCATTTGTTCCCATGGGAGTCTTGATGGGCTTGGCATCCTTCATTCCAAACTTGCTTAGAATGTCTTGAGTATACTTCGTTTGGCTAATGAAAGTGCCCTCTTGGAGTTGCTTGACTTGAAATCCTAAGAAATATTTCAACTCCCCCATCATCGACATCTCGAATTTCTTTGTCATGATCCTACTAAATTCTTCACATGTAGATTCGTTAGTAGACCCAAATATAATATCATCAACATAAATTTGGCATACAAACAAATCATTGTCAAGAGTTTTAGTGAATAAAGTAGGATCGGCTTTGCCGACTTTGAAGCCATTAGCAATAAGGAAATCTCTAAGGCATTCATACCATGCTCTTGGGGCTTGCTTGAGCCCATAAAGCGCCTTAGAGAGCCTATAAACATGGTTAGGGTACTCACTGTCTTCAAAGCCGGGAGGTTGCTCAACATAGACCTCCTCCTTGATCGGTCCATTGAGGAAGGCACTCTTCACGTCCATTTGATAAAGCTTGAAGCCATGGTAAGTAGCATAGGCTAATAATATGCGAATTGACTCAAGCCTAGCTACGGGTGCATAGGTTTCACCAAAATCCAAACCTTCGACTTGTGAATACCCCTTGGCCACGAGTCGAGCTTTGTTCCTAGTCACCACACCATGCTCATCTTGCTTGTTGCGGAAGACCCACTTGGTTCCTACAACATTTTGGTTAGGACGTGGAACTAAGTGTCATACCTCGTTCCTTGTGAAATTGTTGAGCTCCTCTTGCATCGCCATCACCCAATCCGAATCTTGTAGTGCTTCCTCTACCCTGTGTGGCTCAATAGAGGAAACAAAAGAGTAATGCTCACAAAAATGTGCAACACGAGATTGAGTGGTTACCCCTTTATGAATGTCGCCGAGGATGGTGTCGACGGGGTGATCTCGTTGTATTGCTTGGTGGACTCTTGGGTGTGGCGGCCTTGGTTGTTCATCCTCCTTGTCTTCATCATTTGTGTCTCCCCCTTGATCATTGCCGTCGTCTTGAGGTGGCTCATCATTGTCTTCTTCATCTTTATCAACTTGAGCCTCGTCCTCATTTTGGGTTGGTGGAGATGCTTGCGTGGAGGAGGATGATTGATCTTGTGCATGTGGAGGCTCTTCGGATTCCTTAGGGCACACATCCCCAATGCACATGTTTCTTAACGCTATGCATGGAGCCTGTTCTTCACCTATCTCATCAAGATCAACTTGTTCTACTTGAGAGCCGTTAGTCTCATCAAACACAACGTCACAAGAAACTTCAACAAGTCCTGAGGACTTGTTAAAGACTCTATATGCCCTTGTGTTTGAGTCATATCCTAGTAAAAAGCCTTCTACAGTTTTAGGAGCAAATTTAGATTTTTTACCTCTCTTAACCAGAATAAAGCATTTGCTACCAAAAACTCTAAAATATGAAATATTGGGCTTTTTACCGGTTAGGAGTTCATAGGATGTCTTCTTTAGGATTCGGTGTAGATATAACCGGTTGATAGCAGGCGGTGTTGACCGCCTCGGCCCAAAACCGATCCGGTGTCTTGTACTCATCAAGCATGGTTCTTGCCATGTCCAATAGAGTTCGATTCTTCCTCTCTACTACACCATTTTGTTGTGGAGTGTAGGGATAAGAGAACTCATGCTTGATGCCCTCCTCCTCAAGGAAGCCTTCTATTTGTGAGTTCTTGAACTCCGTCCCGTTGTCGCTTCTAATTTTCTTGATCCTTAAGCCGAACTCATTTTGAGCCCGTCTCAAGAATCCCTTTAAGGTCTCTTGGGTGTGAGATTTTTCCTGCAAAAAGAACACCCAAGTGAAGCGAGAATAATCATCCACAATAACTAGACAGTACTTACTCCCTCCGATGCTTATGTAAGCAATCCGGCCGAACAAATCCATGTGTAGGAGCTCCAGTGGCCTGTCACTAGTCATGATGTTCTTGTGTGGATGATGAGTGCCAACTTGCTTCCCGGCTTGGCATGCGCTACAAATCCTGTCTTTCTCAAAATAAACATTGGTTAGTCCTAAAATGTGTTCCCCCTTTAGAAGCTTATGAAGATTCTTCATTCCAACATGGGCTAGTAGGTGGTGCCAGAGCCAACCCAAGTTAGTCTTAGCAACCAAGCAAGTGTCGAGTTCAGCTCTATCAAAATCTACCAAGTATAGCTGACCCTCTAACACTCCCTTAAATGCTATTGAATCATCATTTCTTCTAAAGACAGTAACACCTACATCAGTAAATAGACAGTTGTAGCCCATTTGACATAATTGGGATACGGAAAGCAAATTGTAATCTAAAGAATCTACAAGAAAAACATTGGAAATAGTATGGTCAGGTGATATAGCAATTTTACCCAATCCTTTGACCAAACCTTGATTTCCATCCCCGAATGTGATAGCTCGTTGGGGATCTAGGTTTTTCTCATATGAGGAGAACATCTTCTTCTCCCCTGTCATGTGGTTTGTGCACCCGCTGTCGAGTATCCAACTTGAGCCCCCGGATGCGTAAACCTACAAAACAATTTTAGTTCTTGACTTTAGGTACCCAAACGGTTTTGGGTCCTTTGGCATTAGAAACAAGAACTTTGGGTACCCAAACACAAGTCTTGGAGCCCTTGTGTTTGCCCCCAACAAACTTGGCAACTACCTTGCCGGATTTGTTAGTAAGCACATATGATGCATCAAAAGTTTTGAATGAAATAGCATGATCATTTGATGCATTTGGAGTTTTCTTTCTAGGCAACTTGGCACGGGTTGGTTGCCTAGACCTAGATGTCTCACCCTTGTACATAAAAGCATGGTTAGGGCCAGAGTGAGACTTCCTAGAATGAGTTCTCCTAATTTTGCTCTCGGGATAACCGGCAGGGTACAAAATGTAACCCTCGTTATCCTGAGGCATGGGAGCCTTACCCTTAACAAAGTTAGACAAGTTTTTAGGAGGGGCATTAAGTTTGACATTGTCTCCCCTTTGGAAGCCAATGTCATCCTTGATGCCAGGGCGTCTCCCATTATAGAGCATACTTCTAGCAAATTTAAACTTTTCATTTTCTAAGTTATGCTCGGCAATTTTGGCATCTAATAATGCTATATGATCATTTTGTTGTTTAATTAAAGCCATGTGATCATGAATAGCATTGATATCAACATCTCTACATCTAGTGCAAATAGAAGTGTGCTCAACGGTAGATGTAGAGGGTTTGCAAGATTTTAATTCTACAATCTTAGCATGCAACATATCATTCTTAGTTCTAAGGTCGGAAATAATAGTATTGCAAGCATCAAAATCTTTAGCCTTAGCAATCAAATTATCATTTTCTACTCTAAGGCTAGCAAGAGAATCATTCAATTCCTTAATCTTAGCAAGCAAATCATCATTATCATTTCTAAGATCGGGAATTGAAGTATCACAAACATGAGAATCAACCTTAGCAATTAATTTAGCATTTTCATCCCTAAGGTTGGCAATAGTGTCATGGCATGTGCTTAGCTCACTAGATAATTTCTCACATTTTTCTACCTCAAGAGCATAAGCATTTTTAACCTTAACATGCTTTTTGTTCTCCTTAATAAGGAAGTCCTCTTGAGAATCCAAGAGATCATCCTTCTCATGAATAACACTAATCAATTCATTTAATTTTTCCTTTTGTTGCATGTTAAGGTCAGCAAAAAGGGTATGCAAATTATTTTCCTCATCACTAGCATTATCATCACTAGAAGACTCATATCTAGTGGAGGATTTGGATTTAACCTTCTTCCTTTTGCCGTCCTTCGCCATGAGGCACTTGTGGCCGACGTTGGGGAAGAGGAGTCCCTTGGTGACGGCGATGTTGGCGGCGTCCTCATCGTCAGAGGAGGAGTCGGTGGAGCTCTCGTCGGAGTTCCACTCGCGGCACACGTGGGCATCGCCGCCCTTCTTCTTGTGGTACCTCTTCTTTTCTCTCCTCTTGCCCTTCTTGTCGTTATCCCTGTCACTGTCACTTGATAATGGACATTTAGCGATAAAGTGACTGGGCTTACCACATGTCGGCGTTCCGAGACCGGGGGGTCCCCGAGCCGACGAGTGAGAGTGCCGCGTGCCCCAGCCCAGATGGGTCGAGCGCGTGGAGCGAGCGCGAAGGGGGGAACAGAGAGAGAGAGAGAGTCGGTGGCCGGAGCCGGGTCGTGAGGGAGTCGGAGAAATTCCCGCGGCCTTCGTGTTCGTCCCGCGCCCAGGTCGGGTGCGCTTGCAGTAGGGGGTTACAAGCGTCCGCACGAGGTGAAGGGAGAGAGCGGCCCCGAGAGAGCGCCTGCCCCTGCCTTTCGTCCCCGTGAGGCCAACCTTCTCTAAGAAGGCCCTGGCCCTTCCTTTTATAGTCGCAAGGAGAGGGTCCAGGTGTACAAGACGGGGGTGTAGCAAGGTGCTACGTGTCTAGCGAGGGAGAGCTAGCGCCCTATGTACATGCCCAGGTGGCAGCCGGAGAGATCGTGGCACCCTGTTGGTGTGGCGTCGTGGCTGTTGGAGGAGTAACGGAGCCGGACGGGAGGACAGCTGTCGAGGTGGCTGGGTCCTTGCTGACGTTCTCCTGCTTTCGTAAGGGAGCTGGGAGCCGCCGTCGTCATGATCTAGCGGGGCGCCATCATGGCCTATCTGGCATAGCTGGCCAGATGGGACGCCGGTCTTGTTCTCTGCGACCCAAGTCGGCTCAGGGCAGGGTGATGATGACGCTTCCTGTTGACGTGGCGGTCTCGTATCCTAGGTCGGGCGTCGTGGAGGCTCCTCCGAGGCCGAGGCCGAGTCCGTCCTGCAAGACAGAGACAGAGTCCGAGCCCTGGGTCGGGCGAGGCGGAGATTATTCGGCAGAGGCCGAGGCGGAGTCCGAGCCCTGGGTCGGGCGAGGCGGAGGTCGCCGTCTTCCGGGGCCTTAGCCCGAGTCCGAGCCCTGGGTCGGGCGGAGCGGAGTTCGCCGTCTTCCGAGGCCTTAGCCTGAGTCCGAGCCCTGGGTCGGGCGGAGCGGAGTTCGCCGTCTTCCGGGGCCTTAGCCCGAGTCCGAGCCCTGGGTCGGGCGGAGCGGAGTTCGTCGTCTTCCGGGGCCTTAGCCCGAGTCCGAGCCCTGGGTCGGGCGGAGCGGAGTTCGCCGTCTTCCGGGGCCTTAGCCCGAGTCCGAGCCCTGGGTCGGGCGGAGCGGAGTTCGCCGTCTTCCGGGGCCTTGGCCCGAGTCCGAGCCCTGGGTCGGGCGGAGTCTCCTATGGCACCACTGGCGGAGTCTGGTCGCCCGTCGGTCTTACCTTTTGCGTTAAACGCCCCGGTGACTCGGTCGGTTGGTGCGGTGATTTAGTCAGGGTTTCTCCTTATCGGAGGCGGGGCCTAGGGCGAGCCGGAGATGCGTCTGCCGTGAAAGAGGAGACCTCAGGCGAGACGGAGTCATCTTAGGGTCGGCTGCCCTCGCCCGAGGCTAGGCTCGGGCGTGGCGAGGTCAAGTCACTCGTATGGACTGATCCCTGACTTAATCAAACCCATCAGGCCTTTGCAGCTTTATGCTGATGGGGGTTACCAGCTGAGAATTAGGCGTCTTGAGGGTACCCCTAATTATGGTCCCCGACAGTAGCCCCCGAGCCTCGAAGAGAGTGTTAACACTCGCTTGGAGGCTTGCATCGCACTTTTTTGCAAGGGGACCAGCCTTTCTCGGAGGTACTTTGTTCCGGTGGGTGCGCGCGAGCGCACCCGCCGGGTGTAGCCCCCGAGGCCTCGGAGGAGTGGTTTCACTCCTTCGAGGTCTTAATGCCTCGCGCAATGCCTCGGCTGGTCTGGCGGTTCCCTCATGCGAGCAGGGCGTAACCCAGGTGCACTGTCAGGGCCCAAGTTCTCGGGCTGGTATGTTGACGCTGTCAACGGTTCGGCCGGAGCCGGGTTTGCGAGAGCAGACCCCGAGCCCTCGCACGGAGCGAGAGGACGATCAGGGACAGACTCGACTTTTTATATACGCCCCTACGTCGCCTTTCCGCAAGGAGGAGGGGGGGAGTGCGCCATGTTACCCTCGATGGGCACCGAACATGGTGTCTCCGGTGAGCTGCGATCGGGTAATCCGAGTGGACGTCCGTGCCCCGTTCGTTAGGGGTCGGCTAGGGGCCCGGAGGCACGCCCAAAAGTACCTGCGGGTGATCTGCCGGACCCGGTCCCCTAGCGACGGGGTCCGAGGGCTCGTTGCCTCCCTCCGATGGGATTCCGTTACAGAGTCGTTCCCGCTGGTCTCGGAAATGTCCTAGGGTACCTCGGGAGCGTAGCCCGAGCCTTGGTTATGTATCGAACGTACCCCTGGTCATCCCTCGCTCGGCGTCTGAGGCGACTGTGAACCCTTCGACGGGCCAGCCTTCGAACCCCTGATCAGTAGGGGGCACGGAGCCCGAGTAGCCTGAGGCGGTCGTGGAACCTTTCGGGGGCCGACCTTCGAACCCCTGACCAGTAGTGGGTGTCGGGCCCACGTGATCTGAGGCGGCTGTTGAACCCTTCGGGGGGCCAGCCTTCGAACCCCTGATCAGTAGGGAGGCTCGGAGCCTAGTTCCTTCACGGGGAAGGATCCCTTTGGGGTTATCCCCCTTCTCGTTCCCTGTTGCAAGAGATAGAGAAAGAAGGAAAAGGGAAAAAGGATTCGAAATTGAACTTCGTGGCGTACCTTTTTCGGCGTGGCCGTTTTGGCGGAGGCGAAGCGTCGCCAGCTGCCCCTGCCAGAAACGTCACCTATTTCGCCGCGAAGTTAATGCGCCGGGGTAAGCGGTCGGCGAGGCTGCCGTTGCGTGCGCGAGCCGTTCGAGGAACGGCTGTTTCGCTTCGCGTTTTTTGAACCCCGCGTCCGGTTCGAGCGGTGCGTTGGAACCGTCTCGCCCTTGGTCCTTTATGTACCCCGGAGAGGGTCCAGTGACGGCTCTCGACTCCACTTCTTGCCTCCTTCTCAGGTTTTTTGCAACCTGAGAGATCTAGCCAGAAAAAGGAAACCGCCCTCCCCTGTTCTTCACGCCGCCACCGCTTCTGCCTTGGCGATGGCTGACCGGGTGACCATCCTCTCGCCGCGCGACCCGTGGCCCTTCTCCACGGTGACGGCGGGTGACCTGGAGGACCTCGTCGACGAGGGTTTGCTCCGCCCCCTCATCGATAAGGAGCGGCCGGAATGGATTCCTCCCCCGGGCGGAGTCGCTCCATCCCCTCCGCCAGGGTATGTCGTGAGCTTCATCTCCTTCCATGAGCGGGGATTTGGAATGCCGTCGAGCCGCTTTATGCGGGCCATCATGTTCCACTACGGGGTGGAACTACACAACCTTACCCCCAACTCCATCGCACAAGCCGCTATCTTTGTAGCGGTGTGCGAGGGGTATCTGGGGATCGCCCCCCATTGGGATTTGTGGACTCACCTCTTCTTTGCCGAGCTTTTTGCTTCGTCGACGAGGGAGAGGAAGGTCCGTGCGGCGGTGCGGGCCGGCGGCTGCACCCTCTTGCTGAGGCAGTCGCGGGCGTTGCAGTATATCCCTGCCGTTCTTTCGTCCTCAAACAAGGGTTGGCAGCGCCGGTGGTTCTATCTCCGGAATGACGGAGAGTCGCTCCCACCGTTCTCTCAGCGGGTTGTCACCGCCGCCCCTGACGCCTGGCGTCACGGGACTCCACACGAGAGGCAGAAGAAACTCGAACCTCTTCTCCAGGCTCTGAAGGTGTTGCGGGAGGAAGGGCTCACCGTCGCGGGAGTGGTTGCCGCCATCCACCGCCGGAGGGTGCTCCCCCTGGCGGAGCGGCGGTTGTCGCTTTGGGAGATGACCCAGGAGGCCGACTGGGAGGGGTCACGGATGTCCCCTGACCCTCTTCCTCACGACGCCCTCTATCGGCGGGTGTCGGTCGCGATGGGGAAGCCGGACCCCCACGCCCTCTCCCAGCCTCAAATGCGCCCCGACCAGGGGTGCGTCGCTCTGGTGAGTGCTCGTCCTTTCCTTCTTCATATACCGGTTTGCTCCCGATTCTCACTATCGATTTTCTTTCTCCCCCCTTTTTAGGAGGTGGGGCGGCACAAACCCTCCCTGCCGCCGGTCCCGGAGGACGCGGTGGGTCGGGCGGCGAGGCGGGTTGCCGCGGAGGAGGAGAAGAAGAAGAAGGACGCGGAGAAGGCTCGGGCCCGCAGGCGGAGGCGGGCTCGGGACGCCCTGGAGAAACGCCGTCGTCAGCAGGAGAGGGAAGGGCTTCCCAGGGAGCTGTCGCCGGAGACGTCCGATGATGACGACGACGTCGACGATGAAGAGGAGGAGGACGACATGGCCGCACGTCTCGGCCTCAGCCCTGGCCGGGGGTCGTCGAGCCAGCCCCCGAGCGGGCCTACATCGTCGGTCCCTGGAGCCGAGGTGCCGGATCCCCGACCTGAGGAGCAGGGGCAACCCGAGAGGGTTCTCGTCTCCCCGGCTGGGGGAGCTGTCGCCACTCCAGGGAGTCGGGCCGAGGGGTCCGTTCCTCGGGAACCGTCGCCCGCGCCGGCGGCATGCGGGAGCGATCCTCAGGTCGCCATGGCGGCGCCTGGGCAGTCCGCCTCCCGGGCCTCAGGGGCGCCCGGGGCGAGGGCGGCGCCGGGGCTGTTGGTGAAGCGGACCTCGGCGGTGGTTCCAGGAAGCGGGAGCCAAGAGACCTCCCCCCAGACACCGTGGATCATGATCCGGAGCGGGTAGGTACCTTGGAATCTTTCCGTCCCGGCGCTTCATTCATATGCCCGGGCCATGATTTTCCCTTTCTTGTTTTCTTCAGCAAACGGAGCCATGGCCCTACCGACCTGGCGCCTCGGAAGGCCCTCAAGACGGCGTTTGTCCAGGCAGCTGGCGCCACCTCGGGCCCTGCCGCTCAGCCGACCCTTTCGCAGGGTGCTCCGCCGCACGGGGCTCAGGCGTCGCGTGTTTCGGGGGAGCAGGTCCCCGAGGCGGGCCCCTCTGCCGAGGTGGCCATCGTGATCGGGGAGGCGGCCAGCGCCGGTGCGGTCCCGAGCTCGCCAACCGTGTTGGCCATGCCGGCGTCTGCCGCTACCACAGCTGGCACCGTCCCGGTCGGAGAGCGCCCGGTCGCCGCCGACGTCGGGACGGCCGCGGCGTCGGCGCCCGAAGCCTCGGAAGAGGTGGGCACGGACGCGCAGCGCTCCCAGGCGGGCGGCAGCCTTGTCGTTGCGGGGCAGAGCCCCGAGGCCCGGGGCCAGTTGCTCCGCTTCCGGACCCGCGAGGCTTCGAGCCCTATCTTCGTTCTTGACGACGAGGAGGAGGACCAGTCCTGGGACGAGCTCCGCAAGCGTGCGGAGGCGACAGTGGGGTTGCTCCGATCGTCGCTGGAGGTTCTCTGCGGGGACGTCCCCAAAATCCTTCAGGTAATGGTTTCAGACATACCTTCTTGCTTCCGCGAGCGAGGCGTTCGTCGTGAAATCTTGTTTTCCTTTCCAGGACCTGACGGACCGGAGCGCTGCCAAGTCGTCGTTCATTCGCCGCGAGGCCGTCGTCTGGGGCTCGCTGCGGTCCCTGAGGACTTCGCTCGCCGGGGCTACCGCGCGCCTCTCTCAGCAAGACGCTAAGATAGCGGACCTCCAGTTGCTCTGTGCTGACCTGAAGGCCGAGGCGGCGGCAGCGCGCACGGAGCTTGCCCAGGTTGCCGAGGAGCGGGACCAAACTCGGGGCCAAGCTGCCGAAGCTGAGAGCCGGGCCCAGATCCTTGCGGCCGATCTGGCCGCAGCCCAAGTCGCAGCCTCGGAGCAGCACGTCCGAGCCAGAGGTATGGCTCGACCGTCC
This sequence comes from Zea luxurians, assembly GCA_029449295.1. Taxonomy (NCBI): domain Eukaryota; kingdom Viridiplantae; phylum Streptophyta; class Magnoliopsida; order Poales; family Poaceae; genus Zea; species Zea luxurians. The sequence goes on from JAOPSE010000002.1 coordinate 215,600,879, forward strand.
TCGGTTCTCAATCTTGTCCGTTTCTTCCGCTTGGGTTTGAGATCTTTCTTCTGGTTGTTCGCAGAGCTCGAGTCTGCCCTCGACGAGTCTGCCAAGGCGCTTGCCGAGGCGCTCGACGGGGCTGCTGAGCAAAGGGAGGCCGATCTTGCGGCTATGTCCGAGGCCGTCTCGGAGGTCTATCGGAAACTCGGTCCCGGCGACGTCCCTTCAGGGAGCTCTCCCCAAAGCCGTCTTCAAGCCCTTGGCGATTACGCGCGCGGTAAAGTCCGCGGGGCGCTGCACCACGGCGTCAGGCGGGCCTTCGCCGTGCTCGCTTCCCACTACGTCGTGGACTTGGAGCGGGTCAGCGAGGGGTACTGTCTGCCTGACGAAGACGAGGCAGCCCTGGCGGAGATTCAGCGGCTCGACGCGGTCGCTGCGGGTCCGAGCGCGTCGCTGGCGACCGTCTTCGAAGCAGAGATTCTTCCTCCTGCGCCGCCGCCGGAAGCGGAGGTGGACTTTACCGATGGCGGGGGCGGAGTTGAGGGCGCGGCTCCTGCCCGAGGCGACGCCTGATTTTAGTTGGGACAATTTCTGATGGGTGTGTGATTTGCCGTGGCCACTGGGGCCTGAACATTTTACTTCTTCTTCCGTGAAGTCATGCTTCTTTTCGTTTCGATTTTCGCGCCTGGCTCGTAGTGTCGACAACAGGGTGATTTCCCGAGCTGGGTCCTTTCTCGCGGCAGGCGACGAGCGAGGTGTCCCTAGCCCGGAAGCATAGGTGTTCCCCAGCTCAGTCGGTCTCGCCACTTTACTCGTACCCCAGTTCGCTCCTCAGGACTCTGTTTCTGACGCATCCGGGAGAACGCAGAAAACCCTTCTTGACCGAAAAAAAGAGTTTTTCTGACGCGGAACGGTACGTTCGAACTCGATGAGAGGGGTTCCACTTTTTTAGCCCCCGAGGGAGGGTCGGGCTCTGTCGGGGCGAGGCCGACCCTTCCTTGATAATTGATTCGTATGTATGAGTGGGGAAAGGGCGCAGCCCCCGGGCGTCGTTCGCGCAGGGGCCGTTTGGCGAGTCAGGCTCCTGCCCAGATATGCGGCGAGTGCTTGGTGACATCCCCCGGCATGGCGGGCACGCCCGAGGGACTCTACGCAAAAATGTTGACGTTTGCGCGAGGGAAGTCGCCGAGCACTGCTTCCTATCTAGGGCCGAGCCCAGAGCCGATCTGGACACGCCTGGAGGCGTCGCCACTGGGGTCGAGAGAGGCGGCCTAAACCGTCCCCGCTGGCTCGAAGTTGCCGGCATGCCGCTTCACGTCCGGTACCTCTCGGGAGAGGCTTTCCAGGTCGGCAGTGAGGGCCTCGGACTCGGCGAGGGCCTCGGCGCACTCCACGCACTCCACATCGCACTCGAATGCGTGTTCGTACGTGGGGCCGACGGTGATGACCCCGTTGGGTCCCGGCATCTTAAGCTTCAGGTAGGTGTAGTTGGGGATGGCCATGAACTTCGCGTAGCATGGCCTTCCCAACACTGCGTGGTAGGTTCCTCGGAACCCGACCACCTCGAACGTCAAAGTCTCCCTTCGGAAGTTGGAGGGTGTTCCGAAGCAGACAGGGAGGTCGAGCTGTCCGAGGGGCTGGACGCGCTTCCCGGGAATGATCCCGTGGAATGGCGCAGCGCCTGCTCGGACAGACGACAGGTCGACGCGCAGGAGCCTGAGGGTCTCGGCGTAGATGATGTTGAGGCAGCTGCCTCCATCCATCAGGACCTTGGTGAGCCTGACGTCACCGATGACAGGATCGACGACGAGCGGGTACTTCCCCGGGCTCGGCACGTGGTCGGGGTGGTCGTCTCGGTCGAAGGTGATGGGCTTGTCGGACCAGTCTAGGTAGACTGGCGCCGCCACCTTCACCGAGCAGACCTCCCGACGCTCTTGCTTACGATGCCGAGCCGAGGCGTTTGCCGCATGCCCTCCGTAGATCATGAAGCAATCGCGGACCTCTGGAAACTCTCCTGCTTGGCGATCCTCCCTTTTGTCGTCGTCGTGAGCCCTGCCACCCTCTGCGGGTGGCCCGGCCCGATGGAAATGACGCCGAAGCATGACGCACTCTTCGAGGGTATGCTTGACGGGCCCCTGATGGTAGGGGCACGTCTCCTTGAGTGCCTTGTCGAAGAGGTTAGCACCTCCGGGGGGCTTCCGAGGGTTCTTGCGCTCGGCGGCGGCGACAAGGTCCGCATCGGGAACGTCGCGCTTCGCTTGCGACTTCCTCCTGCCTCTCTTCTTGGCGCCGCGCGGAGTGGACGCCTCGGGAGCATCTTCCGACGGGCGGCCCTGGGGCTGCTTGTCCTTTCGGAAGATGGCCTCTACCGCCTCCTGGCCGGAGGCGAACTTGGTGGCGATGTCCATCAGCTCGCTTGCCCTGGTGGGGGTCTTGCGACCCAGCTTGCTCACCAGGTCGCGGCAGGTGGTGCCGGCGAGGAACGCGCCGATGACATCGGAGTCGGTGATGTTGGGCAGCTCGGTGCGCTGCTTCGAGAACCGCCGGATGTAGTCCCGAAGGGACTCTCCCGGCAGTTGCCGGCAGCTTCGGAGGTCCCAGGAATTCCCGGGGCGCACGTACGTGCCCTGGAAGTTTCCGGCGAAAGCCTGGACCAGATCCTCCCAGTTGGAAATCTGCCCTGGGGGCAGGTGCTCCAACCAGGCACGAGCGGTGTCGGAGAGAAACAGGGGGAGGTTTCGGATGATGAGGTTGTCATCGTCCGTCCCACCCAGCTGACAGGCCAGGCGGTAGTCCGCAAGCCACAATTCCGGTCTCGTTTCCCCCGAGTACTTCGTGATAGTAGTCGGGGGTCGGAATCGGGGCGAAAACGGCGCCCGCCGAATGGCTCGGCTAAAGACCTGCGGACCGGGTGGTTCGGGCGAGGGACTTCGATCCTCCCCGCTGTCGTAACGTCCCCCACGCCTGGGGTGGTAGCCTCGGCGCACCCTTTCGTCGAGGCGTGCCCGACGGTCGCGATGAGGGTGCTCGACGCCGAGGTGGCCCGGGGCCGCAGGCGCGGTGTTGCGCGTGCGCCCGGTGAAGGCCGAGGCTTCCCGCGTGAGTCGGGAAGTCGCGGCACGAGGTTCCGAGGGGTATCCCTGCCTGCGGGAGGCAGAGCTCTCGGCCCGCCGGGCCGCAGCGCCTTCCAGGAGATGCTTGAGTTCTCCCTGGATTCGCCGACCCTCGGTGGTTGATGACTCCGGCATCGCGCGGAGGAGCATTGCTGCAGCGACCAGGTCCTGGCCAGTCCCGCCGGATGCGGGTGGCGGTTTGTCCCTGGCATCGTTGGCGATGCGGTGCTGGAGACCTTGGGGCAGGTGACGTATTCCTCCGGCCGGGGGTTGGCTCGCCCATACCTGCCCGATGTTCTGGCGGATTGCCTCGAGCGCTCCTGCTCCTTCATCGAACCCGGCCTGCGCCACGCGGACTTGCTCGAGCTGTGGGTCGTGACCCCCCGCCGGAACGGGGACCACAGCTAGCTCCCGCGGGATGTCGGCGCGAGGCGCTGGCCTAGGGGGATCACCGTCCTCCGGCATGCCGAGACAGCCGCCTCCGGAGGGATCCCCTAGCTCGATGTGGAAACATTCGCGACTCGGGCCGCAGTCCTTGTCGCCAAGGCTGCGGCTGCCGTCGGAACAGTCGGAGAGGCAATAGTCACATGCGGTCATGAAGTCCCGCATGGCACTAGGGTTGCCAGATCCGGAGAAATCCCAGCAGATGCTGGGGTCGTCGTCTTCCTCGGACCCAGAGGGTCCGTAGGTCGAGACACCCGTCAATCGGTCCCAAGGCGACCGCACAGGAAACCCCAGAGAGGTTGCACTCGCCTCAATGTGAGCGCCCGCCAAAGCGAAGTCGCCAGGCGGGCTGAGGCCGAGTCGAAATAACGAAAGACGGGGAGCAGTCGTTACCTTTTTGCCGACGAGGAGCGATGAAGTCGTGTCGGGGGCTGACCGCGCCGTCGTCTTGGGTACGAGGGCGACGCCCTGCATGCCCTCCGTGAGCGCGCTGGCGTCGTCCACTTGCTCGGGGTCGACGTGTTGTGGGGGGATGGCGCTCGCGTTTGCCTCGAACGCGAGGGCGACGCTTGGCGTGTCCTCCGCTGGGGCGCCGGGGATGTCGATTTGCTCGACAGCCGTCGGAGCGCGGCCTCCCGCTCGGCCCCGGTTGCCCCGCCTCCTCCTCCTCCGATGGCGAGGGAGAGGATGGGGCGAGCTCGTACGTTGTCCTTCCCCATCGTGGGAGAGACGTCGTCGACTCCGCCGCCGGCGGGCGGACTGTCCGCCAGCGAGGTCGCCGTCGCGCGGCGGTGGAAGGAGTATCATGTCGTAGTCGCCGTCGAGAGACATGAACTCGAGGTTCCCGAAACGGAGCACCGTCCCGGGTTGAAGAGGTTGTTGGGGACTGCCCATCTGGAGCTTGACGGGAAATCGAACGTCAACACGCAGCGTGCCCCTACCTGGCGCGCCAACTGTCGGCGTTCCGAGACCGGGGGGTCCCCGAGCCGACGAGTGAGAGTGCCGCGTGCCCCAGCCCAGATGGGTCGAGCGCGTGGAGCGAGCGCGAAGGGGGGAACAGAGAGAGAGAGAGAGTCGGTGGCCGGAGCCGGGTCGTGAGGGAGTCGGAGAAATTCCCGCGGCCTTCGTGTTCGTCCCGCGCCCAGGTCGGGTGCGCTTGCAGTAGGGGGTTACAAGCGTCCGCACGAGGTGAAGGGAGAGAGCGGCCCCGAGAGAGCGCCTGCCCCTGCCTTTCGTCCCCGTGAGGCCAACCTTCTCTAAGAAGGCCCTGGCCCTTCCTTTTATAGTCGCAAGGAGAGGGTCCAGGTGTACAAGACGGGGGTGTAGCAAGGTGCTACGTGTCTAGCGAGGGAGAGCTAGCGCCCTATGTACATGCCCAGGTGGCAGCCGGAGAGATCGTGGCACCCTGTTGGTGTGGCGTCGTGGCTGTTGGAGGAGTAACGGAGCCGGACGGGAGGACAGCTGTCGAGGTGGCTGGGTCCTTGCTGACGTTCTCCTGCTTTCGTAAGGGAGCTGGGAGCCGCCGTCGTCATGATCTAGCGGGGCGCCATCATGGCCTATCTGGCATAGCTGGCCAGATGGGACGCCGGTCTTGTTCTCTGCGACCCAAGTCGGCTCAGGGCAGGGTGATGATGACGCTTCCTGTTGACGTGGCGGTCTCGTATCCTAGGTCGGGCGTCGTGGAGGCTCCTCCGAGGCCGAGGCCGAGTCCGTCCTGCAAGACAGAGACAGAGTCCGAGCCCTGGGTCGGGCGAGGCGGAGATTATTCGGCAGAGGTCGAGGCGGAGTCCGAGCCCTGGGTCGGGCGAGGCGGAGGTCGCCGTCTTCCGGGGCCTTAGCCCGAGTCCGAGCCCTGGGTCGGGCGGAGCGGAGTTCGCCGTCTTCCGAGGCCTTAGCCTGAGTCCGAGCCCTGGGTCGGGCGGAGCGGAGTTCGCCGTCTTCCGGGGCCTTAGCCCGAGTCCGAGCCCTGGGTCGGGCGGAGCGGAGTTCGTCGTCTTCCGGGGCCTTAGCCCGAGTCCGAGCCCTGGGTCGGGCGGAGCGGAGTTCGCCGTCTTCCGGGGCCTTAGCCCGAGTCCGAGCCCTGGGTCGGGCGGAGCGGAGTTCGCCGTCTTCCGGGGCCTTGGCCCGAGTCCGAGCCCTGGGTCGGGCGGAGTCTCCTATGGCACCACTGGCGGAGTCTGGTCGCCCGTCGGTCTTACCTTTTGCGTTAAACGCCCCGGTGACTCGGTCGGTTGGTGCGGTGATTTAGTCAGGGTTTCTCCTTATCGGAGGCGGGGCCTAGGGCGAGCCGGAGATGCGTCTGCCGTGAAAGAGGAGACCTCAGGCGAGACGGAGTCATCTTAGGGTCGGCTGCCCTCGCCCGAGGCTAGGCTCGGGCGTGGCGAGGTCAAGTCACTCGTATGGACTGATCCCTGACTTAATCAAACCCATCAAGCCTTTGCAGCTTTATGCTGATGGGGGTTACCAGCTGAGAATTAGGCGTCTTGAGGGTACCCCTAATTATGGTCCCCGACACCACACTTGTAGCAAACCTTCTTGGAACGGGATTTGTAATCCTTCCCTTTCCGTTGCTTGAGGATTTGCCGAAAGCTTTTGATGATTAAGGCCATCTCCTCATTGTCGAGCTTGGAGGCGTCAATTGGTTGTCTACTTGGTGTAGACTCCTCCTTCTTCTCCTCCGTTGCCTTAAATGCCACCGGTTGTGCCTCAGACGTGGAGGGTTCATCAAGCTCGTTGATCTTCTTTGAACCTTTAATCATACATTCAAAGCTCACAAAATTCCCGATAACTTCCTCGGGGGTCATTAGTGGGTATCTAGGATTACCACGAATTAATTGAACTTGAGTGGGGTTAAGGAAAATGAGAGCTCTTAGAATAACCTTAACCACCTCGTGGTCGTCCCACTTTTTGCTCCCGAGGTTGCGCACTTGATTTACCAAGGTTTTGAGCCGGTTGTACATATCTTGTGGCTCCTCCCCTTGGCGAAGACGGAAGCGACCGAGCTCCCCCTCGATTGTTTCCCGCTTGGTGATCTTGGTGAGTTCATCACCCTCATGTGCGGTCTTGAGTAGGTCCCAAATCTCCTTTGCATTCTTCAACCCTTGCACTTTGTTGTATTCCTCCTTGCTTAAAGAGGCGAGGAGTATGGTTGTGGCTTGGGAGTTGAAGTGCTCGATTTGGGCCACTTCGTCCGTATCATAATCCTCATCCCCTATGGATGGTACCTGTGCTCCAAACTCAACAACATTCCATATACTTTTGTGGAGTGAGGTTAGATGAAATTTCATTAAATCACTCCACCTAGCATAATCCTCGCCATCAAAGGTTGGTGGTTTGCCTAATGGAACGGAAAGTAATGGAGTATGTCTAGATGTACGGGGATAGTGTAAGGGGATCTTACTAAACTTCTTGTGCTCTTGGCGCTTAGAAGTTACGGACGGCGCATCGGAGTCGGAGGTCGATGTTGATGAAGTGTCGGTCTCGTAGTAGACCACCTTCCTCATCCTCTTGTGCTTGTCGCCTTTCCGATGCGACTTGTGAGAAGAAGATTTTTCCTTCTTCTCTTTGTGGTGAGAAAAGGAAGATCTTTTCTCCTTCCGTTTGGAGGAGTCCTTCTTCTTCTCCCTCCTCTTGGTGCGGAACTCTTCCGATGAAGTGCTCCCTTGGCTCGTAGTGGGCTTGTCGCCGGTCTCCATCTCCCTCTTGGTGTGATCTCCCGACATCACTTCGAGCGGTTAGGCTCTAATGAAGCACCAAGCTCTGATACCAATTGAAAGTCGCCTAGAGGGGGGGGGGTGAATAGGGCGAAACTGAAATTCTCAAAAATAATCACAACTACAAGCCGGGTTAGCGTTAGAAATATAATCGAGTCCGTGAGAGAGGGCGCAAAACAAATCGCAAGCGAATAATGAAGTGAGACACGCGGATTTGTTTTACCGAGGTTCGGTTCTCTCAAACCTACTCCCCGTTGAGGAGGCCACAAAGGCCGGGTCTCTTTCAACCCTTACCCTCTCTCAAACGGTCCCTCGGACCGAGTGAGCTTTCTCTTCTCAATTACTTGGAACACAAAGTTCCCGCAAGGACCACCACACGATTGGTGTCTCTTGCCTCAATTACATTCCCGCAAGGACCACCACAAGAAAGAATCAAGAAAGAAGAAAGCAATCCAAGCGCAAGAGCTCAAAAGAACACAAGCAAATCTCTCTCTCTAATCACTAAGGCGTTGTGTGGAATTTGGAGAGGATTTGATCTCTTTGGTGTGTCTAGAATTGAATGCTAGAGCTCTTGTGAGTAGTTGGGAAGTGGAAAACTTGGATACCATGAATGGTGGGTGGTTGGGGGTATTTATAGCCCCAACCACCAAACTAGCCGTTTGGTGAGGCTGTCTGTTCGATGGCGCACCGGACAGTCCGGTGCACACCGGACATGTCCGGTGCGACAGCCACGTCACCAAAGCCGTTGCAATTTGACCGTTGGAGTTCTGACTTCTGGGCCCGCCTGGATGTCCGGTGCACACTGGACATGCACTGTTCAATGTCCGGTGCACCAGAATGGGCGTGCCTGACTTCTGCGCGCTTCTGGCGCGCATTGAATGCGCCTGCAGGTGACCGTTGGCGCGAAGTAGCCGTTGCCCCGCTGTTACACCGGACAGTCCGGTGTACACCGGACATGTCCGGTGAATTATAGCGAAGCGCCCACTGCAAAATCCCGAGGCTGAGGAGTTCTGTGCGCGGTTCCCTGGTGCACCGGACACTGTCCGGTGCGCCACCGGACAGTCCGGTGCGCCAGACCAGGGAGCCTTTCGGGATGCCTTTAGCTTTCTAATTTGAACCCAACTTTGGTCTTTTTAATTGGCTTGTTGTGAACCTTTGACACCTGTATAACTTATACACTGGAGCAAACTAGTTAGTCCAATTGTTTGTGTTGGGCAATTCAACCACCAAAATTAATTAGGGACTAGGTGTGAGCCTAATTCCCTTTCAGGGGTGAATAGGTGATCCTGTAAAAACTTAAACTTAAAGCCACAAAAACTTGATTAAGCGTTAGCACAATAAGGCCAAGTGGCTAGAGAGAAGTTCTTGCAAAACACAACAACCACAAGAGGATCAACACAAATAGACACAGTGGTTTATCCCGTGGTTCGGCCAAGTACAAAACTTGCCTACTCCACGTTGTGGCGTCCCAACGGACGAGGGTTGCAATCAACCCCTCTCAAGCGGTCCAAAGACCCACTTGAATACCACGGTGTTTTGCTTTGTTTACTATATCCCGCTCGCGAGGAATCTCCACAACTTGGAGTCTCTCGCCCTTACACTTTGATGTTCACAAAGAAGCACGGAGTAAGGGAGGGATGAGCAACGCACACGAGACACAAAATCACAGCAAATACGCACACACAAGACCCAGACTTGAGCTCAAAAGAATATCACGAGGTTCTCACTAGAACGGAGCTCAAGTCACTAAGAATGTCGAACAAGTGCGCAAGAATGAAGTGTGAGTGATCAACAATGCTCAAAGGATGCTTGGTGTTCTCCTCCATGCGCCTAGGGGTCACTTTTATAGCCCCAAGGCAGCTAGGAGCCGTTGAGAGCATTCCAGGAAGGCAATTCTTGCCTTCTGTCGCCTGGCGCACCGAACAGTCCGGTGCACCACCGGACACTATCCGGTGCGGATCTCTTTCCTTATTTGGCGAAGCCGACCGTTGAAGATTCAGAGCCGTTGGCACACCGGACAGTCCGGTGCCCCCTTCTAGACATTGGCTCGGCCACGTGTCCCGCACGGATCGCGCGACCGACCGTTGGCCCGGCCGACTGTTGGCTCACCGGACAGTCCGGTGAATTATAGTCGTACGCCGTTAATCACTTCCTGAGAGCGACGACTTTGCCTGTGAATGGCTCACCGGACAGTCCGGTGCACCACCGGACAGTCCGGTGATTTATAGCCGTACACCGCCGTCGAAGTCCCGAGAGCAGCAAGTTCGCCAGAGCCAGCCTGGCGCACCGGACACTGTCCGGTGCACCCAGACTGAGCAGACTTTGGCTGAACGAGCCAAGTCATCTCCAAATTGATTTCTCCTGTTTCCAGCACTTAGACACAATACATTAGTTCTCAAAACAATGTACTAAGTCTAGAAACATACCTTTAGACTTGATTTGCACTTTGTCCATCAATTGGCATAGATTTTCACTTAAGCACTTGTGTTGGCACTCAATCTCCAAAATACTTAGAAATGGCCCAAGGGCACATTTCCCTTCCATAGAGGCTGACCAGACAACCAAACATGTGAATACTACATCTCGTGAGCCTGGCCAGATCATATGCAAGCAACCAAACGCACTCTAAAAGGCTTTCACCCAGCATGTTCATAGAACACGTAGCGGACATGGGTTTAAGAAGTACTTACTGTTTTGGATTAAGAAATCATCAATATAATTATCTCCCTCAAAAATAAGTGAGACTCGATCTATCTCTACATGTAAGTGAGGATAAGACCACTGTCATCGTTATCAACACCATCAGCATTGAAACCGACCACCAAACTTCGTCTTCTTATAGTGACCTCCCTTAATACCATAAATATACGTGTAAGATTTATCTGTTATATAGTGACTATAATCACGTATGGGTTGAGATCCTAGATAAATAGCATGTTTCTCTCTAGCTTCGAGTGTGAGCCACATCTACTAAATGGTTTGATGAGATACAAATGTACTCGCGTGGACGCTAAATGGTGGGGTGAGGGGGGGGGGTCTAGCGCTCCTCTCATCCATCGGCGGGGCGCAAAAGGTGCGAACGAGATGCTGGCTTGCGTGCGTCTTGATGTTCAAGAAGGCATCCTTTTCTCAAGTGGATAACTGTCATCGTCGTCTTCTTCTTTGTCAACGTCGTCTTCACTACGTTCCTCTCGAGGTAGGGTGTCATCGAGTGAACCAGCATGTCGCACCTCTCGCGTTGGGCGGGAGAGGGATGTGTCGGAGGAGGCAAAGGCGAGAAAGGGACGCGTTGGAGGTGGTGGCGAAGTTCTAGCCAACCTGGCTGAGGAAGGAATGGGCGAGGGGCAAACGGAAAAAAATAGAAACTCGTAAAAAGGAGCTAAAATTAGAGTGTTTTATTTTATTCTTTAATTATTTGCTTGATACTGAATGATTGGCTAAAAACGGAAGTGTTGCCCTGTATGTGTGATTCGTTAATATAGTTGGATGTATATGGTAACATAAAGAGGATGAGACAGTGGTCGATGTTCAAGAAGGTGAAGATTTAGAGGATGAATATTTTTTTGGGGTGTTGTATATGATCGAAAATATTCTTTTTAAGAGATGGAATTTAATGGACACAACTTTATTGGTTAAGATGGATCGTGCACTTCACATGAGCATATATATATATATATATATATATATATATATATATATATATATATATATATATATGACACCCTACGTACTACGCAGGTCCAATCGGATCCGATCCAAATCCTGAAATCCAAGGTCACTCGTGGTTCGTTTTGGCGGATATGCTGGCAGCAAGACCCCGCTGCTATATAGGATATGTTTGGTTGTCTGGTCCAGCTTGAGCCTGGCTCAGTGAGAGAACCAGGCTGAAGGGAGCCCGTATATAATGAGCCAACCTAAAATGTTTGGTTCCCTGGTCAAAATAAACCTAGCCCATATAACACATTGTTTGGTTCTCATTTTTTTAACTTGGCCCAATTGGGTTACCACCAATTTTGATGTGTTAGATACAGTTCTCGCCAAATTTCAAAATTTTAAACGTTATTAAACAAATTATAACAGTTTTGAACTAAAAATATGATTTTGACCCATAAATTGAACTAATTACAATCATCTAAATATGATTTACACCCATAGATTACAACAGATTTTGAAAAATACCCCATCAGGTCTCTGGTCTCTGGGTCTCTGTACAGTAGGAGCAACTTACACATACAGATACAGTAGGAGCAACTTACCGGTACAGAAAAATTACAACAAATCCTTTGTAATACAACAGATCCTTTGTAATACCCCATAAGGGATATAGATACAGTAGGAGCAACTTACTAGTACAGAAAAATGACTATAAACATTGTAAACAGGTCCTTCTGATGAATTACAACAGATTTGAACTAAAAATATGATTTTGAAACATAAATTAAACTAATTACAATCATTTGAATATGATTTACAACCATAGCAACTTACCATTAGAGAAAAATGACTATGAATTACAATAATCTGAATTAAACAGGAGCTTGTGTTACCATGCTAGTTGTAATTAGTTCATATGATTGTAAACAGATCATGGTAAACACCTCCTGCTAGTTGTAAACAGATCATGGTAAATAGATCATTGTAAACAGATCATAAACAGATGATCTTACAAATTAGTTCTTCGTTCATATGGTTTTTAGACATAACACTCATCATCAGTTAGTTCATCACCTTTTTGCCGATGATTCGGCCTCCGGCAGCATGAGCGAAGTACACGTAGTAGAAATGGCAAACAAACGCCGGGGGTTCTTCTCAGATAGCTCTACCAGAAAGGTCGAAAGGAAGCGTACGCAATGCCCGGAGCAGATGGTTCCGGAACTGCGTGACCTTGCTGCCTGAACCATTCCAGATCCCTGCCGAGCGACTCCGATCTCTCCAAACCAGTATCCCTGAACTCGGCATCTGGAAACACGTATCAAATGAATCAGCAAGCATGCACGCAACATCGTTGTACTGTACGAAAAACTCGAAAAGACACCGAGGAAAAGAGTATCACCGCACTGCACTCACACCAGGGGACGGCGGCGCGGTCGACGATGGCCTCAAGCGTCTGGAAGACGAGCTTGCTGTCGACGAGGAAGCGGAGGTACCCCTCGACGGTGGTCTGCCACTAGGCGATGGGCGGCTCCAGGGGCGCCTCCTTCGTGCCGTCCCTGGCCTGGTCCTTGGAGTGCAGCCGCATGGCCGCCGCTCGCATCTCCTCGGTGAACGGGACGTCGACCTCCTTTTCTCCCGCGGCAGGGGTCATCTCCTCCGGTGCTGGAGTCCCACCACGTGGCCTACGACACGGCACTGGCCGACGCCGACGCGCTGCTGGGGCTCCGCGCCCACCCAGCCTGCGTCGCGCAGCCCGACCGGAGAGGCGAGTGAACTCTAGAGAGAGGCGAGAGCCACGGCGGCGGCGGTTGCGAGTGAACTCGAGAGGCGAGAGACGAGTGAACCCTAGCGCAGTGGGCGAGCACGGGCCAGGCTGATGATCGAAGGAAGTTACCAGCGTTTCAATTGGGCCTGGCCACGAAGTGAGATGCGGCTCGCCTCAGCCAGGCCCTCAAGCTGAGCCAGCATACCAAACATGGCGTGCTTGTTTCAAATGGATCTGGCCGTGCGCTGGGCCAGGCAACCAAACATATCCATAGTGTACTGGCGTGTATTCTTGTACGTACGCAAGAATCGTCCGGCGGAAACGACGTCCCGTCCCGGCCGCTTGCTTCCCCGGGTCGGAGGGAAACGCTGAGCTGGTCCTGTGGAGAGGCTGTGGCTCGCGCGACACGACACATCACACAGGTGGTAGGAGCAGCGCTGCCGGCCTTCAGCTGTGGCTCGTGTTCGTCAGCTTCGTGTGGCTGTCAACCTAGGGCCGGCGGCTTAAGCTGTCACGGTAACAATCACCGTACCTAGGAAGGAGAGGAGTCAGTCTATAGGACACCTGAGTCGTACGTCAGCAGTGACACCCGAGCTCGTTGCTAACAAGCTTCACGAGAAAGACGGACGCTTTCGCTATCGATCGATCCGTCCGCAGCTAGCATAGCAGAGAGGCGAAACCCTGTGGCTGTGGTGCAGCAGGCTGCGCCCGAGACCAGAAGATCTGGCCTCTCTCTCTCTCCGAATCTTGGTCGCAACGACCCCGTCGCCCGGCTCGGCAAGCATCGTGTTTCACAATCATGAGAGGAAGCAGAAGCAGCCGGCCGAAACGACACCGGACCCAGCAGGAACGGAGTGGAACGAAGCGCCTGCGAATCTATGGCCCGCACCCGTAGGAATCCGATTCACACCCGAACCCGTATCCGTATCCCATCGGGGGCGTGAGTGAGGGGCGTTGACCTGCAGACATCAGAGCGTGCGCGCATGGACTTTCGGCCCACCCTCCCTTTCCGTCGCCGTCGTCACCTGCGAGCCCAGCCCAGCAACCAGCTCCCCTGCTACTACTGCTCGTGCTGGATCAATGCGATGCAAGCAAAACATGGATGGGGCCGGACCGAAGTAACAACTTCCAACGTTCCAACAAGAAGTAACAACCAACCGAGTTCCCAACTTCCAAGTTCCAACAGCAAATAAGAGCAGTAGTCCCAACCCGTAGTTTCAATAAGCAGTTTCTCTGTTAACACGTCATCAAGACACACCCCTTATAGAACCAAACTTACTCAATGCAGAAGGTTTAAAGTGGTCTCTTTATAGAGAACAAATTTAGTGACTTGACACAAGAAGCCCAACAACGCTGGGAGCGAGGCAATGGAGAGGAGCATCAGGATCCGAATGAGAGGAAGGAAGATGAGGATAGAAACGATACACCGTCTCCAACCAAGTTAGGTACCGTCATGTCGGTGAGGCACCGGTAGGCTGTCGCGTCGGTGGCCTGGGGCCCTTGTCCTCGAAGAGCTTCAACTAGAGCAAGGCTTGTAGTCAGAGATGTCACCCCTATAGATGGCCAAACGGGCCGGCACGGCTCGACTCGGCACGGCCCAACGTCGGCCTGGCCCGTCAGGGCCGACTAGCGAAGCGTGCCGTGCCAGATGGGCCGACGTGCCGTTACCGTGGCCCAGGCACGGCCCGTCAGCCTGCTAGTCGTGCCGGACCGGCTCGGTGGCACTATGGCCCATCTGAGTATATTGTATAATTTAGCCAAAAATATGTAGTTGTGGGGGCTCAAACTCACGACCTAATGAATAAAAGACTTAAACACATCCATCTAGCCAATGCAACTACAGTTTTATTGTATTATATGTTGAATTTCTTATACTTAATACATGGAAACTATTATTTTCAAAATAAAAAATGTAACCGTGTCGTTCCCGTGCCAGCACTACGGGTCGAGATGGTAGCCCAGGCACGGCACTATAACCATGCCGTGCCAGGCACTGGCACTATACTAGCCGGGTCGGGTCGTGCCTGGGCCGTGCTTTTCGTGTCGTGCCTGGGCTGGTCCATCGTGTCAGTGCCAAATGGCCATCTATAGTCACCCCGCTCCAAAATGTCGAGAGCGTACTGGTGCTGGTGAAGGAAGAGGTCCTACGACCGTCGCTCCACAGTGATCCTAAGGAAGTGGTGGAGAGGGTATAGGTCCTTCATCGCGAACTCGCTCTGAAGGACGACGATCGTATGTTGAAGCAGGGCACTACTGGACACCGTGAGCACGATGTTGTCGACGTGGACTAGGAGGTAGATGGTGTCATCGCCGTGCTAACGAATGAACATGGACGAGTCTAAATTGGCCTCGTGAAATCGAGGGAGACAAAGTAGGAGACGAATCGAGTGTACCAATCCCTCAGTGCCTGCTTGAGGCCGTACAGAGAGCAGTTCAGCCCTCAGTCCATGTCTGGACGAGCAGAGTCGATGAAGCTGGTGGGCTAGATGTAATAGACCGTCTTCGTCAAAGTGCCGTGAAGAAAGGCATTCTTGATATTTAGCTGATCGACCACCGAGTCCTAGGATTGCCTAAGGGAGAGGACGACTCGGACGATGGAGAACTTGATAACAGGACTATTGGGGACTTGTTCTCAAATGCTATAAATCAAGAACAAGGCAACACAAATGTTAATGGTTAAAGACCTTCGTCCTTCGAAGCATTATCTCCCTTAGGATATAATGATCTTCAGACGAATGTTATGAAGGACATACCTTCATAATCTCAATATGTAAGAATAAAGGCAGGAACATATGAAACATAGAAAGAACATGAATAATTATCTTAAATTATTAGATTATCAATGTTCTCATTATATAATTGCGGTCAAACTTTAATGACATTAAATTATATTTGTACCTTCGGCTTGACAAAAGGTAAGAATCCAAGAGTGACGTGCGAGTGATTACCGGTCAGCGTGAACAGTACGATGTTACTGTTCATCTATTTATAGGCACATGACGCAGCCTGTGTAAAATTACATCCATGCCCTTGACATTTATTATTGACTAAGGGTAAACTATCAAGGACTAGACAACCTTTTCTCTTTAGGTCGGTTTCATTTTCCACTGCTAAGCCGAAGCTTCTCCATCCGTAGCTTCGGGACTGGTTCGTCCTACTCCCAGATTACGCCTTTCATACCATGCACACCTTCATCTCAAGGCCAAAGGTTCTTGTGACAGTATAATACACTTGGAAAACATGTTAGTCGCGTTTTTTTGGACCTTCGAAAGATGAAGGCCCCCAACAGGGACTAAAGGTGTCGTTGTAGTCTACTTCGAGGCACTGAGTGAAGCCGATTCAGGAGATGGGTAGCAGTGCTCAGCGCCTTTGGCTAATTGCTGGCACGAAGAGACACCTAAAAGAGGAGGTAGTGGATCATGTTAGTGGTGGTGTGGATTATCCATTCGGCCCAACCGTTCGAGGGAAAGTGTAGGGCAAGAGAGTCACAACTAAATGTCGTGGGAGAGAATGGAGTATGAGGTGGAGTTGTCGAACTCACATCCATTATCGTACCGGAGGGCACGAACCTGGTGATGGAACTGGGTGGAGGCGCAAGCAAAAAAAGTGCGAGAGGGTGTGTAATGTATCCAAGGTGGTCAGTCACCTCACCCCCACTTTTCTCTTTATGGCACACCCCCTCTTATGCCTACCTTCGGGTCTTTGGTTGTGCCTGTTATCCCAACACCTCCACTACTGCTCCTCACAAGCTCCCCCACTCCGCTAGTTGTCTTTTCCTCGGTTACTCCCCTAACCACAAGGGATTGCAATGCCTTGACCTAATCACCTACTGCATCATCATCTCTTGTCATGTCGTTTTCGATGAGAATGTCTTTCCCCTTGCTGGATCATCCCCACCTCTTGACCTTGACACTCTTCTCGATTTTGACCCCATTCTTGCATTGTACCTTTGCCAACCCCACGTGTGGCCCCATCGACCCCGCCTACGCCATGCACGACCTCGCCTACTTTGCGTGCGCCATGAGCGGCCCTATCAACGAGCGCAATCCGTTGCCTTTGCTTGCACCATGCACGGCCCCGTCACCTATGTCCTACCTGGCACGTTTCTTCGGCCTTGCTCGCATCTACCACTGTCGTGAGTGGCCTAATATCCCATCCCCCTGCTCCACCATTTCATGTCTCAGCCAGTTGACGTGCCGAGCTGTTAGTGCACCATTCAGTCGCTATCCACCGTAACACGCACTTGCACGCGGACAATGCAGCATTAGCCTGGGTGTGTGGGGCACGACAACCAATCAACCCGATATTGAACTGGGAGTGAAGAAATGTGTTCCTGTCCTCCCTCAGTCATTCCCTCGTTGGCTTGGATTTGTTCAAGGTGCATTTGCAAAAAGTAATATTTGCTCAAAGGAATAAGACATATTGTTATCGCCCTCAATTTTTGAAGATTATAAGGAATGACATGTTAAAAACTCCAAGTGGTGGACATAAATATATCTTTTTGTCCTTAAGTATAGGTGTATTATACTATTAAGAGGGATGTAGTGTTAATTGTTTGATAAGTCTAAGACTGTCTCCAGCAGTTAGTGTAAAATATGAGACACGAAACTGTAGATGACACTATTTGTATAGTGAAGTTAGAAATAGAGAATGAAATAGGGGATCTGCTGGAGATAGCCTAAGTGATAAAGTAATTGAAAACCAAATGCTAACATAAGGAAAAAACATGTCACAACACTTGTAAATGTTGATTTTGTAGGCTTGTTCTTTGTTGTGTTAGATAACTCTTCAGATAAGTTTTTTAGAATGTCTAAGATCATCGAAACCAAAGTTTCAAGATAAAAGTTATGAGCATTTTACCTTATTGAAATCTAAAAAGAAGTCGTACTGGAACTCCACTTCTTATTGTAGCTTTGAAAAACAGGGCTATTGTGTTTCTGTCCATAGATGGAGTGTAATTGTGATTTTACCCTCCAAAATTTTACCTCATGATTTCAGGCCTCCTTTTTATCACCCCTTTTTTGTCTTGTTACTATTTTTCCTACAAATACACAAACAGTCCGAGGAAAAAAGGATTCTAGAATTTTTTCTGTTTGTTTTCATGCAACGTGGGCTAGGTCCAAATTAAGTGATGAATGAATGAAGTCAAGCCCAATAAAGGAGAGGATATCCCAATTTCAATAATCTAGTACTCTCCTTCGCTTCTGTTGAGAACTACGTCACCACGGATCACTAGATCCGCTCCCTTCCCTCCCGTGAACAGTAGAGGCGCGAGAAGCTGAGAGAACCCGTCTCCCTTCCCAGAAGCACGACGGAGTAACACACGAGACACATGATATAGGGTTGGGCCTCTGGCCTCTTTCTCTTTGTATTATGAGAGGGTGTACATGTTCCTTATATAGAGATGTGAGACCCCTCAGGGGCAAAGCAGGTATTTGCCCACATAACCCTAACTAGGGTTAGGGGTGGGCACTTTTTTACCATAAACCAAAAACCGAACCGTACCGAACCGAAATTTCGGTTTTTGTATCTCAAAAGTTCAGTTTTCGGTATCGTAATCGGTTTTCACCGTATACCAAACCGAAATACCAAAAAACCGAATTGCCAACCTTTATCAATTATAAAGTTTGACTATTCGATTATGTGAACTAAATGTGTGAAGCAATTAAATTGTTATTCACTTATTTATATGTGATGCATGATGTATCTCTAATACTTTTTAAAATTATGTGTAATTTATCATATAAACTTGTTGTATGTGTTGTCTTGAGTATAAGTTTGGTATTCGGTTTTTACCGAAAAAACCGAAGTAAAAAATCGAAACCGAACTTCTCGGTTTTTCATTTTCAAGAAAACCGATTGGTTTCTAATGTCTAGAAAACCGAAGTTTTTTAAAACCAAAAAACCGAACCAAAGTTTCAAAAAACCGAATGCCCAGCCCTAACTAGGGTTACTTAACACTCCCCCTTGGACGAATACCGTGACCAACACATGCCTTGTTAAAACTCCGAAAAACCCAGTGGGAAAAATGTGGAGAAAGAGTGCATGGTGATACAAATTGCATTTGTACTTTGTTGCCTCGTTAAAAACCTCATGTGAGAAACTTTAAGAAAACTCACCAAGGGAAAAAGAGTACAACAGCTATCATCGGGACAGATTTCAATCCTCTGGGATCTAGATTCTATCGAATCTTCTACAAGGGCTAACTTTAGAAATGTGCTCCCCTTGATCCTTGTAAATTCGTATCAATAAGACAAAACATCTTCTAATGGAAGTATATGCACATAAAGATTTAGCAAACAGATTGCATATCCTTGCAAGGACTATTTTAGGAACTTTACCTCTACTCACTTCTAGGATATACGAGGTAAGTGCACGTATCAATATAAATAAGCTACTTTGACTGATGGTGTTCGATCGACTGGATATATATTTGATAGAAAGTTCCATAAAGGTTCACATATTGATCATCAAGCTCACACCTTCAGGGCATAGAATATGACATTTATTTTCTCACGATTGTGATCAATATAAGCATTCTCTCCCCCTAACGATGACATCTGTCAAAGTCGTTATCCCTCATAACTCAAGCATATATTCTTCAAGATATATGTCTCATTGTTCATCTGAAATAACGAGAATGGATGAGGTTGGGGTGCTATCATTTTCTATCTTACACCATAATTTATACATAGTTGTGCAAAGCAAATAACATGTCCTTCAATAGGACTTAGGGGATAATATAGTTGAAATAGTACATATTTTAAATATGACACATTGCTCTAGGCGTTCATCCATTGCAACATCTATGATGGTGTAACAAAAGTTCATCAAAGATCGTAATCCATCAGGGATTTTTCATCGATCAGATACATCGTTATAGTATGTCATTCTGGCACAATGGGGATATTTTGCCAGTAACACCTAAACCTTATAGGTTTCTGCCATCATGGCTTTAGAGGATATTGTAATTCCACATCTAGTGGAAATTACCATGAGTAAAACTCATGGAATGCACATGTGCTTATTCGGTGAACTTCAAGTCCTTTGGTACCTCATCTTATTCCTTTTCGGGTCTGTATGGGTCTTTATGACTTTATAGGGATTATCAAACTTTGGTGTTTAACACAGACTTTATTTCTTCTGGAAAGGTTCCATTAAGGAACTATAATCTCATCTAGGAGATATTCTCTCTACATAGGAGAGTGTTCATTCGTCAGAAATGTATTATTTGATACAAGATTTATATGTTGCATATTTATAATTCAAATATATGGGTCCTCCTAGGATCTCATGACGGATGTTCAGAATCCTATTAACTGCATATTTTAATTTATGCCATTTGCTAGATATATTACATAGCGGAACATTGTTTATTCAACACATATGTGGGATGGGTCTCTCACAAGACCACTTGAACCATCGCATTCACCACACATTATTTCAATAGTGCCCATAAATGTCCGAACTTCAAGCTCGTGACTTTTATTTTGCGATTATTGGTTCAGCCTCGATTGCATTTATCAATGACCCGATAAGAGAGCTTAAAGCACTCATGCTTAGGACTTTGTTTTGGATCCATTTGCAATCTAGAGGGGCAAGATAGGTGTCGACATATTTGTCTCCCACATTTAATAATGATATCCGTCATTTCCCAAAACGAAAGATTCATTGTTCCGTATTCCCAGCACAATGATATTGCGCGCATTGCTAGGAATTTCATCATCAAGATGAACCTCTTCGTGAGGCAGATCACCATCAGGGTGAATTAATCGGAGGAGAGTTATCACAGACCACGTGAATATGCAATCAAAATATATGCTTTGGCTAAGGCCGATGGATCATATCCACAGGCGTCCCCGTAGAATAGATCAAATGCCAATAAGTCAAATGTGGATATGATATTAATCCCGGGTATATCCACATCTACATCAGGTAGAAGCATTCAAACCTATTTGGTTACTGAAAGGGAAATAGGGTCAAACCTTTTCCTAAATAATTTTGGTGGTTGAATTGCCCAACACAAATAATTGGACTAACTAGTTTGCTCTAGATTATGTTCTACAGGTGCATAAAAGTTCAACACAAACCAATAAAAAGATCAAGTTAGGGTTCAATAGAAAGGAGCAAAAGAAACAGAAGGCTGCCCTGGTCTGGCGCACCAGACTGTCCGGTGTGCCACCGGACAGTGTCCGGTGCACCAGGGACCATACACTCCGAACTCCTCAGCTTCGGGTTTCTCAGAGGCCGCTCCGCTATAATTCACTGGGCTGTCCGGTGTGCCACCGGACTGTCCGGTGCACCAAGCGGAGCAACGGCTACTGCGCCAACGGTCGTCTGCAAAAGTGTGAATAGTGCGTGAACAGTGCACGAACAGTTCGTGTAGAGTCAGAGCAGTGCCAGAAGGCGCACCGGACAGTGAACAGTGCCTGTCCGGTGCGATATCAGACTGTCCGGTGCCCCAAGAAGTCAGAGCTCCAACGGTCAAAACCGTCAGAACCCTAATGGTTGGGTGACGTGGCTAGCGCACCGGACAGTGTCCGGTGGCGCACCGGACTGTTCGGTGGCGCACCGGACTGTCCGGTGCGCCCATCAACAGACAGCCTCCCCAACGGCTATGTGGTGGTTGAGGGCTATAAATACCCCCAACCGCCACCACTCCAAGCATCTAAGTTTTCAGACATCTCATTCAATACAAGAGCTAGTGCAATCAATACAAGACACAATTTAAGAGAATCAAAGCCTCTCCAAGTCCCATTTCCACTCCAAACAACTAGTGACTAGAGAGAGAGTTTTGCCCGTGTTATTTGAGCTCTTGTTCTTGGATCGCTTTCTTCTTCCTCTATTCTTGTTCCCAAGCTACTTGTAATCAAAGCAGGAGACACCAAGTTGTGGTGGTCCTTGTAGGGGTCTAAGTGACCCGTTTGATTAAGGGAAAAGCTCACTCGGTCTAAGTGATCGTTTGAGAGAGGGAAAGGGTTGAAAGAGACCCGGTCTTTGTGACCACCTCAACGGGGACTAGGTTTGCAAGAACCGAACCTCGATAAAACAAATCACCGTGTCATCCGCTTCATTTGCCTTTGATTTGTTTTTCACCCTCTCTTTTGGACTCGTTTTTAATTCTAACGCTAACCCCGACTTGTAGTTGTGCTTTAAGTTTATAAATTTCAGATTCCGCCTATTCACCCCCCTCTAGGTGATTTTCAGTTACTCCTCAATGATTTCTGGCAAACTCCATATACACAGGAGTACACACCGAACGATAGGTTCATTTGGCTTATGTGCGTTTAATAGAATATTGAGGCATTACACTATATGGGCATTCCTCCCCCTAATGCCGAGATGTTCTAATAGCATACAGATAAAATCCCCAACCACAATCATCCAATTGTGGGCAATGTATGCTATTGCGGTGATTTATTTGGGAAATCTTACGCACATTACAGATAGGGGTTTTATGCAGTGAGCTTTGGACTTAGATTAATGTAGTGGCATGAATACTACATATTTGTCCTTCAACATGGAGGGTTAGTCTCAACATCCAGCGAGACACGCAACAAGTTGCTTCATGGTTACAATTCTGCAAACTTATTGTTATTACTACCAAATGCATATTCAATCATTAAGATTTAGACTGATATGCGCAACACTATTTTATCCATAAGGGTCCTTCAGGGGCTCATGCATACCATTCATCGTTTGGAGCCATTAGTTGACTTCAGATCAACAAGTAAAATGACCATCAGGGTCTAACGCTCACAAAGACATTCACTGGTTGCATTGTGCTTTTAAGCACATAGGAAAAATGTGTGTGTTTATATTGGTAGTGAAGTGTACAGTATCAAGCCAATGCTGCCAAACAAAGATTTTTATATGCCGAGATGTATAGTCCAGCTCATTTTTATCACTGCCCATGGTTTACCCAATTACTCATACTACTCTGAAATTGGGTATCGATTTATGCAACATTTTTAGGTATAATAATTTTGAGAGAGAACTTATAAAAATAGTTAATTATTTGTGGTGTTGCCAGCAGGGCAAACATTTCTCCTCATATTATATACCAAATTGTTCTATAAAGCATTATCGATCTCTTCGTTGTTCGGCAAAAAGAGAAGCTTTGGAATATAACAGACAAGGCCAAGAATTCATTTTATCTAGGAAAAATCACCATATAACTAGCTTTTGATGAAGCAAATGATGATAAATGCTTGGCAAGAACGAAACAATACTGGTATCCGCCTAGGATCTATCTTCAACAACAGATATTACTGCTCTCATACGAAGAAATCATCAGGAGTAGAGAGGATACAACATGACTCTACATGATCTTCATATTTCTATCACAAATTATCATCACTAGTAGTCTAGTGGTCAAGACATATGACTCTTCTGGCTCCGAGGACCAAGGACATGTTAATGTCTAATTTGGCTTCAAGCTCTGTGGTGATGTGGGATTTCATAGTTATTTGTCTACTCTTCTCACTTCTGATAGACCGGAGTTAGATAATGGTAAGCATGCCAAAGGGTGGAATTCAGTGTAGTTCGACTACATAAACCCCAAGTATGTGTCTGAAAGTCGCCTAGAGGGGGGTGAATAGGCGAAACCTGAAAATTAAAACTTTATCCCCCAACTAGATCCCTTGATTAGTGGTTAGAACAAGATATACAATTATCGGAGTATAAAAACTAAGTCCTTGCTTGTAAAGAGTATTGCTTTCAAATAATGCGGAATTGATAAAACAATACAACTAATAGGTTTATGATAATAAAGCAAAGGGGCTTAGATAAGAAGAGTAATGACGCAAGTTCTTTCTTGCAATGTGTTGCTTCACTAAATGAGAATTTAACTTAAAGCAACACCAAATAATATTAGCAACGAATAGTGCAAGAAAACTTAGAAAGGGAAAGAACAAACAAATCACAAGCAATAAGCACACGTGACACGGGTGATTTGTTTTTACTGAGGTTCGGCCCTCGAAGGCCTAGTCCCCGTTGAGGAGTCCACTAAGGATGGGTCTCTTTCAACCCTTTCCCTCTCTCCACCGATCACCAAAGACCGGTGAGCTCTTCTTCTTCTCAAGGATCACTTAAGAACCCGCAAGGACCACCACACTCTTTGGTGTCTCTTGCTAGCTTTACAAGCCTCCAAAACATTGGAGGAAGTTCAATGGGAGTCAAAAACTCCACGCGCAAATGAACACAAAGATGTAGTACATGCTATCTCTTAATGAATCTCACAAGGCACTAGAACTAAATCACACGAGAGGCTTTCTTTTGCTTGCTCTCGCTTTTGTGGCACTCTTGTGTGGGTTGTAGTGGTCTAAATCTTGTGTATAGGATGGATCAATGAATAGAGGTGGTTGGGAGGGCTTGAATGTGTCAACTAGATGACTTGGAATGTTGCTTGGGCTCCCACACCTTGAAGTGGCCGGTTGGGGTGGTATTTATAGCCACCATCCAAATTGTAGCCGTTGGAGAAGGCTGCTGGTGATGGGCACACCGGACAGTCCGGTGCGCCGCCACGTCATCCTCTTCGTTAGGGTTGGAGCTGGTCGACCGTTGGAGGCTTTGTCCTCACGCAGCACCGGACAGTCCGGTGCCACACCGGACAGTCCGGTGCTCCTCTGACCTTCTGCTCTGACTTCTGCCGTGTGTACTATGCTGCACTGTTCACTGTCAGAGTCGACCGTTGCGCGCAGATGACCGTTGCTCCGTTGGCTCACCGGACAGTCCGGTGGCACACTGGACAGTCCGGTGAATTATAGCGGAGGTGCGCCTGGGAAACCCGAAGGTGAAGAGTTTGAGGTCGATCCTCCCTGGTGCACTGGACACTGTTCGGTGGTGCACCGGACACTGTTCGGTGGCACACCGGACAGTCCGGTGCGCCAGACCAGGGATCACTTCGGTTTCCTTTGCTCCTTTCTTCTTGAACCCTTTTTAATCTTTGTATTGGTTTGGAGTTGAACCTTTGGCACCTGTAGAACACATATTCTAGAGCAAACTAGTTAGTCCAATTATTTATGTTAGACATTTCAACCACCAAAAACATTTAGGAAAAGGTTTAATGCCTATTTCCCTTTCAGTGTCCATTAAGGACCGACCTTTACCATTTAGCTTACAGTGTATACCAAACTTGTCAAAGGACTATTCCGAGTCAATTCAGTGACTATAAGTATTTACAATTCTGAGAGATGTATGCGACATAAGCATAGAGGTCCTAGATAGAACGAGTAAAGTGGTTCGACGGGAACACACTATGGTTTTCACACCAACATAGTGAAAAAATTCTCAGAATAACCTCTCGGTATACTCGCAACTTCGTGTTACTGGCATTACATGTCCTTTTATCTCATAGTTTGCTTCATGTCATTCAACGACAAAGAGAGCAATGTGCTAACATCTGGTTGAGCAATGTATGGCTGAGATTTATAGTCTTAAATCATTTGGTAAGGCCTTTTGCTTAGTAACAGAATCCCAATTTATGATGTCTTCTATGCCAAAAAGGCTTTCATGCATTATATTATATATCTTCGGGTTACTTTGGGTAAAACTTTATGCATGAGGAGAGAGCAGAAAATTAACTTATCTATGTTTAATTGTATTTCAATTTAATTTCTCAGATTTTCAAGCACTATAGAGCTCGATATAGTTGTTATGGCCACTTGGTGATATATATAAATATATGATGCCACACAACACAATCAAATAAAATATAGAACCAAACAAAATTGTTTATGAAGGTTGCACATAATATGACTTCAGGGCCTTGAACGACCCACCACAATCCACGTGAGTACAAGCTTTATCGTATCTGGCGCCAACGTGTGTGTGGCCATCAGGGCTATCGCAGCATAGCAAGCCTTCGTAATAAGCACGACAGGCGCATTTGTGGCTCAATAGTCGTGGTATAAGATAAGTCCACGCAACATGCGCAACAGACACAATTGTGGCTCGATAATAATGACTAACGAACAATGTGTAACACCCTGAATTTGGGGGTATAAAATTTCTTTTCTAATATCCACCAAATTCAGGTGTTACTCTCTCATTTTTCTGCTTTCCTTCCCTTTTTTTTCTAAAAATGGAGACATATTTGGTTTTATGTATATCAATAAGCCTAGTAAAAGGAAACCCTAAAAAAAAAGAGAGAAGTCTTTGATTGCTGCATAGCATACCGAGACATTTTTATGTTGAATTGTTGCGTTTGTGCACCCATTCAAACTCATTAAATATATCTGATTCAAAATCTATATTTAAATTCAAATAGGAATAAGGAAAAGAATAAAAAGAAGAAGAAATAAAAAAAGGGGGAAACAACCACCCCAGCCAGCGCGGCCCAGCCCCCTGCGGCCTACCCAGCGCGCGAGGCCCACTGGCGCAGCGCGCCTTTCCCCCAGGCCATTGCCGCGCGGCCCACCTGGCCCATCCCAGCGCCGACGCCTCCCCCAAACCCTAGCCGACGTGCCCCAGCCGCCGGACCCGCTTGCCAGGTCGCCCATCTCCTATTCATCTTCTCCAAACCGCCTTCCCCCACCCATCTCGCCCACGATGCCAACCACCTCGCCCAGCGCCTCTGCTCCTTCCCCTCCTCTCCCCCTTCCCACAAGCGCAACAGCCATCGCCTAGGACCCTGAGCACCATCCACAGCTCGCGCGACGTCGCTGCTCTAGCCATGGCCGCAAGCTCCTCTGCACTGCAAGGTCGCCGACCACGTTCCAGTCCGGGTGAGCTTCGCCTCGGCACGTCCTACCCCATCCCTCTCCTTCCAACCCCTGGCCTTGCATGCCGCATCCAGGTGCCAGCAGCCCTTGCCCCCTTCGCGCGCGTGCTCCAGGGCTCAGCCGGCCATGGCACGGCGTGGCCAGCAGCCTGCGGCCGGCATGGCGTGGCCCGGTGCCCCGGCACTGCAGCGCGGCGGCCCAATGGCCTGCCAGCGCGGCACGCTCGGTGGCTCGGCAGCGCGCCAGCCCCCGGCCAGCCGGCGTGACTCGCCTGCGCAGCGACCCGGTGCGTCCCGCCCGGTGTGCCCTGCGTGGCTCGCCCAGCCAGTGCGGCGAACGTGGTGGCAGCCCGACGCGGCTTGCCAGCGCGAATTCCTCGCCAACGTGTCCCCCGCGCGCGCCCGGTCTTTGCGCGAAGGAGCTGCGCAGCCTCGCCATCGTCACGCTCGTCGTCACCGCCGTTCGCCAGAACAGCGTCTCGCCATGAGTTTCGTCGTCGCTGCACAGCAGGGTTTACGTCGCTCTTGTCGCCGCCGAGATGAGCTTCGTCTACCCCGGTGTACTCTCCGTCTACTTCGTGCGCAGGTCGTCGAATCCAGTCTCGAAACCGGTCAGCGTGCTTGTGCAACTGCGTGTGAATGGGGTGTTGTCGGAGTTTAGACGACGTTCGTCTACCCCTAAACGACTCTCGTCTACCCTCCCCCCCGTCTACCTCGTCTATTCCCCTGCGCTAATTAATTTTCTATTCGATTGTCGATTAGTAAACTGAGTACTCAATTGGATTAAAATTATGATTTTAGTTAAGCGATTGTAAATATGTGATAATGTGATCTTATCGACTTAGATGTGGTATTTAACACTTATTTAGTGTTTAGTATGAACGCGATGTCTATTAGAGACTCTTGTGAGTCGTGCGCGTCGTCGCACTGTCTACACGTTGTTCGCACGTGTGGCGCTCGCCGTCGCCTTGTTGTTCGTGTGTATACTTCATTCGTTACTCTCGTGTTGTTTCGCATGTCGCGCGCTACCCGCGCGCGATATTAAAGCCGTTCGATTTTAATCACTAAGGTCAATTAGTTAACTATTTGTTTCATCGTCCACTAGTAAAATAGTAAGTTAGTCAAAGCTAAATATTAGTTTTAATTTATATTTGATATGATAATGTCAATTCATGTAATTATAGTTATGTCGAACTAATATTCTAATTAAGACTTGTTTAGTATAAACACGTCACCAATTTAGCTTTCTCGCCTATCGCGCGTGTTGTTCAGCATATGGCGGCGTGCTGGTTCACGCTTCGTTCACGCCCGTTGCGCGTGCTGTTCGTGTATCGTCGGCGTGCTATGTCGCGCGTGTCCGCGCGTCGTTCGCACGCTGTCGTGATGTTTCACGCGTTACGTGCTTCGTCTCGCTCCGCTAATTCGTTCTGCTTAGAGTCATTGTTGTTATTTAAATTACTTATTTAACTAAGAATCATTAGTGTGGTCAGCTAATTAAAATTGTGCAACAGCTCTAGTTCTATTTTAATAAATATTGATTAATATAATTAGATCAAACTAAATGTTATAATTAATACTCTCTTAGTATGGACGCGATAACTTCTCGACCATAGCCTCGACCGTCGCGTTTCTTTTTCCTCGTGTGACTGTAGTAACGCGCTCTATTTCATATTGCATGTTTTGATTATGTTTTCCTTTGTATGGTGTAATGTTCTTATGCATATGTATATGTTTGTTTGCTGGTGCTTGTTCGTCTTCGCTTCGCGTCGCGAACGGACCTGCGATCCATGTTTGAGCTTCGAGGAATCGACGGTCAAGCTTTGGCGGCCAAGTGATCGAACTCTTCGAGTTCTACGAGGCTAAAGACCCTGAGCATCTGTTTGGTGAAGGCAAGTGTCCTCTGACCCATTATGTCCTATTCACTTATAACTTACTACCCCGCATTACTTACTTGAAACCTAAGGATTGACTAGCTTTACACTTTATTTTATCCTTGATGACCTTATGGGCTATTATGGTTAGCATTCTGCTATTGCCTTAACTTAATAAATGAACATGATGTGACTATTTATGATACTGTTATCCTGATAATATTGATGATCTTGTGATACTCTAGGGGGCTCAGGCTGTTTCCTGAGTACCTCTCCGTAAGGACCTGTTCGTTGAGAGACCACCCGGGATAACAGTGCAACCATGAGGGTGAAATGGGATGCCCTTAGCTAATTAATTAGAGGAACTAGAGGTGTAGTTGCTTTGCCGTTGTGCCGTCAATGGGGTCCAGGCACAGTGCTTGCTCTGCCGAGGCTGAGTGCCGAGGTTCTTTCGTTTTGCTTTTTGTTAGTCACTCTCCTGCGGGGAGGGGTACTGTGTTTATCAAACTGGAGAAACCTAACGGGCAGCTATGATCTCTAGGGAATCTTTGTAACAGCTACGTAGTGATACCCTGCCGGACCACCTAGGTAGTGGTCAATGGGGATTAGCTCTCCCCGGGCAGAAAGGGCATCATGACTCATGGGTAAAGTGTGCGACCTCTGCAGAGGGTAGTGAAACTGATATATCAGCCGTGCTCACGGTTAAGAGCAGCCTTGGGATCCTCTTTGATTAGAGATACAGATGGTTCGAGATACAAGGATTATGTTATGGTTTTGGTTCGAATATGATGATGTTGTTCCTCGATGAGGAAATGGTTCATGGGTTGGTTAATGCTAAAATCTGGCTTCTACTAATGATAAATACCTGTCCAACTAAAAGCAACTGCTTGAGCCTAACCCCACATAAAGCTAGTCCACTTCAGCCAAACGGGACATTTGCTGAGTACGTTGATGTGTACTCATCCTTGCTTTACCACAAAACACCAGGTTGTCCGCATTGTAACCACTGCTCCGGAGAAGGCGAAGTCGTGGAAGGAGACTTCCAGGAGTTCCAAGACTACGACGAATTCTAGGTGTGGGTTGGCGGCAACCCCCAGTCAGCTGCCTGTGAAGGCCTTATCTTTACTGCGTTTCGCTAGCACTTTGATTTAACTGTTAAGTTGATGACTATGAGGATGTCTATGACTCTGTGATGTAATAAGTTCATACCCTTTTATGTTATTATTCGAGCATTGTGCGATGATGTTCATTTATGTAATCGCTGTGTACGTGAGTTCTGATCCTGGCACGTACATAGTTCGCATTCGGTTTGCCTTCCGAAACCGGGTGTGACATAAGTGGTATCAAAGCCGTGCTGACTGTAGGACCGCTGATCTAGAGTAGCATTGGCCGTTTTAAGGACTTCTTGACTGTTACTTCACCTCATCCTTGATTCTGCTTCAAAATTTTAGTCATCTCGACTAATTCTATGTTGTGCTCCTATATGCACCCTTGTCAAAAATTATTTTATTCTAGCATGGTCTATACTTCTCTCATTCTATTAGATCTGATCTCACCCTTGTGCTTGCGACATCTTTGTAGATGACCCCTGACCATAGCCTTTTGTATTTTGGGATTCTTTCCTATTTCGTCATTAAATTGCTACCATTTCGCAATCTTTATTCCCCTGGTATTGACATGCTCGTATCCCTGGATTATTTAATACTCTTGTTTCAATACCTACCTCTAATAAAAACTCTGCTGCCTACTTAAACATTTCAGTTATATGTCCATGACCTTCCTGTCTTTTGAGACCCTTTCCTATTCTATTGTTAAGTCGCTATATTTTTGGCAATTTGTACTCTCTTGGTCTTGGTATGCTCGTACCATTGGAATCTTGCGTACTCTTATTTTTATATATGCTCACCTTTATATCGCAATGTCTATTTAGAGCATTTCAGCTTACATGCCCTTGACCACCCTTGTTTCTTAATGATCCATTAGTGGTCATTTTACTTTGCACATCCTTGGTAATCTCGTTGTTTCGTTGTAACTTCCCTCAGTAATGAATTTTTACTCTAACTCTTCCGTTGGAACCTCACTTATCTATCCTTGATTGTTTTCTTCACTTCGTCACTTTGCGAGTATTGCCTTAACTCTGTTCAAGGATTATGTTTTTCATCATTAGTACCTTTACTCTTATCACCTCTATATCTTACCTTGATGTTTATCTTATACCGGCCCTTTGAAATCTCCTCTTTTCATCTCAATCTGAGCGTTGTACTTTACCTATTTTCCCTTGGTTGTATCCCCTTCCTTGTCGCTTGCGAGTTTTTAACTCCATTATTTGTTGTGCTCCGGTTGGGTATTGCCTTTACCTTTCTCATCTCTCGATCTTACCTTGGTAATTACATTATGTCTGTTATCTAAAGTTTCCAATCTCCTATCCCAATTTGAGAGCGGTGTTTTACTCATCTTATCTTTGGCAACATCCTCTTCTTTACCGCGTGTAAGCCTTGACATACCCCCATTCTTTATTGTACTTATACCACTGGCTCTTCTATGCTTTCATCTTTTCTCCTATACTCTCGTCTGTTATCGCCTTTGACCCTTGCGATATTTATGTCTTCTACCTAAATTCTTACCTTGAACTTATCCTTCAAAAGCCTTCCCTTTCCTTCAACTCAGTTTGAGAGCTGCGAGTTACCCATCTCTCCCTTGATTTCTTTTCACTCCTTGCCTCCTTACAAGTTTTATGTTAATTCCATCCCTTGCTATTTTTTTTATTTGCTATCACCCTCACCTTGTCGTCCATCGATCGTGAGTTGATACTCATCTTTATTCCTACTCAAAGATCTCCTCTCTTCCACCTCAATTTGAGAGTGGCAATTTACCTATCTGGCCCTTGGACGTACCCTCTCCTTTTCCATTTGCAGGTCCTATCTTAACTCCATTATTTATGGTACTTATATCCTTTATCTTATGCCTATTTATCTCCTCTCATACATCCTTGTCCGTTATTACCTTTAAAACCCTCATGATATCTATACCCTTACATTCATGCTTACTTTGAACTTACCCTTTAAAGCCTCCTCTTTCCCATCCATGTTCGAGGATAATGCCTCATCTATTTCATAATTGACTGCTCCCCCTTCTTTGACATCTTGCAAGTCTTGCCTCAAATACATCCTTTGTTGTGTGTTTGCTCGTTATTACCTTAACCCTTGTCATCCCTCGATCTTTACCTTGATGCTTATCATGTACTTGCATTTTTATGCCTCCCCTCCCATCCTAGTTCAAGAGTGTTGTCTTACCCATCCCGCTCTTGTTTGTTCTCTTTTCCTTTGTCGCGTTGCAAGGCTTAGCTTTTGCTCGATATCACCCTTACCTTCCTAATATCTAGATCTTTCCATGATGCTTACCATATGCCTACCTTTGAAATATCATCTTTCCTATCTCGTTTTGAGAATGGTGTTTTACCTATCCTGACCTTGGTTGCATTCTCTCCCCTGTCGTTTACAATCCTTGCTTTAGCTCCATCCTTTATAGTGCTCATGCACCTATTCTGTATGTCTTATTATTCCCCTTGCCTTTCGATGGCCTTAGAATAGTTTCCCCTTGGTAAGGAAAGACCACCATTTAATTAAAAGTTACGTATAGCAACGAGATGTTTGTTGTTGTATGCTTGTGTTGTTTGTCTTTGTGTTATGACTGATTTGCTTCTTCGTGATGAGTGTTGGTGCGTTGGGGCCCCTGGGTCTGCAATGGCATCCGTTTACTAGCTGAGTGTCGTAGAGTTAAGTAGCTGGGTGCTCTCCCTTCTCTCTCTCTATAAGCCATCTATGCTTACCTTTTCTACCTTACCTTTTCTATCTATACTCTTCCCTTTTGCACCTGTCCGGTTGGCATCCTGCAACCTCTCTTAATCTGTCAAGATCAGAGTCGACAACATCTTCACCAAGTGCATATCAACGCTCCTATTAAGGGGGTTAGCCGCTAACCCCGATGAAGACAATGCGATCAACATCAACCTACAAGATAGAAGCGGCGCAGCGGAAGCATGTGTGGGTTCTAACCCACAGGTCCAAGGGATCCTCAAGAATTGTATCAATTGGTCTCGAGCATCTATAGGTCAAAACAACCAGCCGGCAGGTTAAGCTTGTAGAGTCAAAGTCAACTCAAGAAAGCTGTGAATAATCTGTGAACCAACCTTGTCGTTCTTGCTAGCCTCTTCTTGAATCTCGAGGGCGAGATTCTGTTAAGGGGGTTAGGTTTGTAACACCCTGAATTTGGGGGTATAAAATTTCTTTTCTAATATCCACCAAATTCAGGTGTTACTCTCTCATTTTTCTGCTTTCCTTCCCTTTTTTTTCTAAAAATGGAGACATATTTGGTTTTATGTATATCAATAAGCCTAGTAAAAGGAAACCCTAAAAAAAAGAGAGAAGTCTTTGATTGCTGCATAGCATACCGAGACATTTTTATGTTGAATTGTTGCGTTTGTGCACCCATTCAAACTCATTAAATATATCTGATTCAAAATCTATATTTAAATTCAAATAGGAATAAGGAAAAGAATAAAAAGAAGAAGAAATAAAAAAAGGGGGAAACAACCACCCCAGCCAGCGCGGCCCAGCCCCCTGCGGCCTACCCAGCGCGCGAGGCCCACTGGCGCAGCGCGCCTTTCCCCCAGGCCATTGCCGCGCGGCCCACCTGGCCCATCCCGGCGCCGACGCCTCCCCCAAACCCTAGCCGACGTGCCCCAGCCGTCGGACCCGCTTGCCAGGTCGCCCATCTCCTATTCATCTTCTCCAAACCGCCTTCCCCCACCCATCTCGCCCACGATGCCAACCACCTCGCCCAGTGCCTCTGCTCCTTCCCCTCCTCTCCCCCTTCCCACAAGCGCAACAGCCATCGCCTAGGACCCTGAGCACCATCCACAGCTCGCGCGACGTCGCTGCTCTAGCCATGGCCGCAAGCTCCTCTGCACTGCAAGGTCGCCGACCACGTTCCAGTCCGGGTGAGCTTCGCCTCGGCACGTCCTACCCCATCCCTCTCCTTCCAACCCCTGGCCTTGCATGCCGCATCCAGGTGCCAGCAGCCCTTGCCCCCTTCGCGCGCGTGCTCCAGGGCTCAGCCGGCCATGGCACGGCGCGGCCAGCAGCCTGCGGCCGGCATGGCGTGGCCCGGTGCCCCGGCATTGCAGCGCGGCGGCCCAATGGCCTGCCAGCGCGGCACGCTCGGTGGCTCGGCAGCGCGCCAGCCCCCGGCCAGCCGACGTGACTCGCCTGCGCAGCGACCCGGTGCGTCCCGCCCGGTGTGCCCTGCGTGGCTCGCCCAGCCAGTGCGGCGAACGTGGTGGCAGCCCGACGCGGCTTGCCAGCGCGAATTCCTCGCCAACGTGTCCCCGCGCGCGCCCGGTCTTTGCGCGAAGGAGCTGCGCAGCCTCGCCATCGTCGCGCTCGTCGTCACCGCCGTTCGCCAGAACAGCGTCTCGCCATGAGTTTCGTCGTCGCTGCACAGCAGGGTTTACGTCGCTCTTGTCGCCGCCGAGATGAGCTTCGTCTACCCCGGTGTACTCTCCGTCTACTTCGTGCGCAGGTCGTCGAATCCAGTCTCGAAACCGGTCAGCGTGCTTGTGCAACTGCGTGTGAATGGGGTGTTGTCGGAGTTTAGACGACGTTCGTCTACCCCTAAACGACTCTCGTCTACCCTCCCCCCGTCTACCTCGTCTATTCCCCTGCGCTAATTAATTTTCTATTCGATTGTCGATTAGTAAACTGAGTACTCAATTGGATTAAAATTATGATTTTAGTTAAGCGATTGTAAATATGTGATAATGTGATCTTATCGACTTAGATGTGGTATTTAACACTTATTTAGTGTTTAGTATGAACGCGATGTCTATTAGAGACTCTTGTGAGTCGTGCGCGTCGTCGCACTGTCTACACGTTGTTCGCACGTGTGGCGCTCGCCGTCGCCTTGTTGTTCGTGTGTATACTTCATTCGTTACTCTCGTGTTGTTTCGCATGTCGCGCGCTACCCGCGCGCGATATTAAAGCCGTTCGATTTTAATCACTAAGGTCAATTAGTTAACTATTTGTTTCATCGTCCACTAGTAAAATAGTAAGTTAGTCAAAGCTAAATATTAGTTTTAATTTATATTTGATATGATAATGTCAATTCATGTAATTATAGTTATGTCGAACTAATATTCTAATTAAGACTTGTTTAGTATAAACACGTCACCAATTTAGCTTTCTCGCCTATCGCGCGTGTTGTTCAGCATATGGCGGCGTGCTGGTTCACGCTTCGTTCACGCCCGTTGCGCGTGCTGTTCGTGTATCGTCGGCGTGCTATGTCGCGCGTGTCCGCGCGTCGTTCGCACGCTGTCGTGATGTTTCACGCGTTACGTGCTTCGTCTCGCTCCGCTAATTCGTTCTGCTTAGAGTCGCTGTTGTTATTTAAATTACTTATTTAACTAAGAATCATTAGTGTGGTCAGCTAATTAAAATTGTGCAACAACTCTAGTTCTATTTTAATAAATATTGATTAATATAATTAGATCAAACTAAATGTTATAATTAATACTCTCTTAGTATGGACGCGATAACTTCTCGACCATAGCCTCGACCGTCGCGTTTCTTTTTCCTCGTGTGACTGTAGTAACGCGCTCTATTTCATATTGCATGTTTTGATTATGTTTTCCTTTATATGGTGTAATGTTCTTATGCATATGTATATGTTTGTTTGCTGGTGCTTGTTCGTCTTCGCTTCGCGTCGTGAACGGACCTGCGATCCATGTTTGAGCTTCGAGGAATCGACGGTCAAGCTTTGGCGGCCAAGTGATCGAACTCTTCGATTTCTACGAGGCTAAAGACCCTGAGCATCTGTTTGGTGAAGGCAAGTGTCCTCTGACCCATTATGTCCTATTCACTTATAACTTACTACCCCGCATTACTTACTTGAAACCTAAGGATTGACTAGCTTTACACTTTACTTTATCCTTGATGACCTTATGGGCTATTATGGTTAGCATTCTGCTATTGCCTTAACTTAATAAATGAACATGATGTGACTATTTATGATACTGTTATCCTGATAATATTGATGAT
Source organism: Zea luxurians (assembly GCA_029449295.1). NCBI lineage: Eukaryota > Viridiplantae > Streptophyta > Magnoliopsida > Poales > Poaceae > Zea > Zea luxurians. Next base: position 215,636,238 of record JAOPSE010000002.1, read on the forward strand.
CTTGTGATACTCTAGGGGGCTCAGGCTGTTTCCTGAGTACCTCTCCGTAAGGACCTGTTCGTTGAGAGACCACCCAGGATAACAGTGCAACCATGAGGGTGAAATGGGATGCCCTTAGCTAATTAATTAGAGGAACTAGAGGTGTAGTTGCTTCGCCGTTGTGCCGTCAATGGGGTCCAGGCACAGTGCTTGCTCTGCCGAGGCTGAGTGCCGAGGTTCTTTCGTTTTGCTTTTTGTTAGTCACTCTCCTTTGGGGAGGGGTACTGTGTTTATCAAACTGGAGAAACCTAACGGGCAGCTATGATCTCTAGGGAATCTTTGTAACAGCTACGTAGTGATACCCTGCCGGACCATCTAGGTAGTGGTCAATGGGGATTAGCTCTCCCCGGGCAGAAAGGGCATCATGACTCATGGGTAAAGTGTGCGACCTCTGCAGAGGGTAGTGAAACTGATATATCAGCCGTGCTCACGGTTAAGAGCAGCCTTGGGATCCTCTTTGATTAGAGATACAGATGGTTCGAGATACAAGGATTATGTTATGGTTTTGGTTCGAATATGATGATGTTGTTCCTCGATGAGGAAATGGTTCATGGGTTGGTTAATGCTAAAATCTGGCTTCTACTAATGATAAATACCTGTCCAACTAAAAGCAACTGCTTGAGCCTAACCCCACATAAAGCTAGTCCACTTCAGCCAAACGGGACATTTGCTGAGTACGTTGATGTGTACTCATCCTTGCTTTACCACAAAACACCAGGTTGTCCGCATTGTAACCACTGCTCCGGAGAAGGCGAAGTCGTGGAAGGAGACTTCCAGGAGTTCCAAGACTACGACGAATTCTAGGTGTGGGTTGGCGGCAACCCCCAGTCAGCTGCCTGTGAAGGCCTTATCTTTACTGCGTTTCGCTAGCACTTTGATTTAACTGTTAAGTTGATGACTATGAGGATGTCTATGACTCTGTGATGTAATAAGTTCATACCCTTTTATGTTATTATTCGAGCATTGTGCGATGATGTTCATTTATGTAATCGCTGTGTACGTGAGTTCTGATCCTGGCACGTACATAGTTCGCATTCGGTTTACCTTCCGAAACCGGGTGTGACACAATGCCTACAGGGCATGCATAAAATACACGACTCGATGATGGCGTCCGACTCAACAGGAGTGGTCCGATTAAGCGAGAGTGCGATATAGCAATCAAATGACACAACCAGGTTCGTACGTCACAAATACTGCGTTGTGTTGCTAGGACGCAGCCAATGCTCAGCCAATACCATAACTCAATCGATTAATAATGTATCCTGATCGGCGCATCTGAGTACCCACTATATAATTAAATCGCTCGTTTGAGTCCAAAAGCTGAACACATCATAAATATTTAGAGCGATTTAAGTATGCACAATATATAACCTTCGTATGCAATTTTTTTTATAAAAGCTGCTTATTATTTATGACGGGAATAAAAGCAAAAAAATAAACATCATAATCAGATGCAAAGGACATTTTCTATATTTAAGTATGTATTATGCTACTAATTATTTACGATAGGAAATAATTAGTTAATGTATAAATAAAAAGAAACGGTGAAAGATATACGAAGACTAAAAAATGGACTGCATATCAGGTTAAATGATTTGGCAAATGCTTATAGAACACAATAGGTCAGATGCCAATTGCCATCACATGCAGAGGTCCTGGGCTACATGCGTCGGGAGGGGGTGGGTGAGGGCCCGACACAACCTTAGAATTACCGAGTCTTGCATGCACACATGCAAAATTTTCTTTTCTTTTGTTTTCTTTATGGAAGAGAATAGCGCTCAACTGCCAGGCGCTTGACTTGAAGAGAATAGTGTGCGCCGTTTTGGGAGCAGGAGCGTTTCCGACGCGCTAGCCGCTTGATTGACCAGCTCACCAGGGCCACCGTCCCATGTGGATCGCTCATAATGCCATGGTACATGTGCTCCAAGGCTGGGAGGAGCACCTTTGATTGGCGAGCAGGGGAGCAGCCACACCGCCAAGAGTTCGCTCGCGCGCGTGCGCGTCGCGTGCCTGTGCACCACCAAGCTAGCGTCTACGGCCATCGGCCGCCAGGAGGCGTGAACCTCCTCTCCCCGCGCAAACCGCAACACGGGAGATGAAAACACCGCCACTCTCTGCCAGCTAGGCGGTTCGCGTGGTGCGTGGCCAACACAGCCGCCACCGATTTTTTTTTCACCGTGAACAGTGGATTTAATCTACTTATAAAGACATACCGCTCGATTTCGTAGAGGGAGAATCAAAGCCTGTCGCGTAGGATAGTTCGGCTAGGCCGGGGACCTGTCGATTTATTGAAGAGTTGATGCAAATCTGATCCCACAGCAACGTCGACATAGAGCATGCTGATAACGTGTTGAGAACTACGTCACGACGGATCAACAGATCCGCTCCCTTCCCTCCCGTCAGCAGTAGAGGCGCGAGAAGCTGTAGAGAACTTGTCTCCCTTTCCAGAAGCACAACAGAGTAACACACGAGACACATGATATAGGGTTGGGCCTCTGGCCTCTTTCTCTTCTATGTATTATGAGGAGGTGTATAAGTTCCTTATATAGAGATGTGAGACCTCTTATGAGCAAAACAGATATTTGACCACATAACCCTAACTAGGTTACTTAACACCTTCCTCCCTAGTCCGTCGCCCCTCCGTCGCAGGCCGCCACCAAGCTGCGCCTCTCGAGTAGCTTCCTCTCTCTGGTTCGCACCGCCCCTTCGCTACCCTCCACCACCCAACCCTGCGTGTGGCACTTCCTCTCCACCCACCCCACACACTTCTCCATCGAGGGCTACCTCATCACCGTCTGTGGCCTTACTCCCGCGCAAGCCCGCGTGGTGTCCAAGAAGGCGTTCCATGATTCTACCAAATATGGTAGAACACCTGATAAGCTCCCCTACTCACGCCTCAACTCTGCCTCCAACCCTGATGCCATCTCACACACTGCTCTCCATCCTGGCCTCTCCCACACCGACATTGCTGTTGTGGTCTCCATGGGCCCGCTGCTCCTCCGTGCTTCGGTGAAGAACATCGCCCCCTACCTTCTTGGTATCCATGACCTGTCGGTCTTTCTCCTCCCCAAATCATATGCTTCCTCCTGATCGACACACGTGCTCTCCGCAGATGCGACGTTGTTACTAGGCTCGAGTTCTTCATCTCTTTCTACGTCTCATTTGACAAGGCCCTACTGCTATAAAAAGGAACCAGACCCTTCTCATCGCGAACCTTGAGAGGTTAATCAAACCCAACATAACTTTGTTTCAACAATGGGGTGTTCGATAAATTGCCGAGCTATGTTTAAACTTCTCGCGACGGCTAAACTACAACCCGGAACGAGTAAAAGAGTTTCTGCCACAGGCCGAACAACTTGGGTGCCTCCCACTTATAGATGTCCAAACGGGTCGTCCGGTCTGGTCTGTTGAGGCTGTTGAGGCACGACACAATTTTAGGTAAGTCCGGCCCGACCCGGTTTGGACGATGGATTGTGTCGTGCTAGCTTTTGGGCTACAGACATGGCCAGGCATGACCCGATAGGCTGTTTAACGTGTCGGGCCGACCCATAGTCCGACGGGCCTAATGGGCCTATACCAGCCCATCACGTTTAAGTAGCCAAAAAGGCTAAAAATGTGTAAGAATGAGGGTTTAAACCATGGTTGTTGGCTTTAAAAGCTTATCTACATCTGCTTAACCAACATAGCTTTGTTTAAACTTCCTGCGGCTACTTACCTACAACCTAGAACACGTGAAAGAGTTTCTGCCGCGGGCGAAATAGTTTGGGGTGCCTCCCACTTATAGATGTCCAAATGGGCCACCCGGCCTGGCCAGGCCCGCTGAGGCACGACACGATTTTGGGTAAGCCCGACCCAACCCGGTTTGGCCAGCCCGTGGGCTACGGACCGGTAGGCTATTTATCGTGTCGGGTCGGGCCGTGGTCCGATGAGCCTATGCTAACCTGTCATGTTTAAGTAGCCAAAAAAGGCTAAAAATGTGCAAGAATGGGGGTTTGAACGATGGTTGTTGGCTTTAATAGCCTATCTACACCCACTTAACCAACAAGGCACATATATATTTTTTTTGTGTTTTATACCCTATAATCATGTGTAGTATAGATATTTTAAATTTAAAAATAGGAAAATATAAAACTAGGCCATGTCGGGCCATGTCGCGTCTTAGGCCCAGACACGGCCTGTGGTTGGGCTGGGCCGGCCCGAGCCCGATAACCACCGTGCTGGGTTATGGGCTTACTGGGCGGCCCGACCCGTTTGGACTTCGTCCCCACTTCGGGCTGTTCGGGCAAGTAGTGTCCGTTGTTGCCTGTTTGTCCCAAGAGAAGGTTGCTGCCAAGCTTGAGTTGTTTAAGAGGACTATTGGTTATTCTGGGTTTGAGGTTTTCACTGCAGTGTCCAAGGCACCAGCTATACTAAAATTTTCTGCCGAGATTCTTCTTCGCAAGATTGGGTTCCTCGTCATCGAGGCTGCACTGGAGCCACGGTACATTGTGCAAAGGCCTGTACTGCTCACATACAGCCTGGAGAAGAGGCTAGTGCCACGGCATTGTGTCATGAAGGTCCTGTGGGAAAAGGGATTGCTCAATAGCAATTCAAACTTTTTCACAGTAATTAAATTAAGTGAGGAAACTTTCAGATCGAAGTTCATCGACTGTCACAAGGACTCTGTTCCTGGCCTTGCAGATTCCTATGCTACAACTCGTGCTGGTATTGTGCCCTCTAGGGTTTATTATATTTAGCATCTCTATTTGTGTTGTAGGCACTTGGCAGACTGGTGGGACTGCAACTTATGCTTATCAGCAGCTATCCACTGTGCAGGCTTTCTCAATTATCTTTCTACATTGGAACCGCTAAGTGACTCTGACTGCCCATAGTCTAAGTTTAAGTTAAGCTTGTTATTTGTGAAGGAGCTTGATTTTATTTGCGACCTTAATGCGCTGTGTGTGTTAATTTCTTTTTCTGCCTAGCACACGGCTGGCTGAAGATTACCCTTTGTTTTTCTCCTGTGAATATGTCTTTTGTTGTGGACCTGCTGGAGGGCAGAACTTATTAAGCTAATATTGTTAAATTCCAATTACCTTTTCATTTCATCTAACCAGTTTATTTATTGGTATGTTTTATTCCAACTGATGTTTTGCCTAGCTCACACTAGCTAAAATGATTTTTTTTCTACTGATGTTTAAATGTTGTACTTCACTGAGGCTGAACTAGTAGTTTTAAGTAGTGGCTGAAAGTGCTAGAGCGAAGAAAACTCTATGAAAAAATATACTTGACCCCCCAACTATAAATGATTGTCTACTTCACCTCCTATCTATAAAACCAAATATTAGAGCATCTCCAAAAGACTAGTTAAATGATTCACCAAGCTAAATTTTGGCTATTCAACAGCAAAATAACTTTCCAACAGATTAGCTATTTGACTCGCCAAGCTATCTGACTATCTAAATTAGCTCTCCCACTAGCTAAATTTCGCTAGTCATCTGAATAACAAAACTAAATAGATAGTCTGTTGGAGTGAGATGCTACATATAGAGTGCAACCATTATGAAAAATTAAATAGAGAGTTAAATAGAGAGCTAAAAATAAAGAGTTTATTGGAGATGCTCTTATACCCTTTAAACTATTGAAAATTGTCTAAACAAATCCTTGAGGCGGTTTTGAAGGTGGTTTTACTGATTTGTCATTTTTAGAAGTCTATTTAACCTTCTAACATATCAAGGGTTGATTGCATGACCTTTTCAACTATAAAATATAATACTATAGCTCTTAAAATATCTAATTATGTCCAAATAATCTCCAGGATCATGTTAGACCGTTTGGACACTATATACCACCACACTAGTACAAGCACACATGCTTGGACACAAACCCATCGCCTACCCCCTATCCTTATTATTTGGCTTGTGTTATCCCAGCATGATCATTCAGAAGGTCATAAATAGTATTAGGGCTAGTTTGGGAGTCCAAAAACCGGAGGGGTACGGTTTGGAAAGTTAAAATCCCCTCCATATTCAAAATTGAATGAGGATGAGATTTCAGCCCCTCCAATCCCCTTCGGTTTTGTGGCTCCCAAACTAGCCCTTAGATGTTTTAATGGCTACAATATTATATTTTATATTTGAGAAGGTTATGCAGTCACCCTAGATATGTTATGGGTTATATAGACTATAAAAATAGCACATCAGCAAAACCACCTCTAAAACCGCCTTAGAAATGATTTAGACGATTTTTAATAGTTTGATGGGTAGAATATATGGTTTTACTAGGACACAATGTTGCCTCAATTTTCTCACCTTTACATTGCACATATACACCATTCCTATATGACAGGTTAAATACACAACTGACAAAGCAATATATTATTGTAGTTTTACATCTTATTATCCGTGTAGGTGTATAAGTCGTTTTCTTCATGCAGGTTGTTTGGGATAAGGATCTAGTTGAGATTCCCCCTTGCCCTGCTAGTTGCCCTTGGATCCATGCCAATTTTTAGTTCATTTTACTTATAGATAAATCATTTGTTACAAATACTGCCCGATTTGTTCTGAACAATAAAAAAACCTTTTTTAATGAATGGCCATTTGAGCACTTGGTGATATTTTTTAGGCCTAGGCATTGGAGTACATTGGTCTTGCGCCCACAATGCATTGAGAAGGTCTTGTAGAGGGTGAGAAGTAAGTCTGATCGTTAAGCTTTTTGTTTGTTCAGTTTGTTAGTTGTGCTGTTTTGGATTGACAACCAAGTCGAATTGCTTTGTTTACCCCTCTCTGTCGTGCATGTTATTCGTAGTTATTTTTTCAATGTCCAGAAAAAAACCATCTACCAAGGATAGAATGAATAATGGCATCCGGATGAACAAACAAGTTCATAAAATAAAGCATATAACATCAATCAATTCATCATATATGTTCATAACTGTCGGTTAGTACGCGTATAATAATACGTTAGGCAATCTTCTTCTAGTTTAGATCATTGAACCATCTTTGCAGCAGCAGAAAGTGGATCTTCTTCTAGTTCAGATCAGTGAACCACGGGCTTCGGAGCGCGACCGACGCCGACGGCCTCTTGTCGGCGTCGCAGGAGAGGAGCCGCTGCAGGAGGTCGAATCCATCCGCGGACAGGAGCTTCTTGGGAAAGAGCTTCCGCAGCATGCTGGGGTGGCGGACAGGCGGCAGGGGCACCATGGCGGCGAGCGGGAGGGACTTGAATGCCGGCCACGTCGTCCGCTCCGACACGCCGAGCACGCCGAATATCCAGCTGAGCACCTCCATGTCGTCCTCCCCGTCGAAGAGCGGCTTCCCGGTGAGGAGCTCCGCCATGACGCAGCCGAGGGACCACATGTCCACCATCGCGTCGTAGTCGGGCTTCCCCAGGAGCATCTCCGGCGCCATGTACCGGCGCGTGCCAGCCTGCCCGTACGCCGGTTTGGTGATCGAGGCGGCGAGCCCGAGGTCGCATATCTTGACGGAGACGGGCTCGCGGTCATCGGCGCCGGCGCCGGCGCCGACAAGGATGTTCCCGGGCTTTATGTCCCGGTGCATGATCTGGCGCGCGTGCATGTGCTTGGCCCCGGCCAGGAGCTGCCGCATGATGAGCCGCACTTGCGGCTCCGTGAACGGGCGGCCGGCGCGGTAGCGGCTTCCGTTGAGTACGTCGTGGAGGTTGGGCCCGACGCACTCCATCACGAGCGCGATCTCGGCCTTGGCGGGGTTGACGGCGATCGCGTGCAGGCCGACCAGCGACGAGTGGCCGCGGCAGGCCGCGAGGAACTCGGCCTCCCGCAGCGTCTTGTTGGCCACAGCCACCACCTCTGCCCCAGCACCAGCTGGCGCGCGGAGTGTCTTCACGGCGACGGCCTGGCCCGTGGCGCGGTGCCGCGCCTCGACGACGGCGCCGAAGCTGCCCTCCCCGAGCACCCGGGTCGTCTCGTAGTCCGCTGTCGTCCAGAGACGGCGCCGCTTGCACCACCCTGCCCCCGCGCCGGAGGAGTCGTCGTCGTCGCGGTCGAGCAAGAAGCTGATGGCAGCGAGGCGCTTGGCGAGCATCGCAAACCGGTGGCGAGGATCGCAGCAGAACGACGGGCGGGCGGGTGGTGATGGATCGGAGGCGAGCATGGCGGCGTAGGGGACGAGAAGTCAGATAGCTAGCGGTGCTGGAGGCGAAATGAATGAGGTTTGGATCCAGGACAGGACGAATATATAGAGCAACAAGCGTGGGCGTGGCTGTGTTTGGAGACGCGGAAAGCGGAATGCGGCCGGAGCGGATTGCATGCATAACAACTTCTACAGACATGTACAACGCTCTCTCTCTTTCACGCGTGGGGAGGGAGAGGGAGGGTAGTATTTTGAACATTCTCCTTCAAAAAATCAATATGTTTCTTCCGTATAAATCCTTCACGATCGGACTAAGATATTTAATAATAGACTAGGTGAGTGTCCATACGTTACAACGGAAACATATAATACCATAGTTAAGTGTACGTGCATTGTGATCAGACCTGAAACTTGGGCCGGGTCGGGCCGGCACGACACGAGCCCATCGTGCCTTGGGCCTTAAATCTTCGGGCCGACACGACCCTTAATATTTTTGGGCCGGGCCGTGCTGGGCCAAACACTTAAAATCTAAGCCCGGCACGGCACTAAAGCACGTCGTGCTTGTCTTGGGCCGGGCCGGCCTAGGCACGACCCACAACCAAGCAAGCCATTTTGAAGATATCTCTACTACTTATTAAGTTAGCAATAGTAGCCTGCCTTTTTGTGTTCTGCCATTCTGCGATCTCAACCGTCCATTCTACTGTTCTACAATCTCAGCCGTCCAATCCCGCACACCAGTTTTCCGCGCGCAGAAAAAAAATCAAACCATGGCTACCCAGGGATCGAACCTTGGATCTATTGAGCAGAATGCCTAGCCTTCCACCCTCTAGCCAACATGACTCATATTGAATTGTGTACAACTTTAACTAAAATGTCTTTTGTGTTTAACCAACCGTCCACTCTGTATGCTCACTGAGTCTAGAAAAACATTTATAGCTTGGCCCCTGATCTTTCTGGAATTTGGGACGCAGTCTAGGAAATAAAGAAAATAGGGAAAAAGAGTTTAGAAATCGATTTTTAGTTTAAAAATAATTGCAGAAACTCATTTAATTCATGGAAATTTCATATTAAATCCAAATGAGTTCATTCCAATTTCTATAATTCTATAATATTATTTTTATCTCTACTACTTATTAAGTTAGCAATAGTAGCCTGCCTTTTTGTGTTCTGCCATTCTGCGATCTCAACCGTCCATTCTACTGTTCTACAATCTCAGTCGTCCAATCCCGCACACCAGTTTTCCGCGCGCAGAAAAAAAGAATCAAACCGTAGCTACCCAGGGATCGAACCTTGGATCTATTGAGCAGAATGCCTAGCCTTCCACCCTCTAGCCAACATGACTCATGTTGAATTGTGTACAACTTTAACTAAAATGTCTTTTGTGTTTAACCAACCATCCACTCTGTATGCTCACTGAGTCTAGAAAAACATTTATAGCTTGGCCCCTGATCTTTCTGGAATTTGGGACGCAGTCTAGGAAATAAAGAAAATAGGGAAAAAGAGTTTAGAAATCGATTTTTAGTTTAAAAATAATTGCAGAAACCCATTTAATTCATGGAAATTTCATATTAAATCCAAATGAGTTCATTCCAATTTCTATAATTCTATAATATTATTTTTATCACATAATACCTCTGTTTTGTCATGAAAACAACAATAAAATTGATTTCCTAATTAATCCTATATCAAATACATAGAAACTTTGGAAATTCGTAACTTCCCCATTTTAATTCCAAATTGAATCGTTCCAGTTGTGTTAGTCTCGTATGAATATTTACTACGCAGTAACAACATTGATTATACCATGTTTCATACTTTTATAATTAGATATTTATTTATCCTATGTTAATTGGGTTAATCTATGTCTATTGGATTAATTTATTTAATATATTAATATAGTATTCTAACTTTGTGGTTATACGATGTTTGGCCATTAGTCTTGCAAACACACACTTACCTTTTTGTTTAAGCAAACGCGTATGGTGGTACGTGTCCAATGACTAACGATGTACGAGAGAATTTCTTCCGGTATGTGTGAAACGTGCTCTCCAATAATGAGACCATACAAATCGTGATATATATCTCTACTACTTATTAAGTTAGCAATAGTAGCCTGCCTTTTTGTGTTCTGCCATTCTGCGATCTCAATCGTCCATTCTACTGTTCTATAATCTCAGCCGTCCAATCCCGCACACCAGTTTTCCGCGCGCAGAAAAAAAAAATCAAACCATGGCTACCCAGGGATCGAACCTTGGATCTATTGAGCAGAATGCCTAGCCTTCCACCCTCTAGCCAACATGACTCATATTGAATTGTGTACAACTTTAACTAAAATGTCTTTTGTGTTTAACCAACCGTCCACTCTGTATGCTCACTGAGTCTAGAAAAACATTTATAGCTTGGCCCCTGATCTTTCTGGAATTTGGGACGCAGTCTAGGAAATAAAGAAAATAGGGAAAAAGAGTTTAGAAATCGATTTTTAGTTTAAAAATAATTGCAGAAACTCATTTAATTCATGGAAATTTCATATTAAATCCAAATGAGTTCATTCCAATTTCTATAATTCTATAATATTATTTTTATCTCTACTACTTATTAAGTTAGCAATAGTAGCCTGCCTTTTTGTGTTCTGCCATTCTGCGATCTCAACCGTCCATTCTACTGTTCTACAATCTCAGTCGTCCAATCCCGCACACCAGTTTTCCGCGCGCAGAAAAAAAGAATCAAACCGTAGCTACCCAGGGATCGAACCTTGGATCTATTGAGCAGAATGCCTAGCCTTCCACCCTCTAGCCAACATGACTCATGTTGAATTGTGTACAACTTTAACTAAAATGTCTTTTGTGTTTAACCAACCATCCACTCTGTATGCTCACTGAGTCTAGAAAAACATTTATAGCTTGGCCCCTGATCTTTCTGGAATTTGGGACGCAGTCTAGGAAATAAAGAAAATAGGGAAAAAGAGTTTAGAAATCGATTTTTAGTTTAAAAATAATTGCAGAAACCCATTTAATTCATGGAAATTTCATATTAAATCCAAATGAGTTCATTCCAATTTCTATAATTCTATAATATTATTTTTATCACATAATACCTCTGTTTTGTCATGAAAACAACAATAAAATTGATTTCCTAATTAATCCTATATCAAATACATAGAAACTTTGGAAATTCGTAACTTCCCCATTTTAATTCCAAATTGAATCGTTCCAGTTGTGTTAGTCTCGTATGAATATTTACTACGCAGTAACAACATTGATTATACCATGTTTCATACTTTTATAATTAGATATTTATTTATCCTATGTTAATTGGGTTAATCTATGTCTATTGGATTAATTTATTTAATATATTAATATAGTATTCTAACTTTGTGGTTATACGATGTTTGGCCATTAGTCTTGCAAACACACACTTACCTTTTTGTTTAAGCAAAAGCGTATGGTGGTACGTGTCCAATGACTAACGATGTACGAGAGAATTTCTTCCGGTATGTGTGAAACGTGCTCTCCAATAATGAGACCATACAAATCGTGATATATATCAAAGTCTGCATGATACCGATGGTTGCAATGTAGTGGTGAAACAGATAGATTATACATAACAAAATTTATGTATGGCCAGAATCACATCTCTACTACTTATTAAGTTATCAATAGTAGCCTGCCTTTTTGTGTTCTGCCATTCTGCGATCTCAGCCGTCCATTCTACTGTTCTACAATCTCAGCCGTCCAATCCCGCACACCAGTTTTCCGCGCGCAGAAAAAAAATCAAACCGTGGCTGCCTAGGGATCGAACCTTGAATGAATCTATTGAGTAGAATGCATAGCCTTCCACCCTCTAGCCAACATGACTCATGTTGAATTGTTTACAACTTCAACTAAAATGTCTTTTGTGTTTAACCAACCGTCCACTCTGTATGCTCACTGAGTCTAAAAAAACATTTATAGCTTGGCCCCTGATCTTTCTGGAATTTGGGACGCAGTCCAGGAAATAAAGAAAATAGGGAAAAAGAGTTTAGAAATCGATTTTTAGTTTAAAAATAATTGCAGAAACCCATTTAATTCATGGAAATTTCATATTAAATCCAAATGAGTTCATTCCAATTTCTATAATTCTATAATATTATTTTTATCACATAATACCTCTGTTTTGTCATGAAAACAACAATAAAATTGATTTCCTAATTAATCCTATATCAAATACATAGAAACTTTGGAAATTCGTAACTTCCCCATTTTAATTCCAAATTGAATCGTTCCAGTTGTGTTAGTCTCGTATGAATATTTACTACGCAGTAACAACATTGATTATACCATGTTTCATACTTTTATAATTAGATATTTATTTATCCTATGTTAATTGGGTTAATCTATGTCTATTGGATTAATTTATTTAATATATTAATATAGTATTCTAACTTTGTGGTTATACGATGTTTGGCCATTAGTCTTGCAAACACACACTTACCTTTTTGTTTAAGCAAAAGCGTATGGTGGTACGTGTCCAATGACTAACGATGTACGAGAGAATTTCTTCCGGTATGTGTGAAACGTGCTCTCCAATAATGAGACCATACAAATCGTGATATATATCAAAGTCTGCATGATACCGATGGTTGCAATGTAGTGGTGAAACAGATAAATTATAAATAACCAAATTTATGTATGGCCAGAATCACAAATTGATTATGAAACATTTTCTCATAACGGTATAACACATATTTGGTACATAAGTTATCGTAGTATACTGGTATTATATATTCCCGTTGCAACGCACGGGCATTCAGCTATCATGTATAGAAGTCTGCACGGTACTGTTGGTTGCAATGTAGTGATGAAATAGTTAGATTGAAATAACAAAATTTATGTATGGCTAGGATCACAAATTAATTACGAAACATTTTCACATAACAGTATAACACACATTTGTTCATAATTTATCATGATATTAAATGTTTCCGTTGCAACGCACGGGCACCCACCTATATGTGTTTATGTCTACATCTATGACAAGAAACACATCTACTACATCTCTCTCCAAGCTCACTTGCTACCATTGCACAATGCGTAGTAGTAGATAAGTATCACCGATATTCTTGAATTATATTTTTGGATGGAGGTAATATTATTTAAAGAAGAGCTTTGCATGCTATTTCTTTTGTTTGAATAATGCATTATACTTAAATTCCCTTTTTTGCATGTGTGAAATTTTTTCTTCGTAATATTTTTTCCATGGATCAGACTTGTAAGTCATTTTCATAAACCAACGCCAAGCATGAATCCATGTTTCCTACTTCAACCCCCGAACAAACTCCATGAGCAGGAGGCATTCGCGTTGTCGTCGCTCATCGATGACGAGAAGAAGCTTGGCGAATGTCAGTTCGACCTCTAAAAGCAGTCTTACGTGGTTGCATGCGCCGCTGTATACGACAAGCTCCCGCGAAGCCGCCGCTTGGACGCGGTCCAGAGCAACTGCACCGCGCTGTCCATCGTTAAGCAGGGGGGCCTCATGGTTGTCGCCAACGTCGACGACTCTCGGGTTGTTCTGGACACCGCATCCGACGACGATGCCATCACGCCGTCCAGCTCATCGTCTACCTGAAGCCCAACCTGCCACGTAAGTCGCTACTGACCGGACATGAATTCTTGTGCGCTGGGACGATGGACGTTGCTGACGTTGTGTGAGTGTCCTCGAACATGATGTATATAGTGGAATAGCGCATTCGGTGGTGCAACGTCCAGGGGTACTACCTCGCTGATGAGCCCGGGGTGCACTTCGTTTGGCAGCCCAACCAAGAGTCATTGGTACTCGTCATGTTGTGTGCGTTCGACGACTACTATATCGAGGATTGTGGCGTCATCTTGGCGCCGGAGGTGACACAGAGGAGGATCGACAACAGTGACCAGTTCGTCACCCTCGCCACCGTCAGGGTAGCTTTTGTGCCGGCCTGCCTTTAATTCTCTTCGCAAACACATACACACTTACCTTTTTGTTTAAGCAAGAGCATATGGTAGTGCGTGTCTAATGACTAACGATGTACGAGGGAATTTTTCCGACATGTGTGGAACGTGCTCGTGCTCTCCAATGATGAGACCATACAAATCGTGGCATATATCGAAGTCTGCATGATACTGATGGTTGCAATGTAGTGGTGAAATAACTAGATTAAAATAACAAAATTTATGTATGACTAGGATCACAAATTGATTATGAAATATTTTCTCATAACAATATAACACAGATTTTGTATATAAGTTATCGTAGTATACTGGTATTATATATTCCCGTTGCAACGCACGGGCATCCAGCTAGTATATAATGAAGTCTAATATAATTTTGATGTCATATTTTTACCGGCCTTTTCGTCGTCGGGCCGGCCCAAGCACGACCCAGTCACTCGTGTCGGGCCGGGCGGCACGATGGGCTGAAAATCAAAGCCCGACCCAACCTTTTATTCGTGCCGTGCTGGCACGACCCAATATATTTCGTGCTGGTCCGTGCTTTGAGCCCGTTTTCTTGGGCCGTGGCTGGGCGGCCCAAAACAGCACGGCCCAAACTTTCAGGTCTAGTTGTGATTGCACATAATTGCAAACCAGAGCTTTTCAAACGTAAATGCTCCTTCTTTCTTCATTGTTTGACATCAACCATTTTCGTTTTTGGGTCGCACAACCATAACAAACAGTATTTTGTCACCGTAAAATCTGTGTGGCAAATTATCGTCGTAACACTAATATTATATTGACCACAAATTTCTTTGGAGAAGGCGTCACAATGTAGAGGTATTGGACAACCAATAAGGTAATTTACTACAGTATAAAGTACAATTCTTTAAGCCATACCATCTGCGGATGAGTCAATTAGGTTGTAGAATACATAAATATAAGCTTTCAGATCTGCAAGGGTAGGAGCATTGTGTTAACTTGGTTCTAGCAAGATTTCATGATAAAGTAATAATTAATTGATGATAAAACAGAAGAATGGTCCTTTGGTTGTGTTTTCTCCTATAAAAAAGATCTACCTATTTTATAGTAACTAAATGACAAGGTACCACTAAAGGTTTTCATACAGGCAGAGCCAGGTGAAGAAAAATAACATATAGTATTTTGCAATCATAATGAAATCACAAATGAGAAAAGGCACATTGTTGTACTTTTTTGGTGTTTCTTTCAAACAAACACAGCTGGACATGATGTGAACTGAAAACACACACAGCACAAAAAGGATCCAAAGCCACCTAACCCCAAACCAAACAAATCGAATCCATGGATGCTCACCTAGGCGAGCAAAGGAGATCTGAAGGAGACAAGCTGTATTCCAGCTTCTGTGCCTGGCGCTCTCCTCTATATTCTGAGGTCATTAACCGGTTTCGCAAAGCTCAAGATTTTGTGGTTGCATATCGAAGCGGGTGGGCAGAAGACGCGAACGATGGCGGTTTCCATGGAGCGGGTGGACTGCGGGTTAGTTTGTAGAAAATGGAAGGGGGTTTTGGACTCGTTCTATCACTCGGTGCCTGCTACAAGTTTTTGGATTTAGAATTCAGTTTTTTTATTTTCAGTGAAGTTCAACATATGATGATATTCAGATTTTAGATTTTTTTGATGCAGCTGAACATCTAATGATAGGAAAGGTGATGGAAACATTGGATTACTGAGCAAAATGGGAAATTGATCAAGATGGTAAGCTCAAGTGTTTGGCTTCAATGCTAGGAATTCCCAGTTGTGATCGGTGTTGTGGCTCCTAACCTTGGTGAGGTCAGCCTGTCCAACAACCAGCTTATTTTACGCAAGCATGGAGATGAGCATGCTTAAACAACTACATGGAGATGAGCATGCTTAAACAACTACAGTAGATGGTCTCTGCCTAGTGCCTAGCACTCATTTGGGAAAGCAAAGGACACGGTAACATACTCCCTCCATAAGGAAACAAGTAATCCGTTGCAAAAACTACCCAATGGGAGGCCTAAGCAACATAGAGTTTTTCCTACGTCAATGATAAAACAGAGTACACCACTGCTGTAACTTCGCTCGATGTGTACCTATGCAAGCTATGTGAACTTCACTGTAGAAACATGAACAATCTTGGGCAGAAACTCTGGCTAAAAACCCGAATTAGTCTTTTACATCCATGATTCCACCTGACGTAACCTGGAAAACGTGATATTGGTCAAGGGAAACAAGTTATGTGTATCACACATTGATAGCTTGTATCATCTAAAACATTCATTCAGTCATGGCAGTTAGCGCTTAGCAGAAAGGTTCACTATTAGTAGAGTTTGGTATGCAAGGAAATCTAGCTAGATTTTGGCAAGCTGTGAAAGTAAGGCAACCATTAGCACAGGCAATAAACATGGACAAACAAAGCAAAAAAGATATAGATTCTCCTTCGGGAAGGTTAGGTGCATCGAAGATCTTGCAGACACACTGCTCGCCTTTTCCTTTCCTCAGCATCAATCTGATGGTGGCAGCATGCGCCAACACGTGGCCGCCTGCTGGTTTCTTTGGATTGGTTATGAACATGCCGCCACCTGGATCAGCAATCACTACAACACAAAAGGGAGACAACTAAGAATTTGGAACTCATTGACCTATAAACTCTTGGAACTGATACAGTGCTAAATAACAACAAAGCCCACCTTGGTTGGTGATGTACACTGCAACATTGAATTCCTCGGCAATCTTGGTAAGTGTGGGGGACAGATATCCCCCGGGTCCACTAGAAGGATAAAAGATCTCACGAAAGGCCTAAAGGCCTCATAATTCGTAAGGTCATCCCCCTCGTGGGCCTAGGAGGAACGGATGGTGAGACAGATCAGCACAAGGCTGGGTCGGTGCAAGTCTAGACGGCCCAACAACGTCTGAGCAATAATTGCAAGCAGTGACCCGACCTTCCCGCACAGGAGCCCCGTACGTCGGAATTGGGCAAGGATGAGTCGGCTAAACTATAGGAAGATAGACTCAGTTAGTTCACTACAATTCCGGCTCACGTTATTATCATATCCACATGTAATGCCCCACAGTCGAGTATATAAGGCCTAGGGGGCACCCCTCCAAGACGATCGATCGAGAGAAACATCACTCGTCGCTTAGCCATCCACCCCGCTTTCTACGTTTTCCGACACTAGAGAGCTCCTTTGTAACCCGCCGCATAAAGCATCCTAGCCAGGACGTAGGGTGTTACGCATCTCAAAGCGGCCCGAACCTGTACACAATTGTCCACTGTCTCTCGTGCATTTAGCACGAACCGTCGAGCTACAGTCGATAACACCGTCCTACTCCAAAAAACACCTTGAGGAGCAATCCCGGGTGCGCGGTCGGACTCGAAACACCGACAGCTGGCGCGCCAGGTAGGGGGTGTGTCATCGATCCAAGCTAGCTCAATGGCCGTCACCTTCCACCACAAGATCATCCTCCGCCCCGGATCCATATTCTGCTTCGGTACTATCTCATCTATAGCGGATGAGAAGGGAACTCTGCATCGCCTCGCGGATCCTCCGAAAAGAGAGCCTTCCTCAGAAGTCTCCAGGAAAATCGGGGCAAAGCAGGAAGAAGTGCAACCTCCGGCGCTCCTAAAAAAGATCACCTCCGGCAAGATAGGGGCTGAGGGTCCCTCGGTCCGGAGAACTCCGCTGTCCACCTCTCCGACGAAAAAATGGACACGAATCACAAGGAAAAAGAAAGCAGAGGACCATCAAGCTAATCTTTCTGCACCTCCGCCCTCAAAGGAGAACAGAAAGAAGATCACCGTGACAGCTACTCCATTCTACCCCGACGTCCTCTTCATCGGGAGAGCGGAGTCGCCCCCCGTCTCCGACGACGAGCCGACCGCACCCGGAGAGGAACCTCCTCAGCGGGAATCCCGCCGACGAAGGAACCGACCCCGAAATATCCGGCGACATCACGAGGCCGGAGAGCGGGACCCGGTGCAGCATGTATCACGAGACGAGGTCTCAGAGGTAGGAGAAACTCTGGAGGAACGTGTCTTCAGGGAACGAAGGAATTCCCGATGGCGTGATCATCGACGGGCTCAAGAACAAGCCGAGCAGGAGGCAAGGCAACGTCGGGGAAATCCACTCTTCGGGCGCAACCTGAACCCCGACTTCGCCCGAGCCATGAATACACCGAGTGAAGTCGGAGGGGTGCTGGCTCGGATAGCTGATGGCCTCCCTCGGACTCCCGACGCCGAGGGCTATCGGCGGCTGTTCACTCAGGCAGCCAATCACCTTCTACCTCTCGCTCACCCGCCGAACGATCTACGACACTCCATCAACAGTCGCCGGGACACGCGAAGCTCCATCAATGCATCGCGTGAACGACGACATGAGAACGAAATCCGTCGACGGGAAGAGTACGACCGGGACCATGGCGTCCCAGCACGGAGTCAGGCTACCAGGACCGAGTCGGCCACGGCTTCAATTGGAGGCACCACTCGGGGACGGTCGAGGCATCACGGCGATCACTCCCCTCCCCGGGACAGGCAACATCATCGACGCCAGGAGGACACGTGTGGAGTATTGGCGCTTACTCCACGCCTCAGGGCCATTCAATGGTCCCCTAACTTCAAGGTATCCAACGTCGACAAATATGAACCTAAGCAGGATCCAGGAGGCTGGTTGGCTGTCTACACCACCGCTGCTCGAGCTGCTGGGGCGACCGAGGACGTAATGACCGCATACTTACCTATTGTCCTCGGGCAAGACGCGCTGCAATGGCTGCGACACCTACCCTGACATTGCATCGATGACTGGAGCGACTTCAGTCGGCGCTTCACCGCCAACTTTAAATTCCTCTCCGACAAACTGGCTCAACCATGGGACCTCAAATCCATCAAGCGTCGGGGGGACGAAACTCTCCGGTCGTACCTCAAAAGATTCCAGACCATGAGAAATCGAATCCCTGAGGTCGCGGAGGCGGCAGTGATCGAGGACTTCTACAGAGGATCCAATGACTCAGCCTTCGTCCGAACCATATTACAGAAGGCGTCGACTACCTCCGAGCAACTGTTCTGAGAAGCCGACCTCTACATCACCGCCGACGAGCGAGCTCAGGACCTCATCGGAGGAGTAAAACCAGCACCAGTGGCACCGCGACGCGACACAAATCAGCAGCCCGACAAGCGTTGGGAGAAGAGACCTCGCGAAGAAGTCCACGCTGCCGGACCACCTGCTTCTCGCGCCCGGGGAGGACCTCGTGGAGGCGAACGCACGCTGGACAACATCCTCGACGCCCAGTGCCCGTACCACAAGGACATGCGCCACACCCTTCGGAACTGTAGAGACTTCAAGCATTCCATCG
Source organism: Zea luxurians (assembly GCA_029449295.1). Lineage (NCBI taxonomy): Eukaryota > Viridiplantae > Streptophyta > Magnoliopsida > Poales > Poaceae > Zea > Zea luxurians. Next base: position 215,655,661 of record JAOPSE010000002.1, read on the forward strand.
GGAACGGCCGACCTTTCCAACCTCTACCTCCTCCTCCGCCGCGAGGAGGACCAGGAGAACCGCAACAACCCCAACAACAGGAGGAGGGAGGAGGCGGAGCCTTTCCGCGTGTCGATAGAGAGGCCAACGTCATCTTCGGCGGACATGGATCGCAGGAGAACAAGAGACAACAAAAGCTCAACGATCGCCAAATACTGGTGGCGACCACCGGTCCTCCCGCCCCATACCGATGGTCGGAGCACCCGATCACCTTCACTCGGGCAGATCAGTGGCTCAACTTCGACCACCCAGGCAAATACTCGCTCCTCGTCGATCCGGTGATCCGAGAGAGCAGGGTGAAGAAGGTATTAGTGGACGGAGGGAGCAGCATCAACGTCACCTTCCCCCGAACGCTACAGGCTTGTGAGTTCACCTCAAGGAGCTCCACGAGTCAGATACTCCTTTCTTCGGCATCGTGCCGACTGAAGGAGAATACCCGCTAGGCCACATCTACATGTCGGTCACCTTCGGAACTCCGGAGAACTACAGAACCGAGTTCCTAAGGTTCGAAGTGGCGAACTTCGACTGCGGGTACAACACTATCATCGGGAGGCCTGGATTGGCGAAATTTATGGCCATTCCGCATTACACATACATGATATTGAAGATGCCAGGGCCGCAAGGGATCATAACTGTGCGCGCTGACTTCCAAGGCGCCGCAGAATGTTTCTGAGTGGCCATCCAGGCGGCCCTCACCACCAAACCGTCGGCGACTTCTTCCGCGCAGGCAAACTCTAAGCCTGAGGAAGACCTCACGGTACCCACGAACGAGGCTCAAGCTGCGACCTCTATGCAGCCGACTGAAGAAACCAAAAGAGTCAACCTTGGGTTCACCGATGAACGCAAAACCGCCATCATCAGCTCCAGCCTGGATGACAAATAGGAAGGCACGCTCGTCCAGTTCCTGCAGGATAACTGAGACGTGTTCGCATGGCAACCTGCGGATATGCCAGGAGTCCCAAGAGAACTGGCCGAGCACAAATTAAAAGTCTACCCCCAGGCGAGGCCGATCCGGCAAAAGTTGCGTCGTTTCACGCCCGACAAGAGAGAGGCCATTCGTGCTGAGCTGGCTCGCTTGGTCGCGGCTGGATTTATTAGAGAGGTGTTACATCCCGAGTGGTTAGCCAACCCTGTTCTTGTACTCAAAAAGAATAAGGTGGATTGGCGCATGTGCGTCGACTATACGGATCTCAACAAACACTGTCCAAAGGATCCCTTCTGGCTCCCTAGGATAGATCAGGTGGTAGATTCCACCGCTGGATGTTCTATGCTGTCCTTCTTGGATTGCTACTCTGGGTATCATCAGATTAGCTTGGCGAAAGAAGACGAGGAAAAAACAACGTTCATCACTCCATTCGGTGCTTTCTGCTATACCTCCATGTCGTTCGGCCTCAAAAACGTTGGAGTGACTTATTAGAGAGCTATTCAAACATGCTTAGCCGATCATTGGGGCAAGCGTGTGGAAGCTTATGTGGTCGACGTGGTAATCAAAATAGAAAATTCGGAAAATTTCATTGAAGATTTACAACTGGTTTTCAACAGTCTATGGGTAAATCGATGGAAGCTTAATCCCGAAAAATGTGTTTTCGGGGTACCAGCAGGGAAGTTACTCGGGTTTATTGTCAGCCACCGGGAAATTGAAGCTAATCCAGAAAAGATCGAAGCTATCGTGAGGATGGAGGCACCGCGATCACAGAAGAAAGTTCAAAGACTTACCGGATGTATGGCAGCCCTGAGCAGATTCATATCCAAGCTAGGAGAAAAAGGCTTACCGTTTTATAAGTTACTCAAGAAGGTGGACAAGTTTCAGTGGACTTCAGAAGCATAAGAAGCCCTAGACGCATTGAAAAAGTTCTTGACAACACCACCAGTGCTGAAACCACCGCGTCGAGCCACGCCGACTCAACCAGCTGAAGAGCTGCTGCTATATATCTCTTGCACGACTCACGTGGTGAGCACCGCATTGGTAGTCGAGCAAGCAGAAGAAGGGCATGCATACCCAGTACAGCATCCTGTTTATTTCATCAGTGAAGTTCTGGGTCCCTCAAAGAAGAAATACCCTCAAGTTCAGAAGCTATTATATGCAGTACTTCTAACTGCACGCAAGCTCCGTCACTACTTCGACGACCACAAAGTCATAGTAGTCACAGGATTTCCGATAGGAGATATTCTTCACAACAAAGAAGCCATCGGGAGAATAGCCAAGTGGGCCTGCGAGCTGGGATCTCATGACATCGAATTTCGACCTCGCACTGCCATTAAAACTCAAGCACTGGTTGACTTCGTATCAGAGTGGACCGAACAACAAGTACCAGATAACCCAGAAACTGCAGAAGTATGGCGAATGTATTTTGATGGCTCGTTAAAACTGCAGGGAGCAGGCGCAGGGATCCTCTTTACCGCACCTGGAGGCGAGCACCTCAGATATGCCCTTCAGCTGTTATTTCCAGCCTCTAACAATGCAGCAGAATATGAAGCTCTGATTCATGGACTGAACATTGCTATATCACTGGGCATCAAGAGACTGATGGTATACGGAGATTCTCTGGTAGTCATAAGTCAGATAAATAAAGAATGGGATTGTTCGAGCGATTCAATGGGAAAATACTGCACTGCCGTCCGGAAAACTAGAAGATAAATTCGAAGGTCTGGAATTTCACCATGTAGAAAGAGATCGAAACACGGCAGCTGATGTATTGTCCAAGCTAGGATCCAGTCGAACTCAGGTCCCACCTGGAGTCTTTGTTCAAGAAATACCACACCCAAGCATCTCACTGGATCAAGCAGAAGAATGTAATACCTTGAGCCAACCAGAGTCAGATTCTGATGACTGGAGGAAGCCGATCATCAAATATATAAAAAAATGAGGAGGAGCCAGATGACAAGAATACAACCGAGCGCATCGCAAGACAATCAGCTCACTATACACTCATTGGGGAAACACTATAGAGAAGGGGTGCATCAGGAGTCCTCATGAAATGCATTCTCTCAGCCACTGGAAAGCAACTTCTGGATGAAGTCCATGCTGGGCAATGTGGAGTACACGCAGCATCCAGGACCCTAGTTAGGAAGGTTTTCAGGTCAGGTTTCTATTGGCCAACAGCGAAGAGTGACACGGCCGAGTTAGTCCAGAGGTGTAGACTGTCGGGGACCATAATTAGGGGTACCCTCAAGACTCCTAAATCTCAGCTGGTAACCCCCATCAGCACAAAGCTGCAAAGGCCTGATGTGTGCGATTAAGTCAAGGATCGGTCCATCCGAGGGACGCGATCGCGCCTCACCCGAGCCCAGCCTCGGGCAAGGGCAGCCGACCCCGGAGGATTTACGTCTCGCCCGAGGACCCCCTCCAGCAACGGACACACCTTCGGCTCGCCCGAGGCCCAGTCTTCACCAAGAAGCAACCTTGGCCAAATCGCCACGCCAACCGACCAAATCGCAGGGCATTTAATGCAAAGGTGGCCTGACACCTTTATCCTGACGCATGCCCTCCAGTCGACAGAGCCGAAGTGACCGCAGTCACTTCGCCGCTCCACTGACCGGTCTGACAAGAGGACAGCGCCGCCTGCGCCGCTCCGACTGCTGAGCCACTCGACAGAGTGAGGCTGACAGCAGCCAAGTCCGGCCTCAGGCGTCATAGGAAACTCCGCTTCGCCCGACCCCAGGGCTCGGACTTGGGCTCAGCCCCGAAAGACGGCGAACTCCGCTCCGCCCGACCCCAGGGCTCGGACTCGGGCTCAGCCCCGGAAGACGGCGAACTCTGCTCCGCCCGACCCCAGGGCTCGGACTCGGGCTCAGCCCCGGAAGACGACGAACTCCGCCTCGCCCGACCCCAGGGCTCGGACTCGGGCTCTGTCGGTGTTTTGGGTCCGACCGCACACCCGGGGTTGCCCCTCGAGGTGTTTTTAGGAGTAGGATGGTGTCGCCGACTGCAGCAAAATGGTTCGTGCCAGATGCACGAGGGACAATAGACAATGTTTACAGGTTTGGGCCGCTTAGAGATACGTAACACCCTACGTCCTGGCGGAGATGCTTTGTGTTATGGGTTACAAGGTGGTTCTCTAGAGCGAGAACATGAGAAATTTAGGTAGATGGCTGGATAGTGTGTTCGATCGTTCCGAAGGGGTGCCGCCTGGGCCTTATATATTCGACCGTGGGGCAATACATATGGATATGATAACAACGTGCACCTAAAAGATAGTGAACTATTTGAGTCTAACTTCCTATAATTTAGCCGACCTATCCTCGCCTGGCTCCGCTGCATGGTGCTCCAGCGCGGGAGAGTCGGATCTTCTGTTGTGGTTTCTAGCTCAATGTTATGGGGCCATCTGGACTTGCGTCGATCCGGCTTTACATCGGTCTGTTTTGCTGATTGTCCCTTTCCAGGCCCATGAAGGAATGACCTTACGATTTATTGGGCCCTTGGGCCTTTCGCGAGGTCTTTTACCCTTCCAGTGGACCCGGGGGATATCTGTCCCCCACAAGCCCCCGATCTTTGGGTTGATTTTGTGATAATCGGCCCAAAGATCCTAGGCCCAACTTGCAGACTTTGTTTACGACAAGAAATGCTTTTCGGGCAGTCTGGTGAAAATGATTTCTTACTGTCTTCTTCTGCTTTGCTTCACTCGAAATCTGTAGTTTTGCCTCACACTTGTGCCTTAGAGGTCGGCATTTCATTTTGAAGGACCTTGAATTTCATTGGGTGCACCGGAGGTGCACCCAATGGGTGTAGCCCCCGATCTTCGAGTGGATTCTGGATAATAATCCACTCGAAGGTCTTCATCAGAGATCACTTTTATTTCCCGCTTGCACTTTGGTTGGAGGTCAGTCTTGCCTTCAATCTTGCCCTACGCTTTAGAAGTCGGCATTATCTTGGCTTGAAATGGTGATCCATGGGGTGCACCGCCCAATGGGTGTAGCCCCCGAGCTTTGAGTGGATTTTTGAAAACAATCCTCTCAAAGGTCCTTACTTCGTGTCCTTTTGCCGAGAGTCATATTTCCCCTTTTTTTTGAATGCCTTAGAAGTCGGCATTATGTCATCCATATTATGCTTTAGCGGTCAGCATTATGTCATCAATATTATGCATCCGAGGTCAGCATGTATTTTGTCTTTTGCAGCCGAGTTCGTGATCCGCCCATATCTTGCTAGGCGGTGCAATTTATTTGCTCTGCGATTGATTGGACATTTGATGGACGTTCCCTGGCTAGTCTTCACGTCGCTTCCGTCGGTCAGATTTTGTACTTCACCGGCTATATTTGGCTTTCCTTTGATCCTTACTAATATCTCATTTTTGTCTTGAGGTGTTCATTGCATGCCCTGCACGGATGTGATAGTTTTTGAAAAATATACTGATAATTCCTGGGCGTCCCCCCAATGGGTGTGGGCAAGGGACGGCTTGGTACGCTGAGTGTTTTAGCCGGCTGCTTCTGAGTAGTAATGTGATGTGACGGCGGGCGTAATCATATCCTCCGCGCTGTTGACTGGAGTCCCAATGGGTGTTGCATTGCGTGAAACGGCGTCAGCCGCGCGTCTTCAGACGGGTTGAAGTGTGTATTGAATGCTTCGCGACTGTTCAGTGACCGCGGTTGTAGGTGATCGGTTGCCTTCTCTTCCTATAAATAATGCCTTTGCCTCTCTGGTTTTTTCACATCTCTCGCTGTTCTCCACTGCCTGCTTTTTTTCCTCTCCTCGCATTTCCGCCATGGGCAAGAAACGCAAGCGCGAGCCGACTCCCCCATCTGAAGATTTTGGTGACTCGGAATACTCAAAGGAGGAGTTCTCCTCTGAGTCCGAGGGGTCTTCGGCTTCCATCCCTCTGCGTGAGTCGTCTGACGATTCAGACGACTCCCAAGGGCTCGCGGCGGAGGTCTGGACTTATATCCAGGCCGTCGAGCGCTCCGGGCTTGAGGGCTCGAATGAGTCGGAGTACTCCTCGGACGAGGAGGACTCGTCCGAGGAGGACGGCGGCGGCGGTGGCGAGGGCGACAACGACGACGACGACGACGACGACGGAGGCGGTGGCGGCGACGACGACGGTGACGGCGGCGATGGCGGCGGCAGGGGCGGCAACGGCAGCAGCAGGGGCGGCAGCAGAAGCAGGGGCGGCAACAAGGCCAGTGGCTAAATGCCACTGGTTTTTAAATATTAGTATAGATTAGAAGTAGTATAGTGAAATAATGTAGTAGTATTAGTAATGTAAAGTAGTATAGTGTTGCGTAGTTGTAGTAGTAGTAGTAGCAGTAGTAGTAGTAGGGAAGTTATCAACTCATAATGAGTTGATTTGTAAGTATGGCAACTTCCCTTTAATGAAGAGTAGTTTCATCTCCTCTGTGCAGATCATCTTGCTGTTGTGTCTGTGGCGTAACTTAGAGTTTTTGAGTCCTTCCTCCGCCTGCCTTGTTCATGAAGTTGACTCCTTTGGGATAGTGACTTAAATAACTCGGGCATGATATCGCCGCTTCAGGGGAGATGGCCGAGTTATTATTGTCGATATTTATGTATTTGACATAGAGTCCGAGTGATGACGAAATCATGTCAGCGTCGGAATAACTGTTGACCACGTCAGCGCTCTTAGATGTGACAGCCGAGTGACTTGGATATCGTTGGCGCTTTAGAGATAGCTGCCGAGCGACTGATGATAACGTCAGCGTTTTAGAAATAACAGCCGAGTTAAAACGGGCCGTGTCGGCCACTTTTGAGGATAATAGCCGAGTGATGATGTGGCACACCGGGGTTTTAGAGGTAACCGCCGAGCGACGACGTGGCACACCGGCGTTTTAGAAGTAACCGCCGGGTGCTGACTGGGCGCTTTTGGAGACGGTATCCAGCTCGGGAATATCCCGCTTATACAACGCTTTCAGCCGCCTCTGCTTTCCGTGCCCTAGTTCTTGCTTTTCTGTCTCCAAATCCTTCCTGCAATTCGGTTCTCGCTCTGTTCGCCAATAGATTTGAGATGGCGCCCAAGAGAAAAGCCTCGAGTTCATCCGCTGTGGTAATTCCCCCTATCGACCCCAACAGCCAATTGCCTTTCGCAGGTAATCACATGTCTGTTGTCTCCGAGTCTGATCTCCTCCACCTCGTGTCCATCGGGGTTCTTCCCCCGAGGGAGCTTTGTTCTTGGCGGATTTGCCATAGGGTCACTGTCCCGACAGAGGATACCCATGAGTCCGTGATTTACGTTCCTTTTCTTCTCCGCGGTCTCGCTCTCCCCATTTCACCTTTCTTCCGCGGCCTCCTTGATTTTTATCACCTTAACTTGACCCACCTGAATCCCAATTCTATTCTTCAAATTTCTATTTACGTTCATTTGTGCGAAGCTTTCCTGGGCGTGCTGCCACATTTTGGGTTGTGGAAGTACTTGTATCACTGCCGCCCTGGAATGGCCGGGGGTCAGCATCAGCTGGTCGGGGTGCTAGTTTGGAGATGCGCCATGGGAGGAAGACTGAGTATCTTGAAATTCCCCTCAAAGATAGTATCAAGGGATGGCGCTTGGAGTGGTTTATTGTCGAGAACCATGGAAATTCTCTCCCCCACGGTCGGGAAGACAGCCGGATGTTCGCACTCCGAGTTGGACCGAGTCTCCCACGGATCAGGAGGTAGCTGAGGCGAGGACTTTGCTAGCTGAAGTTGGACTGCTGAAAGAAAGGGGTCTGACTGCTGAGGCTGTGGTTGCTGATTTTGTTTTCAAGAATATTTAGCCGTTGAAGGACAGGGCATACCCGGCTTATCTATATAGAGGCCTAGCTGATCCAACTCGGGTTACCAACAGGAGAATTCCCTCTGTAGACTTGATGAACCGACTTGAGATGATCCTTAGAGGCAAGGTATCAAATATTGGCGCCCCAGTGGCATATTCAGCATGGAACCTGCCTTCTCCCAAGACTTTCACTCTTTTTGTGTCGAATCCACCTGTCACTGATGGTAGTTTGGGCCTTAGAGTGCGACCCTCTGTCGATGAGGTTAACACTTTGGTTGCTTCGCTCGGGGAAATTCCTGACGATGAACGGCAAGTTCACTTTGAGGTGCCTTTGGATCCTAGTGACGCAGAAATAAGTGCTATGCTTGATTTGCTGGCTGAGGACTCTCCTGATGCTGCTCCTGCTGGGACATTGGTATTGGTGCCTCTCCCAGAAGCTAGTATAACTTTGGATGTTCAGAAGCCTGCCAGTGCTTGCCTAAGACGCCCTTGCCGAGCCAATCAACTTGATCCTTCTGCGGATGAGCAGAAAAGGAAAAAGAGACGTCTTCGGCAAGTATCTAGTTCGAATCGGGGGGCTGATCCTTCGACTCCTGCTGCTAAGGAGGTTCCCGTGCCTGATTTCAATGGCATCAACCCCAATGGGTGTGCTTCATCTGCTGCTGATCCCAATGGGTGTGCTGCTTATGTTGTTGATGAAAACGATAGGGAGGAAGAAGATGTGGTCCCTCTGACCTAGAAGAACAGTCGGTAGTATATTGCCAGTGGGGAGAGTAGTGGAGTTCCTTCTCCTGCTTTGTCAGCCCTCGTTGGCCTTTAGGAGTTATCTCTGGCAAACTTTGATCAGACCCTGGAGGATATGGTTCCAGAGGACCTTTTGTTAGAGCCAGCGGATGATGGCGTGATGGAGGTTTGTGCTGATGTGCTTGATGCTGGGTTGAGGTCATCCCGCGCCTCATCGACCTTAGAGCGCGGTCTTGAAGGCCAGGAGACTGATTTGGATCGTCTCGGTCCCATGGAAGCAACTGAGGGGCCTTCAGCCTTAGAGGTGGCCACTGTAGAGAACTCGGCTCTCAAGGATGGTGTTGACGCTTACCCAGTCCCCAAGGGTGTTGCCGAGGGTGACTCGGCCCGGGTGGGAAGTGCAAGCCACTGTCCAGCCCCCGAGGGTACTGCCGGAGATGATCCGGCCCGCGTGGGTAGCGCAAACTATGACCCAGCCCCCGAGAGTGTTCGAGCGGAGTCCCCCTCTTGTACTTCCATGGACGCTCATGCGGGATCACCCCCGCACTCCGACTGCATGGTGGTTGCCCAAGCTTCGAACCAGGGAGTCGCTTTAGAGGGCAGCGTCCCCGCTGTCCAAGTTTTGAGCTCTGTTGATGACACTGAGTTGGTTTCTGCCGGTTTGTTGCAAACTGCTTCGGGTGGTGACCTTACGCCAGGCCATCAATTGATCTCTCATGATTTGGGAGTCCCTTCGTTCTTTTCCGTTCTCCAGGTACTGTAATATATCTTGTCTTGACTTTTGCGCCGTGTGAACTGCTGTCATTACACTCATTTGTTATTCTTATCAGGCTTTGGTGGACGGGATGGCTAGCCAGCTGAGGTTGCAGGGTGCTTCTGTTCCAGAAGGAGCTTTGTCTCTTGCACATTGGAATCCGGTGTTACTTCAACAACGTGTCTCTGACTTGGAGGCGACCAATGCTGGTTAGCGCCTTTCTGCTTCTCTTTGTCTGCTTTATTGAACTGCTTTACATCCTGATCCTTTTTGTTTGATTGTCTCCTGCTAGATATGACTCGACAAATTTCCACTCTTGAAGAAAAACATTCTCGAGATCGAGCTGAACTGGTCCAGCGGTGCTCTGATTTTGAAGAGAAGTATTCTCAAAGCCAGACTGAACTAGCCCAGGTTTCTGCTGCCCTAGATGATGTCAATGCACTGAGCTCTTCTCTTCGCACTCAGCTTGATTCTGAAAAGGTGACTTGTGAAGCTGTAACTTGCATTGCTGTGTTCCTATTGCTTGTTTGATGTTTGAAAGGAGTTGATTCTTGTTTGCAGGAAGAAAAACGTGTCCTTGCTGCATCTCGCGACAATCTTGACAGACTGTATCGCGATTCTAGCAACTCGTTGACCATCCTGGAGAGGAGTCATCGCTTTTCCATGGAGGAGTTAGATAATCTTCGCTGCAGACTGCAGGAATCCACAGATGACGTGATCCGTCTCAGACAGTTGATATCAGCTAAGGATGCTACTATCAAAGAACTCCGTGCTTCCATGAAATCCGTCACCCAGGATCTAGAAAACGCTTGATTGGCTGCCAAGGTTGCTGAAGAAACTTCCATTACTCTGAGAGCTCAGCGCGACAGAGCCATGGATAAGGCCATTCGGGCGGGACGAATCTTGATGAGGAGACCTGGTGTAGTTGTTCCTGAAGATATAAGGGCTGACGTGAATGCTGCGCCTGATTCCTCAAGTCGCCCTTCCTCGTCGGTTGCTCCTGAGAAAGACATCGCGAAATAGAGAAATGTCTTGCGTGCTCTGAGCGCGCGGTTAGCACGGTCATATATTTGTTAGAGGACACCAATTTAGCATTTGAGTGATATTGCTACTTTCCTTATTGTTTTAGAGTTCAACAGTACATAGATTTGCAGTAGTAAAAAGACTGTGTGATGGTTTTTGAAACTTGTTTATGGGATATAGAAGTCATCCCTATATGAGTAGTTGTAAGCACGTCAGATCACCTTAAATCGCTGCTGACTTAAGCCGATTGCTTCTGTTTATAGGGCATAGTGGTCACCCCGAGTTACGTAAGCATGAGCATGTTGCACCGCCTTAAGTCGTTGCCGACTTAAGCCGATTGCTCTGTTAGCAGGGCATAGTGGTCACCCCGAGTTAAGTAAGCGTGAGCATGTTGCACCGTCTTAAGTCTTTGCCGACTTAAGCCGATTGCTCCGTTAGCAGGGCATAGTGGTCACCCCGAGTTAAGTAAGCGTGAGCATGTTGCACCGTCTTAAGTCTTTGCCGACTTAAGCCGATTGCTCCGTTAGCGGGGCATAGTGGTCACCCCGAGTTAAGTAAGAGTGCTAGTCAAGCATGAGTAAATCGAGTATCTCTGAGACCTTCTTTATTGATGACATATCTCCCGTTTTACAGAGTACATTATCGTCCCGATAGCCTTTGAAATTCAGCTAGGGGTAAAACTTCCTGAGGTGTTCTATATTCCAGGAGTTCCCAATTTCTGTGCTGTCCATCTGAGTTAGACGATATGATCCTGGCCGAGTGGCTTCTGCTATTATGAATGGCCCTTCCCATAAGGGTGACAACTTGTTCCGTCCCTCCCCCGTTAGAATTCGGCGAAGGACGAGATCTCCTACTGAGAAGGATCGTTGTCGCACGGCCTTGTCGTGATAGTGTCTCAAAGTCTGCTGGTACCGTGCTGATTGAATTACTGCATTCAGCCGTTCTTCTTCGAGTACATCGATGTCCTCCAGCCTAGTAGCTTCAGCTTCTGCTATGCTTTCGAAGACCATCCTCGGTGCCCCGAACTTGAGATCGGCGGGTAATACTGCCTCTGATCCATAGACCATGAAGAAGGGAGTGTTTCCATGTAGAGCTCGGCTAGGTTGAGTTCTTAGGCTCCAGACGACATAGGGCAGTTCCCTTATCCACTTTCCTGCAAACTTTCCATTTTTTTCGAAGACCCTTTTCCTAAGTGCCTCCAGTATCATCCCGTTAGCTCGCTCAACCTGCCCGTTGGCCCTCGGGTGCGCTACCGAAGCGTACTTGATCTGAATGCCCTTTTGCTCGTAGAAATCGAAGAATTCTGAACTTGTGAAGTTGGATCCCAAGTCAGTTATGATATTGTTTGGTATTCCGAATCTGAATATTATGTCTTGTATGAATTCCACGACCTTGGCTGAGGTTAAGGAAGCAATGGGTTTGAATTCTATCCATTTGGTGAACTTGTCGATTGCTACCAGTACATGAGTGTATCCTCCTTGAGCTTTCTTAAAAGGCCCAATCATATCCAGTCCCCAGCATGCGAAGGGCCAAGTTACTGGTATGGTCTGCAATTGCTGTGCTGGTAGATGTTGTTGCTTTGACAAGTACTGGCAAGCTTCGCACCTCTGAACTAACTCGGCTGCATCGCTTTTCGCTGTTGGCCAATAGAATCCTAACCTAAAGACCTTCCCGACTAGTGTCTTGGATGCTGCGTGTATTCCACATTGCCCAGCATGGACCTCATCTAGAAGTTGCTTCCCAGTAGATGAGAGAATGCACTTCATGAGGACACCTGATGCACTGGGCGTCGAGGATGTCGTCCAGCGTGCGCTCGCCTCCGCGAGGTCCTCCCCGGGCGCGAGAGGCAGGTGGTCCGGCGGCGTGCACCTCTTCGCGCGGTCTCTTCTCCCAGCGTTTGTCAAGTTGCTGGTTAGCGTCGCGTCGTGGTGCTGCCGGTGCGGGCTTCGCTCCTCCGATGAGGTCCTGGGCTTGCTCGTCGGTAGTGATGTAGAGGTCGGCTTCCCGGAACAGCTCCTCGGAGGTAGTTGGTGCCTTCTGTAATATGGCTCGGACGAAGGCCGAGTCATTGGATCCTCTATAGAAGTCCTCGATCACGGCCGCCTCCATGACCTCAGGGATACGATTTCTCATGGTCTGGAACCTTTTGAGGTACGATCGGAGAGTTTCATCCCCCCGGCGCTTGATGGATTTGAGGTCCCATGGTTGCGCCGGTTTATCGGAGAGGGACTGAAAATTGGCAGTGAAGCGCCGACTGAAATCGCTCCAGTCGTCAATGCAGTGTCGAGGTAGGTGTCGTAGCCATTGCAGTGCGTCTTGCCCAAGGACAATGGGTAAGTACGCAGTCATCACGTCTTCAGATGCTCCGGCGGCTCGAGCGGCGGTGGTGTAGACGGCCAGCCAGCCTCCTAGATCCTGCTTAGGTTCATACTTGTCGACGTTGGATACCTTGAAGTTAGGGGGCCACTGAATAGCCCTAAGGCACGGAGTAAGGGCGGATACTCCACATGTGTCCTCCTGTCGTCGGGGATGATGTCTGTCCCGGGGATGGGAGTAGTTGTTGTGGTTTCTCGACCGTCCCCGGGCAGTTCCGCCAGTTGAGGCCGTCGTTGATTCGGCTCTGGTGGCTTGACTCCGAGTGGGGATGCCATGATCCCTGTCGTATTCCTCCCGGCGGCGGATCTCGTTCTCATGCCGTCGTTCACGCGAAGCGTTGATGGAGCTCCGCGCGTCTCGACGACTGTTGATGGCGTGTCGCAAATCGTTCGGCGGGTGAGCGAGAGGCAGAAGATGGTTGGCTGCCTGGGTGAACAGGCGTCGATAGCCCTCGGCGTCGGGAGTCCGAGGGAGTCCATCAGCTATCCGAGCTAGTACTCCTCCGACTTCACTTGGCGTGTTCATGGCTCGGGCGAAATCGGGGTTCAGGTTGCGACCGAAGAGTGGATTTTCCCGGCGCTGCCTTGCGTCTTGCTCGGCTTGTTCCTGAGCTCGTCGACGATCACGCCGTCGGGAGTTCCTTCGTTCTCTAAAGACGCGTTCTTCCGGAGTTTCTCCCATCTCCGAGACCTCGTCTCGCGAGACAGGCTGCTCCGGATCCCGTTCTCCGGCTTGGTGATGTCGCCGGATGTTTCGGCGCCGATTTCTTCGTCGACGGGACTCTCACTGAGGTGGTTCTTCCCCAGGCGCGGTCGGCTCGTCGTCGGAGACGGGAGGCGACTCCACTCTCCTGATGAAAAGAACGTCGGGGTAGAATGGTGCGGTTGTCGTGGCGATCTTCTTTCGGAGAACTGGAGGTTGCGCTTCTCTGGTACTTTCGGAGTTTGTTGGAGGAGACTTCTTTCTCGACAGATCTGCAACACGGTGTAGAGTTCCCTCTTCGTCTGTGATGGACGAGATTGTTCCAAAGCAGAACATGGATATGGGACGGAAGGGGATATCGCTGTGGATGGTGACGGCCATTGAGCTAGCTTAGATCATTGACACAGCCCCTACCTAGCGCGCCAGCTGTCGGTGTTTTGGGTCCGACCGCACACCCGGGGTTGCCCCTCGAGGTGTTTTTAGGAGTAGGATGGTGTCGCCGACTGTAGCAAAATGGTTCGTGCCAGATGCACGAGGGACAATAGACAATGTTTACAGGTTCGGGCCGCTTAGAGATGCGTAACACCCTACGTCCTGGCGGAGATGCTTTGTGTTATGGGTTACAAGGTGGTTCTCTAGAGCGAGAACATGAGAAATTTAGGTAGATGGCTGGATAGTGTGTTCGATCATTCCGAAGGGGTGCCCCCTGGGCCTTATATATTCGACCATGGGGCAATACATATGGATATGATAACAACGTGCACCTAAAAGATAGTGAACTGTTTGAGTCTATCTTCCTATAATTTAGCCGACCTATCCTCGCCTGGCTCCGCTGCATGGTGCTCCAGCGCGGGAGAGTCGGATCTTCTGTTGTGGTTTCTAGCTCAATGTTATGGGGCCATCTGGACTTGCGTCGATGCGGCTTTACGTCAGTCTGCTTTGCTGATTGTCCCTTTCCAGGCCCATGAAGGAATGACCTTACGATTTATTGGGCCCTTGGGCCTTTCGCGAGGTCTTTTACCCTTCCAGTGGACCCGAGGGATATCTGTCCCCCACAGGCTCAGCCCCGAAAGACGACAAACTCCGCCTTGCCCGAGCCCAGGGCTCGGACTCAGGCTCAGCCCCGAAGGACGACAAACTCCGCTTCGCCCGACCCCAGGGCTCGGACTCAGCCCTGACCTCAGCCGACAGTCTCCGCCTTGTCCGACCCGGGGGCTCGGACTCGACCCTGACCTTGGAAGACAGACTCGACCTCGACCTCGGAGGAGCCTCCACCTCGCCCAACCTAGGGCACGGACCGACCACGTCGACAGGAGGCGCCATCATTACCCTACCCCGAGCTGACTCAGGCTACGGGGAACAAGACCGGCGTCCCATCTGGCTCGCTCCACTATATGAGTAATGATGGCGCCCCGCATGCCCTGTGACGACGGCGGCTCTCAGCCCCCTTACGGAAGCAAGAGGACGTCAGCAAGGACTCGACAGCCCCGACAGCCGTCCTTCCACCAGGCTCCAGCGCTCCTCTGACGGCCACGACATCACACGAACTGGGTGCCAAAACCTCTCCGGCTGCCACGATGGCATGTACTTAGGGCGCTAGCTCTCCACCGCTAGACACGTTAGCACACTGCTACACCCCCATTGTACACCTGGATCCTCTCCTTACGCCTATAAAAGGGAGGTCCAGGGCCCTCTTACAGAGGGTTGGCCGCGCGGGGAAGGAAGGGACGGCGCTCGCGCAAGGCCGCTCGCTCCCTCCCACGTGGACGCTTGTAACCCCCTACTGCAAGCGCACCCGACCTGGGCGCGGGGCTAACACGAAGGCCGTGGGTTCCACCTCCCATGCCTGTCTCCCTCCGGCTGCTTCTCCCCCCTTCGCGTTTCGCCTCGCGCCGACCCATCTGGGCTGGGGCACACAGCGACAATTCACTCGTCGTTCCAGGGACCCCCCGGGTTTCAAAACACCGACAGTTGGCGCGCCAGGTAGGGGCCTACTGCGTGTTGACGAACAGCTTCCCGTCAAGCTCCAGATGGGCAGTCTCCAGCAACCTCTCCAGCCCGGGACGGTGCTCCATTTCGGGAGTCTTGAGTTCTTATCCCTCGACAGCAGCTACGACATGATACTCCTTCCCCCGCCGCGCGACAGCGACAATGGCGGTCGACAACCCGCCCGCCGGCGGGGAAATCGACGACGCCTTCCCCACGTGGTGGAAGGACGACATTCGGGCTTGTCCCGTCCCCTCCCCCGCCGATGGAGGAGGAGGCAGGGCAACCAAGGCCAAGCAGGAGGCGGCACCTCGTTGGCTGTCGAGCGAGTCAACGGCGTCGGCGCCCCAACGGAGAGCGCGTCGGGCATCGGCCTCGCGTCTGAGACGAAGACGAGCGCCGTCTCCCCGCAACACACCAACCTCAAGCAAATGGACGACGCCAGCACGCTCGCGAAGGACTTGCTGGGCGTCACCCTCGTACCTGAGACGACGGTGCAGTCAGTCCCTGACGTGACTTCGTCACCGCCCATCGACCAAAAGGTACCGACCGATTCCCATCTCGCGTCTTTTGGATTCGGCCTCGACCCGCCAAGCAACTCCGCTTCGGTGGACACTCTCATAGAGGCGAGTCCAAACCCTCTGGGGTATCGTGTGCGGTCACCCTGGGACCGGCTGACGGCCGTCTCGACCTACGGGCCCTCGGGGTCCGAGGAAGATGGCGAGCCCGACCTCTGTTGGGATTTCTCTGGACTTGGTAACCCCAGTACCGTGCGGGACTTCATGATCGCATGCGACTACTGCCTTTCCGACTGTTCCGACGGTAGCCGCAGCCTCGACGACGAGGACTGCGGCCCAAGTCGCGAATATTTCCACGTCGATCTAGGGGGTCCCGGCGAAGGCAACCATCTTGGTATACCGGAGAACGGTGATCCCCCTAGGCCCGTGCCTCGCGGTGACATCCTTCGGGAGCTAGCTGTGGTCCCCGTCCCGGTGGGGGGTCATGACCCACAGCTCGAGCAAATCCGCGAGATGCAGGCCAGGCTCGACGAGGGAGCAAGAACGCTTGAGCTGATCCGCCGGGACATCAGGAAGGAATGGGCGGGCCAACCTCCGGGCGGAGAAGCGCGTCATCTCCCCCAGGGCATCCAGCACCGCATCGCCGACGACGTCAGGGTAAGGCCGCCACCGGTTTCAAGTGGAGTCGGCCAGAATCTGGCTGCAGCGGCAATACTTCTCCGCGCAATGCTGGAGCCATCAACCACCGAGGGGCGGCGTATCTAGGGAGAGCTCAAGAATCTCCTGGAGGACGCCGCGGTCCGACGGGCCGAAAGCTCCGCCTCCCGAAGGCAGGGGTACCCCTCGGAACATCGCGCCGCGACTTCCCGATTCACGCGGGAAGCCTCGGTCCACACCGGGCGCACGCGCAACACAGCGCCTGCGGCCCCGGGTCGCCTCGGCAACGAGCACCATCACCATAGCCGTTGGGCCCACCTCGACGAGAGGGTACGCCGAGGCTACCACCCCATGCGTGGGGGACGCTACGACAACGGGGAGGATCGGAGTCCTTCGCCCGAACCACCCGGTCCGCAGGCTTTCAGCCGCGCCATACGACGGGCGCCGTTCCCGACCCGGTTCTGAACCCCAACTACTATCACAAAGTACTCAGGGGAGACGAGACCGGAACTGTGGCTCGCGGACTATCGGCTGGCCTGCCAACTGGGTGGAGCGGACGATGATAATCTCATCATCCGCAACCTCCCCCCTGTTCCTCTCCGACACCGCTCGAGCCTGGCTGGAGCACCTGCCCCCGGGGCAGATCTCCAACTGGGACGACCTGGTCCAAGCCTTCGCCGGCAATTTCCAAGGCACGTACGTGCGCCCTGGAAACTCCTAGGATCTCCGAAGCAGCCGCCAGCAGCCGGGAGAGTCTCTCCGGGACTACATCCGGCGATTCTCGAAGCAGCGCACCGAGCTGCCCAACGTCACCGATTCGGATGTCATCGGCGCGTTCCTCGCCGGCACCACCTGCCGCGACCTAGTGAGCAAGCTGGGTCGCAAGACCCCCACCAGGGCGAGCGAGCTGATGGACATCGCCACCAAGTTCGCCTCTGGCCAGGAGGCAGTTGAGGCCATCTTCCGGAAGGACAAGCAGCCACAGGGCCGCCCACCGAAGATGTTCCCGAGGCGTCAACTCAGTGTGGCACCAAGAAGAAGGGCAAGAAGAAGTCGCAAGCGAAACGCGACGCCGCCGACGTGGACCTTGTCGCCGCCGCCGAGTACAAGAACCCTCGGAAACCTCCCGGAGGTGCCAACCTCTTCGACAAGATGCTCAAGGAGCCGTGCCCCTATCATCAGGGGCCCGTCAAGCACACCCTTGAGGAGTGTGCCATGCTTCGACGACACTTTCACAAGGCCGGGCCACCCGCGGAGGGTGGCAAGGCTCTCGACGACGCTAAGAAGGAAGATCACAAGGCAGGAGAGCTCCCCGAGGTCCGTGACTGCTTCATGATCTACAGTGGGCAAGTGGCAAACGCCTCGGCTCGGCACTGCAAGCAAGAGCGTCGGGAGGTCTACTCGGTAAAGGTGGCAGCGCCAGTCTACCTAGACTGGTCCGACAAGCCCATCACCTTCGACCAGGCCGACCGTCTCGACCATGTGCCGAGCCCGGGGAAATACCCGCTCGTTGTCGACCCCATCATCGGCAACGTCAGGCTCACCAAGGTCCTCATGGACGGAGGCAGCAGCCTCAACATCATCTACGCCGAGACCCTCGGGCTCCTGCGGATCGATCTGTCCTCGGTCCGGACGGGCGCTGCGCCTTTCCACGGGATCATCCCCGGGAAGCGCGTCCAACCCCTCGGACAACTCGATCTACCCGTCTGCTTCGGGACGCCCTCCAACTTTCGAAGGGAGACCCTCACGTTCGAAGTGGTCGGGTTTCGAGGAACCTACCATGCAGTGTTGGGGAGGCCATGCTACGCCAAGTTCATGGCCGTCCCCAACTACACCTACCTCAAGCTCAAGATGTTGGGCCCCAACGGGGTCATCACCGTCGGGCCCACGTACCGACACGCGTACGAATGCGACGTGGAGTGCGTGGAGTACGCCAAGGCCGTCGCCGAGTCCGAGGCCCTCATCGCCGACCTGGAGAACCTCTCAAGGGAGTCTCCAGACGTGAAGCGCCACGCCGGCAACTTCGAGCCAGCGGAGACGGTTAAGTCTGTCCCTCTCGACCCCTGCAACGACGCCTCCAAGCAGATCCGGATCGGCTCCGAGCTCGACCCCAAATAGGAAGCAGTGCTCGTCGACTTTCTCCGCGCAAACGCCGATGTTTTCGCGTGGAGTCCCTCGGACATGCCCGACATACCGAGGGAAGTCGCCGAGCACTCGCTGGATATCCGAGCTGGAGCCCAACCCGTGAAGCAGCCTCTGCGCCGATTCGACGAAGAAAAGCGCAGAGCCATAGGCGAGGAGATCCACAAGCTAATGGCGGCAGGGTTCATCAAAGAGGTATTCCATCCCGAATGGCTTGCCAGCCCTGTGCTTGTGAGAAAGAAAGGGGGGAAATGGCGGATGTGTGTAGACTACACTGGTCTAAACGAAGCATGTCCGAAAGTTCCCTACCCTCTGCCTCGCATCGATCAAATCATGGATTCCACTGCTGGGTGTGAAACCCTGTCTTTCCTCGATGCCTACTTAGGGTATCATCAGATCAGAATGAAAGAGTCCGACCAGCTCGCGACTTCTTTCATCACACCCTTCGGCATGTACTGCTATGTTACCATGTCGTTCGGCTTGAGGAATGCGGGTGCAACGTACCAGCGATGCATGAACCATGTGTTCGGCGAACAAATCAGCCGAACGGTCGAGGCCTACGTCGATGACATCGTAGTCAAGACGAGGAAACCCTCCGACCTCCTTTCCGACCTTGAAGCGACATTCCGATGTCTCAAGGCGAAAGGCGTGAAGCTCAATCCCGAAAAGTGTGTCTTCGGGGTCCCCCGAGGCATGCTCTTGGGGTTCATCGTCTCCGAGCGGGGCATCGAGGCCAACCCGGAGAAGATTGTGGCCATCACCAGCATGGGGCCCATCAAGGACTTGAAAGGCGTACAGAGGGTCATGGGATGCCTCGCGGCTCTAAGCCGTTTCATCTCGCGCCTCGGCGAAAGAGGCCTGCCTCTGTACCGCCTCTTAAGGAAGGCTGAGTGCTTCGCTTGGACCCCTGAGGCCGAGGAAGCCCTCGGGAACCTGAAGGCGTTCCTCATGAACGCGCCCATCTTGGTGCCCCCTGCTGCCGGAGAAGCCCTCTTGATCTACGTCGCCGCGACCACTCAGGTGGTTAGCGCCGCGATTGTGGTTGAGAGACGAGAAGAGGGGCATGCATTGCTCGTCTAGAGGCCAGTCTACTTCATCAGCGAGGTACTGTCCGAGACCAAGATCCGCTACCCACAAATTCAGAAGCTGCTGTACGCGGTGATCCTGACGTGGCGGAAGTTGCGACACTACTTCGAGTCTCATCCGGTAACTGTGGTGTCATCCTTCCCCCTGGGGGAGATCATCCAGTTCCGAGAGGCCTCGGGTAGAATTGCAAAGTGGGCGGTGGGGATCATGGGCGAGACGATCTCGTTCGCCCCTCGGAAGGCCATCAAGTCCCAGGTCTTGGCGGACTTCGTGGCTGAATGGGTCGACACCCAGCTCCCAACAGCTCCGATCCAACCGGAGCTCCGGACCATGTTTTTCGATGGGTCGCTGATGAAGACGGGGGCCGGCGCGGGCCTGCTCTTCATCTCGCCCCTCGGAAAGCACCTACGCTACGTGCTACGCCTCCACTTCCCGGCGTCCAACAACGTGGCTGAGTACGAGGCTCTGGTAAACGGGTTGCGAATCGCCATCGAGCTAGGGGTCCGACGCCTCGACGCTTGCGGTGATTCGCAGCTCGTCATTGACCAAGTCATGAAGAACTCCCACCGCCGCGACCCGAAGATGGAAGCCTACTGCGATGAGGTTCGGCGCCTGGAAGACAAGTTCTACGGGCTCGAGCTCAACCACATCGCCCGATGCTACAACGAGACTGCGGATGAGCTGGCTAAAATAGCCTCGGGGCGAACAACGGTTCCCCCAGACGTATTCTCCCGAGACCTGCATCGACCCTCCGTCAAGACCGACAACTCGCCCGAGCCCGAGAAGGCCTCGGCCTAGCCCGAGGCACCCTCGGCTCAGTCCGAGGTACCCTCGGCACAGCCCGAGGCACCCTCGGCTCGGCCCGAGGTACCCTCGGCCCCCGAGGGTGAGGCACTACACGTCGAGGGGGAGCAAAGCGAGGTCACGCCTAATCAAAACTGGCAGACCCCATACCTGCAATATCTCCACCGAGGAGAGCTACCCCTCGACCAAGCCGAAGCTCGGCGGTTGGCACGGCGCGCCAAGTCTTTCGTCTTGCTGAGAGATGGGAAGGAGCTCTACCACCGCAGCCCCTCGGGCATCCTCCAGCGATGCATTTCCATCGCCGAAGGTCAGGAGCTCTTACAAGAGATACACTCGGGGGCTTGCGGCCATCACGCAGCGCCTCGAACCCTTGTTGGAAACGCCTTCCGATAAGGTTTCTACTGGCCGACGGCGGTGGCCGATGCCACTAGAATTGTCCGCACCTGTGAAGGGTGTCAATTCTACGCAAGGTAGACCCACCTGCCCGCTCAGGCTCTGCAGACCATACCCATCACCTGGCCGTTTGCTGTGTGGGGTCTGGACCTAGTCGGCCCCTTGCAGAAGGCACCTAGGGGCTACGCGCACCTGCTGGTCGCCATCGACAAATTCTCCAAGTGGATCAAGGTCCGACCCCTAAACAGCATCAAGTCCGAACAGGCGGTGGCGTTCTTCACCAACATCATCCATCGCTTTGGGGTCCCGAACTCCATCATCACCGACAACGGCACCCAGTTCACCAGCAGAAAGTTCCTGGACTTCTGCGAGGATCACCACATCCGGGTGGACTGGGCCGCCGTGGCTCACCCCATGACGAATGGGCAGGTAGAACGTGCCAACGACATGATTCTGCAAGGACTCAAGCCTCGGATCTACAACGACCTCAACAAGTTCGGCAAGCGATGGATGAAGGAGCTCCCCTCGGTGGTCTGGAGTCTGAGGACAATGCCGAGCCGAGCCACGGGCTTCACACCATTCTTTCTAGTCTATGGGGTCGAGGCCATCTTGCCCATAGACTTAGAATACGGTTCCCCGAGGACCAGCTGGAAGAGGCTCGGGACATGGCCTTACTACACTCGGCGCGGTACCAGCAGTCCCTGCGACGCTACCACGCCCGAGGGGTTCGGTCCCGAGACCTCCAGGTGGGCGACCTGGTGCTTCGGCTGTGACAAGACGCCCGAGGGCGGCACAAACTCACGCCTCCCTGGGAAGGGCCATTCGTCGTCGCCAAGGTTCTGAAGCCCGGAACATACAAGCTGGCCAACAGCCAAGGCGAGGTCTACAGCAACGCTTGGAACATCCAACAGCTATGTCGCTTCTACCCTTAAGATGCTTTCAAGTTGTTCGTATACCTCGTTCACACGCAAAGTCTAGTCGTCAAGGAAGGGTCAGCCTTGCCTCGGCAAAGCCCGACCCTCCCTCGGGGGCTAGAAGGGGGGACCCCCTTTGCGTCGAAATTTTCTTCGAAAAAAGAAAAAAATCTTTTCTGCCAGAATGCCTTTCATGCTTTTCGACTACTTCGAAAGTGGATCCTGAAAACGATGGAGTACACGTAAGCAGCCAAGGCTGACCGAGCCGAGGGACTCCTACGCCTCCGGGATACGGATACATCACTCATCACCTTCTGCGATAAGTAACTCGCGCTCGGATAAGTGATTCCGTGGACCGAACAAGTCTTCACGCTCGAAAGCTCCTCTGTCGGAACGATTTTTCGGGCCTTCTCGACTGCGTCGGTGACAGAACCATATGGACGAGTAAGAGTGCGCGTAAGCGGCAAGGCCGACCGAGCCGAGGGATTCCTACGCCTCCGGGATACAGATACCACACTCATCACCTTCCGTGAAAAGCAACTCTTGCCCGCATAAACAATTCTGTTACCGACAAATAAGTCCGGATACTCAAACGAGAGGAAAAGAAACGCAGCTTTACAACACGACGATGGTATGTTTGGGCCTCGGCGGCCGCAGAAAACATACACACGCTACAAGACAAGCCGATCCTGCAGGCTCGGACGTCGACAGTTGAAGGGGGCAGCAGCACCCTCGGCGTCAACTACACCTTCGGCGGGGTCTGACCTAGCCTCGGACGGTGACGCGGTCGGAGGATCCCCACTCTGAAGGATGACATCAGCACTACACCCGGGCCATCGCCGCCCGGGTCTTCTATAGGAATCTGGCTCGAGCAGACGGCTCGGCCGGCCACCCCGAGGCCTCAGCCAGCTATCCCCCGAAGACATCAGCCCGGCTTGTGGCCTCGGCAACTCAACTCCGGCGTCGGTTCCGCCAGTGGACGACCTGGCCAGGCTCCGGCCGACCAAGTCTTCTTTTTCGAGCCAACTCTGCCTCTGCCCGTGCTGACACCGCTACCTCCGGCTTCGGCTCATCGAAGGGCGGCCGAGGGGTTCCTTTAACTAAGCAAGAGAAGCCTCGGACAGCAAGGCCGACCGAGCCGAGGGACTCCTACGCCTCCGGGATACGGATACCTCACTCGTCACCTTCGCACGAGGCGACTCACGCTTGGTGAAGCGGTTCAGATAACCAACAGGCGAGTCTTAGTGCTCGAAATGAAGAAAAAACACGGCTCCGCGTCGGAAATACATACATGTTCAGGCCCCGACAGCCACAATGAACAAGACACCGGCACTCAAAGTGCCATTACAAACGGAACTCCGGTTCCACCTCCGCAGGTACGAACAACCCCACACGATTAGGGGGCCTGCGGAGCAACAGAAGACTGACGAACGGCTCGCCGTCGCCCGCCCCAGCAGCGGCGACGACGACGACTTCTGCTCCGGGGGGCCGAACAGCAGCAGCGATGACCTCAGGGCGGATGCTGCTGCCATGAGGCCTTCGCCCATGCCCTCACTCGAGAGGCAAGGACGGGCAGAAGCCCGTAGAGTTGGAGGTCAGTCCATGGGTGGCACCGGCTAGCTCGTCGGCGGAGAAACCTCTTCCGGCTGCCGTGGCGGAAGGCGGCGCCGGGAGTGGCTCCGAAGCCACCCGGCTCAGAGAGCCAGGCACGCGGCAGCTGCCAACGCCACGAACGGCGAACGCCCTTCCCCCCGATCACTGAGGGAAGGAGCGGGCCGCCGGCCGCGCAGGGACCGACCCCAACTCGGCACGCCCTCCGCCCCAGCAAGGATGATGAAGATCCTTGAAGCTGAGGGCGGGGCGGAGGCCGTAGCCCGGTTCGCTTCTCCCCACCATCGAGCTGGAGGTCACCGTCTTGGGTGACCACCAGTGAGGGAATGTGGCCGGGCTGCATGATGAAAATCCTTGAAGCCAAACGATGGCTGAAAGGTACCAACTTCCTCGAAGTTGCGTCCCTCCGACGACAAGACGGAAAGATTGCGGGCGTCGGGGGCTCGGAAGGTGGAAAGACACGATGCATGAGGGGAGCACGAAGACATGGTTGCCCTCCAAGGGGGTCGCCCTCCTTTTAAAGGCAACTCTCCCCACTTGCGTCCTCAGCCGTTGCGGGCTGAGTCTTCTCCAACACGCTCCAAGGTCCTCCCCCTACGGCACGGGGGCTGGGCCCCACGCGTCATGCAAGCTGGTCCAGGGCAGAAGGAGCCAAACCGCCGCGTGCAGGGCATGCAACTGCCCAGCGGTTACAAGCATTCCTCCACTTTCGCCCAGACCAGCGGGTGAAAGGGTGGACAACCATGCAGTCGGCATGCAACCGCGCCAAGTGGGCGTGCCCCTTCGACTCCAACGTGCCCAGCATGGAGGCCCAGGCCACACGTCATGCAACCGGCGCACCGGTTGCTACGTGCGAGCAACTGCACCGCCACTCGCGCCACTACCGCGCCTCCCCGACTGCGGAGCCAGTACCGCGACTCGAGGCAACCCTGCGTGTGACCAAGCAGTGCCAGCCAGGCGCGACGGTCAATGCGGCCACAAATAGGCCGGCAGTAATGGCGGTGGCAGGCGGGCAGGAGCAGCGGTCACGTCGTCAGCCAAGCTTACGTCCCATCTAGGGGCAGCGAGAGAACCCTCTCTCACGGCGTGAAGACGGCGTGCCCGTGATCCGTTCCTCGAACGGCCCACGCACGCGCAACGGTCGCCTTGCGAACCACTCGCCCCGTCGCATTAACTCCGCGGCGGGACAGGCGGCGCCTCAGGCAGGAGAAGCAAGTGACGCTTCGCCTTCGCCATAATGACCGCGTCAAAAAAGGTACGCCACGTCATTCGATTTCGTATCCTTTTCCTTTTCCTCTTTCTCTCTCTTACAACAGGGACCGGGAAAGGGGGATACCCCGAAAAGGATCCTTCTCCGTGAAGAAAACAGGCCCCGAGCCTCCCTACTGATCAGAGGTTCAAAGGCTGGCCCCTCGGAGGGGTTCAACGGCCGCCTCAGAGCGCTTGGCTTCTGCGCCCACTACTGGTCAGAGGTTCGATGGCCGGCCCCTCGGAAGGGTTCAACGGCCGCCTCAGGCCACTTGGGCTCCGCGCCCACTACTGATAAGGGGTTCATAGGCTGGCCCTCGAAGGGTTCACAGTCGCCTCAGACACAGAGCGAGGGATGACCCTGGGTACGTTCGATACATAACCAAGGATCGGGCTACGCTCCCGAGGTACCCTAGGACATTTCCGAGACCAGCGGGAGCGATCTTGTAACGGAATCCCATCAAAGGGAGGCATCGAGCCCTCGGACCCCGTCAAAAGGGGACCGGGTCCAGTAGATCACCCGCAGGTACTTTTGGAGGGCGCCTCCGGGCCTCTAGCCGACCCCTAACAAATGGGGCACGGGCGTCCACTCGGATTACCCGCCAGCAGCTCACTGGAGACACCATGTTCGGCGCCCTCTGAGGGCAACATGGCGCTTTCCCCCCTCCTCCTTGCGGAAAGGCGACGCAGGGGCGTATGTAAAAAAGACGAGTCTGTCCTTGACCGTCCTCTCGCCCTGTGCAGAGGCTTGGGGGCTGCTCTCGCAAACCCAGCTCCGGCCACACCGTTGACAGCGTCAACATACCAGCCCGAGAACTTGGGACCCGACCGTGCACCCGGGCTACGGCCAGCTCGCATGAGGGAACAACCAGACTAGCCGAAGTGTTGCGAAACACACTAAGACCTCGAAGGAGTCAAACTACTCCTCCGAGGCCTCGGGGGCTACACCCGGCGGGTGCGCTCGCGCGCACCCACCGGAACAAAATGCAACCAAAAAAGGATGGTCCCCTTGCAAAAAAGTGCGGCAAAAGCCTCCAAGCGAGTATTAACACTCCCTTCAAGGCTCGGGGGCTACTGTCGGGGACCATAATTAGGGGTACCCTCAAGACTCTTAAATCTCAGCTGGTAACCCCCATCAGCACAATGCTGCAAAGGCCTGATGGGTGCAATTAAGTCAAGGATCAGTCCATCCGAGGGACGCGATCGCGCCTCGCCTGAGCCCAGCCTCGGGCAAGGGCAGCCGACCCCGGAGGATCTACGTCTCGCCCGAGGACCCCCTCCAGCAACGAACACACCTTCGGCTCGCCCGAGGCCCAGTCTTCACCAAGAAGCAACCTTGGCCAAATCGCCACGCCAACCGACCAAATCGCAGGGGCATTTAATGCAAAGGTGGCCTGACACCTTTATCCTGACGCACGCCCTCCAGTCGACAGAGCCGAAGTGACCGCAGTCACTTCGCCGCTCCACTGACCGGTCTGAAAAGAGGACAGCGCCGCCTGCGCCGCTCCGACTGCTGAGCCACTCGACAGAGTGAGGCTGACAGCAGCCAAGTCCGGCCTCAGGCATCATAGGAAACTCCGCTTCGCCTGACCCCAGGGCTCGGACTCGGGCTCAGCCCCGGAAGACGGCGAACTCCGCTCCGCCCGACCCCAGGGCTCGGACTCGGGCTCAGCCCCGGAAGACGGTGAACTCCGCTCCGCCCGACCCCAGGGCTTGGACTTGGGCTCAGCCCCGGAAGACGGCGAACTCCGCTCCGCCTGACCCCAGGGCTCGGACTCGGGCTCAGCCCCGGAAGATGACGAACTCCGCCTCGCCCGACCCAGGGCTCGGACTCGGGCTCAGCCCCGGAAGACAACGAACTCCGCCTCGCCCGACCCTAGGGCTCGGACTCAGGCTCAGCCCCAAAGGACGACGAACTCCGCTTCGCCCGACCCTAGGGCTCGGACTCAGCCCTGGCCTCAGCCGACGGTCTCCGCCTTGTCCGACCCGGGGGCTCGGACTCGACCCCGACCTTGGAAGACAGACTTGACCTCGACCTCGGAGGAGCCTCCACCTCGCCCAACCTAGGGCACGGACCGACCACGTCGACAGGAGGCGCCATCATTACCCTACCCCGAGCTGACTCAGGCTATGGGGAACAAGACCGGCGTCCCATCTGGCTCGCTCCACTATACGAGTAATGATGGCGCCCCGCATGCCCTGTGACGACGGCGGCTCTCAGCCCCCTTACGGAAGCAAGAGGACGTCAGCAAGGACTCGATAGCCCCGACAGCTGTCCTTCCGCCAGGCTCCAGCGCTCCTCCGACGGCCATGACATCACATGAACTGGGTGCCAAAACCTCTCCAGCTGCCACGATGGCATGTACTTAGGGCGATAGCTCTCCACCGCTAGACATGTTAGCACACTGCTACACCCCCATTTTACACCTGGATCCTCTCCTTACGCCTACAAAAGGGAGGTCCAGGGCCCTCTTACAGAGGGTTGGCCGCGCGGGGAAGGACGGGACGGCGCTCGCGCAAGGCCGCTCGCTCCCTCCCGCGTGGACGCTTGTAACCCCCTACTGCAAGCGCACCCGACCTGGGCGCGGGGCTAACACGAAGGCCACGGGTTCCACCTCCCACGCCTGTCTCCCTCCGGCTGCTTCTCCCCCCTTCGCGTTCCGCCTCGCGCCGACCCATCTGGGCTGGGGCACGCAGCGACAATTCACTCGTCGGTCCAGGGACCCCCCGGGTTTCGAAACACCGACACAGACTATACCCATAACTTGGCCGTTCGCGTGCTGGGGATTGGATATGATTGGACCTTTCAAAAAAGCTCAAGGAGGATACACTCATGTGCTGGTGGCTGTCGACAAATTCACTAAATGGATAGAGTTCAAACCTATTGCTTCTCTAACTTCAGCTAAGGCAGTGGAATTCATACAAGATATAATATTTAGGTTCGGGATACCGAATAGCATCATAACCGACCTAGGATCCAACTTCACCAGTTCAAAATTCTTCAATTTCTGTGAGCAAAAGAGCATTCAGATCAAATATGCCTCGGTGGCACATCCAAAGGCCAACGGGCAAGTGGAAAGAGCTAACGGGATGATATTAGAAGCACTCAGAAAGAAAGTCTTCGACAAGAACGAGAAATTCGCAGGAAAATGGATCAGAGAACTGCCATACGTAGTCTGGAGCCTGAGAAGTCAACCCAGCCGAGCTCTGCATGGAAACACCCCCTTCTTTATGGTTTACGGTTCGGAGGCAGTGCTACCTGCCGATCTCAAGTTCGGGGCACCAAGGTTAATCTTTGATGACATAGCAGAAGCTAAAGCCACTAGGCTAGAAGACATTGACGTACTCGAAGAAGAGCGACTGAATACGGTGATTCAATCAGCGCGATACCAGCAAACTCTGAGGCGCTATCATGATAAGGCCATACGGCGTCGATCCTTCGCAGTGGGAGATCTCGTCCTTCGCCGAATTCTAACGGGGGAGGGACGACATAAATTGTCACCTCTATGGGAAGGACCATTCATAGTAGCAGAAGTCACTCGGCCGGGATCATATCGCCTTACTCAGATGGACGGAACAGAAATTGGAAACTCATGGAACATAGAGCATCTCAGGAAATTCTACCCGTAACTACATCACGGAGGCTCTTGGAACGACGATGTATTCTGTGAATTGAGAAAAATATCATCAATAAAAAGGTTTCAAAGGCGCTCAGATTGTTCACTGTCAATTGACACGCATACTTAACTCGGGGTGACCACTATGCCCTGCTAACGGAGCAATCGACTTAAGTCGGCAACGACTTAAGGCGGTGCGACATGCTCACGCATACTTAACTCAGGGTGACCACTATGCCCTGCTAACGGAGCAATCGACTTAAGTCGGCAACGACTTAAGGCGGTGCGACATGCTCACGCATACTTAACTTAGGGTGACCAGTATGCCCTACTAACGGAGCAATCGACTTAAGTTGGCAACGACTTAAGACGGTGCGACATGCTCACACATACTTAACTCAGGGTGACCACTATGCCCTGCTAACGGAGCAATCGACTTTAGTCGGCAACGACTTAAGGCGGTGCGACATGCTCACACTTACTTAACTCGGGGTGACCACTATGCCCTACTAACGGAGCAATCAACTTAAGTCGGCAACGACTTAAGGCGGTGCGACATGCTCACGCTTACTTAACTTGGGATGACCACTATGCCCTACTAACAGAGCAATCGGTTTGAGTCGGCAATGACTTAAGGCGGTGCGACATGCTTACACTTATCCAAACTCGGGGTGACCACTACGCCCCATTAGCGGAGCAGTCGGTTTAAATTGATGCTAATTTAAATCGGCGCTGCGCGCTTGGCATGTTCGCAATCACCCGACTTAAGGCAACTTCTGTGCCCCATGATGAAATTTCGAAATCACCACACTGCATTTACTTCTCCAAATGCAGATACTATTGAATTCTAAGCAATAGGAAAACAATAGTAGCATTCAGCACTAAAAGGTGTCCTCTAACAAAACATCCAAGCACGTTAACCACGCGTTCAAAACATGCAATGTTTTTTCTATTTTGCAATGTTCTTCTCAGGAGCAACCGATGAAGAGGGGCGACTTGAGGAATCAGGAGCAGCATTCACGTCAGCCCTTATGTCGTCAGGAACAACCACACCAGGCCTGTTTGGTTCAGCTTTTTTCTGACCAGCTTTTCCAAAAATCTAGCTGTGGGGAGAATCTGGCTGTGTAGAGAATCTAAGTATCATTAAAATTACGTACGGAGGAAGATAAAGTTGTCCATAAGACTCAGGATCTATAAAGTGACGGATTACTACTATTGCGACGACTCAACCGATTATGTTTTTATGTTGATTTTGGATGGCTTTTGCTCCAACAAATTTTATAGAAGCTGGCTGAAAAGCTGAGCGTTTGGCAGTCCGCAGCAGCTTTTGGTGGCCAGAAGCTGCGAAAAGCCGAAACAAACAGGGGCCAGGTCTCCTCATCAGAATCTGCCCCACGCGAATGGCTTTATCCATAGCTTTATCGCGCTGGGCCCTCAGAGTAGCTGAAGTCTCTTCAGCAACCTTGACAACCGACCGAGCGGTCTCTAGCTCCTGAGCGACGGCTTTCTTGGAAGCACGCAGATCCTTAATGACAGCATCTTTGGTCGATACCAACTGCCCGAGGCGAATCACGTCATCCAAGGATTCCTACAGCTTATAACGATGATTGTCTAACTCCTCCCTAGTGAAACGATGACTCCTCTCCAAGATGGTCAACGAGTTGCTAGAGTCACGGTATAGCCTATCAAGATTGTCACGAGAAGTAACGAGGGCACGTTTTTCTTCTTACAAACAAGAATCAGCTTCTTCAAACGTCAAGCAAGCAATAAGAACACAGCAAAACAAAGCCCAGATTCACAGGTCACCTTTTCAGAGTCAAGCTGAGCGCGGAGAGTAGAGTTCAGCGTGTTAGCATCATTTAGAGAAGCAGAAACCCGGGCCAGTTCAGTCTGACCTTGAGAATACTTTTCCTCGAGATCAGAGCATCGTCGGGCCAGTTCAGCTTCACCTCGAGAATGATTTTCTTCAAGATCAGAAAGTTGCTGAGCCATATCTGGCAAGAAACAGTCAAGCAAAGGTGTTAAAATAAGAAGCAGTTTAATCAGGTAGCCGAAAAGAAGCAAAAGAGCACTGACCAGCATTTGCCGCCTCTAAGTCAGAAACACGCCACTGGAGCAGCACCAGATTTCAACGCGCCAGAGACAAAGCTCCTTCTAGGACAGAAGCACCCTACAACTTCAGCCGACTAGACATCTCATCGACCAGCGCCTGGCATTAAAAAGCATACAAGCGTCAGAACAATCATCTGCCTAAGTAAAAGTCAGACCAGAAGAAACCAAAATACCTGGAGGTTGGAGAATAATGAGGGAACCCCCAAGTCGTGAGAGGTCAATTGATGGCTCGGCGAAGGGTCACCAACCGGAACAACTTGCAACGAATCAGCAGCAACCAATTCAGTGTTATCAGCAGAAGTCAGAACTCTAGCATTAGGTGCGCTGGCCTCTAAAGCGACTCCTCGATCCAAGGCTGGAGCTATCGCCATGCAACCAGAGTGTGGAGGAGAAGACCCTATGTGAACATCCATGGAAGTATGGGAGGGAGAACCCACTCGGACACCCTCGGGGGCTAGGTCACAGCTTGCGCTACCCATCCGAGCCGGATCATCCCCGGCAACACCCTCGAGGGCTAGGTAAGAGCCAACACCATCCTTGAGGGCCGAGTCCCCTGCAGCAGCCACCTCTAAGGCTGAAGGTCCCTCAGTCACTTCCATGGGAGCAGGGCAATCTAAACCAGCTTCCTGACCCTCAAGACCACGCTCCAAGGTCGATGAGGCGCGGGATGCTGCCCGGGATGACCCCAACCCGGCATCGAGCACACCAGCACAAACATCCATCGCGCCACCATCCGCCGGTTTTGATAACAGATCTTCCGGAACCATGTCTTCAAGAGTTTGATCAAAGTTCGCCAGAGATAATTCTTGCAGACCATTGAGGGCAGACAAGGCAGGAGAAGGAACACCACTACTTTCCCCACTAGCTACGTAACGTCGGCTGTTCTTCCGAATCATAGGGATCTCGTCCTCTTCTTCATCATCCTCATCAGCAACACGGACAGCACACCCATTGGGGTCAGCGTCAGACGGGTCACACCCATTGGGATCAGCTTCAGTAAATTCAGGCACTGGCACTTCCTCAGCAACAGGAGCAGAAGGACCGGCATCCTGATCCAAGCTAGACACCCGACAAAGACGTCTCTTCTTCTTTTTCTCCCCCTCAATAGGAAAAGAGGCTTGATCGGCTCGGCGAGAACGCTTCGGACGAACATTGATAGACTTCTGAGCGTCCAAAGCTTTGTCGGCCTCAGGGATGGGCGCCACCACCAATGTTTCAGCAGGAGCGGCATCAGAGGAATCCTCGGCCAACATATCAAGCATGGCACTTATCTCTGCATCACTTGGATTCAAAGGCACCTCAAAATGAACCTGTCTCTCGTCGTCAGGAATTTCTCCGAGTGAGGCAACCAAAGCACTAACTTCTTCAGGAGAGGTTCGCACTCTAAGACCCAAACCGCTATCACCAGCAGGAGAATTTGACACGAAACTATTAAAAGCCTGGGAAGGAGGCAGATTCTAGGCCGAGTATGCAACAGGGGCGCCGATGTTCGATACCTTGCCTCTAAGTATCATCTCAAGCCGGCTCACTAAATCCACAGCAGGAATTCTTCTATTGGTTACCTGGGTTGAGTCAGCCAAGCCTCGGTACAGATAAGCCGGATATGCTCTGTCTTTCAGTGGCTGAATGTTCTTGAAAACAAAGTCAGCGACCACAGCTTCTGCAGTTAGACCCCTTTCTTTCAGCAACCCAACTTCTGCTAACAAAACCCCTGCTTCAGCCATTTCCTGGTCCGTGGGGGACTCGGTCCAGCTCGGAGTGCGAACATCCGGCTGTCTCCCTGACCGTGGGGGGAGGGAATTCCCATGATTCTCCACGATAAACCATTCCAGGCGCCATCCCTTGATGCTGTCCTTGAGGGGGATGTCGAGGTAATCAGTTTTCCTTCCGCGCCCCCACCAGCTGGTGCTGCCCCCCGACCATCCTAGGCCGACAGTGGTATAGATACTTCCAAAGGCCAAAGTGGGGAAAAACTCCAAGAAAGGCTTCATATAAATGAACGAAAACAGAAACTTGCAGAATGGAATTTGGATTCAGATGGGTCAGATTCAGGCGATAGAAATCAAGGAGACCACGGAAGAAAGGAGAAATGGGCAGAGCAAGCCCGCGGATGAGAAAAGGAACGTAAATGACGGATTCGGGGGTGTCCTATATCGGAACAGTGACCCCACGGCAGATCCGCCACGAGCAAAGCTCCTTCGGAGGAAGAACCCCGACGGAAACGAGATGAAGAAGGTCGGATTCGGAGACAACAGACATATGGTTACCTGCGAAGGGCAACTGACTGTTGGGATCAATGGGGGGAATGATTGCGACAGATGAACTCGAAGCTTTCCGCTTAGGCGCCATTTCAACCCCGCCGGCGAACGGAGCAGAAGCGATATTGCAGAAAAGCAGAGAAAGCCTAGATGCAAAAAGCTAAGCAAAAACTAGGGCACAGAGCGTGGAGGCGCGCAACAGTACAGTACATATGGGGTTTTCCCAGGCTAGATGCCGTTTTCAAAAAGTGCCCAGTCATCACCCAGCGGTTATTTCTAAAACGCTGGCGTGCCATGTCATCACTCAACTGCTATTTCTAAAAAAGCTGGCGCGCCATGTCATCACTCGGCCATTATTTCCAAAACGGCCGACACGGCTCAAATTGACTCAACTATTGTTTCTAAAAAAGCCGACATTATCTGACTCCACTCGGCTATCACCTTCAAAGTAGCCGACGCGGTCTAATTATCACTCGACTGCTACCTCTAAAGCACCGACGTCGCCAGTAATCGTTCGGCTGTTACCTCTAAAACGCCGAAGTCGCCAGTAACTGCTCGGTCGTTATTTCTAAAACACCGACGCAGCCCCCATTACCACTCGGTTGTTACTTCTAAAAACACCGACGTCGCCAGTAATCGTTCGGTTGTTACCTCTAAAACGCCGACATCGCCAGTAACCGCTCGGTCGTTATTTCTAAAACACTGACGCGACCTGTTATCACTTGGCCATCACCTTTAAATTGCCCCGACATCGCTGATAATCACTCGGCCACCACTACTAAAGCGCTGGCATCGGGAGGAAGGCAGTCTGAGGCACGACTCAACGATTCTAAGTTGCTACTTAAGCGTTATGTTCAGAAACAACCTCTGCAGAAGGCATCAATACAAACAATGATCAACAAGAAGGCGGAATGACATGCACAAGAGGGATCGAAACCATTCTTCATTATATGGGAAGTACCACCGAACTTACAAATCAACTCATTATGAGCTGATGCTTTCCCTTCTACTACATTACATTTAACTAACTATACTACTAGCTACTACTACATTATTTCGCTAATAATATTTCTACTAGTAATCTACACTAACATCTAAAACCAGTGGCATCTAGCCACTGGCCTTGTTGCTGCCCTTGCTGCTACCCTTGCTGCTGCTGCCGCCGTCGCCGCCGCCGCCCTTGCCGCTGCCGTCACCGCCCTTGCCGCTGCCGCTGCCACCGTCACCGTCACCTCCGTTGCCATCGCCGCCACCGCCGTCGCCGCCGTTGCCCTCCTTGGACGAGTCGGAGGAGTCCTCCTCATCTGAGGAGTACTCTGACTCATCCGAGCCCTCGAGCCCGACACGCTCGACGACCCGGATGTAGGTCCATACCTCCGCGGCGATCCCCTAGGAGTCGTCTGAATCATCAGACGACGCCGGGGGAGAGGCAGGAGCCGGAGAGCCCTCAGACTCGAAGGAGAACTCCTTCTCCGAGTATTTCGAGTCGCCGAAGTCCTCCGAGGGAGGAGTCGGCTCGCGCTTGCGCTTGTCACCTGAGTGATGTGAAGAGCTGCCACCTTTCTTGCTCTTGCCCATGGTGGAAGTGGAAGGAAGGAGAGGAGAGGAAGCAGAAAGTAGTAGCAAGAAGCGTGAAAACATTGGAGAAGCAAGAGCACTATTTATAGAAGAAGAAGGCAACCGCTCACCTCCTACCATGGCCACCGAACAGTCACAAAAATTCAAAATGCAATTCAAACCGTCTGAAGACACGTCAGGCGGCTGACGCCGTTTCACGTAACACGACACCCATTAGGACTCCAGTCAACTGCGTGATTACACCCGCGGCCACATCAAGTTACTACTCAGAAGCAGTTTGCTAAACGCTCAGCGTACCAAGCCGTCCCTTGCCTACACCCATTGGGGGGGACGCCCAGAAATTATCAGTATATTTTCAAAAACTGTCACATCCGTGCAGTATACACAATGAATACTCCAAGACAGAAAAGAGATACCAGCAAGGATTAAAGGAAAGCCAAATATAGCTGATAAGGTACAAGTCTAATCAACAGAAGCATCAAAGCACGAAGTGACATGAAGACTAGTCAAGACCCATCTATCGAACGTCCAATCAGTTGCAGATCAAATAAATTGCTAGACCTAGCAAGATATGGGCAGATCGTGTACTCGGCTTCAAAAATAAAAATGTATGCTGACCTCTGAAGCATAACGTTGATGACATAATGCTGACCTCTAAGGCATTCGACAAAAGAAAAGGATGATTCCCAGAAAAAAGCAAGAAATGAAGACCTTCGAGTGGATTATTTTCAAAAATCCACTCGAAGCTCGGGGGCTACACCCATTGGGTGCACCGGTGCACCCAATGAATCATCATTCCCGAAGAAGCAAAATGCTGACCTCTAAAGCACAAGGCAAGGCTGGCCTCTGAAAAAACACGAGTGCAAAATGATTTCTGATAATACCCGAAGTAAAGACCTTCGAGTGGATTGTCTGCAAAAATCTACTCGAAGCTCGGGGGCTACACCCATTGGGAGCACCTTCGGTGCACCCAATGGACTTCACAGGTCGACAGTGCAAAATGCTGACCTTCGAGGCACAAACCTGAGACAGAACACCAAAATTTTGAGGAATGATAGCAGGAGAAGATAATAAAAAGAAGAGATGTTAACCGGATCGCTCAGATTTCTGAAGCAGTGGCCCGACAGACTTATTTCCAAAAGCATTCCTTGGCAAAATCAAATACCGCAAGCTGGACCTGGGATCTTTGAGCCGTTTATTTCAAAAGCAGCCCAAAGACCGGGGGCTTGTGGGGGACAGATATCCCCCGGGTCCACTAGAAGGATAAAAGATCTCACGAAAGGCCTAAAGGCCTCATAATTCGTAAGGTCATCCCCCTCGTGGGCCTGGGAGGAACGGATGGTGAGACAGATTAGCACAAGGCCGGGTCGATGCAAGTCTAGACGGCCCAACAACGTTTGAGCAATAATTGCAAGTAGTGACCCGACCTTCCTGCACAGGAGCCCCGTACGTCGGAATTGGGCAAGGATGAGTCGGCTAAACTATAGGAAGATAGACTCAGTTAGTTCACTACAATTCTGGCTCACGTTATTATCATATCCACATGTAATGCCCCACGGTCGAGTATATAAGGCCTAGGGGGCACCCCTCCAAGACGATCGATCGAGAGAAACATCACTCGTCGCTTAGCCATCCACCCCGCTTTCTACGTTTTCCGACACTAGAGAGCTCCTTTGTAACCCGCCGCATAAAGCATCCCAGCCAGGACGTAGGGTGTTACGCATCTCAAAACGGTCCAAACCTGTACACAATTGTCCACTATCTCTCGTGCATGTGACGGAACCTCCCAAGTCATTAGGCCCACCTACAGTTGTCCTTGTCTCACAGACATCAGACAACCCTGTAGATGTTCCTAAATCACTTGACAAGTTCGGTATCTTTTCTTAACTTTCCAGGAACGTTTCACCCGTCTTGCAGACATTGCAGAACATCGGAGATATCGAAATGCGGAAGTGATTACATAAACTTACATTTATTAAAAAGTAAGATTAAGTTGCTTATTACAGACCAGAAAATATAAACGAGTGCAGAGTCGTATAATTACATAACCAAGGGAGGCAAAAACTCCTCCCGAGAAGTTTTTACATAAAAGTTTTCTTGTGGAGGACCATGTCCTCCCGCATCTTTACTCTTGCTTTTCCTCATGAGGAACCACCTTGGTACAGAAGCAACAGAAATCTGCTACTTCCTCACCTAAAAACAATGAGGGAATAAACCCTGAGTATGGAATTACTCAGGAAGTCTTACCCGACTAAAGAAAAGACTCTCAAGGGTATGCTGGATAAATAGGAATCAAGGAGAGGCTTTAGCAAAAATCAACTTAGATACTTTCGCAGAAATAGCTTACTAAAGTGAGTCCTTACTTTCAACATTTTAACGCCAGATTAAATATTAATAGACTCTGTTTGCCTCTAGTCTAATTTCATCATTTCATCAATACAATATTATTTTTATTCACGAAGTTCATATCCTGACTTAGGTTGTAGGGAAGTGACCAAGTCTTCATAACCATAAAGGTACGGCGATCCGAATCGATTATACTCAGCTGAGGATCTCCAATCACACGACATATGTAGCACTTAACCCTTGCATATGTCAACCCGCCACGGTTCACGCAAACCGAGAGCATAGATACACCACCGTCTAGCCTCTTGCCACGGTGGGTACACGCTACTCCCGCCACCGCTCCACGCCCATTTCGTGTTATCTTATTCTGGCCTTAGTCTGCCCGAGGCAAGGCTTACCCATGACGAGACATGTGACCAGTTAAAGGGTCCTCGATCAGCATGCCTACATACACATTCAATCCTTAATCAACCTGGGTAGAACATCACCTGTTCCTAACCCAAGTCTTGATTTAAGTACTTCCATCCTTAGGATTGTTTCTATTCCTTAGGATGAAAAGAGCATCACAGGGAACTTTGCAGTAAGATCCCACCATTGCTCCTCAAAAGAAAGTATTCTTGCAGGTAGAAGCCATCCTTTCTCGAGCTAGGCTAAGGACAACCTCTATCCACAAGATCTAAGCAGGGCTAAGCATTTTTGTAAATCATGTTTTTGATACTTCACCAGAAGTATTTATAAAGGTATGGATATCAAGGAAAACAATGCATCAAAGGGGTTCTAAGCAACTCCTATAAACCTAATGCATATTTCACTAGACTTGAAGTGTGCGAAAATTATTTAAAAACACAAGGAAAGGGGTTGCATGCACCGGGGCTTGCCTTCGTTAGTAGGTGAGTCAGGCTCAGGCCCACAGATGTCAAAGTAAAGACAAGATCCTGCCTGAGAGTCCGAAGGTGGTGGTGCCTTTTCTTCACTCACTTCAACTTCTTCTTCGTTTTCTAAACATAGCCACATATATGTATAAGAATGAATGCCATGTAATGCTCATGAGAGTGCAAAGATAATAAAAACTTATTATCTAAAGTCTCGAATACAACTTTCCTTCACGGAACTCCGAGAACTTAGGGTTTCCGGAGTCAGTAAAGGAGTTCACAGGGCAGGGGGAGTTTTGGGGTTTAGGTGTCAAACAAGGTCCAAATCAAGCCAAACTCTACCCAAGGCTTCTAAATAATGTGTAGAACTCATGTAAAAAGTTTGGACATTTTTGGAATTACTATATGTTTTCTAAAAATCCAGAATTAATACTTTAAACTACTTAAAATGCCTTAAAATTCCTTATTTCATCTAAAAATCATAAAACTATTTTTATTAAATTCTAGGGAAAATAAGAAGCCTAGGAAAATTGGTTTCACATTTTTAGGATTTTTCTACAATTTTCTACAAGTTATTTGGTTCTAAAGTAAAAAGAAAAGGAAAAAGGCAGCAATAGTAATGGGCTCACTTTGGCCCACACGGCCCAGATCTAAGCAGAAGCGCGCCCGCGCCCGCGCGCGTGCTGGCGGCTTTGCAGAAGGGTCCTCGGGGTTTTCACTAACTGGGATCCGGTTTCTTTACTGTTACCCAGGGTCACTGACACTTTGCAAAAATGACCCCCGGTTTCTATTTCTTCGTAGAGGAAGGTCCCCGACGACGGTGAGCGCGGGGAACGCAACTCCGACGAGCTAGACCGGCCGGATGGGGCCAAGACCGGCGCTCCACATTGGATTAAACCAAATCCATGACCTAGAGAGTATTTCCCCTAAGTTAATTACACATTTGGTGAGCTATCAAGCTCTGTCTGCGTGAACCGAATGGGTGGCGGACAGATGAATGCGTTCCCGATGACTGGTGGTCCCTTAGTTTGAATTGGTGACATGGTAAGCATCACAGAGCTATGAGAAAGCTCCAACGAGGAAGCAAGGGACATGGACTGACCGGAAAAGGGCTGGCCGCAGTGAGGTGTTCTTCGCGGGGCGGAAACCGAATTGGGGAAAGTTTAAAATTCGAGCTCACTGGTGATTGACTGGGAGCAATACTGGTTAGGGTGGTGCGTGATAATGTGGTGGAACTGGCCGCAGGCTCAATTTATAGAAGGAGCGAGCGGTGGTGATCAATTTGGCCGAGCCGTGCTGGCGGCCGGAGGTGAAGAAGAACCTGGGCGCGGTGAATTCGTGTCCACCGTCGTGGCAAGCTCCCCGGCGACGATGGGACAGCTATAGGGAGTTACGGCGACGTGGTGGAAAGGCTCGGACACGCGGCACAAGGCCGTGCGACGGTGATCACCGGCGTTCTTATCCAATTCCGCCGCGGTAACCATGGTACGGTGGCCGGAGTTATTTAATGGTCGGAGTTATCCACGGCGGTGACCTTTAGATGTTCTCGAGTCGATCAGGTCACGAATCACGGCAACGATGGCACAAATCCTCGCGCAGGGAGGTCACCGGCGGTGAGGTCATCGCGCTGGCGATCTGATCTATATCAGACTACTGTACCATGGCAAGTTCCATTCAGATGAACTGACAGAGCGATTTTAGGTCCAAATTTCTCTAAAGTTTCTCTAGTAACTCACTCAACTTTCTGTAGCAAGTTGCAGAGCTACAAACCAGCTACAATTCGACTATAGGGATTAAACTTAGTTGAGCACTGGATCATGCTCCGAATTGAGCTTGAAGTTGATGTCAGTCCACTGTTAGTCTGAAAATTCAGACCTTAACAGCCTGATAGCCAGACTTTGAGCATGATTATCTCCAGATTTCTCTTAACAACTATGCTCACACCCTTAAGCAAAGTTGTTCTCCTTAGTTTGGTCTACAACTTTGATGTGGTGACCTAGGGTAAAAACCCTGTGATTAAAAAGTTACAAGGTTCCAAAGTTGAGCCCTCAACTCTGAAATCCAGACTTAGAGTGAAGTCTCAATTAGGGTCCTTTTTGCAAATTAATTCAAAACTTAGGGTTTGGCTTGTAAATTCACATATAAGTGACCCAAATGACTGAAGATACTTATTTAACTTAGTTTTTGCACTTTAGTCCAAAAGTGGACTAATTTTGCACATAAGCCCCTAGGGTTTGGTTTTAGGGTTTTCCAGGGTTCCAATTAGGGTTTTTGGTATCCCAGGGGTATAAATGTGATTCAACTTTATTCTTGGGATCATTTTATGACTTTTCCCCTAAAGCTTTTAGTTTTTCTCAACTTAGGCTAGGTTTTATCCCCTTTAATCCCTCTTTAGGGTTAAGTTCCCTATCCAGGGTCCTATTTGCAAAACACTAGAACAATACAACTTGTTTGAAATTTTTACCTAGTGAATGCACTCTAGGTGTGTCAAACATATGCAATGCTAATGTTTATGATGCCATGCTCAAGTTTTAGTTACAGTAACACCAGGGGTTTTACAGTGCATTTAGCACGAACCGTTGAGCTACAATCGATAACACCGTCCTACTCCAAAAAGCACCTTGAGGAGCAATCCCGGGTGCGCGGTCGGACCCGAAACACCGACACTAAGGCAGGACAACATCTGTGCTAGCTTTTGCTGCAATATCACAGCAGATATATACACATAAGCAAGCGTCATTTTTACGAGCTGCCTACTGCCATTGAAATGAATTGAAGAGAATACCTGGCGCTCTGCTAGTTCACCCCTGCCACTGAAATCAACACGGAACAATGCAATCACAGAATCCACAATCTGTTTCTAGGACAACAGAAATACCACATGAGCAGTTGAGCACAACTTAGATTTATAGAAATGAATGCACTTTACACTTTCAGTCCTACCAGAAGCTTGAAAGGTTCTTCAGCCATTATGGCAGCAAGGCCCAGGAGTAATAAACTTGGGTATGACCCATGAACTGAACCATTTCAGTCTAAACAAAAGCATTGAAATTCAAAGCCTATCATAGAGCCCTAACATGAAACAATTCATTCAGCTATAACAAAAAATCAGATGCAACTGGCAACAATCAAAATTTATGAATAATCACAAACCATTGATTCGAAAATGTAGGCAAACAAAATTATCCTTTTCATGAGTACACTACGCAGGTTCATGTTTGCTCTAGTGTTGGCACTTTACCTACCCTAGTATAGTTTTGAAATATGAATATAATGGTAAGATACAAGTGGACCAGTCATGTCAATTTTATTGCTAGTTTAAAAAGTTGTTCTTTTCAAAGGATCTCTCTATTCAACAACTCTTGATTAGGCCAGCAGACTCACAAATAATATCTTTGTTTGATATTGGACAAAAGTTAGGGTGTCTTCTGCCAGATATTACTCAGATACTAAAAAATATGTTGCCGTCGAAAACACATTAGAACGGACAAGTCCTGCTAAATTGTTAAACGACCAATCACAACAGCAAGATACAGCACCGAAGAATAAAATACTGGTACACACAACATCAGGACAGCATGGTGTCATGATCACAAACACTTCAATTGCTGATTTGCTAAACTGGAACATGACTCGGCCAGACAGATATAAGCATGAGAATTGGCAAGAACTCGATCACAAAACAGTTACTGAACATATATCATCACAAGACAGGATGTCAAAAAGCCATGCTTTCCTAAGAACATGGAAGCCAAGTATAATAGGCATGCTCAGCAATAATTCCTCGGAACCACAAAAAATGTTCAACATTATACAACGGAGCAGTTCAACTCCCTAAGCAAAGATATATGCTAATATTGTGGAGGCTAGATTAGAAATATGGACAAGTCTCCAATGCGTGGTTGGATTCGAAGGACCAACTACATGTCAAAAATATGGGTGGATATATAGTCAGTTGTATTACAAATTCAGTTGAATTTGACCAGTCCAATCCAAGGACTCCCTTACACATTGTTTTAAGTATTCTGAGATTCAGAGCGTGAGGATCTAAAACTTGGCGGCGTGCTATAAGCATCGTAGCATCCAAAGCTCATGGTCTTTGTTGCTAATCTTACAAGGCTGCTACGAGACATGTTTAACCACATCCTTCGAGATTCATCAATTCTTTCATATAGACCATATGTGCCAAAAAAATGCCTGAAGCCATGGAACACACGACGCTACCAACATGTTCAGTTTGTTCGAGCATGTTGCTAAGATACCAGTTGATGGCAAGGAGGGACCTGCTGATGTCTGTGTGATAGAACTGGGGGCACTATAGGTGGCATGAGATAACCATTCCTTTTTTTCTTCTTTTTGGGTTGATATCTGTTCATAG
Organism: Zea luxurians; assembly: GCA_029449295.1. Lineage (NCBI taxonomy): Eukaryota > Viridiplantae > Streptophyta > Magnoliopsida > Poales > Poaceae > Zea > Zea luxurians. The sequence goes on from JAOPSE010000002.1 coordinate 215,697,513, forward strand.
TAGACATTTTATAGATGATTCCTATTATTGATTGGAATATGCATGGTGTCGATATAAAAAGACAAAGTCATAATTTTCTGGTCACTGGCAAATGCTTAGTGACACCACTAAGACAATCATAATTTTGCAAGGTCTAATTCAACCTACGAAGACTTGTTAATCCTAAAGCTTTTGTCCAAACGCCCACCACAAAACCAAGCCATTGCTCCCAGAGAGTTATTCACGACAGAACTCGTAGCATGACATCTGCTGATTAGCAAACACCAGAACATATCTCTACTATATTAAAAGCAGCTGACATAAGGGTATTGCAACAACCAAACTGGAATTTTAACTTCTATTTTAGAAGGAAAGAAAACAAGGTACTAACAGTGGGATTAGTGACAAGGTCATCATCGACAATATGCAGTTGCTCTCCAATTTCTTCAGTCATCTTAGCATAGCGAACCCAGTCGTCCTGGACACCTAGTCAAAAGTATCTTCAATCGAAATAGTGAGTGTCAAAAAACTTTCTCATATTCTAAAATTTTAAATACAAACTAAGTAATGAAAAAATCTTGCTCATATTCTTATCTACTGTCAACCTCCTCCACTTCTAGAGCGCAAAATTCCTTCCACCTTTATTCCTGCAAGAAAATATTCATATTTCAAAATTGTCACCCATATAAATACATATTACAGTACACTCTTGGCTGGGTTGAGCGTGCACTCGTCGACCCAGCCCTTATAGACCTAATCGAAGCCGCCCTCCCCGAGCACCATCTCCGGCTTGAACCCGTGCGTGGCGGCCCGCAGCTCGACGAGCGTGAACTCCCTCAGCTTCGGCGCTTGCAGGACCCTCCCGATGACCGGGCCTGGGCTTGGGCATGGAGCACTGTCGTCGTCGCCTCCCATCTCTTGCTGCTTTGCCCCACTACCAACATCGCTCGGCTTCGATGGCGGCGCCCATGCTGTCGTACCCTTTGGCAGTGTTCCTGCACGAGCCACTAGCAACAGTCAGACATCGGTCCAAGTCGAACCATCACAGCTCATCACATCGGCACCTTAAAACAGGGGAGAGCACACGAACAACAATACCTACACAATGCACAAGCGATAGGCAAGCCCACCATGCCTCCACCAACGATAACAACGTCTAGCACATTAGGCGGATCCTTCAGGGCAGCAACCTTCTCGGCGTGATCCTACACGTTAATTGAGAAAGAGTGAGTAGCAGGGCACGCGTTGGAACCGTAACTCCGCACGGAGCAATCACAGGTGGGCACCCCAAATGACGCCATTCCCCTGGAGGCCTAAACCCTACACGGCAATGGGAGGCAAAGTGTTCGGGGTGAGTACCTACGGGCTGGGCGTCCCGCTGAACCTGTACCTCCTCCCAGCGAGTGGCAGACCTGGAACCCTGCAGTTGTCGGGGACCATAATTAGGGGTACCCTCAAGACTCCTAAATCTCAGCTGGTAACCCCCATCAGCACAAAGCTGCAAAGGCCTGATGGGTGCGATTAAGTCAAGGATTGGTCCATTCGAGGGACGCGATCGCGCCTCGCCCGAGCCCAGCCTCGGGCAAGGGCAGCCGACCCCGGAGGATCTACGTCTCGCCCGAAGACCCCCTCCAGCAACGGACACACCTTCGGCTCGCCCGAGGCCCAGTCTTCACCAAGAAGCAACCTTGGCCAAATCGCCACGCCAACCGACCAAATCGCAGGGGCATTTAATGCAAAGGTGGCTTGACACCTTTATCCTGACGCACGCCCTCCAGTCGACAGAGCCGAAGTGACCGCAGTCACTTCGCTGCTCCACTGACCGGTCTGACAAGAGGACAGCGCCACCTGCGCCGCTCCGACTGCTGAGCCACTCGACAGAGTGAGGCTGACAGCAGCCAAGTCCGGCCTCAGGCGTCATAGGAAACTCCGCTCCGCCCGACCCCAGGGCCCGAACTCGGGCTCAGCCCCGGAAGACGACGAACTCCGCTCCACCCGACCCCAGGGCTCGGACTCGGGCTGAGCCCCGGAAGACGATGAACTCCGCTTCGCCCGACCCTAGGGCTCGGACTCTGGCTCAGCCCCGGAAGACGACGAACTCCGCTCCGCCCGACCCTAGGGCTCGGACTCGGGCTCAGCCCCGAAAGACGACGAACTCCGCCTCGCCCGACCCCAGGGCTCGGACTCGGGCTCAGCCCCGGAAGACGATGAACTCCACCTCGCCCGACCCCAGGGCTCGGACTCGGGATCAACCCCGGAAGACGACGAACTCCGCCTCGCCCGACCCCAGGGCTCGGACTCGGGCTCAGCCCCGAAGGACGACGAACTCCGCTTCGCCCGACCCCAGGGCTCGGACTCAGCCCTGGCCTCAGCCGACGGTCTCCGCCTTGTCCGACCCGAGGGCTCGGACTCGACCCCGACCTTGGAAGACAGACTCGACCTCGACCTCGGAGGAGCCTGCACCTCACCCAACCTAGGGCACGGACCGACCACGTCGACAGGAGGCGCCATCATTACCCTACCCCGAGCTGACTCAGGCTACGGGGAACAAGACCGACGTCCCATCTGGCTCGCTCCACTATACGAGTAATGATGGCGCCCCGCATGCCCTATGACGACGGTGGCTCTCAGCCCCCTTACGGAAGCAAGAGGACGTCAGCAAGGACTCGACAGCCCCGACAGCTGTCCTTCCGCTAGGCTCCAGCGCTCCTCCGACGGCCACGACATCACGCGAACTGGGTGCCAAAACCTCTCCGGCTGCCACGATGGCATGTACTTAGGGCGCTAGCTCTCCTCCGCTAGACACGGTAGCACACTGCTACACCCCCCATTGTACACCTGGATCCTCTCCTTCGCCTATAAAAGGGAGGTCCAGGGCCCTCTTACAGAGGGTTGGCCACGCGGGGAAGGACGGGACGACGCTCGCACAAGGCCGCTCGCTCCCTCCCGCGTGGACGCTTGTAACCCCCTACTGCAAGCGCACCCGACCTGGGCGCGGGGCTAACACGAAGGCCGCGGGTTCCACCTCCCACGCCTGTCTCCCTCCGGCTGCTTCTCCCCCCTTCGCGTTCCGCCTCGCGCCGACCCATCTGGGCTGGGGCACGCGGCGACAATTCACTCGTCGGTCCAGGGACCCCCCGGGTTTCGAAACACCGATAGTTGGCGCGCCAGGTAGGGGCCTGCTGCGTGTTGACGAACAGCTTCCCGTCAAGCTCCAGATGGGCAGTCTCCAGCAACCTCTCCAGCCCGGGACGGTGCTCCATTTCAGGAGTCTTGAGTTCATGTCCCTCGATGGCGACTACGACATGATACTCCTTCCCCCGCCGCGCGATAGCGACAATGGCGGTCGACAACCCGCCCACCGGCGGGGAAATCGACGACGCCTTCCCCACGTGGTGGAAGGACGACATTCGGGCTTGTCCCGTCCCCACCCCCACCGACGGAGGAGGATGCGGGGCAACCAAGGCCAAGCAGGAGGCGGCACCTCGTTGGCTGTCGAGCGAGTCAACGGCGCCGGCGCCCCAACGGAGAGCACGTCGGGCATCGACCTCGCGTCTGAGACGAAGACGAGCGCCATCTCCCCGCAACACACCAACCTCAAGCAAATGGACGACGCCAGCATGCTCGCGAAGGACTTGCTGGGCGTCACCCTCGTACCTGAGACGAGGTGCAGTCAGTCCCTGACGTGACTTCGTCACCGCCCGTCGACCAAAAGGTACCGACCGATTCCCATCTCGCGTCTTTTGGATTCGGCCTCGACCCGCCAAGCAACTCCGCTTTGGTGGACACTCTCATAGAGGCGAGTCCAAACACTCTGGGGTATCGTGTGCGGTCACCCTGGGACCGGTTGACGGCCGTCTCGACCAACGGGCCCTCAGGGTCCGAGGAAGATGGCGAGCCCGACCTCTGTTGGGATTTCTCCGGACTTGGTAACCCCAGTGCCGTGCGGGACTTCATGATCGCGTGCGACTACTGCCTCTCCGACTGTTCCGACGGTAGCCGCAGCCTCGACGATGAGGACTATGGCCCAAGTCACGAATGTTTCCACGTCGATCTAGGGGGTCCCGGCGAAGGCAACCATCTTGGTATACCGGAGAACGGTGATCCCCCTAGGCCCATGCCTCGCGTTGACATCCTTCAGGAGCTAGCTGTGGTCCCCGTCCCGGTGGGGGGGTCATGACCCACAGCTCGAGCAAATCCGCGAGATGCAGGCCAGGCTCGACGAGGGAGCAGGAACGCTTGAGCCGATCCGCCGGGACATCGAGCAGGAATGGGCGGGCCAACCTCCGGGCGGAGAAGCGCGTCATCTCCCCCAGGGCATCCAGCACCGCATCGCCGACGACGTCAGGGTAAGGCCGCCACCGGTTTCCAGTGGAGTCGGCCAGAATCTGGCTGCAGCGGCAATACTTCTCCGTGCAATGCCGGAGCCATCAACCACCGAGGGGCGGCGTATCTAGGGAGAGCTCAAAAATCTCCTGGAGGACGCCACGGTCCGACGGGCCGAAAGCTCCGCCTCCCGAAGGCAGGGGTACCCCTCGGAACATCGCGCCGCGACTTCCCGATTCATGCGGGAAGCCTCGGTCCACACCGGGCGCACACGCAACACAGCGCCTGCGGCCCCGGGTCGCCTCGGCAACGAGCACCATCACCACAGCTGTCGGGCCCACCTCGACGAGAGGGTACGCCGAGGCTACCACCCCAGGCATGGGGGACGCTACGATAGAGGGGAGGATCGGAGTCCTTTGCCTGAACCACCCGGTCCGCAGGCTTTCAGCCACGCCATACGACGAGCGCCGTTCCCGACTCGGTTCCAAACCCCGACTACTATCACAAAGTACTCGGGGGAGACAAGACCAGAACTATGGCTCGCGGACTATCGGCTGGCCTGCCAACTGGGTGGAACGGACGATGATAATCTCATCATCCGCAACCTCCCCCTGTTCCTCTCCGACACCGCTCGAGCCTGGCTGGAGCACCTGCCCCCGGGGCAGATCTCCAACTGGGACGACCTGGTCCAAGCCTTCGCCGGCAATATCCAAGGCATGTACGTGCGCCCTGGAAACTCCTGGGATCTCCGAAGCTGCCGCCAGCAGCCGGGAGAGTCTCTCCGGGACTACATCCGGCAATTCTCGAAGCAGCGCACCGAGCTGCCCAACGTCACCGATTCGGATGTCATCGGCGCGTTCCTCGCTGGCACCACCTGCCGCGACCTGGTGAGCAAGCTGGGTCGCAAGACCCCCACCAGGCGAGCGAGCTGATGGACATCGCCACCAAGTTCGCCTCTGGCCAGGAGGCGGTTGAGGCCATCTTCCGGAAGGACAAGCAGCCCCAGGGCCGCCCACCGGACGATGTTCCCGAGGCGTCAACTCAGCGCGGCACCAAGAAGAAGGGCAAGAAGAAGTCTCAACCGAAACGCGACGCCGCCGACGCGGACCTTGTCGCCACCGCCGAGTACAAGAACCCTCGGAAACCTCCCGGAGGTGCCAACCTCTTCGACAAGATGCTCAAGGAGCCGTGCCCCTATCATCAGGGGCCCGTCAAGCACACCCTTGAGGAGTGTGCCATGCTTCGACGACACTTTCACAAGGCCGGGCCACCCGCGGAGGGTGGCAAGGCTCTCGACGACGCTAAGAAGGAAGATCACAAGGCAGGAGAGTTCCCCGAGGTCCGCGACTGCTTCATGATCTACGGTGGGCAAGTGGCAAACGCCTCGGCTCGGCACCGCAAGCAAGAGCGTCAGGAGGTCTACTCGGTAAAGGTGGCGGCGCCAGTCTACCTAGACTGGTCCGACAAGCCCATCACCTTCGACCAGGCCGACCATCCCGACCATGTGCCGAGCCCGGGGAAATACCCGCTCATTGTCGACCCCATCATCGGCAACGTCAGGCTCACCAAGGTCCTCATGGACGGAGGCAGCAGCCTCAACATCATCTACGCCAAGACCCTCGGGCTCCTGCGGATCGATCTGTCCTCGGTCCGGACGGGCGCTGCGCCTTTCCACGGGATCATCCCCGGGAAGCGCGTCCAACCCCTCGGACAACTCGATCTACCCGTCTGCTTCGGGACGCCCTCCAACTTTCGAAGGGAGACCCTCACGTTCGAAGTGGTCGGGTTTTGAGGAACCTACCACGCAGTGTTGGGGAGGCCATGCTACGCCAAGTTCATGGCCGTCCCCAACTACACCTACCTCAAGCTCAAGATGCCGGGCCCCAACGGGGTCATCACCGTCGGGCCCACGTACCGACACGCGTACGAATGCGACGTGGAGTGCGTGGAGTACGCCGAGGCCCTCGCCGAGTCCGAGGCCCTCATCGCCGACTTGGAGAACCTCTCTAGGGAGGCGCCAGACGTGAAGCGCCACGCCGGCTGTTGGGGGCCTTCGTCCTCCGAAGGTCCTCAAAAACAAGATTTGACAATGTTTTCCAAGTGAATTATATGAACAGGTATTTTCGGACTCAGATTATGAACATGGAGTACGGACAGGACGAAGCTTAAGCCAGACGAAAGGGGGTTGAGATGAAGGACGGGCTGATTACCATGCTGTACGAAGGATGGTGCGCAGCCGAAGCTATGCGCAGGAAAGCTTCGTCGCGATAGCAGAACGGGGAACCGACCTAAAGATGAAAAGACTACTTAGGCCTTGACAGATTCCCATAAGTCATTAGAAAATGTAATGGGCATGAATGTAATCTTACATGGGCTGCGTCCCACGCCTATAAATAGATGAACAGTACTCCCGTACTGTTCACGCTGACTTGGCATTTGCTTTCCGTCATCCTTGTACTTTTGCTTTCCTGCAATCCGAAGGTACACTTGTAATCTAAAATCATTTCCATTCTTACATGATAATAAAATAAAAGTGATGTTGTGGTAATATTTAAATATTCATATCACTTTTTATGTTGCATGTAAGCTCTTCGTCATAATTTATTATGTTTACGAAGACATGTTATTTGTGACCTTCGTCCGGAACACATTATATCCCGAAGGGAGATAATGTTTAAGGGGACGAAGGACTTTATCATTTAACACTTTTTATGTTGCCTTGTTCTTAATCCGAAGCATTTAAGAACAAGTCCCCAACATTGGCGCCCACCTCCGGTGAACTCACTTCCACTCTATGAGTCTTTGAGCGCCCTTGGTGATCATCAACCTTCGCTTTGGCGCCGAAGAAAGCTTCAGCAGCTGGCACTGCAGCTCTCCAACCGCTGGACCACAATCAGGAGACTGTCTCTCTTCGGGAGGCCCGAAGCCAGAAAAGGAAGGCTGTCAGCCCGACGCCTCAAGAGGATGAGCTAGACCAAGAGATCAGAGATATGGAGATGCTTCATCAACAGGTGCAGAGGAAGAAGGAAAAGATGGCTAGGCTAGCTGAACTGCAAAGGCAGATAGACGAAGCTTCTGAAGAAGTTCGCCATCTTACTCACGATGAGCAGAACCGAAGGCCTCAACAAAAAGACCTTCATCAGGAGGGTTTCTTCAACGAAGATGACTGGTATGACAATTTCCATCATGGAAATTTTGTTTTCGATGATGCTTCTCCCCTGTCCGCTGAGCTGCAGGCTACACCTTGGCCTCCGTCCTACAAGCCGCCACAGCTTCCCATGTTCGATGGCCATTCAGACCCGAAGCAGTTTTTGATGAGCTACGAAGCAACAGTATCTTCGTATGGTGGCAATGCTGCAGTCATGGCAAAGTCTTTTGTTATGGCTGTCAGGAGTGTTGCTCAGACCTGGTATTCCTCCCTTCGACCAGGAACGATCACTTCATGGCAAAAACTGAAGGACATGTTGTTAACCAGCTTTCAAGGGTTTCAGACGAAGCCGGTCACTGCTCAAGCCTTGTTCCAGTGCACTCAGGATCATGAAGAATACCTTCAGGCGTATGTCAGAAGGTTCTTGCGTTTGAGGGCGCAGGCACCAACGGTGCCCAACGAAATTGTCATTGAAGCCATGATCAAGGGACTTCGGCCTGGACCTTCAGCCCAATACTTTGCTAGGAAGCCTCCTCAAACTTTGGAGAAGCTGCTCCAGAAGATGGACGAGTATATTCGTGCCGACAACGATTTTCGCCAAAGAAGGGAGGAGGCTTTCAGGTTTTCTGAAATGACCAGGGGCTTCGGAGGAAGATTTTATTCGAGGCATGTCAGGTCTATCCACAATACTCAAAGTGATGATAAGGGAAGTTAGCAGCACAGGCCGCAGTGCTCCTCACAGGCTTCGGGGCAACAGCAAAGTTTCTTCCGGCCACCAGCTCCAAGAGGCAGAGGCGCCAGGGGCTTCGGCGGAAGATTTGGAGATCAACCAAGGAAAATGTTTTGCTTGTTCTGTGGAGAAAACAAGGGCCATACCACCAGGATGTGCCATGTTACGATCCAGAAGCAAAAGGAGATAGCCGAAGCTGCAGCACAACAAGTTCAGCCGAAGCAGGTCATGCATACTGCTTCGTACCATCTGCCTTACATCCCAGAATACGTGGGCAACCACCCTGCAGTTTCTGCAGCTTCGGCGAGTCAACCTCAAGCTTCATGACAACAGCCCCCGCCTCCACCACCGCTGCAACAAGGCCAACAGCCGGAAGGGAGCCAATATGTTCCACACCAAAGGGATCTCAGAGAACAATCTGAAGCTTGCACAGTCAATAGCACTGTGCCAGAGTCGAAGCACATTTATTGACAAATATCCTACCTTGATAGCAGTCTTTTCCATTTAGTTCTATTTTCTGTGTAATAAAGAACATTTTTCAGTTTTCATGTAATAGTTTCGTTGTTGGCCACAAGGAAAACCTATTTTCTCCACAGGCTTAAGTTGCTGAAGCTTAAAAATTTGCGATAACAAGGAGGACCTTCGAATTATTAAAAATCCTTCGAAGCAACTAAAAGTCGTTCTAAGGAACGCAGAGTAAGTTGCTGAAGTCACAAAAAGCCGTTCCAAAGGGAGCGCAGTGTAAGTTTTCTGCTCCAAAGTCGTTCCTAAGGGAATGCAGAGCATACAGCGAACAGTCAACGCTGATTCCGCCGAAAGTAAAAGGCGAAGAAGCTCCAAAGTCGTTCCTAAGGGAATGCAGAGCTTACAGCGAAAAGTCAACGCTGATACCGCCTAAGTAAAAGGCGAAGAAGCTCCAAAGACGTTCCTAAGGGAATGCAGAGCTTACAGCGAAAAGTCAGCGCTGGTACAAAAAGATTGTGTGTTTTACGGGGATATGTGTGTATCTTCGGAATCAATCTCATCTACATAACATAACATCATCACATCATTTTGCATAGCATAAGCATCATACATCATATTGCATATGGCAAAAGAAGGGAACACAGTATCAATCTTCGGAAGGATGCTTTGAGAAAGTAAAAATCTTCGGAATATAGCTTCGGAGAATGTTTTCACGAAGTTTGGATATTTTTCATCAGAGCGCTATGGATTTTGTGATGCATAAAAGTTTTTCTATCTTCACGAAGCATGAAAAGAAGGGAAGGTGTTTTTTTCGCCGAAGGCTCAAAAACGGTACGTATGTAAAGTTTCATGCATCGTAAAGAATCGAATCATTAAAAGCAAATATATTACAGGGTTACAAAATGTTGCACATATTTCATTTCAGAAGTTTTTACAATAGTGCTTAATCTTCTCTTAAAACAACTTCGGCAGCTTCATTCAGGAGTCGGTTAACAACTTCATCCATAATGGCTTCGGCCATTTTTCTAATTTCATCGTCCCCCTTTGGGTGGGGGCCCGGAGATGCCTCAGCAGGTTCTGAGGGAAGAGAAGATACGACTACATTATTATTACAGACCGCGAACAAAGTCTGAAATTAAAAATTACAACACAATAAGAACGACTAATTAATACCTATTTGCCCTTCGGGCTCTGTACTTTTTTCGGCAACTTCTGTCACTTTCCTAGCATCATGGATGCCTTTTTCACTCTTTTGAATAATTTCTTGCACCATTTCTCGGCCGCCGTTGTCCCAGATATCAGTAAAGAATTTTCCGCCAACCATGCTTGCTTTGGCCGAGGGGTCTTTGATGTCTTCGGAGGACAAGGCAGCTTCGGACTGAGCTAAGGATTTTACATGCTCACAACCTCTCCTCTCCAAAACAGTAGCAACTCCTCTAGCGCCCGAAAAAGCGCAGATGTCACCGCGGCTACTCAGGATTTCCTCGAAGGCCTCTGCTTCGTGACTGATCCATTCCATTGGACCTTCGGGATTGCCTCTTGAGAAATTCTCTTCACTTGAGAATGCGCCAACGCTGGCGAAGCTGGATTTTATCTTTTTGACGCATTCTATAGATTTAACATAGCATTTTCTCTGGGATGCACGAAGCTCCTTAACACTTATCTCTAAATGATTGGCCAATTGATCACTAAGCTCTCGTTTTGTTTCTTCAAGCACACGTTCCTCTTTAGCTCTAGCTAGCTGTTTCTGAAGATCTTTAATCTCACGTTTTTGGGCTTCGGCCTGGACCTTTGAGGCAGCTTCGTCCTTTTTTACCTTGTCTACCAATGTAAGCAGAATTTTATCCTTTTCCAGAGCTTCGTTTCTCAGTTTAATAACTTCTGACCGTAGGTTGTTGAACGCAATTTCATAGCTCTCATCTTCGGCATTCTTTTGTGCTCTCAATGCGTTGCTTAGAATTAAACCCTATATGTAAAAAGTTGGTATAAGAATAAAAGAATGAGTTACGAATTATAAAATTTCCAAGCGCCCAATTCCCATACCTTTAGGCTATTGTACGCAAGACTGTCCGCGAGATCCTCCTTCGTCATAGCACATAATCCAGCTTTGAGCTTTGGAAACCCCATACTTCTAGCTATCTCCCGGCAGACAGATAATTCTTTGTTATCAGGGAGGTAGTATAGGAAGTCATCTTCGTTTGTCCCATTGAACACTACTGCCCCCTTCGGATATTTTAATTCTCTGGCATAGTGATTGGCTTCATAGATCTCTTCTTCAGATAATTTCTTCCCCGAAGCATGTCGCACAATGTAATCGCATATGTTGGAAGGAGCTTCGGGGGCGGCAGTGTCAATTTCTTCAACCAAAATTGGCTCTGACATATTTATTTTTTCTTCCGTTTCCAAAGATTGTCCCTTGGTGGCCTCTGAAGGCCCAGCTTCGGCTTCAAGTTGTTGCTTCGAAGCTTCAGCAACTAAAGCTTCAGTAGACATTTCAGAAAGTTCAACAGTCTTCTTTGGAGTTATGCTTGAAGACTTAATTGTCTCCAAAACATCTAGCACGTTCACCATTCTTTTTCTTTTCGGGGTCACCGATGGCCCCTTTTGATTTTTTGTTGTCTCAACACTTGCTGAAGGACTTAAGATTTCCAATATTTTTGGTCCTTCAATTCTCGGTTTCTCTGCCTTCTCTGCTGAAGGTGCTTCAGTTTTTTCTTCGATCTTCGGCCCTGGAGCTGGCTCTGTAGTTTCAGTGGCCAAGGAGACTTCACAGATAAATTCAGGCACTATGGCCAGCTCAATAAAACGTGCCCGGTGGGTGAGCACCTTCATCTTTTTTCTTTGCGGCGCTGGCTCACTAGAAGCACCTGTGGCAACTTCTGTTGCAGGAGAAGTATTTTTTCTTTTGCGGCCTGGCACCGGATAATGATAGTCAGGGTAGACAAACCCGATTGCATCAAATACCCGGTTGAGCCTCTTCTTCTTTCGGCCTCCGAAGGCTGCCGATAATGCAGTATTCTCGGCCTTCGAATATACCCCAAGTAGTTCGTCACTTAAGGTTTCAATGCTTTTTAACCAGTCGTCATCAGGTTCAACAAACTTATCCCCGTATTTGAATGTGTATTTCAGTCTGACCAGTTCACCTTCATCAGACTCTTTGATGGTCTCCTTCGGCATTTCCCACTTTCCTGCAAGTGGCCACACCCTGAAGGCAATATGCTCTTGGACCAAGTCCCTTGTCCCAATAAAAGAGCAGACTACGTCGAAGGCTCTTTGGCATTCTTCGGCTGCTTCATCCATTTCAACCTTCGGTTTTCGGAGTCCGAAGCACTGCCAGATAGGACGCATAATGATACTTTTAACATCTTCCTGCGCTGACAAGTCATTCTTTACATAGAACCATTCTGTCATCCAGGCACTGGGCCACCTCTTCCGAAAGGTTGGCACGGGGCAGCTTGACCCGGAGCGGGCACCGAAGCTGTAACAACCAAAGTTGTTGTGATATTGTTCTTTCCCCCAGGGCTTCGTCTCATATAACAACTCATGAATTTTGCAAAAGCTTTTAGCATTTGGTTCTAAACCTTGGCTTCTCACAGCCCAGACAAAGATCCCCATTCTTATGATAGCTTCGGGAGTAATTTGATGAAGGTAGACTTGAAATGTCTTCAGGACTTCGACAACAAAGCTGCTTAGGGGGAATCGAAGCCCAGCCTTGAGAAAGCTTCGGAAGATCACGACCTCATCTTCTTCGGGGGTGGGAGAAGTTTTTTCTCCAGCATCAGCCCTCACAATAGATATATCTCGAAAATATCTCCCTCTCATATTGTCAATATGACTCTGCTTAATAGTGGTTTTCCCGAAAACCGAGTGACTTGGCCGCCATGGTCGATCTTCGGACTCTCCCCCACCGCTTTCTACATCATAACTGTCGCTGTCACCAGTATCTTCAGACAAACCTTCCAGAATCTCCTTGGTGATTTTTTCCGTATTGGTCTTCGCCATTGCTATAAGGAACCCCAAGTTCTTCTCTTCGTCGAGACTCAGCTTCATCTCAGCAGCGACCTTCTTATCCTCAGACATCTTCGGAAACACTAAAAAACTGTTTTCAAAGCCGAAGCTTCAAAACCAAAAGATCAGCAAATCTTAGTGCGCAAGAGCTAAAAATTTAGTGAGCGGGAGCAGATGGCAAGAGAGCGTACCAAATGAGTTTGCGGTATGATCTTATTTATACGCCCAGTGCGTTGAAAATTGAAAGACCCCGCTTGTCAGTGAATGTTGCTATTCTAGCAAAGGGAAGGTGTTTTTTCGGACCTTCGGCTCAAGGCCTTCGTCCATATCGCAATCTGAATTTATCACTAACAAATTAATATTGCGAGGGGCTACTGTTGGGGGCCTTCGTCCTCCGAAGGTCCTCAAAAACAAGATTTGACAATGTTTTCCAAGTGAATTATATGAACAGGTATTTTCGGACTCAGATTATGAACATGGAGTACGGACAGGACGAAGCTTAAGCCAGACGAAAGGGGGTTGAGATGAAGGACGGGCTGATTACCATGCTGTACGAAGGATGGTGCGCAGCCGAAGCTATGCGCAGGAAAGCTTCGTCGCGATAGCAGAACGGGGAACCGACCTAAAGATGAAAAGACTACTTAGGCCTTGACAGATTCCCATAAGTCATTAGCAAATGTAATGGGCATGAATGTAATCTTACATGGGCTGCGTCCCACGCCTATAAATAGATGAACAGTACTCCCGTACTGTTCACGCTGACTTGGCATTTGCTTTCCGTCATCCTTGTACTTTTGCTTTCCTGCAATCCGAAGGTACACCTGTAATCTAAAATCATTTCCATTCTTACATGATAATAAAATAAAAGTGATGTTGTGGTAATATTTAAATATTCATATCACTTTTTATGTTGCATGTAAGCTCTTCGTCATAATTTATTATGTTTACGAAGACATGTTATTTGTGACCTTCGTCCGGAACACATTATATCCCGAAGGGAGATAATGTTTAAGGGGACGAAGGACTTTATCATTTAACACTTTTTATGTTGCCTTGTTCTTAATCCGAAGCATTTAAGAACAAGTCCCCAACACCGGCAACTTCGAGCCAGCGGAGACGGTTAAGTCCGTCCCTCTCGACCCCTGCAACGACGCCTCCAAGCAGATCCGGATCGGCTCCGAGCTCGACCCCAAATAGGAAGCAGTGCTCATCGACTTTCTTCGTGCAAACGCCGACGTTTTCGCGTGGAGTCCCTCGGACATGCCCGACACACCGAGGGAAGTCGCCGAGCACTCGCTGGATATCCGAGCTGGAGCCCGACCCGTGAAGCAGCCTCTGCGCCGATTCGACGAAGAAAAGCACAGAGCCATAGGCGAGGAGATCCACAAGCTAATGGCGCAGGGTTCATCAAAGAGGTATTCCATCCCGAATGGCTTGCCAACCCTGTGCTTGTGAGAAAGAAAGGGGGGAAATGGCGGATGTGTGTAGACTACACTGGTCTAAACAAAGCATGTCCGAAAGTTCCCTACCATCTGCCTCGCATCGATCAAATCGTGGATTCCACTGCTGGGTGCGAAACCCTGTCTTTCCTCGATGCCTACTCAGGGTATCACCAGATCAGAATGAAAGAGTCCGACCAGCTCGTGACTTCTTTCATCACACCCTTTGGCATGTACTACTATGTTACCATGTCGTTCGGCTTGAGGAATGTGTAGGATTACTGGGAGGCTACGCTAGCGCAAAACAAAATTTTCATCCCCATAATACCAAGAACTACTGCGGTTATAGGTCATGGAATTACCACTAGACGTGCAGAGCAGCGGAAGACGTCTCGATGTAGACGAACGCGTCGAGCAGTGTCGTGCAGTCGCCGGCGTCCTTCACGTCCTCGCACGGTTCGTCCAAGTGCTCCAGATGCAGCACCTCCGAGGTATCCACACGTACAGGGAGGAAGCGCCGCGTACCGAACTGCTAGGTTCGCGACGGCGGCTTGGCGAAGGCGAGAGGCGAGCGGCGGCTGCTGACTTGCAGGTGGCGAATTAGGTTATGTCTTAACTGCGCCCCCGTCCCTCATTATATAGGCGTTATGGTGGGCTTCTGACGCCGAGGCCCATCATTAACCCTAAAGCCCAGTCTAATTTCGGATCTAATCCGAATTAGGCTTCCTTCCCCTTAAGTGTGTGACCCTATAGGTTCACGTACAAATAGACATAGCCCGAGTACTCTTACTTGGCCCAATAATTGACAGCGGCCTCTAGCAAGACATGTCAACTCCTATGTGTACGTAAAGATCATATCAGACGAACCATTGCGACATTAAGTACATGTTGTTCCCTTTGTCTCACGATATTTGGTCTGGCTCTAAGCTGACCTCTCTTTCTCGATACTGTGAATTGGAATCCTTTCAATGGTTAACTCTTAACCCTAGCACGGCCATGCATTTCTTGATCCAATCACTCGAGGGGCCCAGAGATATCTCTCTCACAAAGAGAGGGACAAATTCCATCTTGACTGACCATGCCTCATAGCATGCTTCCTGACAAACCCAAAACTACCTTTATAACTACCCAGTTACGGGATAGCGTTTGATAGTCCCTAAGTAAGTCAATTCACATCTTGAGAACATGCGACAATCTCAGGTCTAAGGATACAGTATTCATGTTGCAAGAAGAGAACTATATTACAATATCTCACGTTGGGTCGGTCCAGCCTCATGTCATACATGCGCCCACATTATTAATTTAACATCTCCATGTTCATGACTTGTGAAAAGTAGTCATCAACTAATACATGTGCTAGTCATCGACTCTGACTAGGGACATCATTTAGAATAACCATATAAGTAAAGAATCTCACAAACAATTCACATAATTGCTAATCAATACAAGGTGCCTTCCATGAATATTCAATTAAGCAATATATATATCATGGATACAAAGAAATATGCTCATCTCTATGATTATCTCTAGGGCATATTTCTAACAGTCTCCCACTTGCACTAGAGTTAATCTAGAAGATATCTAATACCCATAGATCTCACGTGTGCCTCATGCTTAGGTTGTGGAAGAGGTTTTGTCAAAGGATCAGCAACATTCAAATCCGTATGTATTTTGCATATCTTTATCTCACCCCGCCTAATGAATTCCCGTATGAGGTGAAACTTCCGCAGTACGTGTTTGTTTTTCTGGTGGTTCCTTGGCTCCTTAGCTTGCGCAATAGCCCCATTGTTGTCACAGTAGAGGTTCAATGGGCTAGATGCATTAGGAAACACACCAAGCTCGATGAGGAACTTTCTTATCCAAACACCTTCCTTCGCAGATTCAGAAGCTGCAATGTACTCGGCTTCTGCTGTAGAATCAGTCACAGTCTCCTGTTTGGAACTCTTCCAACTAACAGCACCACCATTTATTGTGAACACAAAACCTGATTGCGATTTTAACTCGTCTGGGTCAGTTTGGAAGCTAGCATCGGTGTAACCAGTTACAACGAGCTCCTCCTTACCCCCATATACCAGGAACATATCTTTAGTCCTTCTTAAGTACTTAAGAATGCCTTTTACCGCTGTCCAGTGATCCTCACCTGGATCAGCCTGGTATCTACTCGTAGCACTTATAGCGTATGAAACATCTGGGCGTGTACTTATCATGGCATACATGATTGAACCAATTGCTGAGGCGTATGGTACCTTACTCATGCGCTTCCGCTCATTAGCCATTGCAGGACATTGCATCTGGCTAAGGTGTTTACCATGTGACATAGGTATGAACCCTTTCTTGGACTGTTCCATGTTGAACCGTTTCAAAACCTTGTCAATGTACGTATCTTGACTTAATCCTATAAGCCTCTTCGACCTATCTCTATAGATCCTTATGCCCAAAATATATGCTGCTTCCCCTAAGTCCTTCATAGAAAAACTCTTTTTCAGTGAAGCCTTGACGGACTCCAGCATAGGAATGTCATTCCCAATCAATAATATGTCATCCACATACAAGATTAGAAATACAACAGCACTCCCACTTTCCTTCTTGTAAACACAAGCTTCTTCTTCATTCTGATGAAAACCAAGCCCTTTGATCACTTCATCAAAACGAATGTTCCAACTCCGAGATGCTTGCTTCAACCCATAAATGGATTTCTGAAGTTTGCATATCTTTCCAGCATTGATCGGATCGACAAAACCCTCAGGCTGTATCATATACACGTCCTCATCTAGGTTTCCATTAAGGAAAGCTGTTTTGACATCCATCTGCCAAATCTCATAATCGAAATATGCGGCAATAGCTACAATGATCCGAATAGATTTAAGCATCGCTACTGGCGAGAATGTCTCGTCATAGTCAACTCCTTGAACTTGTCGAAAACCCTTTGCAACAAGTCGAGCCTTATAGATGTGAACATTTCCATCCATGTCTTTCTTCTTCTTATAGATCCATTTGCATTCTATAAGTCTAACACCATCGGGCGGGTCAACCAAGTTCCAAACTTGATTTTCTCCCATGGAATCTATCTCGGATCTCATGGCGACATGCCATTTCTCGGAATCTGGGTCCATCATCGCTTCTGAATATGTTGCAGGTTCGTCGTTGTCTAACAACAACACTTCCCCATTGCCCAACAATAGCACTTCTCCTCGTGCCTCGCGAAGCCTTGCTGACCTTCGTGGTTGTGGTGGTGATTCTCTTGCCATAGACGTCTCAACTTGTTCTGCTACATTAGCATCACTTGTTGAATCTTGTCCCACTGGCTCATCCTGAACTTCTTCAAGATACACCTTTTGTTTACTTTTCTCTCTTTTGAGAAACTCTTTCTCTAAGAACACACCGTTCTGGGCGACAAACACTTTGCCCTCTGACCGGTGGTAAAAGTAATATCCTAAAGTTTCCTTTGGATATCCCACGAACATGCACTTGTCCGATTTTGGAGTGAGTTTATCCGACTGTAGTCGCTTGACGTAAACCTCACAACCCCAAATCTTCAGAAAAGACAAGCTGGGAGTCTTCCCAGTCCACATCTCATATGGTGTCTTAACTACGGACTTAGACGGTACCCTATTTAGTGTGAAAGCTGCTGTTTCTAGAGCGTATCCCCAAAACGACAAAGGTAGGTCCGACTGGCTCATCATTGATCGAACCATATCCAATAAAGTCTGATTACGTCGCTCAGACACGCCATTCCTCTGAGGCGTTCCAGGCGGCGTAAGCTGTGGAACAATTCCACAACTCTTTAGATGATTGCTAAACTCATGACTCAAATATTCACCACCACGATCTGATCGCAGTGCTTTAATTTTCTTGCCACGCTGATTTTCTACTTCATTCTGAAACTCTTTGAACTTTTCTAAGGATTCAGACTTGTGTTTCATTAAGTAGACATACCCATATCTACTAAAATCATCAGTGAAGGTTATGAAGTATTGGAATCCTCCCCTAGCTGTCGTACTCATTGGTCCGCACACATCAGTATGTATGAGTTCCAATAAATCTAACGTCCTCTCCGGTAAACCCGTGAAGGGCGCCTTGGTCATCTTACCAAGTAAGCAAGCTTCATATGTCTCGTATGATTCAAAATCAAACGAAGTTAAAAGCCCATCAGAATGAAGCTTCTTCATGCGATTCTCACTTATATGACCCAAACGACAGTGCCACATGTAGGTAGGACTTAAATCATTAGGCCGAGGCCTTTTAGCACTAATATTACAGATAGGTGCATCATCAAGATTTAAAATGAATAACCCATTCATAATGGATGCAAAAGCCACAAACATGCCATTCTTAGAGATCACACAACCATTGTTTTCACTCGCAAATGAATAACCATCCTTCATCAAACATGAAGGAGACATAATGTTTCGACTCATACTAGGAACTAGATAACAATTATTTAACTCCAAAATAAATCCTGATGGGAGGTGGAGTTGCATCGTCCCGACGGTCAACGCAGCAACTCTTGCATTATTGCCTACCCGGAAATCAACTTCTCCTCTTTTCACGCTTCTACTTCTTATCATTCCCTGCATCGAATTGCAAATATGGGCAACCGATCCGGTATCAAATACCCAAGAATTAATATAAGAATCAGCAAGAAAAATTTCTGTAATGTGAATAGCAAGTGTACCTGCTGCGGCTGTACCCTTACCGCCGCGATCCTTAATAGAGGCCAAGTACTGCTTGTAATTCCTTTTCCAGTGACCAAGTTCTTTGCAATAAAAGCACTCTGCATCTGCAGCTGGTCTAGCCTTGGGCTTTTGATTTGGCTTGGATACTGTATCCTTTGCCTTGCCCTTCTTCTTTTGAGTTTTACCCTTCTTCTTAAAGTTGGGTTTGTTTTGGACCGCCATCACATGGCCGCTACTGCCAGCGCTTTTCTTTATGTCCCCTTCTGCAGTTTTCAGCATGCCACATAGTTCATTGAGGCCCCTCTCCGCCCCATGCATATGGTAGTTCGTGATGAAGTTTCCATAGCTGGGCGGAAGAGATGCCAAAATGAAGTCAGTGGCCAACTCTTGGCTTATTGGGAAGCCTAGCTTCTCCAACCTCTGACTGTAACCAACCATTTTGATTACGTGTGGCCCAACTGCTGCGCCTTCTGCTAGCTTGCATTCCAGAAAGGCTTTGGACACATTGAACCTTTCAGTCCTAGCCTGAGTCTGGAACATATCCTTGAGCGCCACGATCATATCGTGTACCTCATGGTTTGTCTCAAACTGCATCTGCAGCTCAGGCTCCATGCAAGCAAGCATTAGGCAACTCACTTCAAGATTAGTATCCATTGCTTTCTTGTAAGCGGTTTTAGCTGCAGCAGTTGCATTTTCACTAGGATCCTCTGGTAGTGGGGTGTCTAGAACGTCTTCCTTTTTTCAGCCCTGAGAACAATTCTCAGGTTACGGATCCAATCCGTATAGTTTGTTCCATTTAACTTATCCTTTTCAAGAATTGATCGCAAAGTAAATGTTGGTGTGCTAGGTGCCATTTATCTACAACAAAATAATGCAAAATACTAAGACAAAAATATCCATGACAGAGTAAATCATATTAAACATTTAATAGTCTACTCCCACTAAAATCAATATCCCTCGATTGATACTTAGTGATTCAGAACCCACAACTAACAAGTCTACTAGTGAGCTTTAGCATCACCGCTAGAAGACAAGGTAGATCGGTAAGCAACTCCTTGCTAATCATATCATATATATGACTCCTGTTGTTGGGTGACATCTCTATGTCTCGGCTCCCAACCTTATGCCTCAAAGTCCTTAACCATTAAGCTGACTTTGTTTAAGTTAACCAACCCTTTCTGCAGTTCGTATCCGATACAAACCTATCTAGTCAAGGAAAACTGGTGGCACCCTAATTTCATAGACCCACCACCAATTGTACAAGACTTATGATAGTGCAAGGTTTGGAGAGGCATTAAAGCTTAAACATTTATGAGGGATCGTCCTACTTATAACATCGCACGCAAGGACATATATGCAATATAAACAAGTAGAACAATAAGAATGGCATTCACACAACAGTTGTGATTCGGTATGGCTTGCTGTCACATGGTGATCCCCATCTCCAATAATCTGTCCATCACGATGATCTCCATCTCCATGATATAGGTATGCCATCCTCCAGGTGATGAGTCCTTCAAGACCTATCTAACGTATGCTGGTAAACAAATTACATATACGCTTTGGATCATCACATGTTGACACGCAGGTCATTACATTAAATTTGGACAATACATGTGGCTCCAGCCGTATTGCCCTGGTCACAACACGCAGGTCATGAATAATTTATTAACATGCATCATATACACAATAGCCATACTGATCACAAGATGTCCTGCAAAAACAGGTTAGACAAACACGTTTCTATACGTTCGCCACTTCAGCAGATAGCCACGGCGGTCCCATGCATCGTATGTATGGAAATTCCACTAGAAATCTCATGCGGTTGATCAAATCAACCCAAATCCGAGACTTTCGACCCGAAGAAGATTACACTCATGACGTTGATCTGTTACATCAATCTGCTAGTTGTGTACGCAGTTAGCCCCGATGGTGATTCCAGCCGGTAGGGGCAAGTCGCGCACATAACAGAGAAGGACGAACAGATCTCTCCAGTCATATCCGATGTAATCTACTTCAACCCTTTATAACCAATTGATCTAATCAAACCGTGCATCAAGTAGATCCATCTCATGAACCTAGATCCAGACCTAAAACTACGCAGAACCTGGCTTTGATACCACTGTAGGATTACTGGGAGGCTACGCTAGCGCAAAACAAAATTTTCATCCCCATAATACCAAGAACTACTGCGGTTATAGGTCATGGAATTACCACTAGACGCGCAGAGCAGCGGAAGACGTCTCGATGTAGACGAACGTGTCGAGCAGTGTCGTGCAGTCGCCGGCGTCCTTCACGTCCTCGCACGGTTCATCCAAGTGCTCCAGATGCAGCACCTCCGAGGTATCCACACGTACAGGGAGGAAGCGCCGCGTACCGAACTGCTAGGTTCGCGACGGCGGCTTGGCGAAGGCGAGAGGCGAGCGGCGGCTGCTGACTTGCAGGTGGCGAATTAGGTTATGTCTTAACTGCGCCCCCGTCCCTCATTATATAGGCGTTATGGTGGGCTTCTGACGCCGAGGCCCATCATTAACCCTAAAGCCCAGTCTAATTTCGGATCTAATCCGAATTAGGCTTCCTTCCCCTTAAGTGTGTGACCCTATAGGTTCACGTACAAATAGACATAGCCCGAGTACTCTTACTTGGCCCAATAATTGACAGCGGCCTCTAGCAAGACATGTCAACTCCTATGTGTACGTAAAGATCATATCAGACGAACCATTGCGACATTAAGTACATGCTGTTCCCTTTGTCTCACGATATTTGGTCTGGCTCTAAGCTGACCTCTCTTTCTCGATACTGTGAATTGGAATCCTTTCAATGGTTAACTCTTAACCCTAGCACGGCCATGCATTTCTTGATCCAATCACTCAAGGGGCCCAAAGATATCTCTCTCACAAAGAGAGGGACAAATTCCATCTTGACTGACCATGCCTCATAGCATGCTTCCTGACAAACCCAAAACTACCTTTATAACTACCCAGTTACGGGATAGCGTTTGATAGTCCCTAAGTAAGTCAATTCACATCTTGAGAACATGCGACAATCTCAGGTCTAAGGATACAGTATTCATGTTGCAAGAAGAGAACTATATTACAATATCTCACGTTGGGTCGGTCCAGCCTCATGTCATACATGCGCCCACATTATTAATTTAACATCTCCATGTTCATGACTTGTGAAATGTAGTCATCAACTAATACATGTGCTAGTCATCGACTCTGACTAGGGACATCATTTAGAATAACCATATAAGTAAAGAATCTCACAAACAATTCACATAATTGCTAATCAATACAAGGTGCCTTCCATGGATATTCAATTAAGCAATATATATATCATGGATACAAAGAAATATGCTCATCTCTATGATTATCTCTAGGGCATATTTCTAACAGAATGTGGGTGCAATGTACCAGCGATGCATGAACCATGTGTTCGGCGAACACATCGGCCGAACGGTCGAGGCCTACGTCGATGACATCGTAGTCAAGACGAGGAAAGCCAACGACCTCCTTTCCGACCTTGAAGCGACATTCCGATGTCTCAAGGCGAAAGGCGTGAAGCTCAATCCCGAAAAGTGTGTCTTTGGGGTCCCCCGAGGCATGCTCTTGGGGTTCATCGTCTCCGAGCGGGGCATCGAGGCCAACCCGGAGAAGATCGCGGCCATCACCAGCATGGGGCCCATCAAGGACTTGAAAGGCGTACAAAGGGTCATGGGATGCCTCGCGGCTCTGAGCCGTTTCATCTCGCGCCTCAGCGAAAGAGGCCTACCTCTGTACCGCCTCTTAAGGAAGGCCGAGTGCTTCGCTTGGACCCCTGAGGCCGAGGAAGCCCTCGGGAACCTGAAGGCGCTCCTCACGAACGCGCCCATCTTGGTGCCCCCCGCTGTCGGAGAAGCCCTCTTGATCTACGTCGCCACGACCACTCAGGTGGTTAGCGCCGCAATTGTGGTTGAGAGACGAGAAGAGGGGCATGCATTGCCCGTCCAGAGGCCAGTCTACTTCATCAGTGAGGTACTGTCCGAGACCAAGATCCGCTACCCACAAATTTAGAAGCTGCTGTACGCGGTGATCCTGACGCGGCGGAAGTTGCGACACTACTTCGAGTCTCATCCGGTAACTGTGGTGTCATCCTTCCCCCTGGCGGAGATCATCCAGTCCCGAGAGGCCTCGGGTAGAATTGCAAAGTGGGCGGTGGAGATCATGGGCGAGACGATCTCGTTCGCCCCTCGGAAGGCCATCAAGTCCTAGGTCTTGGCGAACTTCGTGGCTGAATGGGTCGACACCTAGCTCCCAACAGCTCTGATCCAACCGGAGCTCTGGACCATGTTTTTCGACGGGTCGCTGATGAAGACGGGGGCCGGCGCGGGCCTGCTCTTCATCTCGCCCCTCGGAAAGCACCTACGCTACGTGCTACGCCTCCATTTCCCGGCGTCCAACAACGTGGCTGAGTACGAGGCTCTGGTAAACGGGTTGCGAATCGCCATCGAGCTAGGGGTCAGTCGCCTCGACGCTCGCGGTGACTCGCAGCTCGTCATCGACCAAGTCATGAACAACTCCCACTGCCGCGACCCGAAGATGGAAGCCTACTGCGATGAGGTTCGGCGCCTGGAAGACAAGTTCTACGGGCTCGAGCTCAACCACATCGCCCAACGCTACAACGAGACTGCGGACGAGCTGGCTAAAATAGCCTCGGGGCGAACAACGGTTCCCCCGGACGTATTCTCCTGAGACCTGCATCAACCCTCCGTCAAGACCGACGACGCACCCGAGCCCGAGAAGGCCTTGGCCGAGCCAGAGGCACCCTCGGCTCAGTCCGAGGTACCCTCGGCACAGCCCGAGGCACCCTCGGCTCGGCCCGAGGTACCCTCGGCCCCCGAGGGTGAGGCACTGCGCGTCGAGGGGGAGCGGAGCGAGGTCACGCCTAATCAAAACTGGCAGACCCCGTACCTGTAATATCTCCACCGAGGAGAGCTACCCCTCGACCAAGCCGAAGCTCGGCGGTTGGCGCGGCGCGCCAAGTCTTTCGTCTTGCTGGGAGATGGGAAGGAGCTCTACCACCGCAGCCCCTCGGGCATCCTCCAGCAATGCATTTCCATTGCCGAAGGTCAGGAGCTCTTACAAGAGATACACTCGGGGGCTTGCGGCCATCACGCAGCGCCTCGAACCCTTGTTGGAAATGCCTTCCGACAAGGTTTCTACTGACCGACGGCGGTGGCCGACGCCACTAGAATTGTCCGCACCTGCGAAGGGTGTCAGTTCTACGCAAGGCAGACCCACCTTCCCGCTCAGGCTCTGCAGACCATACCCATCACCTGGTTCTTTGCTGTGTGGGGTCTGGACCTAGTCGGCCCCTTGCAAAAGGCACCCGGGGGCTACGCGCACCTGCTGGTCGCCATCGATAAATTCTCCAAGTGGATCGAGGTCCGACCCCTAAACAGCATCAGGTCCGAACAGGCGGTGGCGTTCTTCACCAACATCATCCATCGCTTTGGGGTCCCGAACTCCATCATCACCAACAACGGCACCCAGTTCATCGGCAGAAAGTTCCTGGACTTCTACGAGGATCACCACATTCGGGTGGACTGGGCCGCCGTGGCTCTCCCCATGACGAATGGGCAGGTAGAACGTGCCAACGGCATGATTCTGCAAGGACTCAAGCCTCGGATCTACAATGACCTCAACAAGTTCGGCAAGCGATGGATGAAGGATCTCCCCTCGGTGGTCTGGAGTCTGAGGACAACGCCGAGCCGAGCCACGGGCTTCACACCGTTCTTTCTAGTCTATGGGGCCGAGGCCATCTTGCCCACAGACTTAGAATACGGTTCCCCGAGGACGAGGGCCTACGCCGACCAAAGCAATCAAGCTAATCGAGAAGACTCACTGGACCAGCTGGAAGAGGCTCGGGACATGGCCTTACTACACTCGGCGCGGTACCAGCAGTCCCTGCGACGCTACCACGCCCGAGGGGTTCGGTCCCGAGACCTCCAGGTGGGCGACCTGGTGCTTCGGCTGCGACAAGACGCCTGAGGGCAGCACAAACTCACGCCTCCCTGGGAAGGGCCGTTCGTCGTCGCCAAGGTTCTGAAGCCTGGAACATACAAGCTGGCCAACAGCCAAGGCGAGGTCTACAGCAACGCTTGGAACATCCAACAGCTATGTCGCTTCTACCCTTAAGATGCTTTCAAGTTGTTCGTATACCTTGTTCACACACAAAGTCTGGTCGTCAAGGAAGGGTCAGCCTTGCCTCGGCAAAGCCCGACCCTCCCTCGGGGGCTAGAAGGGGGGAACCCCCTCTGCGTCGAAATTTTCTTTGAAAAAAGAAAAAAAATCTTTTCTGCCAGAATGCCTTTCGTGGTTTTCGACTACTTCGAAAGTGGATCCTGAAAACGATGGAGTACACGTAAGCAGCCAAGGCTGACTGAGCCAAGGGACTCCTACGCCTCCGGGATACGGATACCTCACTCATCACCTTCTGCGATAAGTAACTCGCGCTCGGATAAGTGATTCCGTGGACCGAACAAGTCTTCACGCTCGAAAGCTCCTCTGCCGGAACGATTTTTTGGGCCTTCTCGACTGCGTCGGTGACAGAACCCTATGGACGAGTAAGAGTGCGCGTAAGCGGCAAGGCCGACCGAGCCGAGGGATTCCTACGCCTCCGGGATACGGATACCTCACTCATCACCTTCCGTGAAAAACAACTCTCGCCTGCACAAACAATTCTGTTACCGACAAATAAGTCCGGATACTCAAACGAGAGGAAAAGAAACGCAGCTTTACAACACGACGATGGTATGTTTGGGCCTCGGCGGCCGCAGAAAACATACACACGCTACAAGACAACCCGATCCTGCAGGCTCGGACGTCGACAGTTGAAGGGGGGCAGCAGCACCCTCGGCGTCAACTACACCTTCGGCGGGGTCTGACCTAGCCTCGGACGGCGACGCGGTCGGAGGATCCCCACTCTGAAGGATGACATCAGCACCACACCCGGGCCATCACTGCCAAGGTCTTCTCCAGGAATTCGGCTCGAGCAGGCGGCTCGGCCGGCCACCCCGAGGCCTCGGCCAGCTGTCCCCCGAAGACATCAGCCCGGCTTGTGGCCTCGGCAGCTCAACTCCAGCGTCGGTCCCGCCAATGGATGACCCGGCCAGGCTCTGGCCGACCCAATCTTCTTTTCGAGCCAACTCTGCCTCTGTCCGTGCTGACACCGCTACCTTCGGCTTCGGCTCATCGAAGAGCGGCCGAGGGGTTCCTTTAACTAAGCAAGAGAAGCCTCAGACAGCAAGGCCGACCGAGCCGAGGGACTCCTACGCCTCCGGGATACGGATACCTCGCTCGTCACCTTCACACGAGGCGACTCACGCTTGGTGAAGCGGTTCAGATAACCAACAGGCGAGTCTTAGTGCTCGAAAATGAAAAAAAACACGGCTCCGTGCCGAAGATACATACATGTTCAGGCCTCGACAGCCACAATGAACAAGACACCGACACTCAAAGTGCCATTACAGACGGAACTCCGGTTCCGCCCCCGCGGGTATGAACAACCCCTCACACTGGAGGACCCGCGGGGCGACAAGGCTCCAGCTGGCTCACCGCCACCCACTCCGGCAGCAGCGACAACGACCTCCGCCCCGGGTGGCGAAACAGCTGCAGCAACGGCTTCCGGGCGGGTGCTGCGGCAGGAGGGCTCTCGCCCACGAGGGACGAGAACCAGCCATTCAAGCCGAGGGATGGAGGCCCGGGGGTGCAGGCGGAGTTGGCAAACTCGTCGGCAGAGAAGCCTTCTCCAGCTGCCACCACCTCAACACCGCCCCAGCGGGCGCCGGGCGCCTCAAGGCGCACCGGCAAATCCTCGCCCTCGCCGGGGCCACCCAGAACATGAGCGCCGCCCTCGCAACGCACGACGTTCTGGGCGACCCTCTGGCACGGCTGTCGGCGCGAGGAAGGCCTGGACGTGGCCGGCCCGTACGCGGCGCGACCATCGTCCGGACGGAGGACGTAATGCTGCACCCTGGCTAGGCAGCGGCGGTCCGCCTTCCCCGGCGTGGCTGAGGGAAGCCTCCGCGGAGCTGAAAGATGCCTTTCTCCCCCAGACGCCGGGGGAAGAAAAGGGTTACCGACCCACGTGGAGGCAACCCCCCGACTCGCCTCACCCTCCGCCCCAGCAAGGATGATGAAGATCCTTGAAGCTGAGGGTGGGGCGGAGGCCGCAGCCCGGTTCGCTTATCCCCACCATCAAACTGGAGGTCACCATCTTGGGTGACCACCGGTGAGGGAATGCGGCCGGGCTGCATGATGAAAATCCTTGAAGCCGAACGATGGCTGAAAGGTACCAACTTCCACGAAGTTGCGTTCCTCCGATGACAAGGCGGAAGGATTGCGGGCGTCCCCCATCCGGGGGCTCGGAAGGTGGAAAGACACGATGCATAAGGGAGCGCGAAGACATGGTCGTATTTCAAGGGGGTCACCCTCCTTTTAAAGGCAACTCTCCCCACTTGCGTCCTCAGCCGTTGCGGGCTGAGTCTTCTCCAACACGCTCCAAGGTCCTCCCCCTATGGCACGGGGCTGGGCCCCATGCGTCATGCAAGCTGGTCCAGGGCAGAAGGAGCCAAACCGTCGCGCGCAGGGCATGCAACTGCCCAGCGGTTACAAGCATTCCTCCACTTTCGCCCAGACCAGCGGGTGAAAGGGTGGACAGCCATGCAGTCGGCATGCAACCGCGCCAAGTGGGCGCGCCCCCTCGACTCCAACGCGCCCAGCATGGAGGCCCAGGCCCACATGTCATGCAACTGGCGCGCCGGTTGCTACGTGCGAGCAACTGCACCGCCACGCACGCCACTACCGCGCCTCCTCGACTGCGGAACTAGTACCGCGACTCGAGGCAACCCTGCGTGTGACCCAGCAGTGCCAGCCAGGCGCGACGGTCAATGCGGCCACAAATAGGCCGGCAGTAATGGCGGTGGCAGGCGGGCAGGAGCAGCGGTCACGTCGTCAGCCAAGCTTACGTCCCATCCAGGGGCAGCGAGAGAACCCTCTCTCATGGCGTGAAGACGGCGCGCCCGTGATCCGTTCCTCGAACGGCCCGCGCACGTGTAACGGTCGCCTTGCGAACCACTCGCCCCATCACATTAACTCCGCGGCGGGACAGGCGGCGCCTCAGGCAGGAGAAGCAAGCGATGCTTCGCCTTCGCCATAATGACCGTGTCAAAAAAGGTACGCCACGTCATTCGATTTCATATCCTTTTCCTTTTACTCTTTCTCTCTCTTACAACAGGGACCGGGAAAGGGGGATACCCCGAAAAGGATCCTTCTCTGTGAAGGAAACAGGCCTCGAGCCTCCCTACTGATCAGAGGTTCAAAGGCTGGCCCCTCGGAGGGGTTCAACGGCCGCCTCAGAGCGCTTGGGTTCTGCGCCCACTACTGGTCAGAGGTTCGATGGCCGGCCCCTCGGAAGGGTTCAACGGCCGCCTCAGGCCACTCGGGCTCCACGCCCACTACTGATCAGGGGTTCGTAGGCTAGCCCTCGAAGGGTTCACAGTCGCCTCAGACACAGAGCGAGGGATGACCCTAGGGCTGGATATCGAGCCAGCTCGGCTCGGCTCGTTCGAGCTCGAGCTGGCTCGTTAAGCTAACGAGCTGGCTCGACTCGGCTCGTTAAGGTAGCGAGCCATAGAGTTAGCTCGGCTCGGGTCGTTTACGAGCTCGAGCTGGCTCGTTTAGCTCGCGAGTTAGAGCAGAAAAAAATAATATGTGTATAATAATCAATTTCTAGTTAATTTTAAGCTAATTTAACAACATAAAATAGTAATTATACTTATAGTTTCACAGACCGCATCAATATAACACCAAATTAACACCACTCATCACTCATCAATTCACTATCCACACACATGTTCAGCAGTTTAACCCACACTTATATTCGCATAGACCAATTTCATACATAGACATAATTCATCAATCATTAGTTTAACTTATAGGTTATATACACCATACATACATATAACATATTCATCAATTATTACGTACATGATATGTATATAGTTTCGTTTTGCTGAAATGTGATAGCTCGTTTAGCTCGCGAGCTGGCTCGTTAACAAATCGAGCTGGCTCGTTAAGAAACCGAGCTAGGATACCAGCTCAGCTCGTGAAAAAATTCAAACGAGCCGATCCGAGCCGAGCCGAGCTGGTCACGAACCGAGAGAGCCGACGAGCCGCGAGCATTTTGTCCAGCCCTAGATGACCCTGGGTACATTCGATACATAACCAAGGCTCGGGCTACGCTCCCGAGGTACCCTAGGACATTTCCGAGACCAGCAGGAGCGATCTTGTAACGGAATCCCATCAGAGGGAGGCATCGAGCCCTCGGACCCCGAAAAAAGGGGACCGGGTCCGGCAGATCACCCGCAGGTACTTTTGGAGCGCCTCCGGGCCTCTAGCCGACCCCTAACAAATGGGGCACGGGCGTCCACTCGGATTACCCGCCAGCAGCTCACTGGAGACACCATGTTCGGCGCCCTCCGAGGGCAACATGGCGCTTTCCCCCTCCTCTTTGTGGAAAGGTGACGCAGGGGCGTATGTAAAAAAGACGAGTCTGTCCTTGACCGTCCTCTCGCCCTGTGCAGGGGCTCGGGGGCTGCTCTCGCAAACCCGGCTCCAGCCACACCGTTGACAGCGTTAACATACCAGCCCGAGAACTTGGGACCCGACCGTGCACCCGGGCTACGGCCAGCTCGCATGAGGGAACAACCAGACCAGCCGAAGTGTTGCGAAACGCACTAAGACCTCGAAGGAGTCAAACTACTCCTCCGAGGCCTCGGGGGCTACACCTGGCGGGTGCGCTCGCGCGCACCCACCGGAACAAAATGCAACCAAAAAAGGCTGGTCCCCTTGTAAAAAAGTGCGGCAAAAGCCTCCAAGCGAGTATTAACACTCCCTTCGAGGCTCGGGGGCTACTGTCGGGGACCATAATTAGGGGTACCCTCAAGACTCCTAAATCTCAGCTGGTAACCCCCATCAGCACAAAGCTGCAAAGGCCTGATGGGTGCGATTAAGTCAAGGATCGATCCATTCGAGGGACGCGATCGCGCCTCGCGCGAGCCCAGCCTCGGGCAAGGGCAGCCGACCCCGGAGGATCTACGTCTCACCCGAAGACCCCCTCCAGCAACGGACACACATTCGGCTCGCCCGAGGCCCAGTCTTCACCAAGAAGCAATCTTGGCCAAATCGCCACGCCAACCGACCAAATCACAGGGGCATTTAATGCAAAGGTGGCCTGACACCTTTATCCTGACGCACGCCCTCCAGTCGATAGAGCCGAAGTGACCGCAGTCACTTCGCCGCTCCACTGACCGGTCTGACAAGAGGACAGCGCCGCCTGCGCCGCTCCGACTGCTGAGCCACTCGACAGAGTGAGGTTGACAGCAGCCAAGTCCGGTCTCAGGCGTCATAGGAAACTCCGCTCCGCCCGACCCCAGGGCTCGGACTCGGGCTCAGCCCCGGAAGACGACGAACTCCGCTCCGCCTGACCCCAGGGCTCGGACTCGGGCTCAGCCCCGGAAGACGACGAACTCCGCTTCGCCCGACCCCAGGGCTCGGACTTGGGCTCAGCCCCAGAAGACGACGAACTCCGCTCCGCCCGACCCCAGGGCTCGGACTCGGGCTCAGCCCCGGAAGACGACGAACTTCGCCTCGCCCGACCCCAGGGCTCGGACTCGGGCTCAGCCCCGGAAGACGATGAACTCCGCCTCGCCCGACCCCAGGGCTCGGACTCGGGCTCAGCCCCAGAAGACGACGAACTCCGCCTCGCCTGACCCCAGGGCTCGAACT
The DNA here is from genome assembly GCA_029449295.1 of Zea luxurians. Lineage (NCBI taxonomy): Eukaryota > Viridiplantae > Streptophyta > Magnoliopsida > Poales > Poaceae > Zea > Zea luxurians. The sequence continues at coordinate 215,728,115 of JAOPSE010000002.1, forward strand.
CGGGCTCAGCCCCGAAGGACGAAGAACTCCACTTCGCCCGACCCCAGGGCTCGGACTCAGCCCTGGCCTCAGCCGACGGTCTCCGCCTTGTCCGACTCGGGGGCTCGGACTCGACCCCGACCTTGGAAGACAGACTCGACCTCGACCTCGGAGGAGCCTCCACCTCACCCAACCTAGGGCACGGACCGACCACGTCGACAGGAGGCGCCATCATTACCCTACCCTGAGCTGACTCAGGCTACGGGGAACAAGACCGGCGTCCCTTCTGGCTCGCTCCACTATACGAGTAATGATGGCGCCCCGCATGCCCTGTGACGATGGCGGCTCTCAGCCCCCTTACGGAAGCAAGAGGACGTCAGTAAGGACTCGACAGCCTCGACAGTTGTCCTTCCGCCAGGCTCCAGCGCTCCTCCGATGACCACGACATCACGCGAACTGGGTGCCAAAACCTCTCCGGCTGCCACGATGGCATGTACTTAGGGCGCTAGCTCTCCTCTGCTAGACACGGTAGCACACTGCTACACCCCCATTGTACACCTGGATCCTCTCCTTCGCCTATAAAAGGGAGGTCCAGGGCCCTCTTACAGAGGGTTGGCCGCGCGGGGAAGGACGAGACGGCGCTCGCGCAAGGTCACTCGCTCCCTCCCGCGTGGACGCTTGTAACCCCCTACTGCAAGCGCACCTGACCTGGGCGCGGGGCTAACACAAAGGCCGCGGGTTCCACCTCCCACGCCTGTCTCCCTCCGGCTGCTTCTCCCCCCTTCGCGTTCCGCCTCGCGTCGACCCATCTGGGCTGGGGCACGCGGCGATAATTCACTCGTCGGTCCAGGGACCCCCCGGTTTCGAAACACCGACAGCAGTATAAGGGAGAAAAGCATCATACTCGAACACTAAAGGCTGTCAAGCGTCTAGCGCTACAATCGCTGAGAGGTACGAGAACTGCAGGCTCAGCGCAATTCGTCGAAATGTCACGAATCGCTTAGATCTAGGCGAAATTGTTCAGATCTACAGGCTCAGCGCAAGCACAATGGCGCATAAACCCTAGATCCTGAAGGGCTCATGTCTCCATAACCCCGGAGGGGAAAGGGGAAAAACATCAGATCCGGTGGGATAGATTAGATAGACAATACATACCTTGGAGGCAATCGCACTTCTCGGCCTCCTTGCGCACGACGTCAAGCACGGAGTCGATGAGCTCGGTGCCCTCGGTGTAGTGGCCCTTGGCCCAGTTGTTGCCGGCACCGGACTGGCCGAAGACGAAATTGTCGGGGTGGAAGATCTGGCCGAAGGGGCCCGAGCGCACGGAGTCCATGAGGACGGCGCGCGGGACGAAGCGGTCATCGCTGGCCTCATTATAGTAGACTTTGATGTGCTCGAGCTCGAGGTCGGAGTCGCCGGCGTACTTTTCTGGTGTGATCGATGTCGTGCTCGAGCTGGAGGTCGGATTCGTGAGGGAGACGATGAGGAGGAGGTGGTGGCGCAGCGGACGCGCGGAAACTGAGGAGGTGGCGGCGCAGTGAGGGGGCATACTTTTCCGGTGTGGTCGATGTCGTGCTCGAGCTGGAGGTCGGATTCGTGTGGGAGAGGCAGAGGAGGAGGTGGCGGCGCAGCGGACGCGTGGAACCGAGGAGGTGGCGGCATAGTGAGGGGGAGAGGATGAGGAGGTGGCGTAGGGGCGCAGACGCATGGTGTGAGATTTCAGGCGCAGGGGCACGGACGCAGGCAGAACCGTGCACCATCAATAGTGTGGATGCTTACACTCCATTCTTCAGGAGTAGTAGAGATAGGTGAGGGGGTGAAGTTGACAACTACAAGAGTTGATAGGGTTAGATAGACTTTTTTCTTTTGTAAAGCCAATGTTGTAATAGCCAACAATATTCTTGATTTCTAAGAAATACTTTGGTGATGTGGAAGTTTGACAATTTACCAAAGATTCTGGCAACCGCCTACTCGACGCTCCTATTTAAGGTCTCGGCACCCGCTCGACCTCCCCAATTCCCCAAACCGCGCGCCGCCCCCTCCCACTCCTTGCGTATGTCGCGCCGCGCTCGGAGACACCTTGCCCGGCCCCGTCGTTTGTCGTGCCGCATCCCCGTCTTCGCCACCACGCCTGGAGCTACGTCAGAGCCACCATACTATTTTATATTGCTCGCTTTTATAATATTTTATCTTGTATGGTGTAATGTTCTTATGCAACCATATGTTTGCTTGTGCCTGTTTGCATTCGTTGTGCGTCACGAATAGACCGTGATTCGTTTCTGGGCTTCAAGGAATCGACGATCAAGCTTCGGTGATCAAGAGATTAAACTCTTCAAGTTCTACGAGGCTGAAGACCCTGAGCATCTGTTTGGTGAAGGCAATTGTCCTCTGACCCATTATGTCCCATTTACTTTATAATTCACTGTCCCGTATACCATGATCAACCTAAGGATTGACTAGATTTCTATTTACCTTATCCTTGATTATCTTTTGGGTTACTATGGTTAAATTCATGCTATTGCTTTACTTTAATCAATGAACATGATGTGAACACTTATGATACGATGTTGTCATTATTATTACGATGTTGGGCTGGTGATACTTTAGGGGGCTCGAGCGGTTTCTCGAGTGCCTCTCTATAAGGATCTGTTCGTTGGATGACCGCCTAGGAAAATAGTGCAACCATGAGGGTGGTATGGGACACCCTTAGTTGAATAATTAGAGGATCTGAGGTGTAGTTCGCTTTGCCGTCGTGCCGTCAATGGGTCTCGGTGTATGTAGCTCGCTCTGTCAATGGTGGACTGCCACTTGGGGAGGAGTGCGGTACATTTAGGAAACCTAACGGGTGACTACAGCCTCAGGGAATCTTTGTAAAGGCTTCGTACTGAATCCTTGGCCATTCACCTCGGGAGTGAATAAGGGTCTTGCAAGCCAGGGCTAGAGAGGGAATCACGGCTTGTGGGTAAAGTGCGCAACCTCTGCAGAGTGTTATGAAACTGATATATCAGCCGTGCTCGCGGTTATGAGCGGCCAAGGGAGCTCCATTGATTAGAGACACATTGATCAGGGGTGTTTTGGTTACAGATGATGATGAGGATAATGTTGGTTTCTATTATGATTATGATTATGATTTCAGGTATTCTTTCCGTTTGGAAGGAGTACTTTTGGGTTAACAACTTGGGTTAATGTTAAAACCTGGCTCTATTCTAGTGATAATTACCTGACCAACTAAAAGCAACTGCTTGACCTTAACCCCACATAAAGCTAGTCAACTATAGCCAAACGGGACATTTGCTGAGTACGTTGATGTGTACTCACCCTTGCTTGCACAAAACACCAGGTTGCCTTTGGTGCAATCTATGCTCAGGTAAAGAAGAAGGTGTCGAGGTGGATCTCTAGGAGTTCCAGGACTTCGACAAGTTCAAGGATTAGGCTAGCGACCTCCCCCAGTCAGTTGCCCTTGGTGGGTTGTTTACGTTGGCCACGTTTCTATTCTGTGTACTTTGATTTATATTATGTAAATGGCTCTAGTCTGTAATATTTTTACTTACTCTTTATTGTAATTCAAAGCATTGTGCTATGATGAGTCATTTATGTAATCGCTATGTACGTGAATTACTGATCCTGGCACGTACATGGTTCGCATTCGGTTTACCTTCAAAACCGGGTGTGACATAAGTGGTATCAAAGCCATGCTGACTGTAGGACCGTTAGCCTAGAGTAGCATTGGTCGTTTTAAGGACTTATTGACTATTACTTCACCGCATCCTTGATTCTTCTTCAAAATATTAGTCACCTCGACTAATTCTATGTTGTGCTCCTGTATGCCCCCTTGCCAAAAGTATTTCATTCTAGTATGGTCTATACTTCTCTCAATCTATTAGATCTGATCTCACTGTTGTGCTTGCGACATCTTTGTAGATGCCCCCTGACCATAACCTTCTTGTCTTTTGGGATCCTTTCCTCTTTCGTCATTAAATTGCCACCATTTGGCAATCTTTATTCCCCTGGTATTGACATGCTCGTACTCCTAGATTCTTTAATACTCTTGTTTCAATACCTACCTCAAAAAAAACTCTGCTGCCTATTTAAACATTTCAGTTTATATTTCCATGATCTTACTGTCTTTTGAGACCCTTTCCTATTCTATTGTTAAGTCGCTATCTTTTTGGCAATTTGTACTCTCTTGATCTTGGTATGCTCGTACCATTGGAATCTTGCATACTCTTATTTTTATATATGCTTACCTTTATATCCCAATGCCTGTTTAAGACATTTCGGTTAACGTGCTTTTGACCACCCTTATTTCTTGATGATCCATGAGTGACCATTCTATTTCGCACACCCTTGATAATCTCATCGTTTCCTTATAACTTCCCTCGGTAAGGAATCTTTATTCCAACCATTCTGTTGGGACCTTACCTATCTCACCCTTGATTGTCTTATCCACTTTGCCGCTTCGAGAGTCTTTCCTTAACTGCATCCTTGGTTATGCTTTCACGATCATCATCTTTACCCTTGTCGCCTCTATATCTTACCTTGATGCTTAAATTATACCCGCCCTTTAAACCCTTCCCTCCTCCATCTCAATTTTATAGTTGTATTCTACCTATTCTCCCTTGGTCGTACTCTCTTCCTTGTCGCTTGTGAGTTTTTAACTCCATCCTTTGTCATGCTCCAGTTGGGTATTACCTTTACCTTTCTCATCTCTTGATCTTACCTCGGTGATTACACTATGTCTGTTCTCTAAAATCTCCAATCTCTTATCCCAATTTGAGAGTGGTGTTTCACTTATCTCACCCTTGACAACATCCTCTTCTTTACCGCGTGCAAGCCTTGACTTAACTCCATTCCTTACTGTACTTGTACCACTTGCTCTTATATGCCTTCATATTTTCTCTTACACCCTTGTCCGTTATCGCCTTTGGCCCTTGCGATATTTATGTCTTCTACCTAAATGCTTACCTTAAACTTATCCTTTAAAACCCTCCCCTTTTTTCAACCCAGTTTGAGAGTTGCGAGTTACCTATCTCTCCCTTGATTTCTTTTCACTTCTCGTCGCCTTACAAGTTTTGTGTTAATTCTATCCCTTGCTGCGTTTTTATTTGCCATCACCCTCACCCTGTCGTCCATCGATCTTGCCTTGATACTCATCTTTATTCCTACTCTTTAAAATCCCCTCTCTTCCACCTTAACTTGAGAGTGACAATTTACTTATCTGGCCCTTGAACATATCCTCTTCTTTTCCACTTGCAGGTATTGTCTTAACTCCATCCTTTATGGCACTTATATCTTTTGTCTTATGCCTATTTACCTCCTCCCCTATGCCCTCCTCCGTTATTACCTTTAAAACCCTTGTGATATCTATGTCCTTGCCCTCCTGCTTACATTGAACCTACCCATTGAAGCCTTCTCTTTTCCATCCCTGTTCGGGGATAATGCCTCATCTATTTCATCATTGGCTACTCTCCCTTCTTTGACACCTTGCAATTCTTGTCTAGAATACATCATTTGTTGTGTGTTTTTCCGTTATCACCTTAACCCTTGCCATCCCTCGATCTTCACCTTGATGCTTATCATGTACTTGCATTTTAATGCCTCCCCTCCCATTTCATTTCAAGAGTGTTGTCTTACCCCTCCTCGCTCTTGTTCATTCCCTATTCCTCTGTCTCGTTGCAAGTCTTGTCTTAACTCGATCTTTTGGTGCGCTTTTGCCTGTTACCTTCTGTACCTTTGTAATCACTAGATCTTTCCATGATGCTTATCTTATGCCTACCTTTTGAATTATCATCCTTCCCATCTCGATTTGAGAATGGTGTTTACCTACCCTGCCCTTGGTTGCATTTTCACCCTTGTCGATTACAATCCTTGCTTAAACTCCATCCTTTATTGTGCTTGTGTCCCTATCATACACGTCTTGTTCTTCTCCTCGTCCTTCGACAACCTTAGAGATTAGTTATTCCCTTTTTAGAGAAGACCACTATCTAGTTAGCATTAACATGTAGCAACGCGATGTTTGTTGTTGTATGTTTGTGTTGTTTGTCTTTGTGTGATGACTGATTTGCTTCTTTGTGATGAATGTTGATGTGTTGTGGCCCTTGGTCTGCAATGACATTAGTTTATTAGGTGAGCGCCATATATTTAGGTAGTTGGGTTCTCTCCCCTGTTCTCCCTAATCCGTCTATGCCTACCTTTTCTCGCTATTCTTTCCTCTTGCACTTGTCCATTTGGCAACCTCCAACTCCTCCAAATCAGTCAAGATCAGAGTCGGCAACATCTTCACCAAGTGCATATCAATTCTCCTATTAAGGGGGTTAGCCGCTAACCCCAATGAAGACAATGCGATCAACATCAACCAACAAGATCAGAGTGGCACAGCGAAAGCATGTGTGGGTCCTAACCCATAGGTCCAGGAGATCCTCAAGAATTGCATCAATCGGTCTCAAGCATCTGATGGTCAAAGCAACCAATCCACAAGTCAAGCCGGCAGAGTCAAAGTTGAGTTATAAGAAGCTATGAAAGATCAATGAAGCAATCACATTTTCTTGCTAGCCTCTTCTGGAATCTCGAGGGCGAGATTCTGTTAAGGGGGTTAGATTTGTAACACCCTGAATTTGGGGGTATAAATTTTTTTCTTAATATCCACCAAATTCAGGTGTTACTCTCTCATTTCTTTGCTTTCCTTCTCTTTTTCCTAAAAATGGAGAATTATTTTGTTTTATGTTGGCATAAACCTAGTGGAATAAGCCCTAGAGGCTCTTTGGTTGTTGCATTCATGTCCTTGCACAGTGTTTATGAGTGCGAAATATTTTTGCATCATGCTAAAATATCTCGAGGATGTTTCCAGGAACTTTTGGAACCATTAGAACATTTTTAGGAATTAAATATGGAATTCGGATTTTTCAGATATTATTTTAGCCCCTAAAATTTAGTATTTGCGAAAACTGAAATATTCTAAAAACTCGATATATATATATATATATACATATATATATATATCCTCTTTGCTAACGGCATGCCACCCGCGTCTGCTACGGCACCGTCTACCCCCGTCCACCCCAGCGCCTTCCTTTGTCTACCCCATCAATAGTCTTGCCTCGCCTCATCGCACTGTACTCAGATGTCCCATATGTCACCTTCTCCCTCGCTCTCGCAACTGCATCTGTCGCCCAAGCCACCCACGTCGGCGCAGATTCCGGCAACCGCCTACTCGACGCTCCTATTTAAGCTCTCGGCACCCGCTCGGCCTCCCCACTTCCCCAAACCGCGCGCCGCCCCCTCCCACTCCTTGCGTATGTCGCGCCGCGCTCGGAGACACCTCGCCCGGCCCCGTCATTTGTCGTGCCGCATCCGCGTCTTCGCCATCACGCCTGGAGCTACGTCGGAGCCACCGTACTATTTTATATTGCTCGCTTTTATAATATTTTATCTTGTATGGTGTAATGTTCCTATGCAACCATATGTTTGCTTGTGCCTGTTTGCATTCGTTGTGCGTCGCGAATAGACCGTGATTCGTTTCCGGGCTTTGAGGAATCGACGGTCAAGCTTCGGTGACCAAGAGATTAAACTCTTCGAGTTCTACGAGGCTGAAGACCCTGAGCATCTGTTTGGTGAAGGCAAGTGTCCTCTGACCCATTATGTCCCATTTACTTTATAATTCACTGTCCCGCATACCATGATCAAACTAAGGATTGACTAGATTTCTATTTACCTTATCCTTGATTACCTTTTGGGTTACTATGGTTAGATTCATGCTATTGCTTTACTTTAATCAATGAACATGATGTGAACACTTATGATACGATGTTGTCATTATTATTACGATGTTGGGCTGATGATACTTTAGGGGGCTCGAGCGGTTTCTCAAGTGCCTCTCTATAAGGACCTGTTCGTTGAATGACCACCTAGGAAAACAGTGCAACCATGAGGGTGGTATGGGACACCCTTAGTTGAATAATTAGAGGAACTGAGGTGTAGTTTGCTTTACCGTCGTGCCGTCAATGAGGCTCAGTGTATGCAGCTCGCTCTGCCGAGGGTGGATTGCCCCTTGGGGAGGAGTGCGGTACATTTAGGAAACCTAACAGACGACTACAGGCTCAGGGAATCTTTGTAAAGGTTTCGTAGTGAATCCTTGGCCATTCACCTCGGGAGTGAATAAGGGTCTTGCAAGCCCAGGCTAGAGAGGGAATCACGGCTTGTGGGTAAAGTGTGCAACCTCTGTAGAGCGTTATGAAACCGATATATCAACCGTACTCGCGGTTATGAGCGGCCAAGGGAGCTCCATTGATTAGAGACACATTGATCAGAGATGTTTTGGTTACAGATGATGATGAGGATAATGTTGGTTTCTATTATGATTATGATTATGATTTCAGGTATTCTTTCCGTTTGGAAGGAGTACTTTTGGGTTAACAACTTGGGTTAATGTTAAAACTTGGCTCTCTACTAGTGATAATTACCTGACCAACTAAAAGCAACTGCTTGACCTTAACCCCACATAAAGCTAGTCCACTACAGCCAAACGGGACATTTGCTGAGTACGTTGATGTGTACTCACCCTTGCTTGCACAAAACACCAGGTTGCCTTTGGTGCAATCTATGCTCAGGTAAAGAAGAAGGTGTCGAGGTGGATCTCTAAAAGTTCCAGGACTTCGACAAGTTCGAGGATTAGGCTAGCGACCTCCCCCAGTCAGCTGTCTGTGGTGGGTTGTTTACGTTGGCCACGTTTCTATTCTGTGTACTTTGATTTATATTATGTAAATGGCTCTAGTCTATAATATTTTTACTTACTCTTTATTGTAATTCGAAGCATTGTGCTATGATGAGTCATTTATGTAATCGCTGTGTACGTGAATTACTGATCTTGGCACGTACATGGTTCGCAGACATCTATGGTACATTTTTGATGTTGCTGACAGTTACTTAATAGCAATGCTTGTGAGACTGTCCGTAACTATGTCCCCTAAATTTATCCTTATATATCCCACTATCTCATGACATCTACAAGATTCATCTCTCGGATATTACTACCTTATGTAGCGGTCCCCCCTATATCACCCCTCTAAATCTTATCATAGACATATAATATCATTTTTATCTCAACTACAATACCTGCCATCCTTCACTTTTTTCTTTTATTTGAACAGAACATATTATTTTGCTCCTATCATGGGTAAACGTTTTTTTAAATTGTAATTATTTTTATGTTGGTAATAAATAATAGTGCCAACAAAAAATATGTTACTGTATATCAGGTAAAAGACTTGAATTTCTCTGTTCCACTTTTCGTATTTTTTTTGTTCTTCTGGGACACAATATGCAATGTGCGAAGCATATCAACAAGACACACCATATAGCATGATAGTCTAGAAAAATTAAACATACATGCAAATGAATACATATTCTTGCATGTACAACTTTATATCAATGTTTATGAGCTTGTGGTCAAGCACAATGAAACTAAGTACTTCAAATAGCTAATGCAATACACTTTCAAAAGATGTACGAACGAGAGTATGTTTCATAGTAGGCGTACCGGTTCAACTAAACACTTAATACATTATTTGAGACTAGATCCATCTTTGAAAGTATGTTGATCTGAGGGTTCAAGATGAATCATAACGCAATACTGAATAACTGAAATCAGGCTTGGGTTTTGGTTCAATATATACTCATTATCAAGAAAATTTATATGCATAATTCAAACCTATGAATCAAGAAGGTAAATAGCATAAACGTTGAAATGGCTAAAGCATGCAAAGAAGAGTTGAAAATATACCAGTGCAATCAAACACTAGATAATCACCATCCAAATAGTTCTCTAGTTGTTCATCGAAACCAAACATACAAGTTGTCTTCATGGTACTTCTAGTTTTTTTTAAGGAAACATAAAGTGGAAGCATAAAATCCTAGCAAAACACTACAACATTTCAACGTTTGTAATAAGCTAGCTCTATTAGTTCTTCAACAAATCCACCCTGCAACATTCTATCTCATTAGTTTACATTCAATGATTGCATGATCACAATTTACAAGGCTTATGTTCTAATGGTCAAACAAATAAATGGTGTCCTTTAAATTAATGTGCAATAAATGTTGAAACTCAAAATATTAGTCTCATAGAACAAACATGTACTAAAAAGGTTAAGCAAATATAGCTTCAGCTCCTAATAGACTAACTTTGCATCCCCAACCCATTAGCAAGCAATACAAGATAGTCTAATAAGCTATGGAGTATTGGTGTTATACATCACAAGATAGGCTAATACAATACAAGACAGTTCAACACATGTGATATATAGTCTATTAATAAGCTATGGAATATTGGTGTTACACTTGTGATGTATAGTCTATTACTTTGGTATAAATTTGGACATTATTTAAATAGTTCGACATGATGACACATGAATATATGTTCAAACAAAAATATGAGTGTACTTCAAGGTTGTAGATATCTTTGAATAGTCCTTGCTCCGAATTCGACCCAAATCTGAAGCTGTACTATGCGGGTACTATCCATATTCGTCCTGAATATAGAAATATATATATATATATATATGACTCATTTTGTACTATCATGTTTGGTACCAAATAGGTATTTCTAACTCATTTTCATCTCTATGTTCGCTCTCATTATAGAGGAGAAGTTTGTGATTATGAATTATGATCCCACAAGAAGTGGTTTCACTGGAATAGGACTCTGAAGCACCTTCTCACTAAAATGGGATTGCCACTGTGTGTTGCTTGTTGTTGTGATCATGTCGACATTTAGTCCATTGAATCACTAACTATGGATAATTTTGCCCAAACTCTACTCTTCATCTTCAAACTCCTGTCATGAGCGATTGAGAGTGTGTGAGCGTGATTGAGTCCCAACAATAGCATGTCCCACACGACATTCTTCTTTGAAGACTATGTGCTCCATCTCATACCTCTATCGCTTTACGTGAACGTAGTGCCACATCACCATGATGGCCACTAGCACCGCGATCACAGCGACAGGTGATGTACATGTCATGCACGAAGTAGAGCACGAAGGAGAGGTAGAAGGAGAGGTAGACGAACTCAACGATGGCGAAGACGGTGAAGAAGAGCGCGACACATGCGACATTGACTCACCACACAAGGAGCATGACTAGGGTGAGCAGCTGTGTGGTGATGAGCGTGATGAGGACGTAGATGTCGTGCACCTTAGCATGATGACTATGGTCTTGGTCTTGAGCGTCAGAGTCACCATTATCGTAGGTATCGACGTCAGGGAAGGAGGATGACACCATAGCATCGATGACGGAGGAGAGAGGGAGAGAGAGGGAACATGGGTAAAAATGGAACCTCGAGAAACTTAATGATCCCGATTTTTGATTTGAGGCATCGTAATGCTAGAAGACCGAGTTTCCTGTGTTGTTAGAACCATTTTGGCGAGAAGGTACTTTACAGTCCTATTCTGGTGAAGACGCTTCTTCGGAGTATCATAATCATAAACTTCTCATTGTAAGGAAAGTGATGCGGGGGTTAGTGGGGAACCGTCGTCTCTACATTAGCGGAACAGGAGGGGGTAAGGGGTGCGGACAGTCTTAGCTAATGTAATGAACTGAGTAATGTAGTGCCTTGTTGGGTCTGTTTGGTTGAGCTATCGCGGTGAAAAAAACCGTTGTAGGCTATGAGCTCTGAAAAAAGTTGATATGAGCTGTGAACTGTAAAAAGCTAAAAACTATTTGGTGAAAGCAGCTAAAAGTTTTTTCATATATATTTACACAGTTCCATCCAAAAGCCACTAAAACAGGTGTAGATGTGCTTTCAATTTTGCAGCGTGAGAAAGCTAGCTTTTGAAAAAATGCTTCCTAGATTGGGTTGTTTAGTTTCGATTTTGGTTTTTAGAGGGCAAAAGTCAAAGTCAAAAACCAAACCAAAACACCCATAATCGCTCACCGTCGTTCACGTCTGTCGAAGGAAGAAGAAAGAGTAAAGTACACTAGCGGTCCACGAACTTGGCACGATGTGCCGCTTACCCCTCGAACACAGAAAACCGAGCAAACATGTCCTCGAACTTCGTCAGTCCATGCAAAACCATCCGGAAGTCAGGTTTGTAAAACCGGATACCGATGTGGCATGCCACGTCGCAGCCACTTGGGGTCCCCAAATTGGCATGTTGTGTTACTTATGTCCACGAACTTGAATGCTATGTCGCTTGAGTCCCTGAACTAGGGCTGGGCATTCGGGGTTTTTTGAAACTTTGGTTTTCCAAACACTAGGAACCGATCGGTTTTCTAGAAAATAAAAATCGAGAAGTTCGGTTTTAGTTTTTTACTTTGGTTTTTCAGTAAAAACCGAACACCAAACTTATACTCAAGACAACACATACAACAAGTTTACATGATAGATTATAACAATTTCAAAAATTTAAAATTATATAAGTATAAAGATTTATAAATACATCATACATCATATACAGTTAAGTCAATAACAATTTAATTACATCTCATATTTACTTCACATAATCAAATAGTCAAATTTCATAGTTAATAAAGTTTAGTATTTAGTTTTTTGTATTTTGGTTCGGTATACGGTGAAAACCGATTACGATACCGAGCACCGAACTTCTTAGACACAAAAAACCGAAACTGAACCAAACTACCGAAAAACTGAAATTTTGGTTCGGTTCGATACGGCTTCAGTTCGGTTTTCGGTGTATGGTAAAAAAAGTGCCCATCCCTACTCTGAACATTCATTGGTTTGCTCTAATGTAGCACTACACGTCATCATTATGTTTTTAATGAGTGGTATACATGTTAAAAAGGTACATCTTTATTTTGTATACCTTAGCATCATTGACAATCTTTCCACAAATTTCATACACATGCATGTGTGTGTAAGCTTGAATCTAAATCATTCAAGCACAGATGTAGGGGAAGTTATCACTACTAAATAAAGTTTTATGGTGTTTATTCATATTATAATGACATAGTTTAAAAGTTAGATAAGTGACATAAAATACAAACCAAGTTAACAATTTACACTAGTGTGAAGTGCTACCTTAGATTATGCTTAGTTTTCATTTGTTTGTAGAATTATCATCAATACAAAGAAGAGAGAGATTGAAAGGTCCTTGTTTTTTTAGTGAATGGATGATAAATTAGGTGGATTAATATGTTTTTATGTTGTTAGCCATATAGATAAGAATGTTGGAAGATAAAGGTAAAGATGTAAGGCAACATATAAATCGGATGTTGACGTGTTGTACCACATTAGAGCAAATCAATGAAAGTTCAATGACTTAAGTAACATAGCATTCAAGTTCGGGCACCCAAATAACACAACATGTCAAGTTGGGGACCCTAAATGGCTTGTATGTCACATCAGTATCTGGTTTTATAAACCCAACTTTATATGGTTAATGGTTTTGTATAGGCTCCTAGAGTTTGAGAGACATGTATGTTCAGTTCACAGCATGTCAAGTTGAGGACCGCTAAGAAACAACGCTGCGAAGGGTATGCACGTTGGGCTAGCCCAAACGACCAAACTGGTCAATCTATGAATACAGCCCAAACCCAATAAAGGAATGGCCCAATCTCGATAATGCGACCTTTCTCGTCTTCTCCCCTTCGGCCTTCGAGTCTTTTGCTATTATAACATTCATTTAAACAGGCTTCTCTCTTCTAGTATCTACAAATTTAACTTCTCTAAAATGGTACCTATAACTTAATCTCTTCTCTAAAATAGTATTAAGTACCTTTTTACTCTCCTTTCTTATTTTCCCAGCAGTGAAATATCGAAATTTTCCTAGAGATTTTGTTTGTAGATCATAATGCTCCCACATTGCTATATGTGACCGAACATCCTAGCGGTTTTATTTTACGTTCGGAAATATTGCTGCCAAGATGCCGAGTATAAACTTTATTCTCAAGAAGTTGAGATTGCAGTACTCAACTAAGTTGAAGCAGCTGGTTCGTGCAGAAAGCAAGTTTAGATCGACAAAAGATATCAGAAAGTAGATTGGTTCCCGACCCTTTCAGATTTGAACAGTGAGCTGTATGGAACTTCATATTTGAATGGTTCCAGGTTCATGGTTGTGCAAATTTTTATTGCAGCTTGATGGTGAACGTGAACAAAAACGACATGTCCGAGTTCGGCCGTGCACAACGTTTAGGCTCCTACGTACATGATGACAAAATAAATTGAAGCATATCATTCACGGCTAGGAAATTAAAATGAAGAAAAAAGAAAAATGAGTAAAAAGGCACTTAATTCTATTTTAGAGAAGAGATTAACTTATAAGTACTATTTTATAGAAGTTAAATTTGTAGATACTGTTGGAGAGAAACCTGTTTAAATGAGTGTTATAATAGCAAAAGACTCTCGGCCTTCAGGAGGCGTCAGTGGACTCAGTGTCCCGACCCTCCGCCGCCGCTGCCGCCGCCATGCTGCGCCTCCGAAGTGGCCTCCTCTCTATGCTCCGTGCCGCCTCCCAGCTACCCTCCCCCAACCACCCCCGCCCGTGCTGCCTCCTCTCCACCTCCACTACCGCCGTGCCGTTCTCCCTCGAGGACTACCTCGTCGCCGCTTGCGGCCTCGCCCCAGCCCAAGCACGCGAGGTGTCAAAGAAGGCGTTTCGCGAGTTATGCAGAAAATCCAGCAAGGAGGGGATCTCTCGGTCCCGCCTCCTCTCAGCCTCCAACCCCGACGCCATCATCGTCCTGCTCGCCGGCACCGGACTCTCCCGCGACGACATCGTCGCCGCCGTATCCGCGGACCCGCTGCTCCTCCGCGCTTCGGTGAAGAACATCGCGCCCCGTCTTCTTGCTCTCCGAGACCGCGTCGGTCTTTCTACTCCCCAAATCGCTCGCTTCCTCCTGGTCGGCCCAGGTGCTCTCCGCCACAGCGGCGTCGTTCCCCAACTCGAGTTCTTCATCTCCTTCTACGGCTCATTTGAGCAGGTCCTGGTGGCCCTAAAGAGGAATAGGCGCCTCCTCTATACGAGCCTTGAGAAGTTAATCAAGCCTAACATAGCTTTGCTGCGTCAGTGGGGCGTTCGAGATATTGCCCAGCTGTGTTCAAACGTCCCGCGGGTGCTCAACTTCAACCCGGAACGCGTGAAAGAATTTTTGCTGCGGGCGGAACAACTTGGGGTGCCTCCCACTTCGAGGCTATTCAGGCATGCAGTGGCCGTCGTTGCCTGTATGTCGGGAGCCAAGGTTGCTGCCAAGCTTGAGTTCCTTAAGAGGAGTCTTTGTTGTTCTGAACCTGAGGTTTCCACTGCAGTGTCCAAGATGCCATATATATTAGGATTGTCTGATGAAGTTCTTCTTCGCAAGATTGAGTTCCTTGTCAACAAGGCTGCAATGGAGCCACGGCACATTGTGGAAAGGCCCATCCTGCTCACATACAGCCTGGAGAAGAGGCTAGTGCCACGGCATTGTGTACTGAAGGTCCTGCGGGAAAAGGGATTGCTGAATAGCAATATGAGCTTTAACACATTTACTCATTTTGGAGAGAGGACTTTCAAATCGAGGTTCATTGACTGTCACAAGGACTCTGTTCCTGGCCTCGCAGATGCTTATGCTGCATCTCGTGCTGTTATTGTGCCCTCTAGAGCGTAATTCGAGCATCTCATTCTGTGGTTCAGGCGAACGGTCTATGGTGGATCTGTAACTCATGGCCATTAGCAGCTGGCAGGTCTTCTCCATTTGCAAGGGAACCACTATTGACCTCTGACTGCTCATACATAGTCCAAGTTTAAGTTGTGGTTATTTATGAGCCAGGTTTGAATTTCAGCCCACACGTGCATGTTTGCTAGTTTTTCTGCCTACAACATGGCTGAAGTTTATCCTTAACTTCAATTTTTTTCTCTGAATGTGGAACTTATTAAGCTAACATGATTTTGACAGTACTAGATTTTTGTTTTGTCCAACCACTTATATCAGTATGACATTATGTTTTATGTCAAATGATGCTTTATGTAGGTCTCACTAGCTGAATGTTTATTCTGGTTTATACTCATTAGAAGGCCAGGTCTGGTGCTGTCTCACTGAGCCATCTCCATCTCCATATTTACAGGGAAGGCTTGGCTCTGCTTATCCCTTTTTTTCAGACTCTAGGAGCCTCCGTCAAGTCTGCCTTTTTTTAAAAAAAAAAACTGATGCATGCTTAACATTTTATGAGACTGAACAAGTAGTTTCAGTTAGCGGCCGAAATCACCACTGTGAAGAAACCCTCTGAAACAATTTGGTAATGCCAATGTTGTAAGGACCAAACATACTCTTGATTTCTATTTAATAATTGTTTGGGTGCCGTGGACCTCTGTCGATGTACAGAGGTCAGAGATGGTGTATATTTGGTTTGTAAGGAAATGAGATGCTAATACCGTGTCCAGCAGTTCCTGGTCACCAAAAACACTATTTTGAACCGTAGACTGCACTGTTTGTACAGTGAAGTTTGAATATAGATATGTAGATGGGGTAAGCTGCTGCAGATAGCCTAACAACTGAAAATAAAGAGCAAGTTGTAGGGAGACGACTTCGAATGGGAGAATACTAATTCATTATTTTTTCATACAATGTATAGAGAGAACATGACCCTTCTGGACTATCGCCTTGGCTTGCTGCTGTCTAAGATTAAGTTGTAAATTGATCTCTCATATACAGGGGACATGCCTCTTCTGTAAATAAGCTCATCAAATAAGTGAGACAGTTGTTCTTCAATCGTGGTCACTTTTTTGTTACCATTTTATTCAGTTTTGTGTTTTTAAATAATTCTCAAAATATCTATTTATAGAATGTGCATGATTTTTATAAGGTTTTTCCTCCTATATGTAATATTGTTCATTCTGGGTTTAGTTGTTCCGGGCTAAGTGAAGAGTAGCTCCCCTAGGCGCAGATGTGCAGTGGCGTTGGCTGCGTTCCGTTCAAACGTCCTGTGCCCCGGCGACGATGTCCTGGGGCCATGGCAACTGTGGCCCAGAGCACCCCATGCCCATGGCCCTAGACCTGGTCGGGAACAATCAGGGCAGCCCCAACGACTGGATCTTAGAAATCTGGGCTACTTGAAGGACAACATTGAAGGTCGGTGTTGTGACAAGCATTTTGTTGTCAAGTTCTTTCGGGGTCCCAAATAGGATGATCATCGACAATGGTACTCAGTTTACCAATGTTATGTTTGGAAAATATTGCGAGAATATGTATGCTTTGCCTCACCGCACCATCTCTGGAGCAACGGGCAAATGTTGAAATCCTTTGGACCCTTTTTAAGACTTAAGACACGAACGTATCAGAAACAAAACAGACTGCATGTGCCAAAGGATCCAAAGCTAGTAGCAACACGTTTGGCCCTCTTCTGTGATAATCAAGGCCAGACACAGTTTGAGTTCCTGTATAACAAATCAGTAAAAGGATATAGCTGGGACAACAAATTTGGCCTACATCTGTCAACGTCTCTATGATCAAACACTATGGTACATGTGAATTGATGCTCTCGATTTGAAAATCTCGGAAAATCGTACAGTATTCCTCCAAATGGATTTGCTGGCGACCAACTAGGTTTTGCGGTAGGCTACAGTGGTGATAAACTGAGTTGCAGAAACTAGTCAGCATAGAATGTCAAGGATCTACGAGCCGATTTTCCATATCCCCAGTCCATAACCTACTTTGATCAGCAGGAGCTCGAATACCATGTGCATGATGCTCGTCATGCGCACTTTGGATCCAGGTATCTCGGTCCAATTAACGGATACTTCTACCATTGGGATCCTGAGGCGCTTGCACAGGTATACAAGTTCAACATCGAAACACCACCTGCCCATGCAAAGAAAGGCAAGTTGTAATAACCATTAAAACCATATATGCCTGGAAAGCAGATTTGGTAAACAGCATCACTGGGCTTCAAAGAAGATAGAACAGTGCAGAAGAGGATACCTCTTCAATCTGATATTTGTGAAAAGCTTCCTTGCAGCTGCTCGTGTGAACATCTTAAACCCACACTGGAATTGGTAACAACAAATGAGACTGAACATTGTCGTTAAAAAAAACACATGAAGTGTCAATGGCACTTGTTTATTAGAAGAACTTGTATGGTTCAAACAGAATACCTGTGTATCTTTGATCCCGGGACCAGCAGTCAATAAAACTACCAAATGGAAACCTTTCATAAGAAAGTTTCTATACCATTTCCTCTGCAATAAAGCAGGATAAAAATGAGAAAAATACAAGGCGAAAACTAAGTAGAAAACCAAAAGACCGAGGGTAGTGAGCAGTAAAGTGAATTACTGTTGCAAGAGCCTGCTTCTCTAGATGAGCCCGGGAACCAAAAACAGCAACTTCAACATCAGATAGATTCTGAGATGAACTAGTAGATGTCCCTGGGCCAGACTTAGCTTTCTTAGCCAATGCATGAACCTAAGAGCAAAAAACAAGTTACAAAAAACAAATTCAATACTAACCAAATTAACTTTCAAAACTTGATGTTCGATTTAGCTTATGACGGAGATAGACCTGAGCTTCAAGCTTTTCCAAATCGGTCACTTTAGTTGCACCATCAGCATCAAGCATGAGTAATAGTTCACCACGTGAATGAAGCATTCCCTATTAGATGCTTCCACAAAAAAGAAGGAAAGCACCAATTAGTTTTTATTTGAATCCAAAGCCCTAAGGGATATCCAGGGATTTCAATACTCACTTTTCGGACTGCTTCACCTTTCCCATGATTTCTTCCAAGTAGAAGAACTCTAACATTATCAATCTTGTGTTGTTTTACAAAACTGAAAGCGACTTTAGAGGTCCCATCAGTGCTACCATCATCGACAATCAATACCTTGACACAACCGGTCAAATTCCGAAATTACATAGGGTAATATAGGTTTCAAAACACAAAAGGCTTTGTGCTCAGAGTTTGCTGTTCCCTGCAAACTGCAAACAGGATTGCAAATTGCAAATAACATGCTAGATTACCACATACCTCATATGAAAAGGACTTGTCAGCAGTTGATCTCCGCTTCAAGTAGCTATTAAAAAGAGAAAACAAGAAAGTGATCAATGTAACGATTAACACTAGCTGCTAAAAAAGATTACCAGTATAGATTGCAATGCGCAGTTCAAAGTTCAACTATAAACATAGCATTTGAGCAACAGGAGTAGCAAAAGCCTTACTTGAGTGTTTCTGTAAGAGCCTCGGGGAGTCGATACTCCTCATTGTAGGCAGGAACTATCAACGAAATATATTTCTCAGGAGGATCCAAAACCGACGGGCAGGGCACCTATATAACAGTCAGTTCAGACAAGCAAACCAGCAAACACCTAGCGTGCACACCCCATGCCGCAGCCCGGGACGAACCCAGCACGAGCAATCAGTACACTACCTTCTTGAGCGAGTTGGGGTCCTCAAAGAAGGCGTCCGAGACGGCGGACCTCTCCAGCCTGCGGCCGAGATCCAGAACATCGCAGCAGTCAACACTACACGCAGATCGCGGGAGAAACCAGGAGAGTGGGACGGCAACACGGAAGCAGACTTACGAGTGCATGCATCCTATCTTGCGGATGTGCTCGAAGAAGAACGCCGCTGCGCCCAGCACCAGGATGGATACCTGCGCACGAGACGGAGAGATGGCGTTAGCGCCACGGGCCACGGCGAGGAGGAGGAAGCAGGATTTGGGGGGAAAAGGGGAGGGCGGTACGAGGGTGGCGAGGAGGAGGGTCAGCGAGAGGGAGGCCGGCAGGATGCCGGCGATGGCGGAGAGAGGCCAGGCGGCGGCCATCGTCGCGGTCCCGACGGCCGGTGCCGAGTCCACCCGCTGCTTTGGTCTTCGCGTGGGTTTTCTGGTCCTGGAGTTGGGGAGATCTGCACGCCGAAGGCAGAGCCCAGACGGCCGGGCCGGCAGGCTGCACATTTGTGTTTTAGGCCATATATTTTGGAACACGTATTTTTTTTAAAAAAATAATATTTCATTTTTTTTAAAATTTCTATATTATAGCATTTTCAATAAACTTTACTATATTAAACCATCAGTTTCAACGGTCATTTCGCGTTAATATTTTTTAAAAATCCTCTATATTTTTTAGAATCAAACCGCACTCCTATAATCTCTTCTCTACTACTATAATAGTCTCTACTATATTAAAGCACCAGTTTCAACGGTCGTCTCGTGTCAATATTTTAAAAAACCATATATTTCTCTAGAATCAACATGTACTCCTTTAATCTCTTCTCTAGTACTATAATAGATGAGTTTATATAAAAAATAAGGTGAAATTATGTATAAGTGAGTGTTTGAACCTTGATTGTTGGCTCCACATTGACACACACCTAATCAATATAAAACATATATTTTATATTTTATTAAAATAAAATTTATCCTATATCCTATATCATATATATATATATATATATGTAAACCGTAGCAATGTATGTATATGACTAGTCTATCTTAAATCCACTCTTTAATTTATCACATGGAGAACCATCTAAATAAAAAATATTCTCTAAATTTTTTATCCTAACGGCGTCTTTGTATATCGTGCCCGTTTCATATTTAACTAGTGAGAAATTTAAAATAGAAAATTGTTATATTTACATGTGTAACTGAATAATTTGCTGGAGGATATTTGTTCATCAAACTCTATTTGTGAGGCTGTTCGCTTCAGCCAATGGCGGATCTAGGTTTAGGCTGAAGGAGGGGCTGATTTTATAGTGACCATGGGTGAAAGCAACACAAACTATTAGAGTGACTCATTTTTATTTCTTCTTCCTCCTCTTCCCTTATTCTCTACTCTCCACCTCTTTCTCCAATGGAGTGAGGACTATTTTTTTCTTTTATTCTTTCCTTTTATTTTTCCTCTAACTTTCACCTATGTATCAATGGAGTTTCATAGCTGTAGGGGGGCTGAAGCCCCCAAGCCTCCCCTTAGAGCCGCCACTGGCTTCAGCTTAAAGTCATATGTTCGGACTGTTGCAGCTGTAATCCATAAAGGCAAAACACTGTAGAATCAGTAGAAGCCAGTACGGATTAAAGCTAAGTGAGCAGGCTGTGTGTCACTCAGACAGGACATGATATAGAGAGGATCTTGAATATGCTCTTAGCTTTGCAAAAATCTTACATTCTAAACGGGTCTTAGTGTTTTCTACACTGTGTATGTTGCAACAAATATGTCCTTTTAATTTACTTTTTAGTGATGTATACCATATGTTTTGCTGCAGATATGGTCTTGTTGTTAGATAGCATCACAACAAAAACATAACTATATATGTAATTGTGGTGTTCTAAGAGCATCTCCAAGAGAATGACAAAAAATCACCCCCAAAAAGTTGTTTTCTGGAGCAACCAAAAAAGTTTGAGGCGTGTGTTTTCTTTTATTCTCCAACAGATAACGTAAAATGTAGATGGAAAACTATAAACCGGGCCGGTTGGGCTACAAAACTGGGTCTAATATGCCCTACCAGGTTTGTCAACGACTGGTGCATATTTATTTATTTTATTGTGTCATCGTCACGTTGCTATAGTATAGCGAGGAACTGAGAGAGTTGTGATGCAGGCAGGGGTGTGTTTACCTCTCTTGATCTACAATGCCCAAGATCTGCCATGTGCGTGTTAGGTGCAGGCAGGGACGTTGCTACCAAGTTTGATAACATGTAGCGTGTGTTGGTGTACGAGAAAACAAATAGCGTGACGGCCGGTGGGAGATAGATAGATCAGTGGTGATTGAGGGAACCAAAATGTTCCCTGTTTGTAGTTACATATGGGGGAAGTTTTGGGGCTATGAAAAAAGTGGGAGAGGTTTAAGGGACATGTTGGAGACTTAATTTTTCATTTTCCCTAAAATTCAGTTTAAGGGAGATTTTAAGGGACCTTATGGAGATGCTCGATAAAAAAATCCTCATCGTTGTTAAACATGAAGGTTCGCAGCTCACCTAAGATACACATGATAAAGTGCAGCGCCAAACTTCGGAAAATAAGGCCTTGTTTGTCAATCGAGTAGGTGATTTTGGATTAACTCTTGGGATTTTTGGTTGTTTTACTCTCTTTCAAACAGTAGACTTTTCAGCCATTTTTGCTTGTGCTAGTGCTCCCAGAAATGAATGGATTTTTTGCAATATGAGATTTAATGCCATAACTCTGATTTGTATTTTACTTGTATTGGTGCAGTTGGGAAATCTGCACAGATAGGATTGCATATTTGGTTACCCAATGCAATGGAGGGTCCCAGGGTCCTCGTTCTATTCTAATTCTAAACCCATTGTCGTCCACAGTTTCCTTGTCGACACGAAGGGGCAAGCAGCCCCCAAACAAAGTCTGAGATCAGAACTCATACCGCGGTCGTGGCCGCACTCGGGGACCAATGTTCGTTTGGCCCGAGGAAACCTTTGCACGCCTCCATTACCTTTTGGGAGTCCTACGCCCCATAGAAACTGTCTACCTGGGATTGTCCCTTGGCCCGCGGGTCTGACACAAGGTTAGAATCCGAGCTCTTCCAGAGTGGTATCTCATAGATGGCACGGCCCCCCGGAAGTGGGCCTTCTTCGCCTTCCACCTAAGTTGCGCAGGAAAATCCCAAATCCGTCGATAAGAGCTCTTTGGAGTCATCAGCATGTTATCCCCGGCGTACCTTTGATCTGTTGAGCGAGAGCCCTTCCACACGGACTCCCGGATCACTATGGTCGACTTTCATCTCTGTTCGACCAGTCGGTCTCACAGTCAGGCAGGCTTATACCATTACGCTCACGAGCAGAATCAATGCTTGAGCCTACCTTCACGTGTGTTGGGCGCCAAATTGAGAGGTCAGACGGTCCGCGCAAGCGCAGAACAGATTAGGGTTCCGATTTTCTTGCTATGTGTGTTGGCGAGAATCTTAGGATAAGCTCAAAAATTTGTTGGTAACAAGTCCAGCCCCCTCCTCTATAAAAGCAGAGGAATACGACCAATTTAATCAATCAATCGAATCAATAATACTTCTATCTCGCATTTATTTCCTGTACAATTAGGAGTAGTTCTAATCTAGTTCTAGTTTAGCCTCTCAATCCCCAAATTCTCTGCTTCTCTTCAACTCTACGTCGATTAGAGGAGTCTAGGTCGGCCTGCCCAAGCCTAGACAACTCCTAGGATCTCTCCTCCCCGGCGGGGTCTCTCTCGGGAGCGAGATCCAGACGCCGCCGGTAACCTTTTGTCGCCCCTGCGCACGCGCGGACCGTCCGGCCCTAGGGCGCGGACCGTCCGGCCGTCAGGCAGGAAACCCTAGCCTCGCGTCAGGCCGCTGACCGTCCGGCCCTTGGCTGCGGACCGTCCACCCCTGCGCAGAGAGCACCACCGCTGGTTCGTGTTAAGTGATTGGCGCCCTAAAAAGGTGTCAACATACTTTTTGGCGACTCCACTGGGGACAACACATCTAGACCCATCAAATCGGCCCTCGATGGCCGGTTCAAGGGATAGTTCTAAAGTCTCCCCTAGCAACATTATAGAGCCGACTTGGGAAACCTTGCCGGCTGACGAACAGCTCTAGTTCGAGGAGCATAAGGAGCAGCTGATTCAAGAGGCGAGGGCGAAGTTCCTGGCCAACTTCAAAGTGGACAGGAACAATAAAGTCGTCCGACAACGGGCGACGGATCCGGCTTCGCTCCGACCCACACCAGATATCCTCAATGTAAGTAATACAAATGAGCTACAATCTCTTAAGAATTATGTACATGAACAGCAAGAACAAATGCAAAATATCATAGGGGGTATGGAAAACGATTATAGGAGACTAGTACGTGCATTTGATAAATCTAGTATTGCAAATTTTCCTTCGCACAAGGTTGAATTAGGGGGTAACACGCTGAAAGGGAATTAGGCTTACACCTAGTTCCTAAATAATTTTGGTGGTTGAATTGCCCAACACAAATATTGGACTAACTAGTTTGCTCTAGTGTGTAAGTTATACAGGTGCAAAAGGTTTACACATAGCCAATAAAAAGACCAAGTATTGGGTTCAAATAAAGGAGCAAGGGTCAACCGAAGTCACCTCTGGTCTGGCGCACCGGACTGTCCGGTGTGCCACCGGACATGTCCGGTGCACCAGGGGACTCCGACTTCAAACTCTTCACTCTCGGGAATTTCCGAAGGCCACTCCGCTATAATTCACCGGACTGTCCGGTGTACACCGGACATGTCCGGTGCTCCAAGGAAGAGCGGCCTCAGGAACTCGCCAACCTCGGTTTTTCACTTCGGCTGCTCCGCTAAAATTCACCGGACTGTCCGGTGTACACCGGACTGTCCGGTGTACACCGGACTGTCCGGTGTAACAGCGGGGCAACGGCTATTTCGGCGCCAACGGCTACCTGCGACGCATTTAATGCGCGCCAGAAGCGCGCAGTCGTCAGGCACGCGGGAGCAGGTGCACCGGACATCGAACAGTTCATGTCCGGTGTGCACCGGACATCCAGGCGGGCCCAGAAGTCAGAACTCCAACGGTCAAATTGCAACGGCTTTGGTGACGTGGCTGTCGCACCGGACATGTCCGGTGTGCACCGGACTGTCCGGTGCGCCATCGAACAGACAGCCTCACCAAACGGCTAGTTTGGTGGTTGGGGCTATAAATACCCCCAACCACCCACCATTCATTGCATCCAAGTTTTCCACTTCTCAACTACTTACAAGAGCTCTAGCATTCAATTCTAGACACACCCAAGAGATCAAATCCTCTCCAAATTCCACACAACGCCCTAGTGATTAGAGAGAGTGATTTGCTTGTGTTCTTTCGAGCTCTTGCGCTTGGATTGCTTTCTTCTTTCTTGATTCTTTCTTGTGATCAAACACTCACTTGTAATTGAGGCAAGAGACACCAATCGTGTGGTGGTCCTTGCGGGAACTTTGTGTTCCAAGTGATTGAGAAGAGAAAGCTCACTCGGTCCAAGGGACCGTTTGAGAGAGGGTAAGGGTTGAAAGAGACCCGGCCTTTGTGGCCTCCTCAACGGGGAGTAGGTTTGAGAGAACCGAACCTCGATAAAACAAATCCGCGTGTCTCACTTCACTATTTGCTTGCGATTTGTTTTGCACCCTCTCTCTCGCGGACTCTATTATATTTCTAACGCTAACCCGGCTTGTAGTTGTGATTATTTTTGAGAATTTCAGTTTCGCCCTATTCACCCCCCCTCTAGGTGACTTTCAATTGGTATCAAAGCCCGGTGCTTCATTAGAGCCTAACCGCTCGAAGTGATGTCGGGAGATCACACCAAGAGGGAGATGGAGACCGGCGACAAGCCCACTACAAGCCAAGGGAACACTTCATCGGAAGAGTCCCGCACCAAGAGGAAGGAGAAGAAGAAGGAGTCCTCCAAACGGAAGGAGAAAAGATCTTCTTCCTCACACCACAAAGAGAAGAAAGAAAAATCTTCTTCCCACAAGTCGTATCGGAAAGGCGACAAGCACAAGAAGATGAGGAAGGTGGTCTACTACGAGATCGACACTTCATCAACATCAACTTCCAACTCCGATGCGCCGTCCGTAACTTCTAAGCGCCAAGAGCGCAAGAAGTTTAGTAAGATCCCCTTACACTATCCTCGTACACCTAGACATACTCCATTACTTTCCGTTCCATTAGGCAAACCGCCAACTTTTGATGGCGAAGATTATGCTAGGTGGAGTGATTTAATGAAATTTCATCTAACCTCACTCCACAAAAGTATATGGAATGTTGTTGAGATTGGAGCACAGGTACCATCCATAGGGGATGAGGACTATGATACGGACGAAGTGGCCCAAATCGAGCACTTCAACTCCCAAGCTACAACCATACTCCTCACCTCTCTAAGCAAGGAGGAATACAACAAGGTGCAAGGGTTGAAGAATGCAAAGGAGATTTGGGACCTTCTCAAGACCGCACACGAGGGTGATGAACTCACCAAGATCACAAAACGGGAAACGATCGAGGGGGAGCTCGGTCGCTTCCGTCTTCGCCAAGGGGAGGAGCCACAAGATATGTACAACCGACTCAAAACCTTGGTGAACCAAGTGCGCAACCTCGGGAGCAAAAAGTGGGACGACCACGAGGTGGTTAAGGTTATTCTAAGAGCTCTCATTTTCCTTAACCCCACTCAAGTTCAATTAATTCGTGGTAATCCTAGATACCCACTAATGACCCCCGAGGAAGTTATCGGGAATTTTGTGAGCTTTGAATGTATGATTAAAGGATCAAAGAAGATCAACGAGCTTGACGAACCCTCCACGTCCGAAGCACAACCGGTGGCATTTAAGGCGACGGAGGAGAAGAAGGAGGAGTCTACACCAAGTAGACAACCAATTGACGCCTCCAAGCTCGACAATGAGGAGATGGCCTTAATCATCAAAAGTTTTCGGCAAATCCTCAAGCAACGGAAGGGGAAGGATTACAAATCCCGTTCCAAGAAGGTTTGCTACAAGTGTGGTAAGCCCGGTCACTTTATTTCTAAATGTCCATTATCAAGTCACAGTGACAGGGATAACGACAAGAGGGGCAAGAGGAGAGAAAAGAAGAGGTACCACAAGAAGAAGGGCGGCGATGCCCACGTGTGCCGCGAGTGGAACTCCGACGAGAGCTCCACCGACTCCTCCTCCGACGATGAGGACGCCGCCAACATCGCCGTCACCAAGGGACTTCTCTTCCCCAACGTCGGCCACAAGTGCCTCATGGCAAAGGACGGCAAAAGGAAGAAGGTTAAATCTAAATCCTCCACTATATATGAGTCCTCTAGTGATGATAATGCTAGTGATGAGGAAAATAATTTGCGTACCCTTTTTGCCAACCTTAACATGGAACAAAAGGAAAAATTGAATGAGCTAATTAGTGCCATCCATGAAAAGGATGATCTCTTGGACTCCCAAGAGGACTTCCTAATCAAGGAAAATAAGAAACATGTTAAGGTTAAGAATGCTTATGCTCTAGAGATAGAAAAATGTGACAAATTATCTAGTGAGCTAAGCACATGCCATGACACAATTGCCAACCTTAGAAATGAAAATGCTAAATTAATTGCTAAGGTTGATTCTCATATTTGTATTGATTCAACTTCCTATCCTAGAAATGATAATGTTGATTTGCTTGCTAGGATTGATGAGTTGAATGTTTCTATTGCTAGCCTTAGAAATGAGAATGAGAAATTAATTGCTAAGGCTAAAGAATTAGATGTTTGCAATGTTACAATTTCCGACCTTAGAACTAAGAATGATATGTTGCATGCTAAGGTTGTAGAATTAAAATCTTGCAAACCATCTACATTTACCGTTGAGCACACTTCTATTTGCACTAGATGTAGAGATGTTGATATCAATGCTATTCATGATCACATGGCTTTAATTAAACAACAAAATGATCATATAGCATTATTAGACGCTAAAATTGCCGAGCATAACTTAGAAAATGAAAAGTTTAAATTTGCTAGAAGTATGCTCTATAATGGGAGACGCCCTGGCATCAAGGATGGCATTGGCTTCCAAAGGGGAGACAATGTCAAACTTAATGCCCCTCCTAAGAACTTGTCTAACTTTGTTAAGGGCAAGGCTCCCATGCCTCAGGATAACGAGGGTTACATTTTGTACCCTGCCGGTTATCCCGAGAGCAAAATCAAGAAAATTCATTCTAGGAAGTCTCACTCTGGTCCTAACCATGCTTTTATGTATAAGGGTGAGACATCTAGTTCTAGGCAACCAACCCGTGCTAAGTTGCCTAGAAAGAAAACTCCTAATGCATCAAATGATCATAGCATTTCATTTAAAACTTTTGATGCATCTTATGTTTTGACTAACAAATCCGGCAAAGTAGTTGCCAAGTTTGTTGGGGGCAAACACAAGGGCTCTAAGACTTGTGTTTGGGTACCCAAAGTTCTTGTTTCTAATGCCAAAGGACCCAAAACCGTTTGGGTACCTAAAGTCAAGAACTAAAATTGTTTTGTAGGTTTATGCATCCGGGGGCTCAAGTTGGATACTCGACAGTGGGTGCACAAATTACATGACAGGGGAGAAGAAGATGTTCTCCTCATATGAGAAAAACCAAGATCCCCAACGAGCTATCACATTCGGGGATGGAAATCAAGGTTTGGTCAAAGGATTGGGTAAAATTGCATATCACCTGACCATACTATTTCCAATGTTTTTCTTGTAGATTCTTTAGATTACAATTTGCTTTCCGTATCCCAATTATGTCAAATGGGCTACAACTGTCTATTTACTGATGTAGGTGTCACTGTCTTTAGAAGAAGTGATGATTCAATAGCATTTAAGGGAGTGTTAGAGGGTCAGCTATACTTGGTAGATTTTGATAGAGCTGAACTCGACACTTGCTTAATTGCTAAGACTAACTTGGGTTGGCTCTGGCACCGCCGACTAGCTCATGTTGGAATGAAGAATCTTCATAAGCTTCTAAAGGGAGAACACATTTTAGGACTAACAAATGTTCATTTTGAGAAAGACAGGATTTGTAGCGCATGCCAAACCGGGAAGCAAGTTGGCACTCATCATCCACACAAGAACATCATGACGAGTGACAGGCCACTGGAGCTCCTACACATGGATTTATTCGGCCCGATTGCTTACATAAGCATCGGCGGGAGTAAGTACTGTCTAGTTATTGTGGATGATTATTCTCGCTTCACTTGGGTGTTCTTTTTGCAGGAAAAATCTCATACCCAAGAGACCTTAAAGGGATTCTTGAGACAAGCTCAAAATGAGTTCGGCTTAAGGATCAAGAAAATTAGAAGCGACAACGGGACGGAGTTCAAGAACTCTCAAGTTGAAGGCTTCCTTGAGGAGGAGGGCATCAAGCATGAGTTCTCATCTCCCTACACCCCACAACAAAATGGTGTAGTGGAGAGGAAGAATCGAACTCTATTGGACATGGCAAGAACCATGCTTGATGAGTACAAGACACCGGATCGGTTTTGGGCCGAGGCGGTCAACACCGCCTGCTACGCCATCAACCGGTTATATCTACACCGAATCCTCAAGAAGACATCCTATGAACTCCTAACCGGTAAAAAGCCCAATATTTCATATTTTAGAGTTTTTGGTAGCAAATGTTTTATTCTTGTCAAAAGAGGTAGAAAATCTAAATTTGCTCCAAAAACTGTGGAAGGCTTTTTACTAGGATATGACTCAAACACAAGGGCATATAGGGTCTTTAACAAGTCCTCAGGACTTGTTGAAGTTTCTTGTGACGTTGTGTTTGATGAGACTAACGGCTCTCAAGTAGAGCAAGTTGATCTTGATGAGATAGGTGAAGAACAGGCTCCGTGCATCGCGCTAAGGAACATGTCCATTGGGGATGTGTGTCCTAAGGAATCCGAAGAGCCTCCACATGCACAAGATCAACCATCCTCCTCTACGCAAGCATCTCCACCAATCCAAAATGAGGACGAAGCTCAAGTTGACAAAGATGAAGAAGACAATGATGAGCCACCTCAAGACGACGGCAATGATCAAGGGGGAGACGCAAATGATGAAGACAAGGAGGATGAACAACCAAGGCCGCCACACCCAAGAGTCCACCAAGTAATCCAACGAGATCACCCCGTCGACACCATCCTCGGCGACATTCATAAGGGGGTAACCACTCGATCTCGTGTTGCACATTTTTGTGAGCATTACTCTTTTGTTTCCTCTATTGAGCCACACAGGGTAGAGGAAGCACTCCAAGATTCAGATTGGGTGATGGCGATGCAAGAGGAGCTCAACAATTTCACGAGGAACGAGGTATGGCATTTGGTTCCACGTCCTAACCAAAATGTTGTAGGAACCAAGTGGGTCTTCCGCAACAAACAAGACGAGCATGGTGTGGTGACAAGGAACAAAGCTCGACTCGTGGCCAAGGGGTATTCACAAGTCGAAGGTTTGGATTTTGGTGAAACCTATGCACCCGTAGCTAGGCTTGAGTCCATTCGCATATTATTAGCCTATGCTACTTAGCATGGCTTCAAGCTTTATCAAATGGACGTGAAGAGTGCCTTCCTCAACGGACCAATCAAGGAGGAGGTCTATGTTGAGCAACCTCCCGGCTTTGAAGATAGTGAGTACCCTAACCATGTCTATAGGCTCTCTAAGGCGCTTTATGGGCTCAAGCAAGCCCCAAGAGCATGGTATGAATGCCTTAGAGATTTCCTTATTGCTAATGGCTTCAAAGTCGGCAAGGCCGATCCTACTTTATTCACTAAGACTCTTGACAATGATTTGTTTGTATGCCAAATTTATGTTGATGATATCATAATTGGGTCTACTAACGAATCTACATGTGAAGAATTTAGTAGGATCATGACACAAAAATTCGAGATGTCGATGATGGGGGAGTTGAAGTATTTTCTAGGATTCCAAGTCAAGCAACTCCAAGAGGGCACCTTCATTTGTCAAACAAAGTATACTCAAGACATTCTAACCAAGTTTGGAATGAAGGATGCCAAGCCCATCAAGACTCCCATGGGAACAAATGGGCATCTTGACCTCGACACGGGAGGTAAGTCCGTGGATCAAAAGGTATACCGGTCGATGATTGGTTCATTGCTTTATTTATGTGCATCTCGACCGGACATTATGCTCTCCGTTTGCATGTGTGCAAGATTCCAAGCCGACCCTAAGGAATCACACCTTACGGCCGTAAAACGAATCTTGAGATACTTGGCTTATACTCCTAAGTTTGGGCTTTGGTACCCTCGGGGATCCACATTTGATTTGATTGGTTATCCGGATGCCGATTGGGCAGGGTGTAAGATTAATAGGAAGAGCACATCGGGGACTTGCCAGTTCTTGGGAAGATCCTTGGTGTCTTGGGCTTCAAAGAAGCAAAATTCGGTCGCTCTTTCTACCGCCGAAGCCGAGTACATTGCCGCAGGCCATTGTTGCGCGCAATTGCTTTGGATGAGGCAAACCCTGCGGGACTACGGTTACAAACTAACCAAAGTTCCCCTTCTATGTGATAATGAGAGTGCAATCCGCATGGCGGATAATCCCATTGAGCATAGCCGCACTAAACACATAGCCATTCGGTATCATTTTCTTCGGGATCACCAACAAAAGGGGGATATCGAGATTTCTTACATTAACACTAAAGATCAATTAGCCGATATCTTTACCAAGCCACTTGATGAACAATCTTTTACCAAACTTAGGCATGAGCTAAATATTCTTGATTCTAGGAATTTCTTTTGCTAATTTGCACACATAGCACACAAGTATACCTTTGATCATATCTCTTTTATATATGCTATGACTAATGTGTTTTTCAAGTGTATTTCAAACCAAGTCATAGGTATATTGAAAGGGAATTGGAGTCTTCGGCGAAGACAAAGGCTTCCACTCCACTCTACTACTCATCCTTCGCCGTCACTCCGAGCATCTCTCCAACTTTGGTATAATCTTCACTCATTTATTTTGTGACCAAAGGAGGAGAAAGTACTACGTTGGGCTCTAATAATTCCGTTTTTGGCGATTCATGCCAAAGGGGGAGAAAATATGAGCCCAAAGCAAAAGGACCACACCACCACCTAACTTTAAAAATTTGGAGATTTTCAATTGGTCAATTTCAAATTAATATCTTCTATGTTCAAAAGGGGGAGGAAGTAGTATTTCAAAAATGGTATATCAAAACCCTCTTGAACACTAAGAGGAGGATCTTATTTAGGGGGAGTTTTGTTTAGTCAAAGGAAAAGCATTTCAAACAAAAGGAGAAAATTTCAAATCTTGAAAATGCTTCTCAAAATTCTTATTCATTTACCTTTGACTATCTTGCAAAAGGACTTTGAAAAGAATTTACAAAAGGATTTGCAAAAACAAAACATGTGGTGCAAATGTGGTCCAATATGTTAAAAATAAAGAAACAATCCATGCACATCATGTAAGTATTTATATTGGCTCAATTCCAAGCAACCTTTGCACTTACAAACTAGTTCAAATTATGCACTTTTACACTTGCTTTGGTTGTGTTGGCATCAATCACCAAAAAGGGGGAGATTGAAAGGGAATTAGGCTTACACCTAGTTCCTAAATAATTTTGGTGGTTGAATTGCCCAACACAAATATTGGACTAACTAGTTTGCTCTAGTGTGTAAGTTATACAGGTGCAAAAGGTTTACACATAGCCAATAAAAAGACCAAGTATTGGGTTCAAATAAAGGAGCAAGGGTCAACCGAAGTCACCTCTGGTCTGGCGCACCGGACTGTCCGGTGTGCCACCGGACATGTCCGGTGCACCAGGGGACTCCGACTTCAAACTCTTCACTCTCGGGAATTTCCGAAGGCCACTCCGCTATAATTCACCGGACTGTCCGGTGTACACCGGACATGTCCGGTGCTCCAAGGAAGAGCGGCCTTAGGAACTCGCCAGCCTCGGTTTTTCACTTCGGCTGCTCCGCTAAAATTCACTGGACTGTCCGGTGTACACCGGACTGTCCGGTGTAACAGCGGGGCAACGGCTATTTCGGCGCCAACGGCTACCTGCGACGCATTTAATGCGCGCCAGAAGCGCGCAGTCGTCAGGCACGCGGGAGCAGGTGCACCGGACATCGAACAGTTCATGTCCGGTGTGCACCGGACATCCAGGCGGGCCCAGAAGTCAGAACTCCAACGGTCAAATTGCAACGGCTTTGGTGACGTGGCTGTCGCACCGGACATGTCCGGTGTGCACCGGACTGTCCGGTGCGCCATCGAACAGACAGCCTCACCAAACGGCTAGTTTGGTGGTTGGGGCTATAAATACCCCCAACCACCCACCATTCATTGCATCCAAGTTTTCCACTTCTCAACTACTTACAAGAGCTCTAGCATTCAATTCTAGACACACCCAAGAGATCAAATCCTCTCCAAATTCCACACAACGCCCTAGTGATTAGAGAGAGTGATTTGCTTGTGTTCTTTCGAGCTCTTGCGCTTGGATTGCTTTCTTCTTTCTTGATTCTTTCTTGTGATCAAACACTCACTTGTAATTGAGGCAAGAGACACCAATCGTGTGGTGGTCCTTGCGGGAACTTTGTGTTCCAAGTGATTGAGAAGAGAAAGCTCACTCGGTCCGAGGGACCGTTTGAGAGAGGGTAAGGGTTGAAAGAGACCCGGCCTTTGTGGCCTCCTCAACGGGGAGTAGGTTTGAGAGAACCGAACCTCGATAAAACAAATCCGCGTGTCTCACTTCACTATTTGCTTGCGATTTGTTTTGCACCCTCTCTCTCGCGGACTCTATTATATTTCTAACGCTAACCCGGCTTGTAGTTGTGATTATTTTTGAGAATTTCAGTTTCGCCCTATTCACCCCCCTCTAGGCGACTTTCACACGCGTAATACATCGGCTATAGGTTGTCACGACCTGTCACAACCCCTTTATAGGATGCCGATGGACACATACCCTGAGCAACCACAAATCGGCAGTAAATCAACCGATCTGCACATGCCCGGACCGTCCGCACGTGAGCGCGGACCGTCCGGGCCAGCAACAGCCGGACCCATTTTTAATGAGTTACCCAGACATGCACCCGAGCCACCACATATGACACAGAATCTAAACTACCCAGTCAGACAGTCCGCACACAACGACGGACGGTCCGCATATAATCACGGACGGTCCGGGTACATGTCCGGACAGTCCGCGCATGAGTTTTTTGAGGAGGATTATTACCTGAATCCTCACCCGTCCCAGTAACACTTCCCATCACACTATGCGATGCATCAGCCCATTAATACAAAATCCCGAGCCCAGGAAAGCTTTCCGGCTCCGCCTAGAAGGCCAGAAAGGAACGATCAATCCTATGAGCCATATAGGGTAAATGGCAATGCACCACACATCTCAAACCAATGGGGGGAAAGACAACATGCTAATATCCAGCCAACCCCACCTATGTTTAACCAGAGAGCCGGTGGTCTCGCACCGGCTGCCATCGATATAGTGAGGGAGGAAATAGCTGGGGCGTTCCGAGATAAGCTCGGAGTAAGCATGGTCCCTGGGGGGCAATCATATCGGAAACCTTATGACAGACGATTTGATCACCACCCATACCCACAGGGAACTAGGATACCCGAATTCGCAAAATTTTCGGGTGACCAAGGAAAAACACGCACGAACACATAGGCCAGTTCTTAGCACAATTAGGAGAATTGGCCGACATAGAAGCATTTCGCGTGCGTTTATTTTCATTGTCCTTAACAGGAACCGCGTTCGCATGGTACGCCACTTTACCTCCTAATTCTATTTTGTCATGGGGGAGTTAGAACAAAAATTCCATGATCACTTCTTTTCCGGTGATTATGAATTAGATCTGGTAGACCTAGTAGCCCTGCGACAGGGAAAGGACGAATCGGTTAATGAATACATCCGGAGGTTCCGGGATACAAGAAATCAATGCTTCCAAATACACTTAGCAGAAAAACATCTAGCAGGATTAGCCTTTAATGGACTGAGATATTATTTAAAAGAAAGACTAGAAGGCATCCAATTTTTTACGCTAGCACAATTACACCAGAGAGCTTTGGCTTGTGAAAGCCGAAGCAAAGAGACTGCTAAAACCATTCGTCACAATGTCCACATAGTAGAGTGTGACCAAAGTAGCTCGGACAACGAATCAATAGAGATATATGCTGCTGAAATAGTTTGGCCAAAGCATGCCAAATCTTTGGCTTGTTCTTCCTTGCAGCCGGTTCAAAAGAAACGGCAAGAGGAAGTTAAGTTTACATTTAATGTTGGTAAATATGATAAAATATTTGATGAATTACTAAAAATGGCAACATTAAAATAAATCACACTGTTCCATCCACCGATGAGCTAAAACGACGTGCATACTGCAAGTGGCATAACTCATTTTCTCATGCCACTAATGATTGTAATGTATTCTGTCGACAGATTCAATCGGCCATTAACGAAGGACGATTGAAATTTCAGGAAATGCAGGTGGACACGGAGCCCTTTCCGATGAACATGAACGATTTTGAGGGCAAGAGGATCTTGGTTCAGCCAAACAAAGCCGATAAGGGCAAAGACAAAGAGATAATCATCGGCAACGCAAGAGAGGCCGATGGGAAACATAAGATTTCTTGCAGGAAAGTGGTGGCCGAGAAGACTCCCGATGGTGGGGAGACTCTTAAGGTGACCATCACGACCTCCATCACTAGGGGACAAGCGCAGACCAAGGAGCAGGAGCAGGAGCCCGTGCTGCGCATCTCGGACGGTCCGACGCACAGGCGCAGACGGTCCGGGATCACGCCAGACGGTCCGGAGAATTCCAGCGGACGGTCCGATCATACTTAAGACCCGCAACGACCGTGTACCTTCAAACCACGATGACCAGAGATAGGTACGTGGAAAACAAATACATTTAAAGCAGCTAGTCGGCTGGTCAAATCTGGCCCGACCTTCGATCAATTATTGTCCAAATGTGTGAAAAAGAAGGCCAGCCCCAGTGACCGGCCAGCAAAGCGACCTCGTTCGCCCATTCGTGAGCAATATCAGGTAAGACCGATTGGACCACCTCACCAATCCGAAAAAATAGAAGGTCATATTGTCCAATTAAGACCTAACATACCTACATAGACACCTCCACCCTCATATCTACCTATGCCATATCCATACGCATACATACCTCCACCATATGTCCCAAATCAAATGTGGGGCATGCCACCATATCCACTTGGGATGCTACAGTACCCCGCTTGGGGGGCACCCCAAATAAATGTATTCGACAGGTTAGCACAACCAGTACAAGACCGATTAGGCGCCGCTCAATTCGGTCACCAGACACAGACCCAACAAGATTGCTGGACTACTCGGCCTCAAAGGTCGACCAATCCGGCAGGGGGGCATATGCCCGCAACAACTAAAAGAACGACAAAAAAGGACATCATCAAAATAGGTACAGCGGAAGTCGTCATACACAAAGAAAGTGAAAGGCCGATGATTTTTTGGTGAATCGACCAACACAAACAAAACAGAAGATACGACTGCCATCAAAATAGCCGATCCAAAATACTCCATGCCTCGATGGTGCCCAACAGGATTACCACGGTCCCAAAAGCGAAAATTACAGTGCCTAAGAGCAAAAGAGAGCCAGGAAAAGGAGGCGAAAAAGATATTCAATGGCACACATCCACAGTACCCGCCACCACAAAAGAAATGGAGACTAAAGGACGTTGAGAAAAAGCAAACGATCACAAAAATAGAAAATAAAACAACACTTGTGCAGCACCCTGCAGGTATGGCAGACAGCCTGGCTAACAAGGCCGGACAATCTGCACCAGGCGCGGACCGTCCGACCCCTGAGTTCAGACCGTCCGCACCACACTAGAACGCCTCCAAGGATGTGCCAACACCAATGGAGGAGGACGACCTACTGGGAGAAGACCTGGTCGACTATGAAGCTTCTCCAGAGCACCCAGGTATGGATGTAAATGTTATTACATTTTTTGCCGATTGTACTATTGTTGGCGACGATGAACCTGTTGTTGCCCAGTTTGATTTTGGTCCTAAAGAAGTCGCCTTTACTAAACCAAAGGAATTGGTAAATCATTTAAAACCGCTCTTCATGTGCGGTCACATTGATGGGATACCGATTGCTAAAATATTGGTAGATGGAGGGGCGGCTGTAAATCTAATGTCTTATTCATTATACAGAAAACTAGGTAAAAAAGATGACGAACTTGTCAAGACCAACATGACCCTTAGCGGTGTTGGAACTGATAGTTCGATCAAAGCCAGGGGAGTCACATCCGTTGAATTAACCATCGAGACTAAGACTCTTGCTGATGCATTCTTCGTCGTTGATGTAGAAGGAAATTACAGTCTAATCCTAGGCAGAGATTGGATTCATGCCAACCAATATATACCTTCTACATTACATCAAATGTTAATACAATGGGTATGCGATGATGTAGAACAAGTACATGCTGATGTATCGGCCTATATCGCTGTGGCCGATGCCCCTGTACTCTGGACTTATGAGACTGCTACATGTCTCACAGGTAGGGGTGGAAACGAGCCGAGCTCGGCTCAGCTCGGTGTGGCTCGGTGCCTGAACGAGCTCGGCTCGGCTCGACCTTGGCTCGCGCCCCGGCTCAGCTCGGCTCGCGAGCCATATTCTAGTACTTATCGTTGCATTATTTGGTGAATTAACGTTATATAAATTTAAAATATAGAAACATCATTCTATATTATAAGTAAATTAAATTATAACTTGTAATATATTCATCATCAAAGACTAAAAAATGAGCTATTATCCATAAAATTATCTAATATTCATTATTATTCCATAAAATTGATCATTTTTGCAAGGCTCGCGAGCTGGAATGAGACGGCTCGGCTCGCTGCAAAAACGAGCTCGAAGAAGGGGCTCGGCTCGGCTCGTTCGAGGCTCACGAGCCGAGCCGAGTCGCTCCGAGCTCGAGT
The DNA here is from genome assembly GCA_029449295.1 of Zea luxurians. Lineage (NCBI taxonomy): Eukaryota > Viridiplantae > Streptophyta > Magnoliopsida > Poales > Poaceae > Zea > Zea luxurians. Next base: position 215,765,425 of record JAOPSE010000002.1, read on the forward strand.
CGGCTCACGAGCCTCGAGCTAATTTTCCAGCCCTACGCTGCGACTCGCTCATGCAACGAGCCGAGCTCGGCTCGGCTCGGCTCGCCCATCTGGCGAGCTCGAAAACGAGGCTCGGCTCACCGAGCCAACGAGCCTAGCCATAAACGTAAAACTGCTCTCTAAATTATAATATAAAATCTTAAAAATATTTTAAATAACATATTTTAAATTTCTAAAATAGATATATCACTAATATAATATAGAAAATAGATTATTTTTTATAGTAATCTCAAATAACATAAATTAATTATCCACTCGGTACTAATATTATATGCTAATTATGATTTTATGTAACAAATTTTTGTTGGGATGAGCCACGAGCCAGCTTGCGAGCTGCACCGAGCTGAGCCGAGCTGGCTCGCTCTTTTCACGAGCCATAAAAACAGGCTCGGCTCGGGTTCGTTCTGATCGTCGAACGGTTCGATCCGAGCCGAGTTGCTGCGAGCCCGAGCCAGCTCATCGAGCTCGAGCTTTTTTTCCGACCCTACTCACAGGAGTAGATTTTTCTGATTACCAGTTCATAAGTATAGATAAGAAGGGTTTCATTCCTATAATGCTAGAGCCGATGGAGAATCGGCTAAATCCTAAATAAAGTTTAAATGATAAGTACACACAAAATTCATGAGTCCTTGGTCACAGACAGTTCGGCTTTCGAGGCCGGATGGTCCGGTCTTTCACAAAACAGTTTGGTCTTTAAGACCGAACATCTACCACAGCGTAAAGACAGTATCACGGATGATCCGGCCCCCGAGACCAGAGAGTCCGCCATCACACAAAGATCATCTGATTCCTCTGTAGGGGACATGATAGAGGAATTTAGAGATCTCGATAAACTAGGACAGGGGTTTACGTTGGCCGATCCTTTGGAGGAGATCGACAAAGGAGATGGTAAAACTCCAAGGCCAACTTTTGTAAACAAGACCCTGGAGACCGATCCTAGAAATGAAATGATTAGTCTATTGAAAGAATATTTGGATTGCTTTGCTTGGAATTACACTGAGATGCCGGGATTAAGCCGAGAGATCGTAGAGCATCGGCTGCCCATTAAGTCCGATTTCAGACCTTTCAAGCAGAGAGCTAGAACATTTCGTCCAGATCTTCTCCCACGAATCAAGGACGAAATCCATCGGCTGCTAGAAGCTATTTTTATTAGACCTTGTAGATACGCAGAGTGGGTCTCCAATATTGTGTCGGTGGAGAAGAAGAAGTCAGGTAAGCTTAGAGTATGCATTGATTTTCGCAATTTAAATAGATAACTCCTAAAGATGAGTATCCCATGCCCATAGCCGACACATTAATCAATAATGCATCAGGAAATAGAATTATTAGCTTTCTTGATGGTAATGCCGGATATAATCAGATTTTCATGGCCGAAGAAGATGCGTCTAAAACGACCTTTATATGTCCAGGCTTCATTGGTTTATTTGAGTGGGTTGTCATGACATTTGGCCTGAAAAATACCGGTGCTACTTATCAGAGGGCTATGAATGTGATCTTTCACGAGCTGTTGGGAAACACTATGGAAGTCTACATTGATGATATTGTAGTAAAATCGGCTGAGTTTAGTTCTCATTTAGCTGATTTGCGCAAAGCCTTTGATAAGATGTGTCAGTATGGTTTGAAAATGAACCCACGTAAATGTGCTTTTGGAGTGTCAGCTGGTAAGTTTTTAGGATTTGTCATCCATGAACATGGTATAGAGATAGACCCTGACCGAATCAAGTCGATTCGGAATGTGGGACCTCCGACCTGTAAGGTTGAAGTGCAGAAGTTTCATGGCAAGGTGAATTATTTACGAAGGTTTATTTCTAATCTAGCCTGGAAGATTGATGCCTTCACCCCTATCCTTTGGCTTAAGAATGATGTCGAATTCGCTTGGGGTAGAGCAGCATGAAGCATTTGATCTCATTAAAAAATATTTGTCTTTGGCCCCCCGTATTAAAAGCACCACAAGTAGGAGTACCATTCACATTATACATTGCAACTGAAGACAGGGTTATTGGGGTTGTTCTGACACAAGAAACCGGAGGAAAGGAGCATGTGGTGACTTATCTAAGTCGAAGGTTGGTGGATGCTAAAACGAGGTACACTTTCATTGAGAAGTTATACTTATGCTTGTTTTATGCATGCACCAAGTGTAGATGTTATTTATTGTCTAATCGTTGCATTGTTTTTGGTCAAACCGATGTGATCAAATACATGTTATATAACCCAATTATGAGTGGTAGAATTGGTAAATGGGCTTATACACTCATAGAATATGACTTGGCCTATGAACCATTGAAATCCATGAGAGGCCCGGTCGTAGCAGATTTTATTGTAGAACATCGGATTAATGATACTCATAAATTAGACATATCATACCTCACTGTTTCTCCTTGGACTTTATATTTTGATGGATCGGTTTGCAATGAAGGGCAAGGAATTGGCATTGTGCTTGTTTCACCAAGTAATGTCTCCTTCGACTTCTCTAGCCGATTGAAAACTTATTACACTAACAATCAAGCCGAATATTAAGCCCTTGTGTTCGGCTTGGAACTTTTAAATAGTATGGGAGTAAAACATGTGAAGGAATTTGGTGATTCTCAGCTGGTCGTCCAACAGGTGTTAGAAGAATATCAATGTTTTGATGGTACTCTAAATAGTTACCTTGAAAAATGTTGGGGCATAATTCATTCTTTTGACGAATTCAGTATTCAACATATTTCTAGAGTTGAGAATCATAGAGCTAACAATTTGGCACAAGACGTATCAGGTTATCGGATAAAGCGAGGGAGATTTCACAACACTGAAAATCTGATAACCGGTGCAGGGCCAATTCCCCAGGACGCGGACCGTCCGAGTAAAGACTCCGGACTGTCCGGAGTTACCAGGAAAGTTCTCCTAATTGATTTGGCTGATAATGAAGCTGATGCAAGTGATTGGAGGACGCCCATAACTAATTATCTACGAAATCCCAATATCAGGATAGATAAGAACATTCGGCATACAACTTTCAAGTATGTTTTGATGAGTGATGAACTCTACCACCGAACATTCAACGACGTCCTGCTTAAGTGCTTGGGCCCAGATGATGCTATATTAGCCATGGCCGAAGTACATGAAGGAATTTGTGGTACCCATCAATCGGCTCCAAAGATGAAGTGGTTGTTGCGAAGGTCTGGTTTTTATTGGCCTAACATGATAGCTGATTGTTTCAAGTACTACAAAGGATGCCAAGTGTGTCAAAAATTCGGCGATCTACAGTTGGTCCCTGCAGCCGAATTACATCCTATCATCAAGCCTTGGCCTTTCAAAGGATGGGGATTAGACTTTATAGGAGAAATTCATCCTTCATCATCAAAGAGGCATCAGTTCGTGTTAGTTGCCACTGACTACTTTACTAAATGGACTGAAGCCGGTGCTCTGAAGAACATGACACACAAGGAGGTAATTGAGTTCATAACTGAGCATATTATTCTTAGATTCGGTATTTCCTAGACCTTGACTACAGATCAAGGAACTTCTTTTATGTCAAAGGAGGTATGTGAATTTGCTGAATTATATAGAACTAAGTTGCTTAATTCATCTCCATATTATGTTCAGGCCAATGGACAGGCCGAGTCTAGTAATAGGGCATTGATTAACTTGATAAAAAAGAAGATATCCGATAATCCTAAGCATTGGCATAAGATTTTGTCCGAAGCTTTATGGGCTCACAGAATATCTAAACATAGTGCTACTAAAGTATCTCCTTTTAAGCTTGTCTATGGGCAGGAAGCAGTGTTGCCTGTGGAAATAAGTTTGAATGCTGTCAGGTTCGCCAGACAAAATGATCTAACCATCATTGATTATTATAATTCAATCATGGATAATATTGATGAGGTGACCGACAAGAGGGTGATAACTTTGGGAGCAATAGAAAAGGACAAGATCATGGTAGCTAGGGCCTACAAGAAGAAGGTCAAAGCAAAGTCATTTCAAGTAGGGGACCTGGTGTGGAAGACCATCCTGCCTCTAAGGAATAAAGACCGAAAGTTTGGGAAATGGTCGCCAAGCTGGGAGGGTCCCTATAAAGTAAAACAAGTAATGTCTGGTAACGCCTATTTACAACAAACATTACAAGGCAAGAATTTACCCAAGGCTTTGAATGGGTGTTTCCTCAAGCAGTACCATCCTAGTATGTGCCAAGATGCTTAAGAAAACCGATGTAATCACATCGAGTTAAGATGCTTTTGGTTTGCTCAGCTCCACCAAAAGGCAGGGGGCATTTGTTGGGTGCCAAATTGAGAGGTCGGACGGTCCGTCCACGGGGCCGGACGGTCCGCGCAAGCGCAGAACAGATTAGGGTTCTGAGTTTCTTGCTATGTTTGTTGGCGAGAATCTTAGGATAAGCTCGGAAATTTGTTGGTAACGGGTCCAGCCCCCCTCCTCTCTAAAAGCAGAGGAATACGACCGATTTAATCAATCAATCGAATCAATAATACTTCTATTTCACATTTATTTCCTGTACAATTAGTAGTAGTTCTAGTCTAGTTCTAGTTTAGCCTCTCAATCCCCAAATTCTCCGCTTCTCCTCGACTCTACGTCGATTATAGGAGTCTAGGTCGGCCTGCGTGAGCCTAGATGTAACATCCCAAAATTTAATCCCAAGGTTAGAAACCCTAAATCTCCTAACCCCCTTGATTATCTCCTAAGACCCCACCTCATAAGGCATTTCATTCATCACATGCATACACCATGGTTGTTAGTAGCACCTCACATAGAATATTTTGGACACCCAAGAAAATATAGATAATTTTTTGTTCAAAAGAAAAAGGAGATTAAAAGAAATAGAAATAGAAAAAGAAAAAGGAAAATCCCCCTCGGCTGGGTTGGATCCGGCCCAACCCCTTTCTCCCTCCCTCCCGCGTGCCCGTTCCCTGCTCGGCCCACGCGGCCCATCTCCCGCACGCTCGCTCGCGTGTCGCGCTCCTCCCTTCCCCGCTGATCGGCCAACCCCACCCGTCAGCCGCGCCCGCCCTCACTCCCTCGCAACCGCCCTCTCTCTGGCAAGCGGGCCCTGCTTGTTAGCCCCTCCCTCGCGCCCATGACCATGCTATCGACGCGATCACCACCGGCCGCCGCTCGCTCCGTTGCCTCGCCATTATCGTGCTCGCCAGCAAGGTTTGGCGCCTTGCGTCCCTGTCTCCTTGCGCCTTCCCGAGCCATCCCGTCACCGCCTGCTCGAGCCATCCCATCACCACTGTGCGCCATCATCGCCACCGTGGCAAGCTCGTTGGTGCTCGCCACCTCACTCTTCCTTACCCTTTCTGGTCGCCTATAAAAGGACCGCCCGAGCTCCATCCTTCCTCACACCGGCCTCGGCCACTCCCTCTCCCCCTCCACTGGACCGAATCGAGCCGCATCGCCACGCCCTTCCTCCACTCCGGTGAGTGCTCCCTCCCTCCTCTGGTAGCCTAGAGTTCAATTGGTTGGGCTCGCAAGGCTCATCGCTCCATCACGAACACGGCACACCCTTTCCCTTCACCTATTGCGCCTGGCAGCCTCATCGGCGACCTCATCGCCGCGGGCGCCCGCCACCTCGCCGTGGACTGGCCATCCCGAGCACCCTCCGACCAAATTAACCCCTCCACCATGATCCCCTACCCCCACCCATGCTTAACCACCTCCTCGACCACCCAGAACCGGAACCATGGCGGAGAACCGCCGCGGAACTTCATCGGCGTCCGGTTCTCCTGGTCGCGAATCGCCCCCCCCCGTCATCCCCCTAACGTCGTCCCCCCTCCTTGCTGGCACGTGGGCCCGCGCCCACAACACCGTCCCCGCGCCGTCCCCCGCTGGTGGGCCGGCTGGGCCACCTGCCCGCGCATGTGCGCCCGCGCTCGGCTAGGCCAAAATCCCCCCCAGGCCCAGTTAGCAGGAAACCCCTTTTCTTTTTCCTTTTTCCATTTCTTTTTCCTATTTTCATGTATTTATGCATATATTGATATTTTATGCACCAAAAATAATCTAAATAAATTATAGGGCACAAAATAATAATATTTAAAAGTTGGCACACTCCACCAAGCCACCATGGTTGATGTATTGTTCCTTACCTATTTTTGCTAGGAGAAGAGGGATCCGATCCTCCGGACTTTGTAGCTCCAGAAGAAAGGCAGGAACCCGACCTCTCCGAAATAGATCTTTTGTGCAAGGAGAACTTCAATAAAGGCAAGTCCATTCTTCCCTTGATGCATAAATTACCTACTCTTTCTACCACTACCTAAGCCGGGAATACGGGTTGGGTCTTTTGCACCGTGAGAAGAGAGATAGCCCGCATTAAAGAATATCTTTTGAGTACAAAATATGGGATGAGAAAAGGGTGGTGTTTTTACTAAACGATGTTCTCAAAAAGTGTATGATGAAGGGTATTCACCCTTATCACCTTTGGAGTGGGATAATCAGGGATCCATGGTTTAGGGGAGGGCCTCAAGTGTTGGCTCAGCCAGGTTAGGTGTGAGCAAGAGGATTGTCCCCTCATATAAGGACCGATTTGTCATACTTCACTACATGTACTCATGACAAGTACAACCACTCGAGACTGTATGGGCAGTCACTCAATCTGAACTCATACGGTCCAAACCCCAGGGTTATGATGGCTGGGGAGCACCGGGAGGATAAGGAGGGGGATGTTTTGTCCGGTTTGGACATGGCGGTGGCCTGACTCCTTCCGGTATAACCGCTAAGGTATGGACGTGCGAGGAAAGAAAGAGATTCAGATTCAGGTCTCATTGGCCATGAGACCGCAGAGCCGGACTAGTGGGTAAAGTGTACCCCTCTGCGCAGAGTTCAAACCTATTCGAATAGTCTGTGTCCACTGGTATGGACGAGTCTGGTGTGGTATGACAATTAGTGTTTTATGATCTCCGCCAACAGGGAAATGTGTGTGTGAGTGTTTTTGGAAATGAAAAACAATACCACGGGAGTGGGAAGCTCAGTGGTGGTTGAGTGTGAAAATGTGCTACTTCTTCCTTTGGGGAAAACCATCAAAGTATTGTCTTTCTCTGAAAAAGAGTGACTTCAACTCCACCATATAAAGCATGTATTATATAGGTCCCTCCCTCTTTGCAGGCGGGATGGGCTTGCGGAATACCTAGTGTATTCACCTAGATTTATTTATGTTTTTTAGCAGTTGAAGACTTCTTTTCTGCTATGCTCGACTAGAAGGGGGTTGTGTCTGCACCCAGTTCTGCCTGTGGCTTCGGCTAGTTTATCTTTCACTGCGCTTTGTATTTCAGGCTCATTAGAGCTTGTACTTTGGTATTGTATTAACTTTTATTCGAACTCTGTACTATTCGAAGTAAGGAATGTGTTTACTAGCCTCCTGGGACTAGTAATTGTTTCATATTTGAGTCCCAGAGGATCGGGACGCTTCACTAGACAACTCCTAGGATCTCTCCTCCTCGACAGGGTCCTTCCCAGGAGCGAGATCCAGGCGCCGCCGGCGACCTTCCGCCACCCCTGCGCACACGCGGACCATTCGGCCCCAGGGTGCGGACCGTCCGGCCGTCAGGCAGGAAACCCTAGCCTCGCGCCAGGCCGCGGACCGTCCGGCCCCTGGCCGTGGACCGTCTGCCCCTGCGTAGAGAGCACCGCCGCTGGTTCGTGTTGAGTGATTGACGCCCAAAAAGGTGTCAACAACGTGCAAATCTCAGCAGCCGTCACAGCCTATGCGAGGATACATATGTATCCATATATAGCAAGGGAGGATTGCTACTATACTGTAACACCCTGAATTTGGGGTATAAAATTTCTTTTCTTATATTCACGAAATTCAGGTGTTACCCTCTCTTTTCCTTAATTTTTCTTTTATTTTTCTTAAATAGTGGGGAGTTATTTTGTTTTATATATTTATAAGTCTAGTAAAATAAAACCCTAAAGGAATAATGATTGTTGCATCATGCTGAGATACATCTATTTTTGTATGATGTTTTGCTTTGATGTGTATCTATCTAAAATCATAGAGCGTGGTTGAATTTGAATTTAAAAAAACTAAACCAAGTTTCAAATAAAGAGAAGAGAAGAAATAGAAGAAAAGAAGAAAAACAAAAGGAAAAGCCTCCCCGGCCCACCTCGCGCGCGCAGCCCACCCCTGCCCAGGCCACCAGCCGTGGCCTAGCTCCTCGCTGGCCAACCCTGCACCGCGCGACCCACCTCCCAAACCCTAGCGCTCTCGCCTAAGCCTAGCAGCCACGCTCGACCACCGCACTCTAGCAGCTCGCGAGCGCGCCCTCTCCCAGCTGCATGCGCCGCGCCCAGCCGCCAGGGCGCCAACCTCCACGTCTTTGCACCGTGTTCCGCACGCACGCGCGCGTCGTCCGCCTCTACCGCTTGCCCAGGCTTGCTCGCCCAACTGGCTCACCCCGTCGTGGCACACGCGCGTAGCTGCCCGCGTCGCACACCTCGGTGCTGCCCGCGTCGCCCGACGCGCGCCCAGCTGCGTCGCGCGCCCAGCGCCGCCTGCGCGCACTCTCCATGTCGTGTCGCACGCACCTACCCAGCGCGCCCCTAGCCGCGTTCAGCCCTCGTGCGCTCCACGACATCGTGGACGCACCTGGATCAGAAACCGCTGCCACGATCTTGCCTAAGCCTTTTAAATTAACCCCTCGGCCATCCTTTGCGGTTCCTCACTCCTCTCGCCTTTTCTCGCAACCGTGCGCAGCGCCCTCGCCACACCAAACGACGTCGTCGAGCCTTGTCGTCCGCCCGAAGCAAGCTGCGCCCGCGATTCTTCCTCGTCGAGTTTGTCGCATGGTGTGAAGTCCAGAGCTTGCCTGAAGTTTCCCCGGACCCGCCCTTCGTTCACTCGTGGTGAGCTCGCCCCTTCCTCTCTCCATCCCTACCCTCCTCGCCTCTTGCCGTGCTCGGCGCGACGCTCGCTCGTCGTGGCCAAGCCCCCCCTGTGCGCACCGCCAGTCGGCCCGCCCAGTCGCGTGTGCAACGGCAGCCTCGCCACTATCGCGCAACCTACGCAAGTCGCTGAACCCGGTCTCAAACTGCATCGTCGTAGCTCCGTGCTTGTCGTCGTGCTCGTGTCGTGGACGTACCCACATCCACGTGTGCACAACGTGCCGTCGGGGTTTAGATGACGTTCGTCTACCCGTAGACAAACGCCAGACTACCCCCGTCTACCCCCCTGCACATGCACGCGTTCGCGTCGTTCGCACGTGTCGTTGTTGCCGTTCGCATGCGCAGTCTGTGTGCGCCATCACCGTCCATTCGTGCTATGTCACGCACATGATCCGCACACATTAGTTAATCATTTCACCATAATTGTTCATACTTAGTAATGAGTTCTTGCTAATCGTTGACTAATTGATAATTCAATTAATCTAAAATGTTTTACACAAATAATTTATATTAAGTAAAAATCAACTTAGAAATATAGTTTTGCACATCTAATTATAATCTGGTGATATTCGCATGTCGCGTGTTGCCCGCACGCTATCCACCTGTATTGTTCGCGTACGCTGTCACCACCCTTTCCTTGCGTGTCATGTGTGTCCGCACGACGTTCATGCGTGCTTTCACGTGTCGTCGTTCACGCGAGTCACGATTCGCGCGCTTTAATAAAATTGTTTACTAGCCACGAATTGTTAGCAATTCCATATATAATGCGCCATAAACCCGTCTCTATTTCATTTCGGTCGTTTTAACTTCGTAACCTCGTCACCAACATGTTAGTTACATTATTTCGTCGCGAGGCGTGTTTTAATTAATTAGTTGATTATTTACTTATTTATCCGAGACATTAAAGTAGTAGTTTACTTAAACTAATTTATAATTTTAGCCACACTTTATTTATATCTGTTAATAGTGTCGGCGTTTCGACCCCGGGGGGTCCCTGGACCGACGAGTGAATTGTCGCTGCGTGTCCCTGCCCAGATGGGTTGGCGCGGGATGGAACACAAGAGGTGGGACAAGCCTTGTATTATCCTGCACCAGGGGTGCCGCTCGTAGTAGGGGTTACAAGCGCGTCGCGTGAGAGAGAGAGGGGACACAGAGCTCGTCCGCCGCTTCCCTCGCGCGAACCCCCCTCAGGGTGGCCCTGGACCTCCCTTTTATAGAGGCAAGGAGAGGATCCAGACGTACAACGGGGGGCGTAGCTATGCGCTAACGTGTCCGGCAGTGGAGTGCCTAAGCCCTGTGTACATGCCAATGTGGCCGTTCGAGGAGAGCTTGGGCCCTGTACATGTGATGGCGTGGCCGTCGGAGGAGCGCCTGAGTCCTATAGGAGCACAGCTGGCAGCGCGGCGAGGATCCTGCTGACGTCTCCTTGCTGTCGTAAGGGGTTGAGAGCCACCGGCGTCATGGCGCACGCGGGGCACCATCATTACCCGTCGCCGGGGTAGGCCAGATGGGACACCGGTCTTGTTCCTTGTAGCCTGTGCAGGCTAGGAATAGGGAAATGATGCATCCCCTATTAGCGCAGTCGGTCCGAGCCCAGGGTCAGTCGAGGCGGAGACTTCTCTTGAGGCCGAGGCCGGGGTCGGGCGAGGATGCGATTCCTCCCGAGACCGGGGTCGAGGCCGAGTCTGGGGGTCGGGCAAGGCGGAGACCTCCTCCCGAGGCCGGAGCGTGAGGTCGGGCTAGGCGAAAACCTTCTCCCGAGGCCGGAGCGTGAGGTCGGGCGAGGCGGAGCTTCCTGTTGCGCCCGAGGCTGAACTCGGTGGTTGATCGTGACTTGTTGTCAGTCGTTGCCGGGATGGGTGACATGGAAGTCGAAGCGGAGCGAGTGACGCTGTTTTCCTGTCATATCGGACAGTAAAGAAGAGGGGCGAAGTGACTGCGGTCACTTCGGCCTGGCCGACTGAGGCGCGTGTGTCAGGATACGGCGTCAGACATCCCCTGCATTTAATGCGCCTGCGAAGCGGTCGGTTGGTGAGGCGGTATGGCCAAGGTTGCTTCACAACGAAGCTTGCCCGAGCCGGGCCTTGGGAGTGCCGAGGGGGCGCCCGCTGCCTGAGGAGGCCCTCGGGCGAGGCGTGAACTCGTCTAGGACTACTGTTCCAACCTGAGGCTGGGCTCGGGTAAGATCGTGTCCCTTGGGTAGACGAAGTCTTGGCTTGAACCGCACCCGTCAGTTGGTCTGAGGGTGTTTACCAGCCACGATTAGGAGCGTTGGGGGTACCCCTAATTATGGTACCCGACAGTAGCCTCCGTGCCTCGAAGGGAGTGATGGTACTTGCTTGGAGGCTTTGGCCGTGTTTTTGGTGAGGGGACCAGCCTTTCTCGGTTTTTGCCTTGTTCTGGTGGGTGCGCGCGAGCGCACCCGCCGGGTGTAGCCCCCGAGGCCTCGGAGGAGTGGTTTGACTCCTCTGAGGTCTGAATGCTTTTCATGGTGCTTCGGCCAGTCTGATCGTTCCCTCATGCGACCCGGCAGTAGCCCGGGTGCGTGGTCGGGTTCCAAGTTATCTAGCTGGTTTATTGACGCTGTCAACAGTTTTGGTCGTAGCCAGGTGCGAGAGCAGCCCCCGAGCCTCTGCACGGAGCGAGAGGACGATCAAGGACTTTCTCGACTTTTATTATATGCCCCTGCGTCGCCTTTCCGCAAGGAGGAGGGGGGAAGCGCCATGTTGCCCTCGGAGGGCGCCGAACATGGTGTTTCTAGTGAGCTGCTAACGGGTGATCCGAGTGGACGCCCGTGCCCCGTTCGTTAGGGGTCGGCTGGTGGCCCAGAGGCGCGCTCCAAAAGTGCCTGCGGGTGATTCGCCGGACCCAGACCCCTTCGACAGGGTCCGAGGGCTCGATGCCTCCCTCCGGTGGGATTCCGTTACAAATCGTTCCCGCCGGTCTCGGAAATGTCCTAGGGTACCTCGGGAGCGTAGCCCGAGCCTCGGCTATGTATCGAACGTACCTAGAGTCATCCCTCACTATGCGTGCTCTTGGGCGACTGACGAACCCTTCCGAGGTAGGGATGGCAATCGAGCGGGTAGTATATGGATATATAGTTCGCGAATCCATACCCGCGAGACAAAACTCAACCCATACCCGTACCCATAAACGTTTGTGGGTATGGATCAGTATCCATACCCGTACCCACCGGGTATCTGCTATCCAGTGGATACCCGTTACCCGCCCGCCCACTACAATTTTAGCATTAAACACTAAACAACAATTTTATTACATTTCAAAATAATTATCATTCCAATAGCATTAAATGATAATTTCAGCACCAAACAACATGTTATGGATAAAAATTAAAAAAATAAGAATTTATGCCAATATATAAATCCGGATGGCCCACATATTAGATATCCATTGGATAATGGGTATGGATACTAGATATCCATACCCGCGAAAAAATATCCACGGATACCTTATTATATCCATAACCGTACCCACGGATATTAAATTGCACAATACCTATATCCAAAGGATAATTATCCGCGGTTATTTACCCATACCCGTACCCGTTGCCATCCCTATTCCGAGGGGCCAGCCTGCGAACCCCTGATCAGTAGTGGGCACGGAGCCCGGGCGCTCTGGGGCGGCTGTCGAACCCTTCCGAGGGGCCTGCCTTCGAACCCCTGATCAGTAATGGGCTTGAAGTCCGAGGGCTCTGGGGCGGGTGTCGAAACCCTTCCGAGAGGCCAGCCTTCGAACCCCTGATCAGTAGGAGGGCTCAGGGCCCGCTTCCTCCGCCGAGAAGGATCCTTTCCACAACGTCCCCTTTCCCGGTCCCTGTTGCAAGAGAGAGAGAGGAGGAGGAGGGGAAGGATATGAATTTAAATAAGGTGGCGCACCTTTTTTGACGCGGTGATTATGGCGAAGGCGAAGCGACGCCCGCCTCGCCTGCCAGAGGTGTCGCCTGCTCCGTCGGGGAGTTAATGCGATGGGGCGGGTGGTTCGCGGGGCAGCCGTTATGCATGCGCGAGTCGTTCGAGGAACGGTCGTTTCGTCTTTGAGTTTGAACTTCGCGGTGGGTCCTGGCGAAGTGTTGAATGGGTCTTGCCCGGGCCTTTATATACCCGGAAGAGAGACCGGTTGCGGTTCTTTACCCTGCTGCTCGCCTTCTGCTCTGGTTTTCGCAACCTAAGGGAATAGCCAGAGAAAGAAAACTGCGTACCTAGTCCGCTCCGCCACCACCCCCTTCATTTGGCGATGGCCGACCGGGTGACCATCGTTCCGCCGCGCGACCCGTGGCCTTTTTCCATCGTCACAGTGGACGATCTGGAGGCCCTTGTCGCCGACGGTTTACTCCGTCCCCTCTCCGATGACCTGCAGCCGGAGTGGATGGTCCCTCCGAGCGGGGCTGACCCGACCCCACCGCCGGGGTATGTGCTGAGCTTCGTCTCCTTCCATGAGCGGTTTGGAGTGCCAGCAAGCCGTTTCATGCGGGCGCTCCTGCATTACTACGAGGTGGAGCTGCACAACCTCAACCCCAACTCCATTGTGCAAGCGGCCATCTTCGCGGCGGTTTGCGAAGGCTTTTTGGGGATTGACCCCCACTGGGATCTGTGGACCCATCTCTTCTCCGCGGAGCTTTTTGCCTTGACTATGGGGGAGAAGAAGGTTCGTATGGCGGTGCGGGCCGGCGGCTGCACCCTCCAGTTGAGGCAGGCGCGCGCGCAGCAGTACATCCCCGCCATCCTTGTGTCTTCGAACAAGGGGTGGCAGCGCCGGTGGTTTTACCTCCGGAATGACGATGGAAGGCTCCCGTCATTTTCTCAACGAGTGGTGACTGCTCCCGGCAGCAATTGGCGCTATGGGGCCGCGCGCGAGAAACAGGAGAAACTCTAGCCCCTTTTGGAGGCCTTGCAGGAGTTACGAGATGGGGGGCTCACCGCCGCGGGGGTGGTTGCCGCCATCCATCACTGGAGGGTGCTTCCCTTGGCAGAGCGGCGGTTGCCGCTTTCGGAGATGATGCCGGGAGCCGACTTGGAGGGTTCGCAGATGTCCTCGGTCCCCCTCTCAGCTGACGACCTTCGCAGGCGGGTAGCGGGCACGGTGGGGACGCTGGACGCCGGCGCCCTTACCCAGCCCTTGATGCGTCCCGAGCGTGGGTGCGTGTCCTTGGTGAGTGTCCGCTCCTTCTCCTAACTTGTGTCAGGTTGCCTTTGATTCTCTCAGTCGGGATTTCTGCTCATCTCCAGGAGTTGGGGTGTTACAAGCCTTCCCTGCCACCGGTCCCGGAGGACGCGGTGGACCGAGCCGCGCGGAGGGTCGCTGCGGAGAAGAAGAAGGAGAAGAAGGACGCGAAAAAGGCTCGGGCTCACGAGTGGATGCGGGCTCGGGATGCCTTGGAGAGGCGCCGTCGGAGGCAGGAGAGGGACGGGCTCCCGAGGGAGCCGTCGCCGGAGACGCCTGACAACGACGATGACGACAATGATGACGAAGACGACGACATGGTGGCCCGCCTTGGCCTCAGCCCTAATCTGAGGCTGGGCCAGGGGTCGTTGAGCCAGCCCCCGAGTGGGCCGGTGTCGTCAGTATCTGGGGTCGGGACATCAGGGTCCCGGTCTGAAGAGCAGGGGCAGGCTGAGGGGGTACTTGACCCCTTGGCTGAGGTAGTTGAGGTGACCCCGGGGAGTCAGGCCATCCCGCCTGTCCCCCGCGAGCAGTCGCCCGTGACGTCGCATGGGCAGGCCGTCCCTTCGGCGCCCCGGGTGCCTGAAGTGGGAACGGCGCTGAAGCCGGCAGCGGGGCGAACCTCGGCGGCGCCTGCGGGGACCGAGGCCCGAGGGGCCTCACCGTAGGCACGATTGGCCTTAGTCCGGAGCGGGTAAGTATCTGAGGATACCTTTGTCCTGGCTCCTTCCTCGTGTGTCCTGATCCTGCTTTACCTTTTCCTCCCAGCAAACGGAGGCACGGTTCGGCCGGTCTGGCTCCCAAGAAGGCCCTTAAGACGGTGTCGGCTTCTGCAGCCAGTGTCGCGCCATGCCGGTCGGTCGGCCTCCGCACAAGATGCCCCCAAGCGGGGGGCCCAGGCGGTGCGAGTTGCCATGGGGCGAGCTCCCCAGGCTGACCCCTCCGTCAAGGCGGTCGTCGTGCCGGGGGAGACTGCTGACGTGGCCGCGTCCTTGAGCCCACCTGACGTGTTGTCGGCGCCGACACCAGCTTCTGCCGAGGCTGTTGTCGTTCTGCCCGTGGAGCCACCCGTCGCCGCTGATGCTGAGATGGTTGAGGTGCCGCTGCTCGAGGTCGGTGATCGGGAGCCCGCCTCCTTAGCCGAGGGGGTACCCGATGCGTCGATTGCAGGCACTACCGGAATTTGGCTCTTTGCCGAGTGCCATATTCTTTGCCGAGTGTTTTATTTCGGGCACTCGGCAAAGAGCTCTTTGCCGAGTGCCACGCAAAAAACCCTCGGTAAAAGAAAACACTCGACGAAGAAGCTCTTTGCCGAGTGTTTTATTTTTGACACTCGGTAAAGAGTTTCTTTGCCGAGTGTATTTTTTTGACACTCGGCAAAGGGCTCTTTGCCGAGTGTCACAAATACAACACTCGGCAAAGAGCTCTTTGCCGAGTGTTTTTTCTCCAACACTAGGCAAAGACAATTTAAAAATCACATTTTAAAGTAGTAAATTAATTCAAATGAAAAAGTTTTCAACTACAAATTTGTATAACTCATCATGATGTACAATTTATATATTGAACATTTCTTCATATGACAAAATAAAAATAAATTTGTTCATAAAACCTATATCTCTCTCGTAGTTTATGAAACTACGAGAGAGACGTATAGAATTTGTGCATATTGTTAGAACCATCATCTGAGATAAACAAATTACCAAACAACCAAAATAAACTTTGTAGATCTTGAGAAGTTATAGAAGTTTATAGTTGACAACTTTTTCATTTGAAGTCATATTGTCAACGAAAACTACGTCTGAATTTAAAAAATTTAAAATTTGAAATTTGAAAACGACTTCGAAAGGAAAAACCACCAACATGAAAGTTGTAG
Source organism: Zea luxurians (assembly GCA_029449295.1). Taxonomy (NCBI): domain Eukaryota; kingdom Viridiplantae; phylum Streptophyta; class Magnoliopsida; order Poales; family Poaceae; genus Zea; species Zea luxurians. Next base: position 215,781,389 of record JAOPSE010000002.1, read on the forward strand.
GTATTGAAGAGTTATGAAACTTTGTAGTTGACAATGTTTTAGTTTGAAATCATCTTGTTATGCAAAACTATGTTTGAATTTTGAAATTTGAATTTTTCAAACTGTCTCGGATGGAAAAACCACCAAAATAAAAGTTGTAGGTCTTGAAATATAATGAAACTTTGTAGTTGACAATTTTTTGATTTGAAATCATCTTATCATTGAAAATTTCGTGTGAAGTTTTTAAATTTAAAATTCAAATTTTATAAACAGTCTCGGATGTAGAAACTATTAAAATAAAACTTTTAGATCTCAAAAAGTTATGCAACTTTATAGTTGGTCACATTTTCAAATGAACTCATTTAGTGCCTTAAATAATCAAATTACTCTCGATTTGTTATAGTACATGGGGAATGGAAACGTAATATAAACATAATTGGTGTAGTAGTGTAGTGGTATAGGAGGGTATGCGCGAGAGAGAGGTTGCGAGTTCGAATCTCACCATTTACAAAACATTTATAAGTTTGATTCAAAATAATAGTGAAAAATGATAGGGTAACGGGTAAGGTAATAGGGTAGGGTTGGAGAGTTGTTTCTAGAATTTAAAAAATGTTTTACTGTTTTTTTTTAATTTTTTTGATTCTTAATTTGCCGAGTGTTTTTCTTTGCCGAGTGCTTTTTGACACTCGGCAAAGTCTTTGCCGAGTGTCCGAAAAAAAGCACTCGGCAAAGAACCCTTTGCCGATGAAATCTTTGCCGAGTGTTCTTTGCCGAGTGTTACACTCGGCAAGGCAAAGCCTTTGCCGAGTGTAAAATAGCCTTTGCCGAGTGTCTTAGACACTCGGCAAAGAACACGATTCCGGTAGTGAGGGGGTCCCGACGCCTTGGAGGAGGGGGGTGCAGAACCGCGGCCCGTCTTGGGGAGCGGCGACCTCATCCCCGTGCGGCGCGATCCCAATGAGCGGCGCGCGCAGGCGCTCCGGTTCTGGACCTGCGGTGCCCCGAAACCCCTCTTCGTCCTTGACGATGAGCAGGAGGAGCAGTCTTGGGATGAGCTCCGTGAGTATGCCGAGGCAGCGATGGGGTCGCTTCAGTCGACCATGGAGATCTTTTCCAGGGACGTTCCCAGGATCCTCCAGGTAAGGATTTCAGGCATACCTTTCGCATGGCCAGGGCATTCTTTGTGATGCCCTGCTTCCCTTCCTCAGGATCTGACGGATCTGAGCACCGCCAATTCATCGTTCATCCGCCGCGAGGCCGACATCTGGGGTTCGCTGCGGTTCCTGAGCACCGCGCTTACCGATGCTACCGAACGCCTCGCCCAACGGAGTGCCGAGGCGGCGGACCTTCGGTTGCTCTGTGATGAGCTGGGGGTGGAGGCAGCGGCGGCACGCGCAGAGGCGCAGCAGCGGCAGCTGGAGCTTGGCCAGGTCATTGGCGAGCCAGACCAATCTCGGAACCAGGCCGCCGAGGCCGAAAGCCGGGCTGAGGCCCTTGGGGGCCAGCTAGCCGAGGTGTCTGCTTGGGCCGGAGCCCTTGCGGAAGACCTGGCCGCGGCCATCGGGTCTGCCCAGTCCGCCCAAGCCGCAGCCTCGGAGCAGCGTGCCCGGGCTGAAGGTATGTTTTGGTCGCTTTGTGGCTTCGATCTTCATTCTTCAACTCGTGTCTGAAGAATTATGTTTGGCTGTTTGCAGAGTTCGAGTCGGCCCTCAACGAGTCCACCAAGGCACTTGCCCGGGCGGCTCTGAAGCTATCTCGGCCTTCTGCCAGGTTTTTAGTCTTGACGACGTCCCCTCGGGAAGCTCCCCCAGAGTCGCCTGCAGGCCTTGGGCGGCCATGTGCGCAGTAGACTCCATGAGGCGCTGCATCACGGCGTTAGGCAGGCCTTCACCGTGCTCGCTTCCCACTATGATGTGGATCTGGAGCGGGTCAGCGAGGGGTACTGTCTACCCGACGAAGATGAAGCTGCCCTGGCCGAAGTTCAGAGGCTTGACGCGGCCATCGCGAGCCCAATCGTGGTGCTGGCGTCCTCCTTCGAGGTGGAAATCCTTCCGCTTGCGTCGCCGTCCAAGGCCGAGGCAGATCTCGCCGAGGGTGGAGACGAAGCCGAGGGTGCCGCTCCTCCCCCGGGTGATGCCTGATTCTGCCGGAGCAGTTTGTTTGGAACATGCATGTGTCTTTCGCGGTCGCCGAGGCCTAAACACTTTGTCGTCGTGCTATAAAGCTGCGTTTCTTTTCCTCTTGTTTCGAGTATCCGGACTCGTTCGTCAGTAGCAGAATTGCTTATCCGAGTAAGAGTTATTTTTCTCGGAAGGTGACGAGTGAGGTATCCGTATCCTAGAGGCGTAGGAGTCCCTCGGCTCGGTCGGCCTTGCCGCTTACATGCGCTCTTATTCGGTTTGCGGGGTTCTGTTACCGATATAGTCGGGAAACACGAAAGTCGTTTTGGTGGAAAAATTTTCCGAGGAAAATTTTGACGCAGAGGGGGTTCCCCCCTTCTAGCCCCCAAGGGAGGGTCGGGCTTTGCTGAGGCAAGGCCGACCCTTCCTTGACGGTTAGACTTTGTGTATGTAGACGAGGTACATGAACGACTTAAAACATCTTAAGGGTAGAAGCGACGTAGCTGTTGGATGTTCCAAGCGTTGCTGTAGACCTCGCCTTGGTCGTTGGCCAGCTTGTATGTTCCGGGCTTCAAGATCTTGGCGATGATGAAGGGCCCTTCCCAGGGAGGAGTAAGCTTGTGGCGCCCTCGGGCGTCCTGTCGCAGGCGAAGCACCAAATCTCCCACTTGGAAGCCTCGGGACCGAACGCTTCGGGCGTGGTAGCGCCGCAGCGACTGCTGGTACCGTGCCGAATGTAGTAAGGCAACGTCCCGAGCCTCCTCGAGTTGGTCTAGCGAGTCTTCTCGGCTGGTCTGGATGCTTCGGTCGTCGTACGCCTTGGTCCTCGGGGACCCGTATTCTAAGTCCATGGAGAGGACGGCCTCGGCCCCATAGACTAGAAAGAACGGCGTAAAACCCGTGGCGCGGCTCGGCGCCGTCCTCAGACTCCAGACTACCGAGGGTAGCTCTTTCATCCACCGCTTGCCGAACTTGTTGAGGTCGTTGTAGATCCTTGGTTTGAGCCCCTACAAAATCATACTGTTAGCACGCTCCACCTGCCCATTCGTCATGGGATGAGCTACGGCGGCCCAGTCCACACGGATGTGGTGGTCGTCGCAGAAGTCCAGGAACTTTTTTCCGGTGAACTGCGTGCCATTGTCGGTGATGATTGAGTTTGGGACCCCGAACCGATGGATGATGTTGGTGAAGAATGCCACCGCCTGCTCGGACCTGATGCTGTTTAGGGGTCGGACCTCGATCCACTTGGAGAATTTGTCGATAGCGATCAGCAGGTGCGTGAAGCCCCCGGGTGCCTTCTGCAAGGGACCGACGAGGTCCAGACCCCAAACAGCAAATGGCCAGGTGATGGGTATCGTCTGCAAGGCCTGAGCGGGCAGATGCGTCTGCTTTGCGTAGAATTGACACCCCCGGCAGATGCGTCTGTTTCGCTCGACTGATATTTATTAGATTATTCTAACTAGATTAAATGTGAAGTGTTCCACTTGGACTTTTATAACAAATATTAACATCACCAATATTAACTTAACTACTTTTTAGTTAGTTAGTATTTGCTTAGTATAAACGCATCATCTATTTAGTTCGTTCTCGTCGTCGCGCGTGTTGTTCTGCACGTGGTGACGTGCTGGTTCGCGTGTCATTCGCGCTGGTTGCGCGCACTATTTCGGGTGTCATCAACGTGCTATGTCGCGCTTGTCCGCGTGTCGTTTGCACGATGTCATGTTGTTTCGCGCGTCGTAATTTTTCCTCGCTTAGAATCTCTCGTGCTAATTATATTAGTTATTTATTTGACAGCTGTTAGTGTAGCAAATTAATCGAAACTAAATAGTAGATATTAGTTATATTTGATAATGTCGAATTAAATGTTATAGTTGATATTTGTTTAGGTAAACGTGATATCTTCTCGACTGTAGCTTCGAGTTTGACGTTTCTTTTTTCTCGCGTGACCGTAGTAATACGCTCTATTTCATTTTGCATGCTTTATTATGTTCTCCTTGGCATGGTGTAATGTTCTTATGCATATATATATATGCTTGTTTGCTTGTGCCTGTTTGTCTTCGCTTTGTGTCGCGAATAGATTGCGGTCTGTTTCCGAGCTTCAAGGGATCGAAGATCAAGCGTTGGTGACCAAGTGACCTAGCTCTTCGAGTTCTATGAGATTGAAGACCCTGAGCATCTGTTTGGTAAAGGCAAGTGTCCTCTGACCCATTATGTCCTATCTACTTATAATTCACTGTCTCGCATTACTGAATTCAAACCTAAGGATTGACTAGCTTTCTATTTACTTATCCTTGTTTACCTTTGGGTTATCATGGTTAGATTTATGCTATTGCTTTATTTTAATCAATGAACATGATGTGAATATTATGATACGATGATGTTATCCCGATGGTGTTCTTGTGATACTTTAGGGGACTCTGTTTCCTGAGTACCTCTCCGTAAGGACCTGTTCGGAGAGTGACAACTCGGGATAATAGTGCAACCATGAGGGTGGAATGGGATGCCCTTAGCTGATTAATTAGAGGAACCAGAGGAATAGTTGGCTTCGCCGTAGGGACGTCAATGGGGTTTGGGCACAGTACTTGCTCTGCCAAGGCTGGTTGTAGAGGTTCTTTGATTTGGTTTTGTTAGTCACCCTTCCTTTGGGGAGATGTACTATGTTTATCATACTGGAGAAACCTAACGGGCGGCTATGACCTCTAGGAAATATTTGTAAAGGCTACGTAGTGAGACCCTGCTAGGTCACCTTGGTAGTGATCAATGGAGAGCCATGATCTCCGGGCAGAGTGGGAATCACGGCTTGTGGGTAAAGTGTGCGACCCCTGCAGAGGGTTAGAAACTGATATATCAGCCTGCTCACGGTTAAGAGCGGTCTTGGGATCCTCTTTGATTAGAGATACATATGATCTGAGATACAGTGGTTCTATTAATGGTTTTGGTTCGATGATGATAATGATGTTTCCTCGATGAGGAAATGGTTCACAGGTTGGTTATATGATAAAACTTGGCTTCCACTAATAATAAATATCTGACCAGCTAAAAGCAACCGCTTGAGCTTAACTCCACATAAAGCTAGTCCACCTCAGCCAAACGGGACATTTGCTGAGTACGTTGATGTGTACTCACCCTTGCTTTCACAAAACATCAGGTTGCCTTTGGTGCAATCTATGCTCAGGTAAAGAAGAAGGCGTCGAGGCGGATCTCCAGGAGTTCCATGACTTCGACGAGTTCGAGGATTAGGCTAGCGACCTCCCCCAGTCAGCTGCCTGTAGTGGGTTAATTTACGTTGGCTACGTTTCAATTCTGTGTACTTTGATTTATATTATATAAATGACTCTAGTATTTAATATTATTACTTATTCTTTATTGTTATTTGAAGCATTGTGCTATGATGAGTCATTTATGTAATCGCTGTGTACTGAATTTCTGATCCTGGCACGTACATGGTTCGCATTCGGTTCACCTTAAAAAAACGGGTGTGACATATACTGATACAGATTCTATTGTTGTTAAGCACCCTCTTCCCGCTGATGAAGTATCTGCGACCAAATTCGGTGCTTTCAAGCTAGAACACGATGTTACTAAAGGGGTCTTCCTAGCTCCCAAGTCCTACATGTTATCAATTCCTTACAATCACTCTATCCTTTCTTCACCTTTTATTCTATGTATTCAACCTAGGATACCAATCCCTTCCCTTTATGAATCCGAGCTTGCCCTCCAGGGGGATGAAGGAAAACTCGCCCGAGCGGTCTCTAGGGAAGGAAGCTAATAATGGGTGTGTCAGGGTGGAATAAAGAAATAGGAAAGAAAAGCCTATCAGTAAAGAGAGAACCCTTACCAATAAAGGGCTTCCACCAAGGTAATGAATACTACTCTCAAGCAAGGGAAACCTATGAAGACAGAAAAGAGAACCCTAAAGGTTAGAGCCAAGGCAAATTTAAGGCTTCAACAGTTATAATTATATGAATTCTACATACTAATTCGAATTAGCCAATAAATTAGCTATCATCTTTTCAATATAAATTATCTCAATATCAATGAATTGCAAAAATGCAATATTCAATAAGTAAAAAACAATACTATAAAATAACCTACTCAAAAAGGATATTATTAAACACTAATAAGAAAATAAGATTTTATTTCTGTCGGCGTTTCGAGACCGGGGGGTCCCTAAGCCGACGAGTGAGTGTGCCGCGTGCCCCAGCCCAGATGGGTCGAGCGCGTGGGCGAGCGCGAAGGGGGGAAAAGCGAGGTGGCCAGAGACGAGTCGTGAGAGAGGTGGGAATCCCGCGGCCTTCGTGTTCGACCCGCGCCCAGGTCGGGTGCGCTTGCAGTAGGGGGTTACAAGCGTCCACGCGGGTGAGGGAAGCGAGCGGCCCCAAGAGAGCGCCTGCCCCGTCCTCGTCCCCGCGCGGCCAACCTTCTCTAAGAAGGCCCTGGTCCTTCCTTTTATAGGCGTAAGGAGAGGATCCAGGTGTACAATGGGGGTGTAGCAAGGTGCTACGTGTCTAGCGGGGGTGAGCTAGCGCCCTAAGTACATGCCAATGTGGCAGCCGGAGAGATCTTGGCACCCAGCTGGTGTGGTGTCGTGGCTGTCGGAGGAGCAACAGAGCCTGGCGGAGGGACAGCTGTCGGAGCGGTTGGGCCCTTGCTGATGTCCCTCTGCTTCCGTAAGGGAGCTGAGAGCCACCGTCGTCATGGGTCTAGCGGGGCGCCATCATTGCCTATCTGGCGGAGCTAGCCAGATGGGACGCCGGTCTTGTTCTCTGCGGCCCGAGTCGGCTCGGGGTAGGGTGATGATGGCGCTTCCTGTTGACGTGGCGGACTTGTGTCCTAGGTCGGGCGACGTGGAGGCTCCTCCGAAGCCGAGGTCGAGTCTGTCCTGCATGGCCGAGGCCGAGCCCGAGCTCCTGGGTCGGGTGAGGCGGAGGTCGTTCGGCAGAGGCCAGGGCGGAGTCCGACCCCTGGGGTCGGGCGAAGCGGAGTTCGTCGTCTTCTGGGGCCTAGCCCGAGTCCGAGCCCTGGGTCGGGCGGAGCGGAGTTCGCCGTCTTCCGGGGCCTTAGCCCGAGTCCGAGCCCTGGGTCGGGCGGAGCGGAGTTCGCCGTCTTCCGGGGCCTTAGCCCGAGTCCGAGCCCTGGGTCGGGCGGAGCGGAGTTCGCCGTCTTCCGGGGCCTTAGCCCGAGTCCAAGCCCTGGGTCGGGCGGAGCGGAGTTCGCCGTCTTCCGGGGCCTTAGCCCGAGTCCGAGCCCTGGGTCAGGCGGAGCGGAGTTCGCCGTCTTCCGGGGCCTTAGCCCTAGTTCGAACCCTGGGTCGGGCGGAGCTTCCTATGGTGCCTTTGGCAAGGCCTGACTGCCTGTTAGTCTCACTCTGTCAAGTGGCACTGCAGTCGGAATGGCGCAGGCGGCGCTGTCCTTCTGTCAGACCGGTCAGTGGAGCGGCGAAGTGACGGCGGTCACTTTGGCTCTGCCGGGGGGCGCGTGTCAGGATAAAGGTGTCAGGCTACCTTTGCGTTAAATGCCCCTGCGACTCGGTCGGTCGGCGCGGCGATTTAGTCAGGGCTGCTTCTTAGCGAAGGCAAGGCCTCGGGCGAGCCGGAGATGTGTCTGCCGTTAAAAAGGGGGCCTCGGGCGAGACGGAAACATCTCGGGGTCGGTTGCCCTTGCCCGAGGCTAGGCTCGGGCGAGGCGTGATCGAGTCGCTCGTATGGACTGATCCCTGACTTAATCGCACCCATCAGGCCTCTGCAGCTTTATGCTGATGGGGGTTACCAGCTGAGAATTAGGCGTCTTGAGGGTACCCCTAATTATGGTCCCCGACAGTAGCCCCCGAGCCTCGAAGGGAGTGTTAGCACTCGCTTGGAGGCTTTCGTCGCACTTTTTTGCAAGGGGACCAGCCTTTCTCGGTTGCATTTTGTTCCGGTGGGTGCGCGCGAGCGCACCCGTCGGGTGTAGCCCCCGAGGCCTCGGAGGAGTGGTTTCACTCCTTCGAGGTCTTAATGCCTTGCGTAATGCTTCGGCTGGTCTGGTGGTTCCCTCATGCGAACTGGCCGTAGCCCGGGTGCACGGTCGGGGCCCAAGTTCTCGGGCTGGTATGTTGACGCTGTCAATGGTTTGGCCGGAGCCGGGTTTGCGAGAGCAGCCCCCGAGCCTCCGCACAGGGCGAGAGGGCGATCAGGGACAGACTCGGCTTTTTTACATACGCCCCTACGTCGCCTTTCCGCAAGGAGGAGGGGGGGAGAGCGCCATGTTACCCTCGATGGGCACCGAACATGGTGTCTCCGGTGAGCTGCAAGCGGGTAATCCGAGTGGACGTCCGTGCCCCGTTCGTTGGGGGTCGGCTAGGGGCCCAGAGGCACGCCCAAAAGTACCTGCGGGTGATCTGCCGGACCCGGTCCCCTGGCGACGGGGTCCGAGGGCTCGATGCCTCCCTCCGATGGGATTCAGTTACAAAATCGCTCCCGCTGGTCTCGGAAATGTCCTAGGGTACCTCGGGAGCGCAGCCCGAGCCTTGGTTATGTATCGAACGTACCCCTGGTCATCCCTCGCTCGGTGTCTGAGGCGACTGTGAACCCTTTGGGGGCCAGCCTTCGAACCCCTGATCAGTAATGGGCGCGGAGCCCGAGCAGCCTGAGGCGGCCGTGGAACCCTTCGGGGGGGCGGCCTTCGAACCTCTGACCAGTAGTGGGTGTAGGGCCCACGCGATCTGAGGCGGCTGTTGAACCCCCCGGGGGGCCAGCCTTCGAACCCCTGATCAGTAAGGAGGCTCGGAGCCTAGTTCCTTCACGGGGAAGGATCCCTTTCGGGGTATCCCCCTTTCCCGGTCCCTGTCGCAAGAGATAGAGAAAGAGGAAAAAAGGAAAAAGGATACGAAACCGAATGACGCGGCGTACCTTTTTTGGCGCGGTCGTTTCGGCGAAGGCGAAGCATCGCCCGCTGCTCCTGCCAGAAGCGCCGCCTGTCCAGTCGCGGAGTTGATGCGACGGGGCGAGTAGTTGGCGGGGCTGCCGTTGTGCGTGCGCGAGCCGTTCGAGGAACGGCTGTTTCGCTTCGCGTTTTTGAACCCCGCGTCCGGTCCGGGCGGAACATTGGAACCGTCTTCGCCTTGGTCTTTATATACCCTGGAGTGGGTCTGGTGACGGTTCTCTGCTCCGCTTCCTGTCTCCCTCTTAGGTTTTTTGCAGCCTGAGAGACTTAGCCAGAGAAAAGGAAACTGCCCTCCCTGTCCTTTGCGCCGCCACCCCTTCCGCTCGGCGATGGCTAACCGGGTGACCATCATCTCGCCGCGCGACCCATGGCCCTTCTCCACGGTGACGGCGAGTGATCTGGAGGATCTCGTCGGCGAGGGTTTGCTTCGCCCTCTCACCGATGAGCAGCGGCCAGAATGGATTCCTCCCATGGGCGGAGTCGCTCCATCCCCACCGTCGGGGTACGTCGTGAGCTTCGTCTCCTTCCACGAGCGGGGATTCGGCGTGCCGACGAGCCGCTTTATGCGGGCCATCCTGTTCCACTATGGGGTGGAGTTGCATAACCTCACCCGCAACTCCATCTCGCAGGCCGCTATCTTCGTAGCGGTGTGCGAGGGGTATTTGGGGATCGCCCCCCATTGGGATTTGTGGACCCATCTCTTCTTCGCCGAGCTTTTTGCCTTGCCGATGGGGGAGAGGAAGGTCCGTGTAGCGGTGCAGGCCGGCGGCTGCACCCTCTTGTTGAGGCAGTCGCGGGCGTCGCAGTACATTCCTGCCGTCCTCGCGTCCTCGAACAAGGGGTGGCAGCGCCGGTGGTTCTACCTCCGGAATGACGGTGAGTTGCTCCCACCGTTCTCCCAGCGGGTTGTCACCGCCGCCACCGACGCCTGGCGCCATGGGACTCCACACGAGAGACAGAAGAACCTCGAACCCCTTCTCCAGGCCCTGAAGGCGTTGCGGGAGGGAGGACTCACCGCTGCGGGAGTAGTTGCCGCCATCCATCGTCGGAGAGTGCTTCCCTTGGCGGAGCGGCGGCTGCCGCTTTGGGAGATGACCCCGGAGGCTGACTGGGAGGGGTCACGAATGTCCCCTGATCCTCTTCCCTTCGACGCCCTCCAATGGCGGGTGTCGGCCGCGATGGGGAAGCCGGACCCCCACGCCTTCTCCCAGCTTCGGATGCGCCCCGACCAGGGGTGCGTAACTCTGGTGAGTGTTCGCTCCTTCCTTCTTCATACACCGGGTTGCTCCTGGTTCTTACAATTGGGTTTCTTTCCCCCCTTCTTTAGGAGGTGGGGTGGCACAAGCCCTCCCTGCCACGGGTCCCGGAGGACGCGGTGGACCGGGCAGCGTGGCGGGTCGCCGCGGAGGAGGAGAAGAAGAAGAAGGACGCAGAGAAGGCCCGGGCCCGCGAGCGGAGGCGGGCTCGGGACGCCTTGGAGAAGCGCCGTCACCAGCAGGAGAGGGAAGGACTCCCAAGGGAGCCGTCGCCGGAGACACCCGATGACGATGATGACGACGGTGATGAGGAGGAGGACGACATGGCCGCCCGTCTCGGCCTCAGCCCCGGCTCGGGGCGTGGCCAGGAGCCGTCGAGCCAGCCCCCGAGCGGGCTGATGCCTTCAGTTCCCAGAGTCGGGACGCCGGGTTCCCGGCCTGAGGGGCGGGGGCAACCCGAGAGGGTACTTGACCCCTCGGCCGGAGGAGCTGAGGCGACCCCAGGGAGCCAGGCCGAGGCATCCGTTCCCCGAGAGCCGCCGCCCGCGCCGGCAGCGCGGGGGAGCGACCCTCAGGTCCTCGTGGCGGCGCCTGGCAGCCCGCCTCCCGGGCGTCCGGGGCGCCCAAAGCCAGGGTGGTGCCGAAGCTGTCGGCGAAGCGGACCTCGGCGGCGGTTCCGGGGAGCGAGATCCAAGAGACCTCCCCCAGGCACGGTTGATCATGGCCCGGAGCGGGTAAGTATCTTGGAGTGTCTTCGTCCTGGCGCTTCATTCACATGTCCCGACCGTGACTTTCCCTTTCTCTTTTTTATTCAGCAAGCGAAGCCATGGCCAGACCGACCTGGCACCCCGGAAGGCCCTTAAGACGGCGTCGGTCCGGGCGGCCAGCGCCGCCCCGGGCCTTGTCGTTCAGCCGACCCTTTCGCAGGGCGTTTCACCGCAGGGGGCTCGGGCGTCGCCTGTCTCTGGGGAGCAGGTTCCCGAGGCGGGCTCTTCTGCCGAGGCGGCCATCGTGATAGGGGAGGCGGCTGGCGCCGAGGTGGTCCCGAGCCCTCCTATCGTGCCGGCCATGCTGGCGCCTGCCGCCACTGAAGTTGCCGCCGTCCCAGTCGGAGAGCAACTGGTTGCTGCCAGCGTCGGGATGGCTGCTGCGGCGGTGCCCAGTGCTTCGGAAGAGGTGGGCGTGGACGCGCAATTCGTCCAGCCGGGCGGCAGCCTCGTCGCTGTGCGGCGGAGCCCCGAGGCCCGGCGCCAGTTGCTCCGGTTCCGGACCCGCGAGGCCTCGGACCCTGTCTTCGTTCTCGACGATGAACAGGAGGACCAGTCCTGGGACGAGCTCCGCGAGCGTGCTGAAGCAACGGTGGGGTCGCTCCGGTCGTCGCTGGAGGTTCTCTGCAGGGACGTCCCCAAAATCCTCCAGGTAACGGTTTCAGGCGTACCTTTTCCTTTCTGTGAGCGAGGCGTTCGTCGTGACGCCCTGTTTCCTTCCCCCAGGATCTGACGGATCGGAGCGCCGCCAAGTCGTCGTTCATCCGCCGCGAGGTCGATGTCTGGGGCTCGCTGCGATCCCTGAGGACCTCGCTCGCCGGGGCTACCGCGCGCCTTTCTCAGCAGGATGCTAAGATAGCGGACCTCCAGTTGCTCTGCGCTGACCTGAGAGCCGAGGCGGCGGCAGCGCGCGCGGAGGCGCAACGACAGCGGTCGGAGTTCGTCCAGGTCGTCGAGGAGCGGGACCAATCTCGGGGCCAGGCTGCCAAGGCCGAAAGCCGGGCTGAGACCCTCGCGGCCGACCTGGCCGCAGCCCAAGTCGCTGCCTCGGAGCAGCGTGCCCGAGCCGGAGGTATGCCTTGGCCGTCCCTGGTTCTTGTTCTTGTCTGTTTCTTCTGCTTGTGCTTGAGGTCTTCCTTCTGGTTGTTCGCAGAGCTCGAGTCCGCCCTTGACGAGTCCGCCAAGGCGCTCGCCGAGGCGCTTGCCGGAGCTGCCGAGCAGAGGGAGGCCGACCTCGCGGCCATGTCCGAGGCCGTCTCGGACGTTTATCGGACCCTTGGGCCCGGCGACGTCCCTTCAGGAAGCTCCCCTCAAAGCCGCCTTCAAGCCTTGGGTGATTACGCGCGCGGCAAAGTCCGCGAGGCGCTACACCACGGCGTCAGGCGGGCCTTCGCCGTGCTTGCTTCCCATTACGTTGTGGACCTGGAACCGGTCAGTGAGGGGTACTGTCTTCCTGACGAAGACGAAGCTGCCCTGGCAGAGGTTCAGCAGCTCGACGCGGTCGCCGCGGGTCCGAGCGCGGCGCTGGCGACCATCTTTGAGGCGGAGATCCTTCCTCCTGCGCCGTCGCCGGAAGCCGAGGTGGACCTTACCGACGGCGGGAGCGGAACTGAGGGCGCGGCTCCTTCCCAAGGCGGCGCCTGACTCTTGTTGGAACAGTTTCTGTTGGATGTGCGCCTTACCGCGGCCGCCGAGGCCTGAACACTTTATTTTTCTTGCATGAAGTCGTACTCTCCTTTCTTTTAATTTGCGCGTCCGGCCTAGCTCGTCAATAATAGGGTGACTTCCCGAGTTGGGTCATTTTTTGTGGCAGGTGATGAGTGAGGTGTCCCTAACCCGGAGGTATAGGAGTTCTTCGGCTCAGTCGGCCTCGCCACTTACATGTACCCACGTTCGCTCCTCGGGACCCTGCTTCTGACATAGCCGGGAGAACGCCAAAGCCCCTTTTTGATCGAAAATTTTTGATGCGGAAAAGTGCACCCAATCTCGACGCGGAGGGGCGCAGCCCCCGGGCGTCATCCGTGCAGAGGCCATTTGATGGGTTGGGCTCCTGCCCGAATATCCGGCGAGTGCTCGGCGACATCCCTCGGTATGCCGGGCATGTCCGAGGGACTCCTACGCAAAGGTGTCGGCGTTTGCGCGGAGAAAGTCGACGAGCACTGCTTCCTATTTGGGGTCGAGCCCGGAATCGGTCCGGATCTGCTTGGAGGTCTCGCCACTGGGGTCGAGAGGGACGGCCTTAACCGTCACCGCTGGCTCGAAATTGTCGGCGTGTCGCTTCACGTCTGGCACCTCTCGGGAGAGGTTTTCCAGGTCGGCGATGAGGGCCTCGGACTCGGCGAGGGCCTCGGCGTACTCCACGCACTCCACGTCGCATTCGAACGCGTGTTTGTACGTGGGGCCGACGGTGATGACCCCGTTGGGGCCCGGCATCTTGAGCTTCAGGTAGGTGTAGTTGGGGACGGCCATGAACTTCTCGTAGCATGGCCTCCCCAATACCGCCTGGTAGGTTCCTCGGAACCCGACCACCTCGAACGTCAGAATCTCCCTTCGGAAGTTGGAGGGCGTTCCAAAGCAGACAGGAAGGTCGAGCCGTCCGAGGGGCTAGACGCGCTTCCCAGGAATGATCCCGTGGAAGGGCGCAGCACCTGCTCGGACGGAGGACAGATCGACGCGCAGGAGCCCGAGGGTCTCGGCGTAGATGATGTTGAGGCAGCTGCCCCCATCCATCAGGACCTTGGTGAGCCTGACGTCGCCGATGATGGGATCGACGACGAGCGGGTATTTCCCCGGGCTCGGCACGTGGTCGGGGTGGTCGGCTTGGTCGAAGGTGATGGGCTTGTCGGACCAGTCTAGGTAGACTGGCGCCGCCACCTTCACCGAGCAGACCTCCCGACGCTCCCGCTTGCGATGCCGAGCCGAGGCATTCGCCGCATGCCCTCCGTAGATCATGAAGCAGTCGCGGACCTCGGGGAACTCTCCTGCTTGGTGATCTTCCTTTTTGTCGTCGTCGCGGGCCCTGCCACCTTCTGCGGGTGGCCCAGCCCTGTGGAAGTGGCGCCGAAGCATGACGCACTCCTCGAGGGTGTGCTTGAAGGGCCCCTGATGGTAAGGGCATGTCTCCTTGAGCATCTTGTCGAAGAGGTTAGCACCTCCGGGGGGCTTCCGAGGGTTCTTGTACTCGGCGGCGGCGACAAGGTCTGCGTCGGCGGTGTCGCGTTTCGCTTGCGACTTCTTCTTGCCTTTCTTCTTGGCGCCGCACGGAGTAGACGCCTCGGGAGCATCTTCCGACGGGCGGCCCTGGGGCTGCTTGTCCTTTCGGAAGATGGCCTCGACCGCCTCCTGGCCAGAGGCGAACTTGGTGGCGATGTCCATCAGCTCGCTCGCCCTGGTGGGGGTCTTGCGACCCAACTTGCTCACCAGGTCACGGCAGGTGGTGACGGCAAGGAACGCGCCGATGACATCGGAGTCGGTGATGTTGGGCAGCTCGGTGCGCTGCTTCGAGAATCGCCGGATGTAGTCCCGAAGAGACTCTCCCGGCTGTTGCCGGCAGCTTCGGAGGTCCCAGGAATTCCCGGGGCGCACGTACGTGCCCTGGAAATTGCCGGCGAAGGCCTGGACCAACTCCTCCCAGTTGGAGATCTGCCCCGGAGGCAGGTGCTCCAACCAGGCGCGAGCAGTGTCGGAGAGGAACAGGGGGAGGTTGTGGATGATGAGGTTGTCGTCGTCCGTTCCACCCAGTTGGCAGGCCAGGCGGTAGTCTGCGAGCCACAATTCCGGTCTCGTCTCCCCCGAGTACTTTGTGATAGTAGTCGGGGGTCAGAAACGGGCCTGAAACGGCGCCCGCCGGATGGCCCGGCTGAAGGCCTGCGGACCGGGTGGTTCGGGCGAGGGACTCTGATCCTCCCCACTGTCGTAGCGTCCCCCACGCCTGGGGTGGTAGCCTCGGCGCACCCTTTCGTCGAGGCGGGCCCGACGGTCGCGACGATGGTGCTCATTGCCGAGGTGGCCCGGGGCCGCAGGCGCGGTGTTGCGCGTGCGCCCGGTGTAGACCGAGGCTTCCCGCATGAATCGGGAAGTCGTGGCATGAGGTTCCGAGGGGTACCCCTGCCTTCGGGAGGCAGAGCTCTCGGCCCGCCGGGCCGCAGCGCCTTCCAGGAGATTCTTGAGCTCTCCCTGGATTCGCCGACCCTCGGTGGTTGATGGTTCTGGCATCGCGCGAAGGAGCATCGCTGCGGCTGCCAGGTTCTGACCGACCCCGCTGGATGCGGGTGGTGGCCTGTCCCTGACATCGTTGGTGACGCGGTGCTAGAAACCCTGGGGCAGGTGACGTATTTCTCCGGCCGGGGGTTGGCCCGCCCATACCTGCCCGACGCCCCGGCGGACTTGCTCGAGCTGTGGGCCGTGACCCCCCACCGGAACGGGGACCACAGCTAGCTCCCGCAGGATGTCGGCGCGAGGCACCGGCCTAGGGAGATCGCCGCCCTCCGGCATGCCGAGATGGTTGCCTTCGGAGGGATCCCCTAGCTCGACGTGGAAACATTCGCGGCTCGGGCCGCAGTTCTTGTCGTCAAGGCTGCGGCTGCCGTCGGAACAGTCGGAGAGGCAGTAGTCACATGCGGTCATAAAGTCCCGCATGGCACTGGGGTTGCCAAATCCAGAGAAATCCCAGCAGATGCTGGGATCGTCATCTTCCTCGGACCCAGAGGGCCCGTAGGTCGAGACGTCCGTCAATCGGTCCCAAGGCGACCGCACACGAAACCCCAGAGGGGTTGCACTCGCCTCAACGTGAGCGCCCACCAAAGCGAGGTCGCTAGGCGGGTTGAGGCCGAGTCGAAATGACGTAGGATGGGAGTCAGTCGGTACCTTTTGGTCGACGAGGAGCGACATAGTCACGTCGGGGACTGATTGCGCCGTCGTCTTGGGTACGAGGGCGACGTCCTGCAGGCCCTCCGCGAGCGTGCTGGCGTCGTCCACTTGCTCGGGGTTGGCGTGTCGCGGGGGGACGGCGCTCGCCTTCGTCTCAAACGCGAGGTTGACGCCCGACGCGCCCTCCGTTGGGGCGCTGGGGACGTCGGTTCGCTCGACAGCCGACGGAGCGCGGCCTCCCGCTCGGCCCTGGTTGCCCCGCCTCCTCCTCTGATGGCGGGGGAGAGGACGGGGCGAGCTCGAATGTTGTTCTTCCACCACGCGGGGAAGACATCGTCGATTCCGCCGCCGGTGGGCGGGCTGTCGACCGCCATTGTCGTCGTCTCACGGCGGTGGAAGGAGTATCATGTCGTAGCTGCCGTCGAGAGACATGAACTCGAGACTCCCGAAACAGAGCACCGTCCCGGATTGGAGAGGTCGTTGGAGACTGCCCATCTGGAGCTTGACGGGAAGCTGCTCGTCAACACGCAGCAGGCCCCTACCTGGCGCGCCAACTGTCGGCGTTTCGAGACCGGGGGGTCCCTAAGCCGACGAGTGAGTGTGCCGCATGCCCCAGCCCAGATGGGTCGAGCGCGTGGGCGAGCGCGAAGGGGGGAAAAGCGAGGTGGCCGGAGACGAGTCGTGAGAGAGGTGGGAATCCCGCGGCCTTCGTGTTCGACCCGCGCCCAGGTCGGGTGCGCTTGCAGTAGGGGGTTACAAGCGTCCACGCGGGTGAGGGAAGCGAGCGGCCCCAAGAGAGCGCCTGCCCCGTCCTCGTCCCCGCGCGGCCAACCTTCTCTAAGAAGGCCCTGGTCCTTCCTTTTATAGGCGTAAGGAGAGGATCCAGGTGTACAATGGGGGTGTAGCAAGGTGCTACGTGTCTAGCGGGGGTGAGCTAGCGCCCTAAGTACATGCCAATGTGGCAGCCGGAGAGATCTTGGCACCCAGCTGGTGTGGTGTCGTGGCTGTCGGAGGAGCAACGGAGCCTGGCGGAGGGACAGCTGTCGGAGCGGTTGGGCCCTTGCTGACGTCCCCCTGCTTCCGTAAGGGAGCTGAGAGCCACCGTCGTCATGGGTCTAGCGGGGCGCCATCATTGCCTATCTGGCGGAGCTAGCCAGATGGGACGCTGGTCTTGTTCTCTGCGACCCGAGTCGGCTCGAGGTAGGGTGATGATGGCGCTTCCTGTTGACGTGGCGGACTTGTGTCCTAGGTCGGGCGACGTGGAGGCTCCTCCGAAGCCGAGGTCGAGTCTGTCCTGCATGGCCGAGGCTGAGCCCGAGCTCCTGGGTCGGGCGAGGCGGAGGTCGTTCGGCAGAGGCCAGGGCGGAGTCCGACCCCTGGGGTCGGGCGAAGCGGAGTTCGTCGTCTTCTGGGGCCTAGCCCGAGTCCGAGCCCTGGGTCGGGCGGAGTGGAGTTCGCCGTCTTCCGGGGCCTTAGCCCGAGTCCGAGCCCTGGGTCGGGCGGAGCGAAGTTCGCCGTCTTCCGGGGCCTTAGCCCGAGTCCGAGCCCTGGGTCGGGCGGAGCGGAGTTCGCCGTCTTCCGGGGCCTTAGCCCGAGTCCAAGCCCTGGGTCGAGCGGAGCGGAGTTCGCCGTCTTCCGGGGCCTTAGCCCGAGTCCGAGCCCTGGGTCGGGCGGAGCGGAGTTCGCCGTCTTCCGGGGCCTTAGCCCGAGTCCGAACCCTGGGTCGGGCGGAGCTTCCTATGGTGCCTTTGGCAAGGCCTGACTGCCTGTCAGTCTCACTCTGTCAAGTGGCACTGCAGTCGGAATGGCGCAGGCGGCGCTGTCCTTCTGTCAGACCGGTCAGTGGAGCGGCGAAGTGACGGCGGTCACTTCGGCTCTGCCGGGGGCCGCGTGTCAGGATAAAGGTGTCAGGCTACCTTTGCGTTAAATGCCCCTGCGACTCGGTCGGTCGGCGCGGCGATTTAGTCAGGGCTGCTTCTTAGCGAAGGCAAGGCCTCGGGCGAGCCGGAGATGTGTCTGCCGTTAAAAAGGGGGCCTCGGGCGAGACGGAAACATCTCGGGGTCGGCTGCCCTTGCCCGAGGCTAGGCTCGGGCGAGGCGTGATCGAGTCGCTCGTATGGACTGATCCCTGACTTAATCGCACCCATCAGGCCTCTGCAGCTTTATGCTGATGGGGGTTACCAGCTGAGAATTAGGCGTCTTGAGGGTACCCCTAATTATGGTCCCCGACAATTTCTATTCATCTTAATGTTTCTTATTATTATATTGGAGTATAGCCTATCGTAGGCCTAGCAACGGCAAGACGGAAAGCAATCATTAAGTGAAGAAGAAAGGTCCAAACAAAGTAGTGAAAGATTTTCATTGAAAAGCTTCTCCATGTCTATATATGTCTGATGGACCAAGTTCAAAGGAAACGACTTCTCTACTGCATCAAAAATCCAATCCAATGAAAAGGTTAACGATTCCTATAAATTGAGAAAGAACATACTAACAACTTTAACGACATTTTCTTGTCTATTCAAGAATGTGTAATGCATGGCTTTTAGATCTTTGAATTTGGAAATGTTAGGCTGAGCTTTAATAACTGTTGTTAAAATAACATTAGATAACCCCTTCAATACAAGTAGGTCCATAGGATTTTTACACTTATACACTACTATAAGACTATGAGTGTCGGCGTTTCGAGACCGGGGGGTCCCTGAGCCAACGAGTGAAGTGTTGCCACGTGCCCCAGCCCAGATGGGTCGACGCGAGGCCGAACGCAAAGGGGGGGAAGCGAGGTGGCCGGAGATGGGCGTGAGAGAGGTGGAAATCCCGCGGCCTTCGTGTTCGTCCCGCGCCCAGGTCGGGTGCGCTTGCAGTAGGGGGTTACAAGCGTCCACACGGGAGAAGGAGCGAGCGGCCTCACGCGAGCGCCCGTCTCGTCCTCGTCCCCGCGCGGCCAACCCTCTCTAAGAGGGCCCTGGTCCTTCCTTTTATAGGCATAAGGAGAGGATCCAGGTGTACAATGGGGGTGTAGCAGAGTGCTACGTGTCTAGCGGAGGAGAGCTAGCGCCCTAAGTACACGCCATCGTGGCGGCCGGAGAGATTTTGGCGCCCGGTGTGTGATGTCGTGGCCCTCGGAGGAGCGCTGGAGCCTGAAGGAGGGACAGCTGTCGGGGCCGTCAAGTCCTTGCTGATGTCCTCTTGCTTCCGTAAGGGGGCCGAGAGCCGCCATCGTTAGGGAGCGTGCGGGACGCCATCATCGCCTATTTGGCGGAGCGAGCCAGATGGGACGCCGGTCTTGTTCCCCGTAGCCTGAGTCAGCTTGGAGTAGGGTAATGATGGCGCCTCCTGTTGACGTGGCCGGTCCGCGCCCTAGGTTGGGCGATGTGGAGGCTCCTCCGAGGTCGAGGTCGAGTCCATCTTCCGTGGCCGAGGCCGAGTCCAAGCCCCTGGGTCAGGCGAGGCGGAGTTCGTCGTCTTCTGGGGTTGAGCCCAAGTCCGAGCCCTGGGTCGGGCGGAGCGGAGTTCGCCGTCTTCCAGGGCTTAGCCCGAGTCCGAGCCCTAGGTCGGGCGGAGCGGAGTTCGCCGTCTTCCGGGGCTTAGCCCGAGTCCGAGCCCTGGGTCGGGCGGAGCGGAGTTCGCCGTCTTCCGGGGCTTAGCCCGAGTCCGAGCCCTGGGTCGGGCGGAGCGGAGTTCGCCGTCTTCCGGGGCTTAGCCCGAGTCCGAGCCCTAGGTCGGGTGGAGCGGAGTTCGCCGTCTTCCGGGGCTTAGCCCGAGTCCGAGCCCTGGGTCGGGCGGAGCAGAGTTTCCCATGGTGTGCGGCCGGGCCCGACTGCCTATCAGCCTTACTCTGTCAAGTGGCATCGCAGTCGGAGCGGCGCAGGCGGCACTGTCTTTCTATCAGACTGGTCAGTGGAGCGGCAAAGTGACGACGGTCACTTCGGCTCTGTCAGCTGAGGGGCTGAAAGGGAAATGTGCCCTTGGGCCATTTCTAAGTGTTTTGGTGATTTAGTGTCCAACACAAGTGCCTAAGTGTAAAGAGGTGGACAAAGTACAAATCAAGGATAAAGGTATGTTTCTCAGACTTAGTACATTGTTTTATGGACTAATGTATTGTGTCTAAGTGCTGGAAACAGGAAAAATCCAATTGGAAATGTCTTGGCTCGAGCAGCCAAGAATCTGCTGAGTCTGGGAGCACCGGACTGTCCGGTGGTGCACCGGACAGTGTCCGGTGCGCCAGGCTGGTTCGAGCGAACTGGCCGCTCTCGGGAATTCACCGGCGACGTACGGCTATAATTCACCGGACTGTCCGGTGTGCACCGGATTGTCCGGTGAGCCAACGGTCGGCCGGGCCAACGGTCGGCCGCGCGATCTGCGCGGGACACGTGGCCGAGCCAATGGCTAAAAAGGGGCACCGGACTGTCCGGTGTGCACCGGACATGTCCGGTGCGCCAACGGCTCTCGGTCTGCCAACGGTCGGCTTCGCCATTTAAGGAAAGAAATCTGGCACCGGACAGTGTCCGGTGTGCACCGGACTGTCCGGTGCGCCAGACGACAGAAGGCAAGAATTGCCTTCCCTGATTGCTCTCAACGGCTCCTAGCTGCCTTGGGGCTATAAAAGGGACCCCTAGGCGCATGGAGGAGTACACCAAGCATCTACACAACATTTCTAAGCACCAAGACATAGTTTTCGCGCATTCGTTTCATTGTGATAGCATATAGAGCTCTTGTGGAGTTGTGAACTCATTGAGTCGTGTTGCGAGCTCTTGTTGCGATTTGTGTGCGTGTTGACACTCTGATTCTTGTGTCTTGTGTGCGTTGCTAATCCCTCCCTTGCTCCGTGTTCTTTGTGAATTTCAAGTGTAAGGGCGAGAGGCTCCAAGTTGTGGAGATTCATCGCAAACGGGATTGAGAAAAAGGAAGCAAAACACCGTGGTATTCAAGTGGGTCTTTGGACCGCTTGAGAGGGGTTGATTGCAACCCTCGTCCGTTGGGACGCCACAACGTGGAGTAGGCAAGCGTTGGTCTTGGCCGAACCACGGGATAACCACCGTGCCATCTCTGTGATTGATCCTTGTTGGTTATTGTGTTTTGTAGAGGATTCCTCTTTAGCCACTTGGCAATTATTGTGCTAACAATTAACCAAGTTTTTGTGGCTATAAGGTTTTGAAGTTATACAGGATCACCTATTCACCCCCCCCCCTTCTAGGTGCTCTCAATTGGTATCGGAGCCGTTCTCTTCAAGAAAGGGACTAACCGCCCGAAGAGATGGATCCTAAGGGCAAGGGGATGGTGATCAACGACAAGGAGAAGGAGTCCTTCGTCAACGAGCCCAATGATGACAGGCCCACCGACTCAGGCTCGTGCCACAAAAGAAAAGACGGGAGGAAGAAGAAGACAAGGCGCATCAAGGAAATTGTCTACTACGACAGCGACGAATCGTCCTCCTCCCAAAAGGACAACGACGACTACGACAGACGAAAGACGGTTAACTCAAACTTTTCTTTCGATTATTCGCGCATTCCGCATAACTCAAATGCTCAATTGCTCCCCATTCCACTTGGCAAGCCCCCTCACTTTGATGGAGAGGACTACGGATTTTGGAGCCACAAAATGCGTACTCACCTGTTTTCTCTCCATCCAAGCATTTGGGAGATTGTGGAAAGTGGAATGAAATTTGATAGCTCAGATCGCCCTGTGTTTATTAATGAACAGATTCATAAAAATGCACAAGCTACTACTGTGTTGCTAGCCTCTTTGTGCAGGGACGAGTATCACAAGGTGAGCGGCTTGGACAATGCCAAGCAGATCTGGGACACCCTCAAGATCTCTCATGAGGGGAACGACGTCACCTTGCTCACCAAAATGGAGTTGGTGGAGGGCGAGCTTGGAAGGTTCGCGATGATAAGGGGCGAGGAGCCAACTCAAACATACAACCGGCTCAAGACCCTTATCAACAAAATAAGGAGCTACGGAAGCACGCGATGGACGGACCACGACGTCGTCCGACTGATGCTAAGGTCCTTTACCGTTCTTGATCCTCATTTGGTGAATAATATTCGTGAGAATCCCAGGTACACCAAAATGTCGCCCGAAGAAGTCCTCGGAAAATTCGTTAGCGGGCGAATGATGATCAAGGAGGCGAGGTACGTGGACGACGCTTTGAATGGTCCGATCAACGAGCCGCAACCCCTTGCTCTCAAGGCAACAAGAAGCAAGGAGGCGCTACCTAGCAAGGTGGCACAGATTGAGGCGGCCGGACTTAATGATGAAGAGATGGCCCTCATCATCAAAAGATTCAAGACGGTGCTTAAGGGTCGCAAGGGACAGCCAAGCAAGACCAAAGCCAAGGGGAAGCGCTCATGCTTCAAATGCGGTAAGCTTGGTCATTTTATTGCTAACTGTCCCGACAATGATAGTGATCAGGAACAAGGGAACAAGAGGGAGAAGAAGAAGAAGTATAAGAAGGCAAAAGGCGAGGCGCATCGAATGGGATTCGGATTGCTCCTCTTCCGACTCTGACAATGAGGGACTCGCCGCCACAGCCTTCAACAAATCGACCCTCTTTCCAAGCGAGCGTCACACATACCTTATGGCAAGAGAGAAGAAGGTATGTACTCAAAACTCTACTTATGCTTCTTCAAGTGAGGACGAATCTAGTGATGAGGATGAAATAGATTATTCATGTTTGTTTAAGGGCCTAGATAGAACCAAGGTAGACAAAATTAATGAATTAATTGATGCCTTGAATGATAAGAATATGCTTTTAGAAAAGCAAGAGGATTTGTTGTATGAAGAACAAGATAAATTTGTAGAAGCACAAAAGTCTCTTGCTCTAGAAATTAAAAGGAATAAAATGCTCTCTAGTGAATTATCTTCTTGTCATGAAACTATTGCTACATTAAAAAGTTTTAATGATGATTTAAATGTTAAACTAGAAGTAGCTAGTAAATCTAATTCTTGTGTAGAAATTGTTGAAACTTGTAATAGGTGTAAAGATTTTGACATTGATGCTTGTAGTGATCATTTAGTTTCAATTTCCAAATTAAATGAGGAATTAGCTAGTCTTAATGCCCAACTTAAGACTAGCAAGAATGAATTTGACAAGCTAAAATTTGCAAGGGATGCCTACACGATTGGTAGACACCCCTCAATTAAGGATGGACTTGGTTACAAGAGGGAAGCCAAGAACTTGACAAGCCATAAGGCTCCCATCTCCGCCAAGGAGAAAGGGAAGGCCCCTATGGCTAGTAGTGTGCAAAAGAACCATGCCTTTATGTACCATGATAGGAGACAATCTAGAAATGCTTATAGGAGTTGTAATGCATATAATGCCTTTGATTCTCATGCCATGTTTGCTTCTAGTTCTTCTTATGTGCATGATAGAAATGTTGGTAGGAGAAATGTTGTTCATAATATGCCTAGGAGAAATGTTGTTAATGTTCCTAGGAAAGTAAATGAACCTTCTACAATATATCATGCTTTAAATGCTTCTTTTGCTATTTGTAGAAAGGATAGGAAGATAGTTGCTAGAAAATTAGGGGCAAGATGCAAGGGAGACAAAACTTGCATTTGGGTCCCTAAGGATATTTGTGCTAACCTTGTAGGACCCAACATGAGTTGGGTACCTAAGACCCAAGCCTAAATTTGCCTTGCAGGTTTATGCATCCGGGGGTTCAAGCTGGATTATCGACAACGGATGCACAAACCATATGACGGGGGAGAAGAAGATGTTCACCTCCTACGTCAAGAATAAGGATTCCCAAGATTCAATAATATTCGGTGATGGGAATCAAGGCAAGGTAAAAGGGTTAGGTAAAATTGCAATCTCAAACGAGCACTCTATCTCTAATGTGTTTTTAGTAGAGTCTCTTGGATATAATTTGCTATCTGTTAGTCAACTATGCAATATGGGATATAACTGTCTATTTACAAATGTAGATGTGTCTGTCTTTAGAAGATGTGATGGTTCACTAGCTTTTAAGGGTGTACTAGACGGCAAACTTTACTTAGTTGATTTTGCAAAAGAAGAGGCCGGTCTAGATGCATGCTTAATGGCTAAGACTTGCATGGGCTGGTTGTGGCATCGCCGCTTAGCACATGTGGGGATGAAGAACCTCCACAAGCTTCTAAAGGGAGAACACGTGATAGGTCTAACCAATGTTCATTTCGAAAAAGATAGACCTTGTGCAGCTTGTCAAGTAGGTAAACAAGTGGGAGGAGCACATCACAGCAAGAATGTGATGACCACGTCAAGACCTCTGGAGTTGCTGCATATGGACCTCTTCGGACCCGTCGCCTATCTGAGCATAGGAGGAAGTAAGTATGGTTTAGTTATTGTTGATGACTTTTCCCGCTTCACTTGGGTGTTCTTTTTGCAGGATAAGTCTGAAACCCAAGGGATCCTCAAGCGCTTCCTCAGGAGAGCTCAAAATGAATTTGAGCTCAAGGTGAAGAAGATAAGGAGCGACAACGGGTCCGAATTCAAGAATCTTCAAGTGGAGGAGTTCCTTGAGGAGGAAGGGATCAAGCACGAGTTCTCCGCTCCCTACACACCTCAGCAAAATGGTGTGGTAGAGAGGAAGAACAGGACGCTCATAGATATGGCGAGGACTATGCTTGGAGAGTTCAAGACCCCCGAGTGCTTTTGGTCGGAAGCCGTGAACACGGCTTGCCACGCCATCAACAGGGTCTACCTTCACCGCCTCCTCAAGAAGACTTCATATGAGCTGCTGACTGGTAACAAACCCAATGTATCGTACTTTCGTGTATTTGGGAGTAAATGCTACATTCTAGTGAAGAAGGGTAGGAATTCCAAATTTGCTCCCAAAGCCGTAGAGGGGTTTTTATTAGGTTATGATTCAAATACAAAGGCGTATAGGGTCTTCAACAAATCATCGGGTTTGGTTGAAGTCTCTAGCGACGTTGTATTTGATGAGACTAATGGCTCTCCAAGAGAGCAAGTTGTTGATCTTGATGATGTAGATGAAGAAGACGTTCCAACGGCCGCGATACGCACCATGGCGATTGGAGATGTACGGCCTCAGGAACATTTGGAGCAAGATCAACCGTCTTCCTCAACTATGGTGCATCCCCAACCCAGGATGACGAACAGGTACCTCAAGTGGAGGCGCATGATCAAGGGGGAGCACAGGATGTTCAAATTGAAGAGGAAGAAGCACCTCAGGCACCTCCAACCCAAGTTCGAGCGACGATCCAAAGGGATCATCCCGTCGACCAAATTTTGGGTGATATTAGCAAGGGAGTAACTACTCGTTCAAGATTAGTTAATTTTTGTGAGCATTACTCTTTTGTCTCTTCTATTGAGCCTTTCAGGGTAGAAGAGGCCTTGCTAGATCCGGACTGGGTGTTGGCCATGCAGGAGGAACTCAACAATTTCAAGCGCAATGAAGTTTGGACACTAGTGCCTCGCCCCAAGCAAAATGTTGTGGGAACCAAGTGGGTGTTTCGCAACAAACAGGACGAGCACGGGGTGGTGACAAGGAACAAGGTTCGGCTTGTGGCAAAAGGTTATGCCCAAGTCGCAGGTTTGGACTTTGAGGAGACTTTTGCTCCCGTGGCTAGGCTAGAATCAATTCGTATCTTGCTAGCATATGCCGCTCACCATTCCTTCAGGTTGTACCAAATGGATGTGAAGAGCGCTTTCCTCAACGGGCCCATCAAGGAGGAGGTGTACGTGGAGCAACCCCCTAGCTTTGAGGATGAACGGTACCCCAACCACGTGTGTAAGCTCTCTAAGGCGCTCTATGGACTTAAGCAAGCCCCAAGAGCATGGTATGAATGCCTTAGAGACTTTTTAATTGCTAATGCTTTCAAGGTTGGGAAAGCCGATCCAACTCTTTTTACTAAGACTTGCGATGGTGATCTTTTTGTATGCCAAATTTATGTCGATGACATAATATTTGGTTCTACTAATCAAAAGTCTTGTGAAGAGTTTAGCAGGGTGATGACGCAGAAATTCGAGATGTCGATGATGGGCGAGTTGAACTACTTCCTTGGGTTCCAAGTGAAGCAACTCAAGGACGGCACTTTCATCTCCCAAACGAAGTACACGCAAGATTTGCTAAAGAGATTTGGGATGAAGGACGCCAAGCCCGCAAAGACGCCGATGGGAACTGACGGACACACCGACCTCAACAAAGGTGGTAAGTCCGTTGATCAAAAAGCATACCGGTCCATGATAGGTTCTTTGCTTTATTTATGTGCTAGTAGACCGGATATTATGCTCAGCGTATGCATGTGTGCTAGATTTCAATCCGATCCTAAGGAGTGTCACTTAGTGGCTGTGAAGCGAATTCTTAGATATTTAGTGGCTACGCCTTGCTTCGGGATCTGGTATCCAAAGGGGTCTAACTTTGACTTGATTGGGTACTCAGATTCCGACTATGCTGGATGTAAGGTCGATAGGAAGAGTACATCGGGGACGTGCCAATTCTTAGGAAGGTCCCTGGTGTCATGGAACTCTAAGAAACAAACCTCCGTTGCCCTATCCACCGCTGAGGCCGAGTACGTTGCCGCAGGACAGTATTGTGCGCAACTACTTTGGATGAGGCAAACCCTCAGGGACTTTGGCTACAATCTGAGCAAAGTCCCACTCCTATGTGATAATGAGAGTGCTATCCGAATAGCGGAAAATCCTATTGAGCACAGCCACACAAAGCACATTGACATCCGGCATCACTTTTTGAGAGACCACCAGCAAAAGGGAGATATCGAAGTGTTTCATGTTAGCACCGAGAACCAGCTAGCCGATATCTTTACCAAGCCTCTAGATGAGAAGACCTTTTGCAGGCTGCGTAGTGAGCTCAATATCTTAGATTCGCAGAACTTGGATTGAATTATAGCATACATGTGTTTATGCCTTTGATCATGTTCATTATGCATTTTGTTGCTTATTGTAGTGCTCAAGTTGTACAAACACTTCCTGGACCTCACAAGTCCTTTTTGCAAGTGATGCACATATTTAGGGGGAGCTGTGCTACAACTTGACCCTTTGAGACTAACCATGTACTTGAGTTTGGTTGTTTTAGTCTCCAAGGAGAATTGAAAGGGAAAAGGTGGACTTGGACCATGCAAGACTTCCACTGCACTCCGATGAGAAAGAGTAACTTTTCCAAGTTCATCTTTATACTCCTATTGCCTTTGTGTTCTTATTTGAAAATTTTGGTGAGGCAATGGGGTTAAAGGGCCAAGATTGCTCCCGTTTTGGTGCTTGATGCCAAAGGGGGAGAAAATAAAGGCCAAAGCGATAAATGGATCAGCTACCACTTGAGAGATTTTGAAAATAGTAGAATAGAGCTTTTGGTTTGTCAAAACTTATTGTCTTTTATGTCAAAAGTTGGCCTCTTGTGGGGAGAAGTGTTGATTATGGGAAAAAGGGGGAGTTTTTGAAATCCTTGATCAAATTTCTTTGGAAAACCTCTCTTTATGTCTCTACAAGTGGTTTTGACTTAGAGATAGGAATTTGAGTTTGATTTGCAAAAACAAACCAAGTGGTGGCATAGAGTGATCCATATATGTCAAATTGAATCAAAACAATTTTGAGTTCTAATTTGAATTGTTTTTGTACTTGTTCTACTTGCTTTATGTTGTGTTGGCATAAATCACCAAAAAGGGGGAGATTGAAAGGGAAATGTGCCCTTGGGCCATTTCTAAGTGTTTTGGTGATTTAGTGTCCAACACAAGTGCCTAAGTGTAAAGAGGTGGACAAAGTACAAATCAAGGATAAAGGTATGTTTCTCAGACTTAGTACATTGTTTTATGGACTAATGTATTGTGTCTAAGTGCTGGAAATAGGAAAAATCCAATTGGAAATGTCTTGGCTCGAGCAGCCAAGAATCTGCTGAGTCTGGGAGCACCGGACTGTCCGGTGGTGCACCGGACAGTGTCCGGTGCGCCAGGCTGGTTCGAGCGAACTGGCTGCTCTCAGGAATTCATCGGCGACGTATGGCTATAATTCACCGGACTGTCCGGTGTGCACCGGACTGTCCGGTGAGCCAACGGTCGGCCGGGCCAACGGTCGGCCGCGCGATCTGCACGGGACACGTGGCCGAGCCAACGGCTAAAAAGGGGCACCGGACTGTCCGGTGTGCACCGGACATGTCCGGTGCGCCAACGGCTCTCGGTCTGCCAACGGTCAGCTTCGCCATTTAAGGAAAGAAATCTGGCACCGGACAGTGTCCGGTGTGCACCGGACTGTCCGGTGCGCCAGACGACAGAAGGCAAGAATTGCCTTCCCTGATTGCTCTCAACGGCTCCTAGCTGCCTTGGGGCTATAAAAGGGACCCCTAGGCGCATGGAGGAGTACACCAAGCATCTACACAACATTTCTAAGCACCAAGACATAGTTTTCGCGCATTCGTTTCATTGTGATAGCATATAGAGCTCTTGTGGAGTTGTGAACTCATTGAGTCGTGTTGCGAGCTCTTGTTGCGATTTGTGTGCGTGTTGACACTCTGATTCTTGTGTCTTGTGTGCGTTGCTAATCCCTCCCTTGCTCCGTGTTCTTTGTGAATTTCAAGTGTAAGGGCGAGAGGCTCCAAGTTGTGGAGATTCCTCGCAAACGGGATTGAGAAAAAGGAAGCAAAACACCGTGGTATTCAAGTGGGTCTTTGGACCGCTTGAGAGGGGTTGATTGCAACCCTCGTCCGTTGGGACGCCACAACGTGGAGTAGGAAAGCGTTGGTCTTGGCCGAACCACGGGATAACCACCGTGCCATCTCTGTGATTGATCCTTGTTGGTTATTGTGTTTTGTAGAGGATTCCTCTTTAGCCACTTGGCAATTATTGTGCTAACAATTAACCAAGTTTTTGTGGCTATAAGGTTTTGAAGTTCTACAGGATCACCTATTCACCCCCCCCCCCTCTAGGTGCTCTCAGGGGCGCGCGTCAAGATAAAGGTGCCAGGCCACCTTTGCATTAAATGCTCCTGCGATTTGGTCGGGGTTGCTTCTTGGCGAAGACAGGGCCTCGGGCGAGCCAGGAACGTATTCGCCGCTGGAGGGGGCCTCGGGCGAGGCGGAGATCCTCCGGGGTCGGCTGCCCTTGTCTGAGGCTAGGCTCGGGCGAGGCGCGATCGAGTCCCTCGAATGGACTGATCCCTGACTTGATGGCACCCATCAGGCCTTTGCGGCTTTATGCTGATGGGGGTTACCAGCTGAGAATTAGGAGCCTTGAGGGTACCCCTAATTATGGTCCCCGACAGTAGCCCCCGAGCCTCGAAGGGAGTGTTAGCACTCGCTTGGAGGCTTTCGTCGCACTTTTTTGCAAGGGGACCAGCCTTTCTCGGTTGCATTTTTGTTCTGGTGGGTGCGCGCGAGCGCACCCGCCGGGTGTAGCCCCCGTGGCCTCGGAGGAGTGGGTTGACTCCTCCGAGGTCTTAACGCCTCGCGCAATGCTTCGGCTGGTCTGGTTGTTCCCTCATGCGAGTTGGCCGTAGCCCGGGTGTACGGTCGGGTCCCAAGTTCTTGGGCTGGTATGTTGACGCTGTCAACGGTTTGGCCAGAGCCGGGTTTGCGAGAGCAGCCCCCGAGCCTCTGCACAGGGCGAGAGGGCGATAAGGGACAGACTCGACTTTTTTACATACGCCCCTGTGTCGCCTTTCCGCAAGGAGGAGGGGGGAGAGCGCCATGTTGCCCTCGGTGGGCGCCGAACATGGTGTCTCCGGTGAGCTGCAAGCGGGTGATCCGAGTGGACGCCCGTGCCCCATTTGTTAGGGGTCGGCTAGGGGCCCAGAGGCGCCCCCAAAAGTACCTGCGGGTGATCTGCCAGACCCGGTCCCCTAGCGACGGGGTCCGAGGGCTCGATGCCTCCCTCTGATGGGATTCCGTTACAAGATCGTTCTCGCTGGTCTCAGAAATGTCCTAGGGTACCTCGGGAGCGCAGCCCGAGCCTTGGTTATGTATCGAACGTACCCATGGTCATCCCTCGCTCTGTGTCTGAGGCGGCTATGAACCCTTCGGGGGCCAGCCTTCGAACCCCTGATCAGTAGTGGGCGCGGAGCCCGAGTAGCCTGAGGCGGCCGTTGAACCCTTCCGAGGGGCCGGCCTTTGAACCTCTGACCAGTAGTGGGTGTGGAGCCCACGTGCTCTGAGGCGGCTGTTGAACCCTTCCGAGGGGCCAGCCTTCGAACCTCTGATCAGTAGGGAGGCTCGGAGCCTGGTTCCTTCACGGGGAAGGATCCCTTCCGGGGTATCCCCCTTTCCCGGTCCCTGTTGCAAGAGAGAGAAAGAGGAAAAAGGAAAAGGATACGAAACCGAACGACGCGGCGTACCTTTTTTGACGCGGTCATTATGGCGAAGGCGAAGCGTCGCTCGCTTCTCCTGCCAGAGGCGCCGCCTGTCCCGCCGTGGAGTTAATGTGACGAGGCGAGTGGTTCGCAGGGCAGCCGTTGCGCGTGCGCGAGCCGTTCGAGGAACGGAACACAGGCGCGTTGTCTTCACGCCGTGAGAGAGGGTTCTCTCGCTGCCCCCGGATGGGACGTAAGCTTGGCTGACGACGTGACCGCTGCTCCTGCCCGCCTGCCACCGCCATTACTACCGGCCCGTTTTCGGTCACATTGACCGTCGCGCCAGGCTGGAGCTGCTGGGTCGTGCGCTGGGTCGCCTCGAGTCACGGTATTGGCTCCACAGTCGAGGAGGCGCGGTGGTGGCGCAAGTGGCGGTGCAGTTGCATGCACGAAGCATTCGGCGCGCCGGTTGCATGACGCGTGGGCCTGGGCCTCCATGCTGGGCGTGTTGGGAGTCGGAGAAGTGCGCCCACTTGGCGCGGTTGCATGCCACCTGCATGGCTGCCCGCCCTTTCGTCCGCTGGTCTGGGCAAAAGTGGAGAGCCGCTTGTAACCGTTGGGTGGTTGCACGCACCGTGCACGGCGGTTTGGCCTCTTCTGCCCTGGGTCGGCTTGCATGACGTGTGGGACCTAGCCCCCGCGCCGTGGGGGGGACCTTGGAGCGTGTTGGAGAAGACTCAGCCCACGACGGCTGGGGACGCAAGTAGGGAGAGTCGCCTTTAAAAGGAGGGTGACCCTCTTGGAAGGCGACCGTGTCTTCGCGCTCCCTTATGCATCGTGTCTTTCCACCTCCCAAGCCCCCGGATGGGGGATATCCGCCGTCTTTCAGATTCGTCGTTGGAGGAACACAACTCTGCGGGAGTTGGTACCTTTCAGCTGTCGTTCAGCTTCAAGGATTTTCATCATGCAGCCCGGTCACATCCCTCCGCCGGCGGTCACCCAAGATGGTGACCTCCAGTTCGATGGCGGGGGAGAGCGAACCGGGCCGCGGCCTCTGCCCCTCTTTCAGCCTCAAGGATTTTCATCACCAGGGCTGGGGAGGGGAGTGTGCCGAGTTGGGGCCGGCCCCCCGTGTGTGCGGTGGCCCACTCCTTCCCTCAGTGATCGGGGAGAAGGGCGGGAGTCGTCCGTGGCGCTGGCAGCTGCACCGTGCCCGGCTCTCTGAGCCGAGCGGCTTCGGAGCCGCTCCCGGTGTCGCCTCCCGCCACGGCAGCTGGAAGAGGTTCCGCCGCCGACGAGCTTGCCGGCACCACCTGCGGACCGACCTCCAACTCTACGGCCTTCTGCACTTCCTTGCCTCACGAGTTTGGGCACGGGCGGGGGCCTCCTGGCAGCAGCATCCGCCCTGAGGTCATCGCTGCTGCTGTTCGGCCCCCGGAGCAGAAGTCTTCATCGTCGCCGCTGCTGGGGCGGGCGACGGCGAGCCGTTCGTCGGTCTTCTGTTGCTCCGCAGGCCCCTCCCCCATTGAGTGGGGTTGTTCGTACCTGCGGAGGTGGAACCGGAGTTCCGTTTGTAATGGCACCCTGAGTGCCGGTGTTTTTGTTCATTGTGGCTGTCGAGGCCTGAACATGTATGTAATTTCGGCACGGAGTCGTGTTTTTTCCTCATTTTCGAGCACTAAGACTCGCCTGTTGGTTGCCTGAACCGCTTTGCCAAGCGTGAGTCGCCCCGTGTAAAGGTGACGAGTGAGGTATCCGTATCCCGGAGGCATAGGAGTCCCTCGGCTCGTTCAGCCTTGTTGTCCGAGGCTTCCCTTGCTTAGTTAGAGGAAAGCCCTCGGCCGCTCTTCGATGAGCCGAGGCCAGGGGTAGCGGTGCCAGCGCAGACAGAGGCAGAGTCAGCTCGAAAAGAAGACCAGGTCGGCCGGAGCCTGGCCAGGTCGTCTTTTAGTGGGACCGACGCCGGAATTGACCTGCCAAGGCCTCGGGCCGGGCTGATGTCCTTGGGGGACAGCTAGCCGAGGCCCCGGGGTGACCGGCCGAGCCGCCTGCTCGGGCCGGATTCTTGGAGAAGACCCTGGCGGCGATGGCCCGGGCTTGGTGATGACGTTGTCCTTCAGAGCGGAGACCCTTGGACCGCGTCGCCGTCCGAGGCTAGGTCGGACCTCGCCAAAGGTGTTGTCGATGTCGAGGGTGCTGCCGCTCCCTTTAGCCGTCAAGATCCGAGCCTGCAGGATCGTATTATCTTGTAGCGCGTGTTTTCTGCGGCCGTCGAGGCCGAAACACACCCTCTCCGTATTGTAAAGCCGCGTCTCCTTTCCTCTTGTTTCGAGTATCTGGACTTTTTTGTCGGTAACAGAACTGTTTGTGCGAGCGAGAGTTGCTTCTCACGGAAGGTGATGAGTGAGGTATCCGTATCCCGGAGGCGTAGGAGTCCCTCGGCTCGGTCGGCCTTGCCGCTTACGCGCACTCTTACCCGTCCATGGGGTTCTGTCACCGACGCAGTCGAGAAGGCTCGAAGAATCGCTCCGGCGGAAGAGCTTCCGAACATGAAGACTTGTTCGGTCCGCGGAATCACTTATCCGAACGTGAGTTACTTATGGCAGAAGGTGATGAGTGAGGTATCCATATCCCGGAGGCATAGGAGTCCCTCGGCTCGGTCATCCTTAGCTGCTTACGTGTACTCCGTCGTTTTCAGGATCCACTTTCGAAGTAGTCGAAAAGCACGAAAGACATTCCGGCAGAAAAGATCTTTTTTCGAGGAAAATTTCGACGCAGAGGGGGTTCCCCCCTTTTAGCCCCCGAGGGAGGGTCGGGCTTTGTCGAGGCAAGGCTGACCCTTCCTTGATGACTAAACTTTGCGTGGGAGCGGGGTATATGAACAACTTGAAAACATCTTAAGGGTAGAAGCGACGTAGCTGTTGGATGTTCCAAGCGTTGCTGTAGACCTCGCCTTGACTGTTGGCCAGCTTTTATGTTCCGGGTTTTAGAACTTTGGCGATAACGAACGGCCCCTCCCAAGGGGGCGTGAGCTTGTGTCGACCTTGGGCGTCTTGTCGCAGCCGAAGCACCAGGTCGCCCACCTGGAGGTCTCGGGACCGGACCCCTCGGGCGCGGTAGCGTCGCATGGACTGCTGGTACCGCGCCGAGTGTAGTAAGGCCTTGTCCCGAGCCTCTTCCAGCTGGTCCAGCGAGTCTTCTTGACTAGATTGGTTGCTTTGGCTGTCATAGGCCCTCGTCCTCGGGGAACCGTATTCCAGGTCTGTGG
The DNA here is from genome assembly GCA_029449295.1 of Zea luxurians. NCBI lineage: Eukaryota > Viridiplantae > Streptophyta > Magnoliopsida > Poales > Poaceae > Zea > Zea luxurians. Next base: position 215,814,805 of record JAOPSE010000002.1, read on the forward strand.
GCAAGATGGCCTCGACCCCATAGACTAGAAAGAACGGCGTGAAGCCCGTGGCTCAGCTTGGTGTCGTTCTCAGGCTCCAGACCACCGAGGGGAGTTCCTTCATCCATCGCTTGCCGAACTTGTTGAGGTCGTTGTAAATCCGAGGCTTGAGCCCTTGCAGAATCATGCCGTTGCCACGCTCCACTTGCCCATTCGTCATGGGATGAGCCACGGCGGCCCAGTCTACCCGGATGTGGTGATCCTCGCAGAAGTCTAGGAACTTTCTGCCGGTGAACTGGGTGCCGTTGTCGGTGATGATGGAGTTCGGGACCCCGAAACGATGGATGATGTTGGTGAAGAACGCCACCGCCTGCTCGGACCTGATGCTGTTCAAGGGCCAGACCTCGATCCACTTGGAAAATTTGTCGATGGCGACCAACAGGTGTGTGTAGCCCCCGGGTGCCTTCTGCAAGGGGCCGACGAGGTCCAGACCCCACACAGCAAAAGGCCATGTGATGGGTATCGTCTGCAGAGCTTGAGCGGGCAGGTGGGTCTGCCTTGCATAGAACTGACACCCTTCGCAGGCGCGGACAATTCTAGTGGCGTCAGCCACCGCCGTTGGCCAGTAGAAACCTTGTCGGAAAGCATTTCCGACAAGGGCTCGAGGTGCTGCATGGTGGCCGCAAGCCCTCGAGTGTATTTCTCGGAGGAGTTCCTGACCTTCGGTGGTGGAGATGCATCGCTGGAGGATGCCTGAAGGGCTGCGGTGGTAGAGCTCCTTCCCTTCTCCTAGCAAGACAAACGACTTGGCGTGCCGCGCCAACCGCCGAGCTTCGGCTCGGTCAAGGGGTAGCTCTCCTTGGTGGAGATATTGCAGGTACGGGGTCTGCCAGTTTTGATCAGGCGTGACCCCGCTTTGCTCCCCCTCGACGTGCAGCGTTTCACCCTCGGGGGCCGAGGGTACCTCGGGCAGAACCAAGGGTGCCTCGGGCCGAGCCGAGGGTGCCTCGGACTGTGCCGAGGGTACCTCGGGCTGGGCCGAGGGTGCCTCAGGCTCGGGCGCGTCGTCGATCTTGACGGAGGGTTGATGCAGATCTCGGGAGAAGACGTCCGGGGGAACCGTCGTTCGCCCCGAGGCTATTTTAGCCAGCTCGTCCGCAGTCTCGTTGTAGCGCCGAGCGATGTGGTTGAGCTCAAGCCTGTAGAACTTGTCTTCCAGGCACCGAACCTCATCGCAGTAGGCCTCCATCTTCGGGTCGCGGCAGTGGGAGTTCTTCATGACTTGGTCGATGACGAGCTGCGAGTCACCGCGAGCATCGAGGCGTCGGACCCCTAGCTCGACGGCAATCTGCAACCCGTTGACCAGAGCCTCGTACTCAGCTACATTGTTGGACGTCGGGAAGTGGAGGCGTAGCACATAGCGTAGGTGCTTCCCAAGGGGCGAGATGAAGAGTAGGCCTGCACCGGCTCCTGTCTTCATCAGCGACCCATCGAAGAACATGGTCCAGAGCTCCGGTTGGATCGGGGCTGTTGGTAGCTGGGTGTCGACCCATTCAGCCACGAAGTCCGCCAAGACCTGGGATTTGATGGCCTTCCGAGGGGCGAACGAGATTGTTTCGCCCATGATTTCCACCGCCCACTTTGCAATCCTACCCGAAGCCTCTCGGCAATGGATGATCTCCCTCGGGAGGAAGGATGACACCACAGTCACCGGATGAGACTCGAAGTAGTGTCGCAACTTCCGCCGTGTCAGGATCACTGCGTACAGTAGCTTCTGAACTTGTGGGTAGCGGATTTTGGTTTCGGACAGTACCTCGCTGACGAAGTAGACTGGCCTCTGAACGGGCAATGCATGCCCCTCTTCTTGCCTCTCGACCACAATCGCGGCGCTAACCACCTGAGTGGTCGCGGCGACGTAAACCAAGAGGGCTTCTCCGGCATCGGGGGGCACCAAGATAGGCGCCTTCGTGAGGAGCGCCTTCAGGTTCCCGAGGGCTTCCTCGGCCTCAGGGGTCCAAGTGAAGCGCTCGGCCTTCCTTAAGAGGCGGTACAGGGGTAGACCTCTTTCGCCGAGGCGTGAGATGAAGCGGCTCAGAGCCGCGAGACATCCCATAACCCTCTGTACGCCTTTCAAGTCCTGGATGGGCCCCATGCTGGTGATGGCTGCGATCTTCTCTGGGTTGGCTTCGATGCCCCGCTCGGAGACGATGAACCCCAAGAGCATGCCTCGGGGCACCCCGAAGACACACTTTTCGGGATTGAGCTTGACACCTTTCGCCTTAAGACATCGGAATGTCACTTCAAGGTCGGAAAGGAGGTCGGAGGCTTTCCTCGTCTTGACTACGATGTCATCGACATAGGCCTCGACCGTGCGGCCAATGTGCTCGCCGAACACATGGTTCATGCACCGCCGGTACGTCGCGCCCGCATTCCTCAAGCCGAACGACATGGTGACATAGCAGTATATGCCGAAGGGTGTGATGAAAGAAGTCGCGAGCTGGTCGGACTCTTTCATCCTGATTTGGTGATACCCTGAGTAAGCATCGAGGAAAGACAGGGTTTCGCACCCAGCAGTGGAATCCACGATCTGATCGCTACGAGGCAGAGGGTAGGGAACCTTCGGACATGCTTTGTTTAGACCAGTGTAGTCTACACACATCCGCCATTTCCCCCCTTTCTTTCTCACAAGCATAGGGTTGGCAAGCCATTCGGGATGGAATACCTCTTTGATGAACCCTGCCGCCATTAGCCTGTGGATCTCCTCACCTATGGCTCTGCGCTTCTCCTCATCGAATCGGCGCAGAGGCTGCTTGACCGGTCGGGCTCCGGCTCGGATGTCCAGCGAGTGCTCGGCGACATCCCTCGGTATGCCGGGCATGTCCGAGGGACTCCACGCGAAGACGTCGGCGTTCGCGCGGAGAAAGTCGACGAGCACTGCTTCCTATTTGGGATCGAGCCTGGAGCCGATCCGGACTTGCTTGGAGGCGTCGCTGCTGGGGTCGAGGGGGACGGACTTAACCGTCTCCGCTAGCTCAAAGTTGCCGGCATGACGCTTCACGTCTGGTACCTCCTTAGAGAGGCTCTCTAGGTCGGTGATGAGGGCCTCGGACTCAGTGAGGGCCTCGGCGTACTCCACGCACTCCACGTCACATTCGAACGCGTGTTTGTACGTGGGGCCGACGGTGATGACCCCGTTGGGGCCCGGCATCTTGAGCTTGAGGTACGTGAAGTTGGGGACGGCCATGAACTTCGCGTAGCAGGGCCTCCCCAATACCGCGTGGTAGGTTCCTCGGAACCCGACCACCTCGAACGTCAGGGTCTCCCTTCGGAAGTTGGAGGGTGTTCCGAAGCAGACGGGAAGATCGAGTTGTCCGAGGGGCTGGACGCGCTTCCCGGGGATGATCCCATGGAAAGGCGCAGCGCCCGCCTGGACCGAGGACAGATCGATTCGCAGAAGCCCGAGGGTCTCGGCGTAGATGATGTTGAGGCTGTTGCCTCCGTCCATGAGGACCTTGGTGAGCCTGACGTCGCCGATGACGGGGTCGACGACGAGCGGGTATTTCCCCGGGCTCGGCACATGGTCGGGGTGGTCGGCTTGGTCAAAGGTGATGGGCTTGTCGGACCAGTCTAGGTAGACTAGCGTCGCCACCTTCATCGAACAGACCTCCCGGCGCTCTTGCTTGCGGTGCCGAGCCGAGGCATTCGTCGCTTGCCCGCCGTAGATCATGAAGCAGTCGCGGACCTCGGGGAACTCTCCTGCCTGGTGATCTTCCTTCTTGTCGTCGTCGCGGGCCCTGTCACCCTCCGCGGGTGGCCCGGCCCTGTGGAAGTGGCGCCGAAGCATGACGCACTCCTCAAGGGTGTGCTTGACGGGCCCCTGGTGATAGGGGCACGGCTCCTTGAGCATCTTGTCAAAGAGGTTGGGACCTCCGGGGGGCTTCCGAGGGTTCTTGTACTCGGCGGTGGCGACAAGGTCCGCGTCGGCGGCGTCGCGTTTCGCTTGCGACTTCTTCTTGCCCTTCTTCTTGGCGCCGCGCTGAGCTGACGCCTCGGGGGCATCTTCCGACGGGCGGCCCTGGGGCTGCTTGTCCTTCCGGAAGATTGCCTCGACCGCCTCCTGGCCGGAGGCGAACTTGGTGGCGATGTCCATCAGCTCGCTCGCCCTGGTGGGGGTCTTGCGACCCAGCTTGCTCACCAGGTCGCGGCAGGTGGTGCCGGCGAGGAATGCGCCGATGACATCCGAGTAGGTGATGTTGGGCAGCTCGGTGCGCTGCTTCGAGAATCGCCGGATGTAGTCTCGGAGAGACTCTCCCAGCTGCTGTCGGCAGCTTCGGAGGTCCCATGAATTCCCGGGGCGCACATACGTGCCCTGGAAATTGCCGGCGAAAGCTTGGACTAGGTCGTCCCAGTTGGAGATCTGCCCCGGAGGCAGGTGCTCCAACCAGGCGCGAGCGGTGTCGGAGAGGAACAGGGGGAGGTTGCGGATGATGAGGTTGTCATCGTCCGTTCCACCCAGTTGGCAGGCCAGACGGTAGTCCGCGAGCCACAGTTCTGGTCTCGTCTCCCCCGAGTACTTTGTGATAGTAGCCGGGGGTCGGAACCGGGTCGGGAACGGCGCCCGTCGTATGGCCCGGCTGAAAGCCTGCGGACCGGGTGGTTCGGGCGAGGGACTCCGATCCTCCCCGCTGTCGTAGCGTCCCCCACGCCTGGGGTGGTAGCCTCGGCGCACCCTCTCGTCGAGGTGGGCCCGACGATCACGGTGATGGTGCTCGTTGCCGAGGCGACCTGGGGCCACAGGCGCTGTGTTGCGCGTGCGCCCGGTGCAGACCGAGGCTTCCCGCATGAATCGGGAAGTCACGGCACGATGTTCCGAGGGGTACCCCTGCCTCCGGGAGGCGGAGCTCTCGGCCCGCCGGACCGCGGCGCCTTCTAGGAGATCCTTGAGCTCTCCCTGGATTCGCCGCCCCTCGGTGGTTGATGGCTCCGGCATCATGCAGAGGAGCATTGCTGCTGCAGCCGGGTTCTGGCCGACCCCACTGGATGCGGGTGGCGGCCTGACCCTGACATCGTCGGCGATGCGGTGCTGGAAGCCCTGGGGTAGATGACGCATTTCTCTGGCCGAAGGTTGGCCCGCCCATGCCTGCCCGACGTCCCGGCGGATTGGCTCAAGCGCTCCTGCTCCCTCGTCGAGCCTGGCCTGCACCCCGCGGATTTGCTCGAGTTGTGGGTCGTGACCCCCCGCCGGAACGGGGACCACAGCTAGCTCCCGCGGGATGTCAACGCGAGGTACCGGCCTAGGGAGATCACCGTCCTCCGGCATGCCGAGATGGATGCATTCGGAGGGACCCCCTAGATCGACGTGGAAACATTTGCGGCTCGGGCCACAGTCCTCGTCGTCGAGGCTACGGCTACCGTCGGAACAGTCGGAAAGGCAGTAGTCGCATGCGGTCATGAAGCCCCGCATGGCACTGGGGTTGCCAACTCCGGAGAAATCCCAACAGAAGTTGGGCTCATCGTCTTCCTCGGACCTAGAGGGCCCGCAGGTCGAGACGTCCGTCAGCCGGTCCCAAGGTGACCGCATACGAAACCCCAGGGGGTTCGGATTCGCCTCTACGAGGGCGTCCGCCAAAGCGGAGCCGCTAGGCGGGTCGAGGCTAAATCCGAAAGGCGTGGGATGGGAATCGGTCGGTACCTCTTGGTCGACGGGCGGTGATGAGGTCACGTCGGGGACTGACTGCACCGTCGTCTCAGGTACGAGGGCAACACCCAGCAAGCCTTTCGCGAGCGTGCTGGCGTCGTCCATTTGCTCGGGATTGACGCATCACGGGGAGACAGCGCTCGTCTTCGTCTCAAGCGCGAGGCCGGTGCCCGGAGTGCCCCCCGTTGGAGTGCTGGCGTTGTCGACTCGCTCGACGGCCGACGAGGCGGCGCCTCCTGCTTGGCCTTGGTTGCCCTGCCTCCTCCTCCTCCATCGACGGGGAAGAGGATGGGGCGAGCTTGAAGGTTGTTCTTCCACCACGCGGGGAAGATGTCGTCGATCCCGCCGCCGGCGGGCGGACTGTCGGCCGCCACTGTCGTTGTCGCCCGGCGGTGGAAAGAGTATCATGTCGTAGCTGCCGTCGAGGAACATGAACTTAAGGCTCCCGAAACGGAGCACCGTCCCGGGCCGGAGAGGTTGCTGGAGACTACCCATCTGGAGCTTGATGGGAAGCTGTTCGTCAACATGCAGCAGGACCCTACCTAGCGCGCCAACTGTCCGCGTTTCGAGACCGGGGGGTCCCTGAGCCGACGAGTGAAGTGTTGCCACATGCCCCAGCCCAGATGGGTCGACGCGAGGCCGAACGCGAAGGGGGGGAAGCGAGGTGGCCGGAGATGGGCGTGAGAGAGGTAGAAATCCCGCGGCCTTCGTGTTCGTCCCGCGCCCAGGTCGGGTGCGCTTGCAATAGGGGGTTACAAGCGTCCACACGGGAGAAGGAGCGAGCAGCCTCACGCGAGCGCCCGTCTCGTCCTCGTCCCCGCGCGGCCAACCCTCTCTAAGAGGGCCCTGGTCCTTCCTTTTATAGGCATAAGGAGAGGATCCAGGTGTACAATGGGGGGTGTAGCAGAGTACTACGTGTCTAGCGGAGGAGAGCTAGCGCCCTAAGTACACGCCATCGTGGCGGACGGAGAGATTTTGGCGCCCGGTGTGATGTCGTGGCCGTCGGAGGAGCGCTGGAGCCTGGAGGAGGGACAGCTGTCGGGGCCGTCGAGTCCTTGCTGACGTCCTCTTGCTTCCGTAAGGGGGCCGAGAGCCGCCATCGTTAGGGAGCGTGCGGGACGCCATCATCGCCTATCTGGCGGAGCGAGCCAGATGGGACGCTGGTCTTGTTCCCCGTAGCCTGAGTCAGCTTGGAGTAGGGTAATGATGGCGCCTCCTGTTGACGTGGCCGGTCCGCGCCCTAGGTTGGGCGATGTGAAGGCTCCTCCGAGGTCGAGTCTGTCTTCCGTGGCCGAGGCCGAGTCCGAGCCCCTGGGTCGGGCGAGGCGGAGTTCGTCGTCTTCTGGGGCTGAGCCCAAGTCCGAGCCCTGGGTCGGGCGGAGCGGAGTTCGCCGTCTTCCGGGGCTTAGCCCGAGTCCGAGCCCTAGGTCGAGCGGAGCGGAGTTCGCCGTCTTCCGGGGCTTAGCCCGAGTCCGAGCCCTGGGTCGGGCGGAGCGGAGTTTCCCATGGTGTGCGACCGGGCCCGACTGCCTGTCAGCCTCACTCTGTCAAGTGGCACCGCAGTCGGAGCGGCGCAGGCGGCGCTGTCTTTCTATCAGACTGGTCAGTGGAGCGGCGAAGTGACGGCGGTCACTTCAGCTCTGTCAGCTGAGGGGCGTGCGTCAGGATAAAGGTGTCAGGCCACCTTTGCATTAAATGCTCCTGCGATTTGGTCGGGGTTGCTTCTTGGCGAAGACAGGGCCTCGGGCGAGCCGGGAACGTATTCGCCGCTGGAGGGGGGCCTCGGGCGAGGCGGAGATCCTCCGGGGTCGGCTGCCCTTGTCCGAGGCTAGGCTCGGGCGAGGTGCGATCGAGTCCCTCGAATGGACTGATCCCTGACTTGATCTCACCCATCAGGCCTTTGTGGCTTTATGCTGATGGGGGTTACCAGCTGAGAATTAGGAGCCTTGAGGGTACCCCTAATTATGGTCCCCGACAATGAGTATCCAGATTCCTTTCATCCAACCATAAATAGCCCTTCGATGCTTCCATACGAATCACATAAAAGCTGGGAGAGGAGGAAGGGCTCGACCAATGAGAGAGGATGCGTCGGCCAGTCTTCGCTAGATATCGAGACTCTCTCCAGAACCCCCTCTAATTGAGCCGTAATCCGACGTTCCTTCTCATTATTGATGTCTCTAAAGGGGAAGAAGGACATGTGTCAGCAGTTGAGAAGGAATAGGTGATATAAGAGGATCCATGGGACGAACCAAGAGAAGGCGAAAAGGTAAACCGTTAGACCCCTGAAGCCAAGCAGAAGGAAAAGAAAACGAGTGAGCTGACTGAAGAAGGCCTCTTTCTGTAATTGACTCCCTCCCGCTGCCATCCATCAAAAAGTGTTATTTCCTCCAGCTCCCTCCGATGTCGGTAGATTAGATTAATTCATTGACAAAACCCATTGATTCCAAGCAAGAGGATGCGCCTAGCGCTAGTTGCTCAATCCGTTGCTTGTTTGGTGAGAAAATCGCTTATGCAAACTCGGTAGTGCTACTGAAACCAATCAGGTCAGCTGCTCCCTGGAAAAAGCTGAAATGAATCTTGGAATCTTAATACTTCCTAGTCTCTTGTTTCGAGGAAAGACAGTTGAATAGCCCGGGTTTCAGGGACGGCTTCTTTCTTTCTTCCGTGGATTTCATCGTTCTAGTTATCTCATTTCTGTGTACATCTACATTTCTTGTGTTGGTTGTTAGGAAAGCTGGTAGACTAGCTTCTTTTTATTGGAAAGGATGGAAACATCATAGTCTCAATTGAAAGGATTCTTCTCGTGATGTGTCTTTACCGTCGATTGCACCTATCCTTAGAAGCACTCTCGTATAGGTGAACTTGGTTCGTTCAATGAAAAGGATCCACTAGGAATGAATGGAAAGACTGGGGTAGTATCTTCATTAGCCGGAAGGAATTAGTCTCCACTAGCATAATTCGAAGAACGAACAAGAAAAGGCATCACTGTTTAGGTAGGAGGATGGATGGATGTGGTCCAATGGCTAAAGCTCTACCAACTTCTTGTAGACTGGCAGTCTCCGAGAGGAACCTTAACCCCCTGGGGGGAGGCCGGGTGGGATGGTATATATTTCCAATTTCAAGTCATATTTGCGCAATATTTGCGCTGAAGATTTGCGTAGGAAAGGTGGCCTGTCTCCTCCAACTCAAAAGCCCAAAGGAACTTATTTTCCATGCCCGGTATCGAGAACCTTCTTTGCCTTTGGAATGCCCGGTATCGAGAACTCTCTCTCCCTACGACCTTCTTTCAGGGATGCATCTTCCTTGAATTGAATTGAACGGCACTTCGGAACTTGTGAAATACTTTCCTCTTGACTAATTATTTGGCAGTGACTAACAATTAGTCAATAAATAATTAGCTAGTAAACAATTAGTTATAATATGTTTGGAGTCTTGGCTAATAAATGTCTAAAACATGGTGAAATAATTTATTCTACCCTTGTACGATAAACAATTAGCCAAGAGAGAAAGGAAAGAAATTGACACGGGTAGGGATTGTCTTTTTCTCTTTTTATGATCTATTAGCACCTATTAGTATGATAAATAATCTATTTTATTTATGATGTAGCCTAATGGAATGCAAGATCTTGAACTCTGGATTCAAAAGTAATAGATCCTTGGTTTCTAGTTAGAAAAATTATCGATTATTAGTTCTTAGTATTATTTTTCCTCCATTGAGCAATGTAAGGCGTATTTTAGAATATAGTCACTAAAATCATTTTTTTGCAACATGATTTCTCTTCCGTCATATTGTCATTTTTACAAAAACAACATCCTCTTATAAGTATCTGTGGCGGAACCGTCCGAATTATTCCAGCTTAAGTGCCCAAGTCACGCCTTAGAGGCCGCAACACACTTAAATTGGAATAACCCGTCAGTCCCTCAGATCTAGTCTGATAAAGCCACTCCCCAGGATCAAATATCACTAACTCACTCGAACGTGAGTCACAAAGAGAATACAATAAAGTAGGAAACCTCAAATTAAGGTATTGGAGTTATTACATAGATCAGAGTTCTTCAAGTAAACTGAAACAGTTCATAATTTAAATTGCAGCGGATAGTCGATAACGTCGAATGATGAGGGATAGGGTAAGGCCTAGCCCACTACTCCTCCTGCTCCTCTCTTGCTGGAGCAGCATCCCACTCGACCGTCTAACTCGGTGGTAGGGTAGAAGGCCAAGTCGTACCATCAACCATGTTCTGTATCGTACCTGCAAAAATTGTGCCACAAGCAAGGCTGAGTATACTAATACTCAGCTAGACTTACCCGGTGTGAGGAATCTATTTCTCTACGTCTAGACCATGCAGCTGTTTGGCTGAGGGGTTTGGTTCACCAAAAACACTAGCTGAGTCTAAAATCAATTTTAGCTTTTCAAATTTTAGTATCATTGACTTTAGCTAAGTTTGCTTCTTCTAAGCATACATGGTAGCAATCATTTAGTACAATCAACATGTTATCTCAAATCAACCTCGTTTTACTTTTTTTACTCAATGTAGTACAAGGGGTCAAGCAGTCTCATTAGCTGCGAGAAGCAAACGATTCGAATCGAGTTTTAAAACCTTGCAAGGTAAACCTAAACACACGACATGTAGGGCACTCCGTCCCCACACATATCAATCGTCCCCATCGATTCCCTGGCAATAGAACAGGGCTCACGGCCTTGGTGTACAATGCTCCAATTGTCCTCGGCTGCCACCGTGCAACGACCACACTTGTACCCACCATAGCTAGCATGGGAGAACCCGTCTCAGGTCCAGTGAGGGGTAAAGTCTGCGGGCAGGTTCAATCAGGTACTAGGCTTATTACCATATTTCCCGACATGTGTTTAGTACATTCAAACGCTTGACTCAAGTATCCACACATTAATCCTTAATTCTGTTTCTGTCTCAAGGACATGGCATCCACCTTGGATCCAAGTCCACAGACCATCATAGATCCCGTTATCAAGATGAATATAATCAATTCCTGACCTCGCGCGAGTGCTAGAAAAATCACTCGACTTCTACCGAGATCCTGATTAGCAAAGCAGCTACTCGACCTAGCATACTAGTATCCATCTCAAAAAGGAATCTTAAGTTCATGCAACTAAGGATTTCAAACAACTCCTACACTTAAGTGCACATCGCAAGCCTACAAACATTAAGTGTAGTAAAGTAGCATATATAAACTGGTTATGCATAAAAACCGGGGCTTGCCTTCACATGCTGGGGCTGCGGGGAGATCCTCTATGGCAGGCTCGGGAGCTGGCTCCTGGTCTTCCTCGTGGACAACTCCTTGCTCGGGAATGAGCACGTACTCTCCGTCAGCGACGTTGCAATCTAATGAATGCAATGAGTAAGATACATGCATGGCATGGTATGCAATTTAGCAATTAAAATTTGATGGTGAATGATCAAATTAATAAGGTAGAGTTTAATCTTACTATTGGAGATTTTTGTGGTACACTTAGCAATTTAAGGACAAGTTTGGTTAAGCTAATTGGTAAGATTATTTTAGTGTTCCACTGATTTCCTTTCAATGTCTTAGTGAAAGTTTATTAAGATTCCTAGTTGAATTCATTGGGGTGAGATTCATTATTCCTTCTAATTTATCTCTTCTTTTCCTTTTCTTTTATGCCTTTAACGTGGGTTTGAACTACAAGTTAGCTTTATAAATTTCCAAAAATTATGTAAAAATTATAGTAGCTTCTCAGTGGTGTATAACTCTGTGTCACAAGGACTTAAAAAGTGAAGGGTTCTCTCTGTACAAAATTATCAAATTTTAGGGCGGAGGGGGTGCTTTGAACTACAACTCTCCTCTAACAGTGGATTATTCTCTAAGGCTAATTTTTGCTGGTATTTAGGTGTAATAGCATGACTTTGTACTAAATTTTAGCCACTAATACTTACTGGTTATTTTACTGTGATTTTCTAAAGTTTTAGGCCAAAGGGGTGCTTTCTACTACCACTATACTTGAAAAATATCAAATAACAGATTTCTAATTTTTCCTATCTCCTTCTTTGTGCAAGAGAAATCATTCTAGCATTTGGAAACTTTTTTCTTAAGGGAAGAGGGGGTAGAAATTCATGGATTATATGGTCCTTTTCATGGGGTAGGGGGTAATGGGTGTTATCTTGTATTTTTGAGCAGGTTTTGTATTTTTCTCTGGTGGTCTACTTCATCAATAATTTGGTAAAAATTCATTTGTCTACTGTTGCACAATTTCAGACTTTCCTATGATTTTAATTAGAGCATGGCCAAAATCAAGTTTTAATTGTTCAACCCACTTGTTATGATGAGTTGGGGTGTTTATTATTTTTGTAGTGGTGTTCTAGTAGTTAGGAGTCTACTAAAATTTTCTTACCATTTTTGAATTGGGTCTTATATTTTAAATCCTGGTTTTTCTTGGTTCCTTGTTGCCTAATAAATTATTTAACCCTAGATTAGTCTTGGACTAGGGTTCTCTATATTTTTCCTAGGTTCCTCATTACTTAAGTAGGCTAGGAAAAATATGTTCATCCTCTGTTCATTAAAATTTCTATTGCCTTTCTTAATTTTCTAAGTTTTGGACAGATATAGTTTTTGATAGGTAATCCTGAGTTAATCTTGTATATTGGGGTGCTCAGTATTTTTAAACAGTGCCTAAGTTGGGTATGTATCTCTATAAATTTTCTTAAGTCTAGTACATGAGTATAACTATTTTTCCTTATTTTAATAAGGTTTGGGTAGTTTCCCTATTTAATTCTAAACTCTAAAAATTAATACAGAACCCATGGGGTTCAGTATTTTTGTTCAATAGTTCTTATTATTTGTGATCCAACAAAATTGGTTTGACTAAATTTGATTAAATATTTCTCGAGTTATGATTTCCCTAAGTTCTCTACTCATTTAAAAAGAATAAACAGAAATGGTTAAATGGAAAACTAACTTGCATCGGGGTCCCTGGCGAAACTTTCTAAGTTTCCTTACAGACTGGTCCTTGGGTTACTATTCACATGAGTCTCTGACTATGCAGAAAACCCCCTAGGGTGATTCTAAATTAAACTTGCGGTCCTTCCCCTAATGAAATAGTAACCGCGACAGAGAAAAGGGCGGAGGGGCTTACTGGCGGCGAGATTGCTCCAGTGAAGTGGCTGAGGGTGTAGGGGAGGTTGTGACGGTCACGCCGATGTGCGGATCGTCTCCAGGGATGGTCGGAGTAAGCCGGTCCACGTGCGCAGGCGGGGGAGCTCGTCGACAGCGAGGGCTCCGGCCTATCCAGGGCGGTAGAGTTCAATTAAACTGGTCAGTGAGCTTCACTAGGCGCTAGGGAAGGTGTAGGCGCGAGGAATTGGACTATGGCTTACCGGTTAGTCGTCGCCACGCGCACTGGCCGGGAAAACAACTCCGACGAGGGTGGAACGGCTTCTCCGGTGAAGTAGCGTCCGTTTTCTTGCTTCGGAGAGCCATACGGGGCTCTGGGAAGCTAGCCGAGGCACGGGATTAAGTGCAGGTGGCCGAGAGTGGTCTGGCCACGGTGGCCGAGTGCTCGGGCTGCTTGGCGGGCGGCGCAGAGCTCGCCGGAGCTAAGTGCCGGGCCTGGGGAGTCAGGTGAGGCGCAGAGGGAGTACGGTCGAGGCTTCCCTGCTCTTATAGATGCAGGCGCGGTGCACGGGCGGGCGTGGACCAGCACGGGCGCGAGGGCGCGCACGGCGTGGCACGGGTGCGCGGGCTAGCGTGCACCGGGCATGTCAGTCGCGGTCGAGCACATGGCACCATTGCTTCTGCCCGTGTTCTAACGCCGATAGGGCGCATATATTCGTAAATTTGGGCAAGATCACCATGTAAGATTTGCTCCCCGACTGAGCTCTGTCGTTTGCGCGTGGAGCTGAGCGATTTCAGGTCAATGGCAGAGAGTTGTCACCTCATCAATGTGCCAGTGTCACAAGGTCGAGTTTCGAGGTAAATCCCTGCCAAGATCATGTCAAACAGCCGAGTCTTGCTTTCAAATTTTTCTAGGGTATGTTCAAGGTAATTTGGCGCCAACTTTATATTTGTACTTATTTGGTTTAAGTTTTGAAAAACAGAGAACACGGTTGATCTTTGAAAAGGGGCTGGAATTCAGATTTCTGAATTTTTCCATAGGGCATTACTTCATGGGCTGGTTTGGGGATTTTGGAAAATTCAAATGACCAAACTTACTTACTACATTTTGTTGGTTATTTAGTGCACTAAGACTTTGTTAATTGGTTCATATCAAGATTTTGTATTTTTCCCAAGTCTTTTCTCCAATTGCCTTTATGTGCTTAAATGGCCCATTTGAAAGGTGTTTGGGTTTTAGATGTTTTTTCTCACTTGAGGTGTATGATATGTTTAGAGTGTGGCTTTTGAGATGAAAGAGACTTAACTTAGGTTTTTAGTTCCTTAAGTTTGATGTCTCTTGCTTAATTAAAACCACATATGATAATGGTCACAAGTTGGGGCACTGGGAAAAACCCTAGGTAACACTGGGGTGTTACAGTATCCATTCTATTGTACATGGAACATACATATAACTAGAAAATTGCCACGTTTGTTATTGCATAACTCTTTTAGAAACAAAGCTATTGCATGTATAAGTTAAACCTCCATGTTCTTGGATCAGTTCCTTCCAAAATTGGGTAAGACAATAAAAGAATCTAATAAAAAAACTAATATAATTAGATATAATTATAAGGTGATGGAACAACTAGAAATATAGATGTCTTGTTATCTTGTAAATTTCCCATATATTGAAAAATAGTAATTACACTTAGTCAAGGTGACGTGGATATGGTGCATTAAGATGTTTAAAATTAGTGGGATGGCGTGACATTTAGTAAAAATGATGTGGATGGTTAGTAGGAGATGGCATTAATGACTTAGATGTTGAGATTAAAAAAATTCTAAAGTTTAGTGGGACAATATGGCTTTTAGTAGAAATTGATGTGGATAGTGGGTGGAAGATGGCATGAATGACTTACATGTTAAGATAAAAAGGTAGTAGAATTATGTTTATAAGAGATGTAGATATGGATATATAGACATAGATATAGATATAGATATAACTAATTTATGATAAAAAGTAGTAAAGTATGACTTTTCAATCCAAAATACACATTACACTAATGGACAACCGAACTACATGATAGGATCTTGCACACAAAGAAAAGGAGGTGAATTATTTTTCTGTTTGTGTTTTAGCAAACATACTGTTGCTGGAAAGTAAGTATTCTTATGCACCCCCATAATTCTGACCTTAGCGTGTTTTAGGAGCGTTGCTACACGTATGACTCCATTGGTAGACTCGAGTATAACTATAGTTATCTAATGGTTCATAATTCATTAGTTCGGAATAAAAGACAGCAACATTCATAGGTTAAAGTTAGTCATACTTTAGTCGTATGGATGGATCATACGTGATGCTTTCCCCTTTTAAAAATATGTCATCATTCACAATATATATCAATTAAATATACTATCAAAATACACTTCCTTCGAGCGTTCAATGAAGCAAAAGTTGATAACTTCATATGTAGGTATTTTTATAAACTTGGTTACTTCTAACTAGAACTGAATGACAAAGATCTACATTTTGGTAACTACATAAGAAAAAAACTCCTTAAGAAGGTAACCCTAAGCAGTTATCTTTTCTTACAAGATCTCTCTCCAACATTAGAAATGTGCAATCCCTTTGTATGTATACTATTATATAATCCATCAGTTTAAACTTTACAAAACCTATCTAACCAAATCACCCCACACCAATAATATCCACTAAATTCAGCCAAACAAATTGCATACAGACTTAACACCCATCGAATCAATGGTTTAGATCGATGGATAACTCTCTCTCTCCCTTACTCTATTCTAATGGACAATATTATTTGTATCATCCCTTCTCCTCCCCTACGACCCCTAGCCTCCCCCTTCCCCCTCCCGCCGCGACCCGACCCCGCCCCCCTCCCCCCACTCATGTCGCTGCCACCGTTGACCCTCCACTTCTTGGGATAATAGCGTTAAAACGTGCTATATGCTAGTAGTTTGAAAGTCGAGACTTTATGGTGTTACTAACGAGCAATTTATCGTTCAGGAGGACCCAAGTTTAACTAGTGGAATAAAGTCTGACAACCCCCATGACCCATGTGTACAGACCATGGGTCGATCCTACTAGCCTCATTTGTTTGAACCGATATTCACCATAAAAATACGAGAACATTAGATTTTTGGGATCGAAACAATGTGTTTCACACGTTTGCCATTTCTAACATTGACTTTACGAAAATAGGACTCAAAACATGTTACGTTTGGTTTCCATACCATTTTAGACATTTTTGCTCTCCTATGCCCTTATGTCTTTTTAGGGATGAAAATGAAATAGGAAAATCCTATAACAATCAACGCAGTTTACCGTAATAACCGATCGTATGTCGTATCCGCAAAAAAAACAACAACGAAAAAATTCATGAGAAAAGTGTTGGGAAAAGGAATGGAAATGACTGAGGCATTTTCTTGATCGTATTTATGGATCTTGTATTTATACAGGAAAATCTCGTTCATATTTTCTTTTTTATTTGTATAAGAATTAAACTCATCTAAGCATCCAAACCTACTGTTGGGGCGAAGGCAAAGGCGCCACCCTTCGCTCGAAGCCTTCGCTGCAGCAGCCGAACTGACAGAAACAAAACAGGCGGGGACACCCTTCGCTCCTTCCGTTCCAGGCGAAGACTGGCGACGAAGGGCATCCCACGGTGCGGCCTCGTCCAGCTCGGAGGCCCACGTGCAATCCGGCCCATCGTAACGGGCCCCGCTTGGCCGCCCTGTGTTACGGGCCTATGTTGTAAAAGCATTCCTGTAATTACGGTCTGTAACCCCGCTTTATGGGAATATTCTTGGGATAACCTAGGTGCCTGAGGGCACATGCGTCCTTAGCTCGAGGTGCTGTGCGCTCAGGTACCTATAAATACCCCTGTACAGTGCCCGTGAGAGGCCAGATTAACAGAGCTTTTGCCATCACACGCGAGTGCCCTGTTGTCATCACCGTTCACCCGTGTTGGATCCCCCTTGCAGTTGAGAGCAAGTTCCAACATTTGGCGCCCACCGTTCGTGCTACGAGAAAAACCACCCGCGATGGCACCCAAGAGAGCTAACCCGAAGGCTGACGAGGCTGCGAAGGCAGCACTGCTCGCCGCAAGAAAGGGCAAGGCCCTCGCCCTCACCCAATCCACCCACCAAGAGGCCACTGAAGACGACACCCTCCGCACCTGCGACCCTGAGGGACAACCGCAGCCACCCTCAGGCTTCGCACCACCAGAAGGCGCGGACCTCGCCGAGGACGGTGAGGTCCTCGGCGTCTCGGCAGAAGAACAGCTACAGCTGCGCGCCCTGCGCCTCAAGACTCGCAATCTCCAGAGGCAGAAGGAGATACTGGAGGCCAAGCGCCAACGCGTGTCCGCACTAGCCAAAGTGCGGCAAATGATACGCGACGAAGAGCACAAGGCCCAGGAACTCGAGCGGGAGATTGCGCTGATGCAGCGCGAAGGCCACCTCGGCCTGCAGCACGAGTCACCCCTCCAGCAGCGCGCACTCGACGACGACACGCGCGAAGGCCACCCCGGCCTGCAGCATGAACCACCCCTGCAACACCGCGCGCAGCCAGAGGACCCGCGTTTCCCTCAACGCGACCACACCTTCCCGCACGCCGCGCCATTCCAGGGGGTCAACTATCTCGATGAGCGAAGTCCCCTGGCGCCTCACCTGCAAGTGACGCCGTGGCCAGCTAACTTCCGCGCAGGGACCTACCCCAAGTACAACGGCAGCACCGACCCGGCTCAATACATAATGAGTTACCAGGTCGCCGTCGCATCGTCCGGGGGGGACGACGCCACAATGGCGAAGTCTTTCATCATCGCCCTCGAGGGCCCCGCACTCACCTGGTTCACCAGGTTGCCTCCGCTGTCCATCGATTCCTGGAGAAGTCTCCGGGACAAGTTCCTGCTCAACTTCCAAGGGTACCGCCCAGACACCGACGCCCTGGCCGAGCTCTCGCTCTGCAAGCAGCTAGAGAAGGAGACCCTGAGGGAATATTACCGCAAATTCCTGACACTCAAGTCACAGCTACCCTCAGTCGACGACCAGGTTGCCATCCACTATGCTATCAGTGGTCTTCGCGCCGGCGTACTTTACAGCCACTGCATCAGAGATCCGCCAAAGAACCTCCAAGAGTTATATCAGCTGTTTGAAAAGTACGCCAGATCCGAAGACCTCCACCAGCGCAAGATTGAGTCCCAGCGGAAGCCAAAAGATGCTCCACAGTCCAGCCGCACGTGGACAAGGACTCCGCAGCCAGACTCCGGTCGAGACGGAGGCCGCGGTCAGCAGCAGGTGCACAACATCGCCAACCAGCATCCCGCTGCCGACCCCCCTCGTCGCCAGGACTATCCCCCCCAGGGCCGCGGAAACGGCACTCGTGGCAGGGGCCGAGGGCGTGCGCAGCAGCCGCGCCGATTCTACTGCCTTTCCATGGCGAAGACTGCGCCCACCCAACCAAAGACTACCCCGAAACAAAGGCTACCAGAGACAGAATGGCACGAGCGCAGCCAGCCGACAATCCCAGAATTGTCGCGCACAATTACCAGCAGCCCCCTCCGCCATATATCCACGCTCCTGCCCCGCATCCACCGCACCACGCTTACCAACACCATCAGGAAGTACAAATCGTACCTCCTCCACCCCCACCACCACACCAACACCACCAAAACATCCCTCATGCCCCAAAGCAGGAAGACTTCGCCGATCCACCATATCGCGGAGTCATCCACATGATAACTGGGGGGTCCAGCACCGACTTCGACACCAAGCGGCAGAAGCGGGACCACTACCGCAGCATCAACCATGTCGCCGTCACGGGCCCAGTTGTGCAGACAAAGTGGTCCCATATACCGCTAACCTTCGACGCACGGGACGTCGACTTGCGCAGCGCCCCCCATTGCGATGCCATGGTCATCAATTGCAGCGTGGCAGGCTGGGACCTGCACAAGGTCCTCGTTGACAACGGCAGCCAGGCAGACATCATCTTCCTCCACGCCTTCGATCGCATGGGCATAAGCCACAGCCTGCTTAAGCCTTCGGACAACCCGTTGTATGGCTTCGGCGGCAAAGGCACCTTCCCCGTCGGCAAAATAGAGCTGCCTCTCTCCTTCGGTGTAGCACCCAATGCCCGAAGCGAGCAAATAACCTTTGACATTGTGGATATGGTGTACCCTTACAATGCCATCATGGGCCGGGGCTCCATTAATAAGTTCGAAGCAGCCATTCACGGACTGTATCTATGTATGAAGATACCAGGTCCGTTAGGCGTTATCACAGTCTTCGGCAATCAACAGACTGCGCGTAACATAGAGCGGGACTTCGTGCCCGGTCAAAGAAACGTGCACTGCCTCACGGCCCAACGCGAAGCCCTCGCGCCTGCCAGCCCAACCAATAAGCAACATGACAAGGCGCAGCTGCAGAGCCACGACGGCACCAAGACTGTCCCCCTCGACCAGGCCACGCCCAGGCAGACAGTCACTATCAGCGAAGACCTTACTTCGCATGAAGAAGAAAAGCTCCTCTGCTGCCTGTCCAAGAACAAAGATGTCTTCGCCTGGTCGGCCCTCGATCTGGTCGGGGTCAGCCGTTCAATAATTGAGCATAGTCTGGGAATCGACCCTTCGGTACGGCCAAAAAAGCAGTGGCTTCGCAAGATGTCCGACGAAAAGACGGAGGCCGCCAAGGCAGAGGTGCACCGCCTCCTGGAGGCCAAATTCATTGAGCCGGTGGCTTACCCCACATGGCTCTCCAATGTCGTAATGGTGCAAAAAAAGAGCGGGAAGTGGTGAATGTGCATCGACTTCACCAGTCTCAATAAAGCCTGCCCAAAGGACAATTTCCCGTTGCCACGGATCGACAAAATAGTCGATAGCGCGGCCGGATGCGAGGTCATGTCCCTCCTCGATTGCTTCTCCGGTTACCACCAGATATACATGAAGGAAGAGGACAAGGCTAGCACCAGCTTCATAACACCCTTCGGCACATATTGCTTCATCAGAATGCCGGAGGGACTCAAGAATGCCGGGTCCACCTTCTCCAGGCTCACTAAAACAGTGCTCGAGGGGCAGGTTGGCAGGAATATATTCACATATGTAGACGACATTGTCATCGCCAGCAAGAGCAAGGAGGACCACCTCGCCGACCTCGCCGAAACATTCGCGAATATGCGGGACGCACAACTCCGCCTAAACCCGGAAAAGTGTGTCTTCGGCGTTCGCCAGGGCAAAATATTGGGCTATCTGGTATCACACCGCGGCATCGAGGCCAACCCAACCAAGATTCAGGCTATCTTGGACATGACGCCTCCGCAGTCCGTCAGGGACGTCCAGCGCCTGACAGGCAGATTGGCCGCTCTCAACAGATTCATATCCAGGTCCGCCGAGCGAAGTCTCCCCTTCCTCAAGACACTCCGCGGTGCAAAAGACTTCGCTTGGGGACCAGAGCAGGCGGCGGCCTTCGCCTCATTAAAGCAGCACCTGACAGAGTTGGCCGTCCTTACCAGCCCCGACCCCTCGCTCCCCTTGCTGCTCTACGTCGCGGCCTCGCCACATGCGGTCAGCGCGGCCCTAGTGCAGGAGCAGACTGTCGAGGGCGTGGTTCGGCAGTGCCCCGTGTATTATGTCTCTGAAGTGCTGACACCGTCCAAGTGTAACATGACAGAGCTGGAGAAGATTGCCTACGCAGTCGTCATGTCGTCGCGCAAACTGCGCCATTACTTCGAAGCATTCAAGGTCTGAGTCACCTCAAACAGGGGGCTCGACGAATTATTCAGAAACCCGGAGGCGTCGGTAAGGATTGCCAAGTGGGCGGCCGAACTCTCCGGCTACCACATCTGCTTCGAGCCCAGGACAGCTATTAAGTCTCAATTCCTGGCAGACTTCGTCGTCGACTGGACTGGGCCAACTACACAGCCGGATCCGTCCGCAGAGAAGACTTGGACGATCCATTGCGACGGCGCATGGTGCCATGCGGGGGCAGGCGTCGCTGCAATCATAACCTCACCAGTCGGGGTCAAGCACAGATATGCAGCATGACTTAGCTTCAATCTGGAATCCGACAGATGCACAAATAATATAGCAGAATACGAAGCAGTCATCCTCGGCCTCCGCAAGCTAAGGGCCCTCGGAGTCACCACTTGCATCATCAAAACAGACTCCAAGGTAGTTGCCGGCCAGGTCGAGAAAGACTATGCAGCCAAGGACCCCGCACTCATGCAGTACCTCGCGGCCATCCGAAGTCTCGAGAGGCAGTTCAAGGGGTTCACCGTGCAGCATGTGGACCGGGCCAAGAATGAGGAGGCCGACGCATTGGCCAAGGCCGCGGCCAGGGGCGAAACTCTGCCCTCCGACGTGTTCTTCCATGTCATCGGCACGCCAGCAGTCCGGAGCCCCGAAGGGCTCCAAATAACCAATGACAGCGAGGGCCACCGTACAGTCAACCTCATCATGACCGAAGACTGGCGAGCACCCATAACCCTGTTCCTGCAGGGGTATTATCATCCAGCCGACATCAGTGAGGCCAAGCGTCTCAGACATCGAAGCCGAGACTTCGCTCTGATTGAAGGCCAACTCTACAAAAAAGGGGTCAGTCAGTCAATGCTTAAGTGCGTCACCGAGGCCGAAGGCATGCAGATTCTACGTGAGGTCCACAGTGGCACGTGCGGCTCACACGCGGGGCCGAGGGCCCTAGCTGCTAAAGTGATCCGCCAGGGTTTTTACTGGCCCGCAATGATCTGCGCCGCAAATCGGGTCACTCGATCCTGCGAAGCCTGCCAGAAGTTTTCCCCTCGGTCAGGCGGCCCTTCGCAGTATATAAAGCTGATCGCCCATACATGGCCTCTCCAGCGCTGGGGTCTCGACATCGTCGGACCCCTGCCCACCGCTCAGGGGAACCTTAAGTTCGCCTTCGTCGCGGTCGAGTACTTCACCAAATGGATCGAGGCACGGGCTGTCTCTACAATAACATCAAAGACTGCCCAAAAATTCTTCTGGCAGAACATCGTTTGCCGCTTCGGAGTACCGTCCGAATTAACAGTCGACAACGGCAAGCAGTTTGATAACCAAGACTTCAAGGATTTTTGTTTCTCCATCGGCACCAAGCTTGCCTTCGCCTCAGTCTATCATCCACAGTCCAACGGGGTCGTGGAGCGCGCCAACGGGAAAATCTTCACAGCTATCAAAAAAATGCTCATTGATGAAAAAAAGGGCAGATGGACCGATTTCTTACCTGAGGCAGTCTGGGCACTAAACACGACTGAGTACAGGGCGACCGGGTTCACTCCCTTCCGTCTTCTATACGGATCGGAGGCCATGTCCCCGCAAGAAATAAAGCACGGGTCCCCGCGAACAGTTCCGTCAGCCGTCCCAGATGTGGACGAGCCAACTTCAAAGGATCTCATCGACGGAGACCGTGTCTTCGCCCTACAGGCCCTGAACAAGTATCAAGCCCAGACCAAAGCATGGCGCGACCATTCAGTCACCCCGAGGGAGTTCAGCGAGGGGGACCTCGTACTCATTCGAACAGCTCGGACGGAGTCCAAGGGCAAGCTGGAGCCCAGGTGGGAGGGCCCTTTCATCGTCAAGACAAAAGCTTCCCCCAGCGCTTACAGGCTCACAACGCCAAACGGCGAGGACCTGGAGCACTCCTGGAACATCGACAACCTTCGCAAATTTTTTTGTTTGACTCCTCAGGGCTGTCTTCGCCCTTGTAATTCGCAAAAACAATCTTGCAGCGGCCCGCACTCTTTTCCTCCCGGGGGGTGAGGTTTTTAACGAGGCGGGGCCATGTAATATATGCGTGAAAAATCCCCCGCAAAGACATGCGTCGAAAAAGACCGCGATGACGGTCTTCGACATTCGACCACCACGAGGTCACCGCGAGGCTAAGCGCTAGCTACCCTCGCGTGCGACCAATCCGCGCAAAAGTCGCCTAAGGGTGCAGCCGGATTAGCACAACAAGTGCGGAAAAAAAAATATAAGTCTATCGCGAAGACTATCCGCGCAAAAGTCGCCTAAGGGTGCAGCCGGATCAGCACAACAAGTGCGGAAAAAAAATCTAAGTCTGTCGCGAAGACTATCCGCGCAAAAGTCGCCTAAGGGTGCAGCCGGATCAGCACAACAAGTGCGGAAAAAAAAATCTAAGTCTGTCGCGAAGACTATCCGCGCAAAAGTCGCCTAAGGGTGCAGCCGGATTAGCACAACAAGTGCGGAAAAAAAAATCTAAGTCTGTCGCGAAGACTATCCGCGCAGAAGTCGCCTAAGGGTGCAGCCGGATCAGCACAACAAGTGCGGAAAAAAAAAATCTAAGTCTGTCGCGAAGACTATCCGCGCAGAAGTCGCCTAAGGGCGCAGCTGGATTAGCACAACAAGCGCGAAAAAACCGAAGACTATCTGTGCAGAAGACCGGACTAGCTCAACAAAAGGCTGAAACGACAACATCAAGCCGCCCACGCCAAGACCAACTATAATCACGCCAACACAGCACAACAAAACAAACCAGACAAAGTACACAACGCCTTCGCACACACACACGCACGCGAGGGCACACAACTTCATCATACAAGCCTCTACATATACAAGCGAGGGCACCACACTCTACATCGGCTCAACCTTAGAAATAATTCCCATCTCCCTATAATTAAATAACATTATCCTGAGCTCCTCACCCGCAAAAAGACTTCGCAGTTTCCCTTCACCTACACCCTCGGCGGTCGGCAAAGACAACAGTTCCTGCCGACCAGCCCCACTTACGCCAAGCCGGGCCCCCTCCACCCCACTAACCATACGTTTCGCAACTGCCCTTCGCCGCCGTCGCCCGGTGCAAGGACCTCGCACATCTCCTGCATCCGTGGCGTGCGGCGAGGCCTCCGTCGCAGCCACATCCAAGGCCGCGAAGTAGTCCAAGTCCTCCGACGACTCCGTCCACTCAATCGAGCTCTCAGAGTCAGCACAGTCAAAAAACCCAGATGAGGAACCACCACAGTCATTACCATCTTCCACGGTCGTAGCCGCCAAAAATTTAGTAGTAGCGGTTGCGTGCGCAGGCCCAAAATCTTGAACCTGCGCAGCAACCAAAATTCAGTAACATGTACAAACTTCCCCAACCCTCTACACCTACTACGCCACCTGCGTCGGCCCTGACGTTGCGGGTGCCTCCGCTGTTGGCTCTGCCGCTGCCTCCGTTGTTATCTCCACCGCTACTGCTGCGAGATCCTCAGCACTCGGCGCGGCAGCTGCAGACGCATCAGGCGCGCCTTCGGCGGCTTCTGGGGGCAGGCCTTCGCCGGCCGCAGCGGATGCGGCCGGGGTCGGCGCCAGGGCGACCTCGGACACAGCCTCCGCCGGGGCCGACTCCGGGTCAAGCAACATGCTGTTCAGCGCCCCGAAGTCGTCGACCCTCTCGCCACGCACCGCCTAAGCCAAAACACACAAAATTCATCAAACACGCACACAGCCCACGTCCAACAAATACCAAACAAGCGTAAACGTTACCTGAGCCCTCGCCGTCGCGGCGCGCTCCCTGACCACATCGCTCTCGTATGGACCCCACAGCCGGTCGAAGATAGCCCCGGCAGAATCCTTCACTACGGGGTCCTCGACCTTGAAGATATCTCGCTCAAAGTCCTCTTCGATTTGGTCGAAGACCTCGAAGTGCCGGCACCCTTCGCGGGAGAGCGCGTTCATCGCCCCCTCGCAGGTGACCAGGGAGGCATACGCCATAAAACCCTCCACGACGGTGGGGAGCGCCTGCAGCTCCTCCTGCACCCACTCCAGGCACCGAAGTCCGGGCTCTCGGTCCGGTACTTCGAATTCACCGGTACCTGCGCCCAGGCCACGGTATGTATCCACGAGCAGCTGGCGCGTCCACTCTGCCTCCGCTCGTGCCGCGGCCTCGGCCCCCGTCACGCGGCTCTCCAGGGCGGTGAGCCGCTCCTGCAGCTGCTCGGCGCGCTCCCTGGCAAGGTTGCCCTCCGCCCGTGCCAGGTTGGCCTCCGCCTTGACAAGGGCTTCATTGGCCTCCCTCCTTTCCCCCGCCAGCTGGCGACGGAGGGCGGCCTTCTCGTCCTCCAGTGTGGCCACCTTCTCCGCCAGCTTGCGGCACTTGCTGTCGGCGGCCGATTTTTCGCGGACGGCGTCAGCGTGTTGCGTGCGAAGCCTTTTGACTTCGGCAGCCACGGCTGCCGTGAGGGCCCCCGACGCAGTGCGGCTAGCGAAGTCAGCCACCTGCAGAACAATCACAAGACTACGGTGTAAAAAAAGGGGGGGGAGGGGGACGAGATCCAACTCAGCAGACCTGACGTAGCGCCTCCGTCGCCTCCGCCAGCCGGCGGGACGCAGTGCCAGCCTCATCCATGACAACCGCGAGGGCCGACGCCTCGCCACCGGCGCTCAGAACCCCGCCCTTCGCCTTCGGCGCTGCGGCGGCCGTCGTGGCCGCCGCGCCAGGCGCAACCACAGCAAGTTGGCCTTCGCCCAACCCTGCAGCGTACCGATGAACCGATTAAAAAAAAGAGACTTACCACCGAGATAGTCGTCCACGCTAATATCGGTGGCGAAGTCGGCGACGCGTTTGCCCGCCAACGGCAACGCTCGAGCCGCCCTCGCGACCTCCGCCACTCCGCCAGTCGGCGGCGCCGCCTTCGCCGACTTCGAGCCTTCGGCGCCTGCCGTTGCCTCCGGCGCCTTGCTAGATGCAGGGACGCTTGACTTCGCCGCCTGCGGCGGCCGGCCTCCGCCGGACGCCGCAGCCTTCGCCGTCCCCCGCTGCCTTTTCGGCCTGGCTTCAACGAGCCTGATCGCCGCCGGGCGCTTTTGTGCAGCTCCCTGGCGATCCTTGTCCATCACTGCTGACACAACAGCAGCAATATTCCGCCCGTAAGGAAAAACCCTCCATTCACGAACCATACGAGATGTAAAAAAGTCCTCGCCGGCCGCGCGGGGGACAGGAACATTCCTAGGCCAACAACCCCCGGTAACCCTCAACATCCGAGCCGAAGACTCCCGGAGCTCGGGCGAAGACATACTTTCCCCCGGGGCCGCGCACGTCTTCGTCAACTCTCTAGCAAAACGATCAGAAACCCCAAGTCCTCCCATAGCAGTACCTAATTTTCTCTTTTTAGAGGACGGGGCGGCCGCCGGCGCGGGGTCGTCTCCGGTCTCCACCGCCGGTCTCTTCCCACGGCGGTCCACATCGTCTTGACCAGGGTAGCCATCATACGGCAATTGATTTAATTCAAACACCCTGTTCAAGCGGTCATTCGACCCGCGGATATCCCAGCTGCGCTGACCCTCTGTCCTCGGCACGTAGCGTCCAACAAGCCGCACCGCCCCATCCTCCGCCTCACGCACAACGGCGGCCGGATCGCGACCTCGCAGATTCAGGGCGAAGGCGGGACTCCGCACCACCCTTCCACCATGAAAAGGCATCTGGCGAGGGCATACTTCGCCCAACGCCCAGCCACGCGCCAATGGCCACACCCCATACGCCACAAACTCTTCAACCAAGTCGCGCCCACTGCTCAAACCGGCGGCGCACCGAAGAGCCCCTTCGTCCTCATCCTCCTCCGCCACTTCAAAGGGCGGATACGCTGAGTAAAAATGAGAACACATCGCGGACACGGGGAGTCCCTCATGGCCTTCGACGGTACCCTCAGTGACGTAAAACCAAAATTCGTTCCAGTTGCCCCACTTGTTGCGGGCGCAAGGAACCAACTCGACCACCTGCATCGTGGTTTTGCCGGTCTTCGGCGTGAATGTGCAGGATCCAAACTGAGCGACTTCGCCTCCAATCACCCTCTTCTGCCAATGCAAACAATAATACTTCGCAAAAACTTCCACCGACGGCTGTCCGCCGTATGAAGTCGTCGCCCAGACATACTTCGACAGTGCCACTATGGCATTCGGTGTCAGCTGATGTATTTGAACGTTGAACCTGCGCAGGACTTCGCCAACAAACCGGTGCGCAGGCAGGCAGAGCCCGGCGGCGAAGAATGCCTCGAAAACGACCAACTCGCCCTCTGGCTCGGGGACTTCCTCCGCCCCCGGGACCCGACCAACTCCACTGCCGAAGTAACCCAACCGCTGCATATCTTGCACGCGGGCCGACGAGATCCGCGACACGCCGAAATCAACAGAGTCGCCGGCGTGCAACTCCTCCACCATTAAGCTACTCGGCGTATCCTCAGACGAGGCGGCGGCCGGCGGCGAGGGAACGGCCGGCGGCGTAGCGGCAGCGGAAGAAGACGAGGACGGCATCGCAACGTACCGTCGGCGGCGGCGGGCGGTCTGCTTCACTCGAGCCAGATCTCCGGCGAACAAGACCGCGGCGGGCAGACGAGCAGCAAGTCGGCGGAAAGGGCGGCTAGGGTTTTTCGCGGAGCGCGGAAAGTGAATTTCAAAAAGCGCCGCCCCCGCCCCCTTTTATAGACAGGACGCGGCGCTTCGGGAAACCCGCAATCCAACAGTACGCCGTCAATCAACGGTCACATCAAAAACCCCCGCGGAACCACTTCGAGCGAGGGCAGCGTCTCCGCCATCTAACGACGTCTTCGGCACCAGGTGACTTTGTCGAACTGGTCCCTCGGAGGGCAAATGTTGGGGCGAAGGCAAAGGCGCCACCCTTCGCTCGAAGCCTTCGCTGCAGCAGCCGAACTGACAGAAACAAAACAGGCGGGGACACCCTTCGCTCCTTCCGTTCCAGGCGAAGACTGGCGACGAAGGGCATCCCACGGCGCGGCCTCGTCCAGCTCGGAGGCCCACGTGCAATCCGGCCCGTCGTAACGGGCCCCGCTTGGCCGCCCTGTGTTACGGGCCTATGTTGTAAAAGCATTCCTGTAATTACGGTCTGTAACCCCGCTTTATGGGAATATTCTTGGGATAACCTAGGTGCCTGAGGGCACATGCGTCCTTAGCTCGAGGTGCTGTGCGCTCAGATACCTATAAATACCCCTGTACAGTGCCCGTGAGAGGCCAGATTAACAGAGCTTTTGCCATCACACGCGAGTGCCCTGTTGTCATCACCGTTCACCCGTGTTGGATCCCCTTGCAGTTGAGAGCAAGTTCCAACACCTACCAACCACACTCAACCTACGGCCTCATACAAATGATATAGACTTTTATGAACTATAGGTTGTTGCACTTGTAGATTTTTGGAGAAACTTATTTATTTCATGTATTCTATTTGAGTGTTTGTGACTAGAGTCGAGACATATTTATGGTTATTATGTTTGAACTTATGAGCTACTATCTTCTCTCCTGTTATAGCTTCTTAGTTCCTAACTTATTTATGGTTATAATGTTTTAACTTATGAACTTATTTGTTGGGTTATGCTACTGTTGTTGGTTTGGGTGTTTGGTGGAGCGACAAGCGATGCACTTGTGCTGCTGCATATATTCATGGCACCGTGAAATGATGAATTATTATACATATTCAAACTCTAAAAGCTTATATAATACATTATATTATTGTAAGGCCAAGATATATTTGTTATGTTGAGTTAAACGTTTGGAGTGGTTAGATGCATCGATATTCTTTATTTTAATTACTGACTTCCAACCGTTAATGATGTATTATTGGTCGATTGTGTCGTTTACCGTCATCCTGTTACTCCTGATTTCGTTTTCTTTTCTTGACCGATGATTCTACTACCGTTCTCGATTTCATATTAAAATATAGATTCGAAAGTGGTTGGAGGGTTTTCCCAACCGTTTCCGTCCGTTTTCATCTCTATGTTGTTTACTCTTTTTATATGTGTATGTGCGCACATAAGAGTAAAAATATCCAAAACGACATTAAAACTATATATAAATTATTTTGAGTCCTAATTTTATGAAGCCAACATTACGGATGACAAAAGTGACGAGTACATAGTACCAAAATCCAATTTTTTCGTGAAAACACTCATGGCTCCTTTGGAACGCAAAAATTTCACAAATGATATAGGAATTTTATAGAAATTAGTTTAAAAACACAGAAAAAACGCAGAATTCACTAATTAATTTTTTTTACAAAGGACCCTGATCCGTTAACTCCGTATGGGGAAACGGTAACATCAGCGGTCCCCAACGCGGGGCCCACGCAGCAGTCCCGCCCGGTACCGTGCCTCTACGGCCGCCCGCACCAACTTCCCAGTTTTTTTTTCCTCTGGGCTCTGGTCTCTGGATGAGGCCAGCGGAACCCGCGGCGCCTTGCGCACACGCCTCCCTTGCCCGCCATTAACTGTCTCTCCCTCGCTCCTCTCGCTCGCTCGGCTCACTCCCTCTCCAAAGCGGCAGCCTCACGCAGTCACGCGCTCCACCACGCCACCTCCCTCCACCCCTCACTATATACTCACTCCTGCTGTTTTCCGTCCATCCGCCCACCGGTTTGCAGCCCGCGCCTCAAAACCCTAGCCCCGGGCGGATCGCGGGGCGCCTCCGCGGCTCCGCGGTGCCAGCGACGCGGCTCGTTTGATCCGATTGCTGGTCGAGCCCCGCCCTCGCTGCCGTGCTTCGCTCCGGCTGTGCAGCGGCGTGAGCACCGAGCACACTCGCGAATGGGGAACTGCTGGGGTGCGCGGATCAAGGATGGGAGCCCTCACCCTGGCGCCTCAGGTTCGTCCATCCTATCCAAGCCGTTGCTTCGTACCGTTGGTTCATGGGGCGATGCGATGAGGGTCTTCGGCGATCCGTGCTTGCTAGTTGCGCTCTACGATCAGGCGGAGGGGGTTTGAGATGTGAAAATTCCGGCTCGTTGCTACTTGCTCGCGACACATGTATCTTTTGCGAAATGATGTGTACTCGTCTGTGTGATGCGTTTTCCCCGGGGTGGGGATTTGACAACAGAGGGGAACTTTGATCGAATCGGGTATGCAATGGCATGCTGCTGATTGGGCTATTCCAGTGGGTCTTGTTCTGTTACATGATTCCAGCCTTTCAGCTGTCTTACCAACTTCAAAATGTCCAAGGAGCTAGAAGTGAGCCATCGCAATCGCTTTAGAGTGGTTTTGCTAAAGCGCGCTTGCAACCTGAGGCGTTGTACTTTGTAGGTGGTTCTGCAGTCTGCACTTGTGCAAAAAGAGCTTACCCTTTATAAGATGATAGTCATTACCTTATTTCTTAAGGTAATGGACGGGACATGTGCAGTGGTTCTTTCGTTATCCGCTCGACCGCTC
Source organism: Zea luxurians (assembly GCA_029449295.1). Classification (NCBI taxonomy): domain Eukaryota; kingdom Viridiplantae; phylum Streptophyta; class Magnoliopsida; order Poales; family Poaceae; genus Zea; species Zea luxurians. The sequence goes on from JAOPSE010000002.1 coordinate 215,844,739, forward strand.
GGTAGCACTTGCCCTCCTGAGATGACATTAATAAGTGACATGAGGTTGGCTTCACTTAAAGAAATTTTATTACTACCTTATTAGATAGCAATGCTTTGTGTTGACCATCCACCCGCATGTGTAGTTCCAACCACCCTGTATTCTGTTTATTGACCTGGGTGTAGGATCCAAGCACTGTGGCAGAGTAATAATTAGTATGACTTCTCTTGTAGCATTGTGTGTACGGTGTACCCCAGATGGCCACTGATTGGCATGCTTATACTGTTGATAATTGGCCTTCACTATTTCACATTTTTCTCTTGCTAAATATATCACACAAACAAAGGGAAAAATATTTCAGGAGTTGATTAATTGTTTCCTGTTGTTATTATATTTTTATTCATTTGCTTAATGTACAGTGTAGATACGAAATTAGGAAAAGTACTGAAATTCTACCTTGATTTATTTTGATAGTGTCATGACAAGGCTAGTAATGTCAACCAATTCACATCAGATAGTCGGTTTCTATAACCAAATGTTTTGAGTAGATAGTCACAGTTACATTAGTGCCAATTTATATTGTTTTTTCCTCATAAAAGGCATGTATGTTTACTGTGTTATCATATGCCCACATTGGTTGCTCTTCGCTAAAATGTTTTAGCATCCTCTAGGAAAATTGATTCCTGGAACTGATTCTTCAACATCAACCAATCCAGTAGTGCTAGATTTTTTTTGCTAAAGATGGCAATTGTTACTGCCTATAGATGTCTGTAGGTTCTCTTGTCAATCTTTAGAGATGACCGGGCAATGATTTTCAATAGACGCTTAAGTGGATGTCTCTTCTGGGTAGTGATTGTTGTTATTTATATGGCCTCATATATCGGTGCAATCTTATTCACCATTGGAACAATATGAGACTTTTGTTCGGTGTTTTATTTTTACTCTTTCTGTTGAATCTTTACCAAATGCATGATCTGCAGGAATGTTCTCAAAGAGTAGTGGTAAGGATGGGAGTAGGCTTAGCGGCTGTAGTAGTCGAGCCTCTTCCGCTTCTATGCCACCAAGTGCGAAGACTGAATGTGAAATCCTGCGATCCGCCAATGTTAAGATCTTCACCTTCAATAATCTCAAGGCAGCCACAAGGAATTTCCGTCCTGATAGTGTTCTAGGTGAAGGAGGGTTTGGATCTGTCTATAAAGGATGGATCGATGAGAATACATTATCACCTTGCAGGCCTGGCACTGGAATTGCTGTTGCTGTGAAAAGACTCAACCATGAGGGTTTGCAAGGGCATCGAGAGTGGTTGGTGAGTATAATGCTATTCTATTTTATGCTATTGCCCTGCGAATACATGATTGTTCATGTTTTTTTTTTTGGAAATTTTCCTCTCATGTCCCACTTTTCTGTGCTGGCTTTGATTACTAACATAGATAAGTATTCTGTTCATAGGCGGAAGTTAATTACCTAGGTCAGTTCTGTCATCCCAACCTTGTCAAGCTGATTGGATACTGCTTAGAGGATGAGCACCGACTGCTAGTATACGAGTTCATGCCCCGTGGGAACTTGGAAAACCATCTGTTTAGGAGTAAGTTACCCAGGACCTCGGTATCGATCTCTTATTTTTGTGTTCATATTATGATATTATTACTGTGATAGTATATCTTCTGATTTATTAATTGCTCTATGAATCCTTTGTGTAGGAGGCTCATACTTCCAACCTCTGTCATGGAACCTTAGAATGAAGGTTGCACTGGGAGCAGCAAAAGGACTAGCTTACCTTCATAGTGCAGAGGCAAAAGTTATTTACCGAGATTTTAAGACTTCGAACATCCTCCTTGACACAGTAAGTGAAAGAGAATCTGTAAATAGGGTGCTTCATGTCAAGATTTGTTTGCTGTACTGAAATATGTACATTGTATCAATATGCAGGATTATTCTGCAAAGCTTTCTGATTTTGGATTGGCTAAGGATGGTCCTGTCGGTGAGAAGAGTCATGTGTCCACAAGAGTTATGGGAACATATGGTTATGCAGCTCCTGAGTATCTTTCAACAGGTGACATTTTTGACATGCAGCTCTGTGTTTCCCCTCCAAATTTCTGTAGATTTGCTTGACAAAAACCTAGCTAATGGCGTACATTAAATGACACATTCGATATAAAAATCCTAAACTCCTTAAAAATGGTATAATTGGTCCCCTGCAGGGAAATTCCAATGCCGCTGTATCATATGTTCTATATTGACTTGACTAGTTAGGTTGCATTATTGAAAGAAGTTATAATGGAGTGGGATTGAAAAGGAAGGTCATGGATATTGGTGCTTTCTCCATGGACTTCTAAATACTAGTTTATTTCGCGTGCCCTACACGTGATGTCAAATTCGATTGTAGGATCTTAAAATGTACATAAATACTATATATGAGTTAATATAAATCTCACAATATATATGTAAGCGTAAAATCAATAGAAAAGAGTTGATAAGTAGAAGCACGCGTATAAAAGATTTGCTTATACTAATAATATAACATATGTAAGCTTGTATAAGCGGGCACTCCTAAGACCATACAAAAATATATTAACTGGGTATTAGTTCAACATGTTCCAAGCAGTATTGTACTCATTAGCATAAGTACGATTCCAGTAAGTTTGTTCGTTTTGGTAGCCTGAGTTTTTGATCTGGTGCAAAAGGGATCCTTTCTGGCTGAAGATGTCCTAAGGGCATAATGAATACTATAAAAATGCATTAGCTATTTATTACATAAAGGTGTTCGCGTATAATCAACATTAGCACCACATCTGGTACACAACCACATGCACCCATTATTTTGTTCCTAAATGAACAAATGTTTATGTAAAAGGTAAGGAAAAATACAAGGCGGATTTTTTTTATTTTTTGTAAAATTAGGAAAACGCTAGCCTTATTCACTGTAAGGCTGGACAGGAGTGTTTTTTTTTAATTTTTAAAATTAAAAGAATAGAATAAAAGAAGAGAAGATTGCCACGTCGAACAGGGACTGAACAACTGAAATTAAAAAGTTGATGTGGCTCTCCCTGTTGGCGTCTAGGTGCACAGCTTTTATATATACTATAAATACCATAAAATGCATTAGCTATTTATTACATAAAGGTGTTGGCGTATAATCAACATTAGCACCACATCTGGTACACACCGCAGGCACCCATTAGCACCACATAAAGATGTCATTTCATGAATTCAATTTACTGTGCTTCGGGCTTTGGTGCGAAATTGCAGTGGTTGTGTCTTGTTAGGAAAAGGCCGCCATTTTATTTTGTTAGCCTTGTATGAACAGCTCATTCAGTATGTGATATGGATCCCTTTCTTTGAACAATGCCACACTTTTCAGGTCACCTAACTGCAAAGAGCGACATCTATAGCTTTGGGGTAGTGCTTCTGGAGATGCTGTCAGGCCGCCGCGCCATCGACAAGAACCGCCCCCAGGGTGAGCACAATCTCGTGGAGTGGGCTCGACCTTACCTCACACATAAGCGCAAGATATTCCGGATCCTGGATACGAGGCTGGAAGGTCAATACAATCTGAACGGTGCACAAACAATTGCTGCCCTTGCTCTCGAATGCCTATCCTACGAAGCTAAGATGAGGCCGACTATGGACGCTGTGGTTGCTATTCTAGAAGAGCTCCAGGGCCCTGGTGAAGCCGAGAAGAAGCTTCAAGAACCCAAGGCCGGAACCAAACAGGCACCTGCTGCTGTGAGTGCTAGCATGAGCAGCAGCCGCAAGCCTCGCCGGAAAAGTCTGGGAGACACAAAGGAGACTGTTGGTGGTCCAGATCCCAAACCATTGGCCCATTCTCGTTAGCAAGGGAAAGCATTGCCTGGTCAAGTCGTTAGCTAGACTGTAGCTCGCTTGTGAATATGCTCTGGTCTGTGTATGTATGTTCAGAGGGTAATCGGGCTTTTGGCAACAGTATTTTCGTCTTTATCATGAGCTGCTCGGTTTCAGCCTGACTGGATCCTGTATGCCGAAACCCATGGCATCAGAGAGAGGGGGAGAGAGCTCATGTTCCGAGTCTTTAACCTAGGTCTTCGCTACACAGGCTGCATTTGTTCCAGGTCATATAGGATGTTCAGTAGGCACATCAATGTGTCGCACCCATGCTGTTGACTGTTGTGCAGCCGGGGGACGTGATATGATGTCGACGGGCGCTTTGCCGATCGAGATCTCCGGCGTGAGGGCCGTTGGCAGTCCCAGCTGCTCAGCTTGCCGGCCACAGCAATCTTCGATTCCTGCCTGTCTTCACGCCGCTGATCTCGGCCCCACCGCATCGCCTGATGACAGCAACCACGTCCACACCTCGCCTCGGTGTCACGGAAGAGTGGGAGTCGCGTTTGGCTCCCTCTACGGAGAGACGTGGACGCGTAACCAGCACCGACGAGGCATGCCATGTCCCGAACACGGCGTGGTCGGTGGCGCCGTCGCCGTCAGGAGCGCGACCCCTGGCGTCCGAACTCAAGCAAACAGACAAGACCGAACCGAGCAAAGCGGAAGGCCCTTGGCCCCCCCGGTTCCCGCGGCGCGCTTTCGCTTTGTGCTTTATCCCTTTCACGTACTTCGATCTCGGCACACAAGCGGAGGAAGGAGCCCTATCTTGCCAGCAGCATTCACGCAAAAAGGGAATTCTTACAAGTCCAATCACCTGGCAATGAACCATGATGTATAACTAGATAGATAACAAAGGTGCGTTCCGGTCATGGAGACAGACACAGAGACACGGGACGGGACGGAAGAAGATGACGAGCAGCTGCGGGCTACGCTCACCGCGCTGCCCCCAAATTGGGGCCGCAGCTCGGCAGCCACTTGAGCAGCTCACACAGAAACCCACCAGTCACCCCCCAAGCCAAAGGCACAAACTTGATGCATAGAGAAGTGGTAGGGATCGACGAGACGGCAATATACCCTGACAAACTCTAGAGAATCCCATCCACACTTCTTGTTCAGAAGAAAAGGCTCCATTTTTTTCAGAGAGGACCTGGACCTGGACCTGGGATTAAGGCGGGAAGGCGTGACCTTAAAACAGGCATTGATAACACCCACCACCCTAACACGCGCTTAGTACTCCAGTAGCAGTAGTACGCTAGTAGGAGTGAGTAGTAATAATTACGTACGTATAAGAAGAAAGAAAGAAAGAAAGAAAGAAAGAGACTTTTGGCTTCTTCTCCCAAGTCCCATCCCATGCATCAGACCCTGAAGTTCTTGCCCTCGAAGGTCTGGCCGAACTGCCAGGTGCTCGGGGCGGCGTTCCAGGAGGTGGAGGTGCGGCGGTCGCTGGCGGTGACGCGGAAGGAGAGCGCCTGGCCGACGAGGATGGCGTTGGACTGCCAGTTCTGGCCCCAGTTCCTGGACATGGGCAGCCACCCGGTGCTGGCCGCCTTGACGCTCGCGCGCACCACGTCCCCCGCGCCGGCCACGTTCGTGATCAGCACCAGGTTGAAGTACCGGAAGCCGTTGATGGTGAACCGCACCCCGCCGGACTTGCGGCACGGCACCCTGCAGCGCCAGCGGTGAGACGAGAGTTGTTAGTGATACTTTTGCTCCCAGTGAACACTTTGGTTGGTACTGCTACTAATACTACAACACAAGCAGGTCGTTGATATTGCGTACTACTACACGGCTGGGGCAGAACGGGAGATGCCACGTTCCTGTGCGTGCGGGTGTCTGCCTGCCGGTGTGCCCCCGGCGGCCAAAGTGTGAAAAAAGGTCGAGAGCCTGCGCTTCCCTACCACTCTACCAGTACCAGCGTGCTGTCGTCTACTGTTCCTACCACTGGCACCACCACAAGGTAGTAGGGTGCCTTTTTTGAGGCTTCTCTGGGCGTTTTTCCCTGTGGCCCGGTCGTCTTTCTTTTCTCGAAACCCCGTGCTCCACTATGCACCACGCGGTTTCTTTTTTTTTTTCTTTTTTTACGTAGTACTGCTGCTGCACTACCGCTACACGCAACGAGAAAACTGCAGAGAGACGGCGGATTAGACGCCCCAAATAGAAAGCAGCCTTCCGTCTCTTTCGTCAGAGAAGGGCTACTGGTACTGCTCTGCTGCTTCTACTACTAGCACCGGACGCCCTACCCGTCCGTCCCCGGCTTCCATTCCCATGTGACCTGCCGGAAGGAACGTGGCACTGGCACCATGCTTGCGCGTGTATGGAAGAAACTGCACCACACACACCAGCCTGGCTGCCTTTTATCACGTACTATACTAGTAATACCACAGGATTTTCGGGTTGCAGTTGCAGGCTTGCCGCTTTTACGCCATTTGGTGTAGTAACTGCCCGCCCGCGCCGTGATCGAGAACCGAAGCGACGCGGAATGAATCGCCATGCCCGTGCAGGTAAGGCCACAGCGGGCGGCGAGGAGCGGCAGGACGAGACGAGCCCCACTAGGCCTCAAAAGACGCGTGGGCAGGCAGAGGCGAGGAATCTCTGCTGTCGGCGCGTTCGCTCTAGTCCGCCCTGCGGACGAGACGGCCAATGGAGGGAGGGCGTCTGTCTTACCGGCGGTAGGAGACGGGCACGATGCCGGCGCGGTACTCGGCGATGTGGAGGAACATGGGCATGGCGAGGTCGAAGTGCGGGCGGGGCGGGTTGCACCAGCCGCCGTCGTCGGAGGGGAGCGCGTAGTTGGGCGGGCAGAAGTTGGTGGCCGTCACCAGGATGGAGGGCCTCCCTGGCCGGCACCACCGCCACCCGGGCTGCTCCTCGCACCTGATCTCGAAGCACGCGCCGCAGCGAAGCCCCTCGTTGAACAGCGCCGTGCTCAGCGCCGCGTTGTTCACGCCGTACCCCTGGCTGTACAGGTTGCCGTACCCGCAGGCGCCGCCTGCAGTGGCAGGTTTCCTTTCATTTCATCAGCCAGCTGACGTTTCTTTTGCGTGTGTGTATGTATGTATGTATCCATGGATGGATGGACGTACGTACCCATGGTGCCCGAAGCGTCGCTGCCGCCGTAGAACGTGGCGTGCGCGCTCTGCCAGCCGCCGCCGCCGCCGACATACACGCCGGGAATGCGGGCGGCGGCGGGGGAGAGCGTCATCGCCGCGGCCACCACCAGCAGAAGCGGAGGCAGAAGCGGCGCCGGCATTGCCGCCATCACACTCCCTGAGTCCTCTCCCTCGCCTGCCGCTACAGGAAGCAGGACGGGCGATGTAAGAGTCGGTGCAGCGGGCGAGCGGTGGCGACGGCGGCACAGGCCGGGAGCGGAGCTGTGGGAGGGGCGGGTGGGAATGGCGGAGGGCGGGGTCGTATTTATGGAGGCACGAGGCAGAGCAGCCGATACTGGCGCGCGGGCCGCGGAGGAAAAGCGGACGAGAATGCGCGATTGATTGCCGGATTCAGCAGCTGATGCCGGGCCGGGAGTGCTGCTGCTAGTGCCCTTCTGTCCTTGCCTGCCTCCTCACGCAAACGGAGGGCAGTTGGGACCTTTCATTTCACTGCTTTTCTAGTATTTATTACTATCATTATTAATTGTACTCTTTTTTTAACCAGGATTTGCGCTGTTTATTTTTCTCTCTCTCCCCTATTCCTTGCTTTTAAAACTGATGGTGCCGTCCAATTTCTAATATGGGAACTTTGTTGTGTGTCAACAGAATTGGTACTGACGGCGAGGGATCGTGACCATGCGTCTCATTCCGACCACTCTGAAGTAGCAGCGGTACACACTACTCGATGGCGTTTGCCGCGGCGATGTCGAGTGAAAACCGTCACGCGCACAGTGGCCTGTGATCATGCCTCATGCCGGTGAGGCTATCAGCATCGGCGTCATTTGCGTTTGGAGACAATTCCCTGCGACGACGGCCGGGAGCCAGTTTCTAGACCATTCCCGTAACAAAGCTGCAGAGTGTTGACCAGGCTCTCTACTCACAGCGTCTGCGCCGATGCCCAGAGCCCGTGATTTGGCCGATCATTTGGTCGTGCCCCTTTTCCCCTCCTCTTTGCCGTGCCGGCGGCCCGGCCCCATGACCCATCCATCAGAACAGGGGGGCACCATGATTCGGGGCGCCGGACCATGAGGCACGCTGCAGGCGGACTGCCTGGCCAGTGGCCAGGGGTAGCACGGCCGCGGCGGAGGCATGGTCTCGCTCACGGCTCACGGCTCAACCGCGCGGCGGGGAGACCAAAAGGCGCTGGCCCATCGGCTCCCGCACTGTACGTACGCTATCCGTGGGCGTGGACCGTCGTCGGTTGGGTGGCCCTGGCCGCCCCGGCGCGCTTTGCGTCCATCGCAAGTTGTGCGCCGCTCGCTCTCTGTCTGTCTGTCCCACCCAGGCTCTGCTCTCGTGGTGAAGCCTCTGACGGCGCGAGTGAGCCGGCTTTTCGGGAGTAGTACGTCGTGTTTCCTTTTTGCCGCAATGTTCCTGGAGGGCGAGGGCCCCTGCCCTGCCGACGGCCGGAGGGGTCTCTTTTCGCGGCGGCCGGTGCCTTTTGCTCTGTGCCTGTGCCTGTGTGCTTCGCCTTCGCACGGCTACGATGGACGGTGGCGTTGAAGTCACGGAGCGCACGGCATCGTATTGTCACCGGCACCGGCATGCATCGCTTCAAGTGTCAAGTGTGTGTGTGTCGCGCATGCGGCATGCCTCTGGTCGGTCACCCCATCGGCAAATGATTGGAAACTACTAGTGTGGCTGCGAGTCGCAGCGCAGCCTCAACGCGTGACACGTAGCTAGACTGGACCAGGTGACCCGCAGAGACACCGGGTTGGTGTGTCAACTTAAATCTGACCATGCATGCTGCAAATGCAGCGCAGCAGCCGTGGCAGCACCAGCAGGCAGCAGCTCGTCTCTTCGAAATCATGGACGGCTCAGCTCGTACGTGGTAGATGCGGGCGGAGCGCAGTGGTAGGGTAGGCCGGGCCCGGGCTCCAACTTCGTCTGTGCATGCGTACTACGTGCAGGGGCCGTACTACGTGCTAACTGGCTGTACGACGCACGCACGCGCGCGGATCAATCGCCTAGACTAGCGCTACCAGATGACATGACACTGGCTGAGCTCTCACGGTGGTTGCGCCGGTACCAGGAGGTGAAGTGTCGCGCGTGTTTTGTAGCGTCACGGGCCGTTTTGGCCGTCGACCACGCACAAAAGGCCGTTTTGACATCGATGAGACCGCGCGCACCGAACCGATCGCCCACATGGCGCGCCCGCGGCGGTGCAATCTGCAACGCGCGCGATGCATGCAGCGTCGCTCACACGCCCCGGGCTGGTCCCGCACCCGCGCTTCAAAGCGCCTCCGCCGGAATTCAAAGCCTTCTCGCGTGACCACCCCGCACGAGTGCACGGCGGCCGTACAGGGCTTTTACCGGCAGCGGCAGGGCAGGGCGACGGTTATCTAGCTCAACTGGCAGAGACCGTGAACGCGACTGCGGCACGCAGACACCCCCCGGCTTTTGCGGAGAAAATCGCACGGCGGTCCGGTCTGTCTGTTTCTGTTTGGCCTTGGCTTGCTTCGGTTGAGGTTGAGGGGTTTCGCTGCCCGCGCCCGTGCCCCCCGGGGCCGCGACGGTATCGGGGTACCTGGTGGGTGGGCGCGGCGAGGACGCGTCGTCCCGTGCCACTGCCACCCGTACTATACCCGTGGCATGGCCAGCAGCTTCCTTTGGCCGCGCCCGCGCGCGCGCGTTTAACGTTCCAGCGGGGCGTGCGTGTCTTGGGTTGGACGTCTCCCCCTCCCCCCCACCACCACACACACACGCTGGTCCGGCGTGGATCGCTGGCTGAGGCGCTGCGCTACTTCACCGGCGGCTCGGGGTCGTACAAGAACTACACAGGTCAGGTCAACTCTGGGCTCTGATAGTTTGCAATCTCTCACTGTGCTGTGCAAGTGCCGCCACTGCTTGTTCGGTTCAATCATTTAGCCTGGACCCTGGAGTAGTAGGTTACCAGGGTTGTTGCGGCCTCGTAATAAAAGGTAAACGGGACGGGAGGAGTAGGCCATATCTATCCTCCACACCACATCATACTCTAGTGGAGTGGTGTGCGTACGTACATCCTCGAACTAGCTAGCCAGTCCCGTAGGCATGTGAGCTTTCTCGTCGTGGCGCGAAGCAGAGCCGCCAAACGAGAATCACACGCACAGGTCGCCGAGCTCTTGGAATTTCCACCCCCGCGCGCGGCTGAAATATAAGGACAGTTTGGGAACGATAAAACCTGAGAGGAATGGAGAGGCTAGATTCATCTTCTTATTCAATTTTGAATAAGAAGGGGAATCTAACCACTCTAATCCTCTCCGGTTTTATGACTTCCAAACTAGTCCTAAAGGGACCTGACCGGACGGTGCAGTCTGTTATGTAATGTACGCGTTCTGTATAATAAAAATACACACCATGTCGATCTAGAGCTACGGGTCTAGTAGCAGTAGCGCTGCGGCACGTTCCCGTTTGCCCGTACGCGGCAGCTGCTGCTGAGCGGACGGATCGTGCACGGCGCTCGTACCATCTTGCCTGACAGTGGCCGGTTGTGGGGGGTGGGGCCTGGACAGACCAAGGCGGTTCGGCGTCTTGGAATCCGGGCCGCGAACACGTATGTACGTAACAGACGGAAGCATGCTCCGGTCCGGGTTCCGGCGGTGCTGCTGAGGCTGCGAGCGCGAGGAAGAAGAAACGGTCCGGAACTGCGGCTGGGCTCGTTTGTACTGCTCTGCCCCCAACCCCACCCCCAGGGGCCAGGGGTCGCCGTCTGTCTGGGAAAAAGAAGAGCCGGGAGTTTCGTCGAGCGCGCTTTTGCACCAGTCCTGTCTTATCCTATTCCTAGTATGCTGCGAGACTTGCACCCGACGCCGCTGTGGACGGAACAGATCGCCATGTTTTCATGCGGTTGTTGTTGTTCACACGCGCGCCGTCGTGATCGACTCGCTTAGTACTGTCGTCGGTGTCAGCTCACACACACACACACCCGGCCGGGCGGCCGGCGAGTACACACATGGACACATGGCCTGCTTGCTAGCTCGTGCTGCTGCTGCTGCTGCTGATTTGCGTTTTGGTGTGGATGGCCCCATGTCCCGAATAAAACCCGCTTGTTACTAGCTGTAGCTACTGCATGTGCAGGTGGAAGTGGAACCCAACCCAACCCGACAGGATAATGCATGCTTGGGACGGGGAGAGGTCAGATAGGAGGGGATGGAGAGCGTCGTCACTGGTTCACTCTGCGTCAGCCAGCTCCGCCTCCGCCCTCCGCGAGCGGTGTGTCTGTCACTTACGTCTCCATGTGCAGTTAGGTGGCCGCTCATGCTGACCACGGTCTGGAGTATGGGCGCATCGCTAGGGGTTTGACCTGAGCGCGCGCTCGCTCTTTCTCAGCAGCAGACAGCAGACGGTTGCAATACCACCTTTCCTTGTAGTTGTTGGCTTGGTTGGACGAGCCGGGTGCTCGAAGGCCTGCCTGCCTGCCTCGTCATCTTTTTGCTGCGTCATGGGAATTGACCCGCGGCGAGACCAATCCAATCCAATGATGTCCGCCGTGACAGACCTCACGCCAGATACCGCGCGTACGGAGTCAGAGCTGGCACAGTCGCATGTGCATTGACCCGATATGACAAGAAGAGAATCAGAGCGGCCACAAAGCCACACCACAGCCCACAGCTGCACAGCACGCGGCTCAAGTCAGCCGTTAGCCGGTGGCGGTACGTGTGTGTGTGTGTGGGCGGGCGGGCAGGGCGCGGCGGCGCGGTACGGTACGGCCCGGACAAGAGCAAGCGCCGCCGCCTGCCTGCCTGCCGCACACGTCGCGGAGCATCTAGCTAGCTAGCTAGCTAGCTGTGTGTGTCTGTCAGGCAGCGAGTCGGCCCCGCTCGCCGCGTCAGATCGGTGGACGAGGACGCGTGGTGCGCTGGCGCCGCGCCGTTCGTCGCCTGCAGCAAAGCAAAGCTACTGGTGTGGGCAGTCGGGCAAACGCATTCATCACGCACCAGGTACTCACACGTAGGGACGAAAAAACGGAACATAAAACCAGTCAGATCCGTACCGTTTTTTCTAGCGAAACAAATCTGTTACCCCATGTCTGTTCAAACAAAAACTTCACGTAAGAAATAGAGTATCGGGTAACTAAATTTCGACTTTATTTTATCGTATATATAGAATATTAACAAAATAGTCAATTTAGACCAAGTAAAGAAATGAAACCCCACCTTAAACATGTTAGTAATCGTGCTAACTCATATGTATGAGAGATATTTTGGAGTATATAAGCACACGTGAAAAAAGATTGAAGCAAAAAAATGGCTAGAGAATGCTTTTTGTATAGACGCCGTGTACTCTAGCAAATAGAGCATCAAATCGATAGCGCCACTCCGATGGCTAACCCTAGATTTGCAAGAATCGTGATGGTTAGATCCTAAACGCAGGTCCGGTGATGGATGTTGGATTAATCCCACGCTACTTGTTGCTCGCTAGTTATTTTTGGGAGAGCGTCAAACCTTAAGTGTTGGTTCGAAGGTTGCTAACATAGTCATGTCAGACGGGATGAGCGCACTATTCACATGAATGGTCCCGCTGTCAGGGACACACGAAACTTGATTTATGGTCACGAGTTGGTTCGATAGGATCCATTTGAATCGGTCTAATATTGTTGTATATTATCTGACTCTTATTATAGGACATCGGTCGTTGAACTATGTGCATTAGAACATACACCATCGTAGTTATTAGGGCACAGCTATATATAATATCCAAACAACTAGTACACTCGCAAGCACTATGGAGTAAGGCCAGTGAGACATTATCTTCGGTGGGCATTAGACCATTCCAACTTGACATATACCCTAGTAAGCCCAAGAAAACATATCCTACTCATCTTGATATATTTTCTAATAAGCCTAAAAAACATCTTCTACTCATCTTAGTGATATTGCTTTATCCATAGTGAGATTGTGAGTGATCTCTAGTGATATGCATTGAATTCTTGCATTAGTAAAACTACTGATCAGATTGAGCTACATGATTCTTGTTACTCTTGGTGATTGTCATCACTTATATGTCTTAAAGGCGACAAAAGATTGTTGAGCGACATTGGTGATTTACTAGCTCTGATCATCATTGTAGTGGCTCTTATACTTATTCCACATGGGAGATTTCTGAAGAGTAATTATAGTAAAATCATGGCTTGTTCAAGTGTCTTACTAGAGTGATTTTTACGACGTCCTTACCGTGGGCTTCACATGTGATGCCGACATATATCTTATGTCATCTCTTATCCTATGTTGTTTGCACTTGATACATATTCTTGAGGCTACACATGCTTGTTATATATTTTTATCTACTTAACCTTATATATATTATTGCTGAGTTTTATCTCTTGCTAGAAAGCAACTTGTGCTACAACCAATGCAACATTTTTTTACCAAACTATTGGATTAATTAAAAGCTAGTATAAAGTAAATTAGTAGAGATAGTATACACATCTAAATTCATCAATTGGCTCTAGTAACAATCTCTAGTAAGAAATAATAATTTGTGTATACTATTCACCCCTCTCTAGTTATCTTGATACTATCGTGTAGACAGATAGCGAGAAGACTGATGAGCACTAGCGTTCGCTTGTTGTATGACAACCACTGCTCGTTGGCCAATTTGTGACACATCACCATTGCCTAGTCTACCCCAAGCCCCTAAAAATACGAGCACAGTATGCATCACATGTAATGTTTTTTAGAAGGTGTGCTCTTATATGTTTGCAAATGTTTTGAGCTATAAATGAGTTTCTGCTTTCTAGATTCCCAAGAAGCCACGCATATCTCCCAATGATCAAATTAATTACAAACTGAAAGTCGCCTAGAGGGGGGTGAATAGGGCGAAACTGAAATTCTCAAAAATGATCACAACTACAAGCCGGGTTAGCGTTAGTGAAAGTCGCCTAGAGGGGGGTGAATAGGCGAAACCTGAAAATTAAAACTTTATCTCCCAACTAGATCCCTTGATTAGTGGTTAGAACAAGATATACAAATATCGGAGAATAGAAACTAAGTTCTTGCTTGAAAAGAGTATTGCTAAATAATGCGGAAGTGATAAATCAATACAACTAGTAAGTTATAGAATAACAAAGCAAGAAGCCTTAGATGAGAAGAGCACTAAGACTAGTTCTTTCTTGCAACGTGTTGCTTCACTAAATAGGAATTTAACTTGAAGCAACACCAAATGATATTAGCAAATAAGAATGCAAGAAAACTTAGATCAAGGGAACACAAACAAATCACAAGCAATAAACACAATGGACACGGGTGATTTGTTTTACCGAGGTTCGGCCCTCGAAGGCCTAGTCCCCGTTGAGGAGTCCACTTAAGGACGGGTCTTTTTCAACCCTTTCCCTCTCTCTCCCGATCACACAAGGATCGGGGAGCTCTTCTTGTTCTCAAGGATCACTCTCGATCCCACAAGGACCACCACAATCTTTGGTGTCTCTTGCTAGCTTTTACAACCCTCCAAAACTTTGGAGGAAGTTCAATGGGAGTCAAAACTCCACGCGCAAATGAACACAAAGATGAAGCACACACTATCTCTCAATGAATCTCACAAGGCACTAGTGCTAAACTCAAATGAGTAGCTCTCTTTTGCTTGCTCTCTCTTTTGTGGCACTTGTGTTGTATGTAGTGGTCTAAATCTTGTGTATAGGATGGATCAATGAATATATGTGGTTGGGAGGGCTTGAGTATGTCAACTAGGTGACTTGGAATGTTGCTTGGGCTCCCACACTTTGAAGTGGCCGGTTGGGGTGGTTTTTATAGCCACCAACCAAAAACTAGCCGTTGGTGAAGGCTGTCTGTTCGATGGTGCACCGGACAGTCCGGTGCACACCGGACAAGTCCGGTGTGACAGCCACGTCACCAAATAGCCGTTGGGGTTGGAGCTGGTCGACCGTTGGAGGCTTTGTCCTCATGCGGCACCGGACAGTCCGGTGCACACCGGACAGTCCGGTGCCTCTCTGATCCTCTGCTCTGACTCTGCCGCGTGAACTGTTTACTGTCAGAGTCGACCGTTGGCGCCGAAGTAGCCGTTGCTCCGCTGGCACACCGGACAGTCCGGTGCACACCGGACAGTCCGGTGAATTTTAGCGGAGCGGCTGCTGCGCGAACCCGAGGCTGGCGAGTTCCGGAGACCGCGCTTCCTTGGAGCACCGGACATGTCCGGTGCACACCGGACAGTCCGGTGAATTATAGCGCGCCGGATTCCGAGAATTCCCGAGGGCGAAGAGTTTGAGTTGGAGTCCCCTGGGCGCACCGGACACTGTCCGGTGCACACCGGACAGTCCGGTGCCTTCAGCCAGAGGTGCCTTCGGTTGCCTCGTTGCTCCTTTGTTGAATCCAAAACTTGGTCTTTTTATTGGCTAAGTGTGAACCTTTGGCACCTGTATAACTTATACACTAGAGCAAACTAGTTAGTCCAATTATTTGTGTTGGGCAATTCAACCACCAAAATTAATTAGGGACTAGGTGTAAGCCTAATTCCCTTTCAATCTCCCCCTTTTTGGTGATTGATGCCAACACAAACCGAAGCAAATATAGAAGTGCATAATTGAACTAGTTTGCATAATGTAAGTGCAAAGGTTGCTTGGAATTGAGCCAATATAAATACTTACTAGATATACATGGATTGTTTCTTTATTTTTAACATATTGGACCACATTTGCACCACATGTTTTGTTTTTGCAAATTCTTTTGTAAATTCTTTTCAAAGTCCTTTTGCAAGATAGTCAAAGGTAAATGAATAAGATTTTGAGAAGCATTTTCAAGATTTGAAATTTTCTCCTTTTGTTTGAAATGCTTTTCCTTTGACTAAACAAAACTCCCCCTCAAATAAATTCTCCTCTTAGTGTTCAAGAGGGTTTTAAGACATCAATTTTGAAAATACTACTTGCTCCCCCCTTTAGAACACAAAGAGATACCAATTTGAAATTTACCAATTGAAAATCATCAATTTTTAAAATTAGGGTGGTGGTGTGGTCCTTTTGCTTTGGGCTCATACTTTCTCCCCCTTTGGCATGAATCGCCAAAAACGGATACTTTGAGTGAGACATAAGCCCTATTAGAAATACTTTCTCCTCCTTTGGTCATAAAATAAATGAGTGAAGATTATACCAACGTTGGAGAGTGATGCGGAGCGACGGCGAAGGATGAGTAGTAGAGTGGAGTGGAAGCATTTTTCTTCGCCGAAGGCTCCAATTCCCTTTCAATATACTTATGACTTGGTTTGAAATATACTTGAAAAACACATTAGTCATAGCATATATCAAAGAGACATGATCAAAAGGATATATCAAATTAAGCATGATCATAGTTCTATATAACATAGATTGCTCCCCCTGAGTATGTGCATGGAGATGAACACATATTTTGGCCTTAAATGCCAAATGCACATAATTAGGTTAATGAGAACATATCTATATTATACAAAATGTGAAGTGCATTGTGTCATATTATAAGTGTGATGCTCATGACAGTTTATGCACTTATGAAAGCATGTTGTAAACATTTCAAGCATTTTCCCTTAAGGATTTCAAAGAGGCTTAAGGACCATCCACCTTTGGAACAAAGGCAGCTTATCCTCGTTACAAGGTTAAGCTTTAAGCTCTTTGACAATTAAATCACTTCATCTAGTTTCAACAAAGATGCACTAAGCAGGAATGAATTTTGGGAAATTAAACTAGGTATGAAGCAGGGATATGCATGGACATGCTTTCTCTTCCTTTTATACAAGATATGCAAAGAATATATAGAAAAGGAAGATTTAGGTACAAGTTTAAATGAAAGGAGATAGTTTTACCTTTTTGTACCTTTACATGGGAACACTCTCTTCATTGTGCATTGTCCTTAGTCTTAGATGCTTAAGACCTATACTTATTGACAATATATGGAAATATTTTGCACAAGAGAGAGTTCTACAACTAGTGATCTTTTCAAGTTATTGTTAGCACATATCAAAAAGGATCACAAGTTGCATAAAAGTATCATGAATTCTCCTTTTAACTTAGTGCATATCAAGATATCAATTGAAAGGCACTAAGAAGCATGATTGTTGATTGAAGTTATTCAATGATCAAACAAATAACACATGTGGTCAAAAGAACACCATACGCATTAGATTATCAATTAAGCTTAGGATAGGAGAATCCAACAAATACTTCATGAGAAACTCATTCTCATGCAAGAGACTATATGAAATTTCTAAGATAAAGCAATAGTCTCAACATAATCAAGATATAAAAAGAGGCTCCCCCTAAAGATATGCATCAAGTATTTGAATGAATTGAATGGATGCATTTACTTTAAAGACAAATAGAGAGAAGCATTATACATCTTGATCAAGGCTTATTAAATTTTGCAATAAACAACTTAAGCCTAGTATTCTCATAATGAAAGTATTTAGAATACTCACAACCACACCATTGATTGTTTTGTAGAAGTAGGTGGTGTTGTTCTTGATGTTCTCCTCTTTCATTTGAGAGTCCTCCCTTTGCAGTGGCTTCTTTTTCCTTTCAAACTTATTGAAAATACTCAAGAAGGATGTTAGTAATAC
This sequence comes from Zea luxurians, assembly GCA_029449295.1. Lineage (NCBI taxonomy): Eukaryota > Viridiplantae > Streptophyta > Magnoliopsida > Poales > Poaceae > Zea > Zea luxurians. The sequence goes on from JAOPSE010000002.1 coordinate 215,862,240, forward strand.
AAGGGAGTATATAATGATGGATGATTTCTTTTAGATAAGCATAATTCATCATCCATGAGTCACATAGACATGAAGTAAATTCCTTAACATTAGTGCACTTTTATTTAAAAGGAGGAACATGCACTATTAAACAATTTTCACACTCATAGAAATTTACTTCTTCATATTGAACTTTATTATCATGACTTAGAAGTGCATCAATATGAGAATGGATATAGCAAAGGCATGAATTAGATTCTAATGGACAAACACATTTATGAAAATGATATTGAATGCACACTTAGTTAATTTAGGTCCAATAAAGAATCTATTCCTCACAAGGGTAGAATATGATAATTTAGATTATATACCCATTGAGATGGGAACCAAACTTAATTAAGAAGATGAGTTCCCATACCTTTGCTTTTACCTTTCTTCCTTTGGGTGAAGATCAACCCATGAGGCTTGTGCACTTTCTCTCTTGTAGATTTTCATAATTGAACTCAAGAGAAATGTTAGTAGCAACACAAGCACTAGTTTCCCTCTTTTGTAATCATTTTTGATAAGGAATGAAAAGCTAGATTAAAACAAGGAAACTTCATAGCATGAACTAGATTATCCATAGACGATGTTAGCTCAATTTTAACTCATAAAACAAGCATAAATAATCCCTTGAGATTAACGGAATAAATCTAATTCATGATATGGAAAGCGATAAATGTGAAAGAATCAAATCCAATATAGGTAAGGAGCAAATCAACATAAATCATTGGATTGATTTTTCTCTTTATGTTAGATTACACGCTTCCAAAGAGAAACTTATTCTCTACAAGTGAGACTACTTTGGGTTACTTAAATAAAATCAATAGTCTCACTATTCTAGTTATAGAGAGAGTTTTCCTTTTACAAGTGTCCTAAGGATTTGAGTTCCTTACATGACACCTTATTCTTTTAAGAACATGAAATATCCCTCTATATCTAGAATCATGGCAACAACAAGATAATTAGAAGAAGAATATGCCATGACAAACTTGCAACAATTTAAAGCATGTAGATTGCCATAGTATGGAAATGATGAATGTGCAATCTACCATATGAGAGGAAATTCTTCTAAGAATGGTAATATCAAATTAAAGACATTTAAAGAGCTTCAATTTTTCTATGTGACTACACAAGACACATGAGAAATGATATTTTAAATACTTGTACTTAAAAGATAAGTGTTACCATCCTTTGGCTTTCCTTCATGTTGTAGGCCTTGATTTTTTTTTGCATATGATATCTCTTCACTTCCTACAACATATAATATCTTCCTCGAGATGATATGAGTTTAAGACATAGCAATTTAAAAAATAACCTTGGGTCAATCATGTATGTAGATCATTGACAATTGATAGCTTGAGTGGACCCTCTCAAGCACACCAAGGCTTCATATCATCTCCTTCCCCTACAAAGCTTGTCAAGTATATTTTGGTACCCATCGCTTGATGGGTCCATCACGGTTGGTCAATAAAGATCTAGGAACCCAAAAGTCCTTTGTGTTAGCATTAGGTAAACTCATTACCTTTCTAGCACAAGTTGCAATTTTGGGTTGCCTAGTTATATGAGAAGTAATTGACAAACTAGGAGTGGAAGATTTACCTATGGGACAATCCTTGCATTGATGTCCCTTCTTTCGGCATATGTAGCATAGGCGATCTTCAACTCTTGAAGATTTCTTCCTTCCTTGTTTCTTGCTTGCTACATGGTTAGTAAAAACTTTCTTTTCTAACCCTATGCCTTTTTGTTTTAAATGGGGACAAGATCTAAGCAAGTGTCCCTTCTTGGAGCATTTAAAACAAAGTCTATCATCCTTGTTAATAATCAAGCCATTTTTAATGTAGGGACATGACCTAATCAAGTGCCCCTCTTCAAAGCATTCACTACACCTTTTAATGTGAAGTGTGGCTTGATCATTACCTTGGATGTTACCTTTTGTGGAGGCGTGGTTGAGGCTTTTGGAGGAGATGTTGAATTTCATTTTTTGTTTCTTCCTCTTGGCAATCCTCAAATCCTTGACATTTTCTTCAAGGGATGTAGTGCATGCCACGGTTGTTCCCGTCTCAAGCTTATTCACCATGTGATCACGGTTATCTTGAGAAGGTTGGGCAATGCATTTCCCTTTTAGTTGAGTCAAGTTCTTCTTTAGCCTCTCATTTTCTTCTTTGAGCTTTTGATATGTATCATCATTTGTTCCTGCAAATTCTAACTCAAAGGAAGATTTGCTTGTCGATGGACAACAAGCATTAGCACACGGTAATATAGCATCAATTTGAATGCATGTGTATGAGTGAGGTTGTTGGGATTTTAAGTTTTCTATCACAACCTCATGAGTCAAATTCAATATGATATGATCATCCATAAGATTTTCATGAGAACATAGAAGCATATCATATTTTTCTTGAAAAGCTAGATTTTCAACTTTTAGCTTTTCTACTTGGTCCTTAAGCAAGGTATTCCTATTTACTAATTGAGCAATACAATGTAAAGCATTATCATGCTCAATTGAAACAGTTTCATACCTTTGGACCAAATCAACATGAGAGCACTTTAGCTCCTCATGTTCTTTAGTCAACTCGTCAAAGTGTAGCATTTTCATAGAGAGAACATCTTCTAGCCTTTGACGAGCTTCGCCTTGCTCTCTCGCTCTTTCTAGAAGTTTGAGCATGACCGCCTTATCTTCTTGGCTTAGGCGAGCGTAGAGTTGCACAAGGCTTCTTTCTTCCTCCTCATCCTCATTTGTGCTTCCGCTATCATTTGCATTGGCCACACAACACATGTGGGAATCGAAATGGGAAGACAAACCTTTTGGAGAGGTGGATTCATCGTTTGGTCTCCACCATTCATTTTCTTCTTCTTCCTTGCAAGGGTTAGTATCACAAAGACTAAAGGAAGTAGAAGCATCAAATGAACTATCATGTTTGGACTCATCAAATTTGTTTTTAATTCTAGTCCAAATATCATGCGCATCATAGAAAGATTCGTCATAGTTTGATATGAAAGCATGATAATCTTCTCTACTAAGAGAATTAGTTAAGATGTCAAAAGCTAGATAGTTTAAGCGATAACATCTTTGATCCTCCTCGGAATTAATTTTTCCATTGAAATTAGAGGAAAAAATACTCTTGTCTATAATTTGTTCTAATCGTGGATCTATGGTTCTAAAAGCATTTATCACACTAGTAGACCATGAATCATAATTCGAACAATCATCAAGTAATATTTCAAGAGTTACCTCTTTTTGAGTTACGTTCGATGGAGGAGTCTTCTTGTTCTTTTGGGATCTTCTACGAGCCATCACTTCGAGTTGTTAGACTCAAGATGAAGTGCCTAGCTCTGATACCAATTGAAAGTCGCCTAGAGGGGGGTGAATAGGCGAAACCTGAAAATTAAAACTTTATCTCCCAACTAGATCCCTTGATTAGTGGTTAGAACAAGATATACAAATATCGGAGAATAGAAACTAAGTTCTTGCTTGAAAAGAGTATTGCTAAATAATGCGGAAGTGATAAATCAATACAACTAGTAAGTTATAGAATAACAAAGCAAGAAGCCTTAGATGAGAAGAGCACTAAGACTAGTTCTTTCTTGCAACGTGTTGCTTCACTAAATAGGAATTTAACTTGAAGCAACACCAAATGATATTAGCAAATAAGAATGCAAGAAAACTTAGATCAAGGGAACACAAACAAATCACAAGCAATAAACACAATGGACACGGGTGATTTGTTTTACCGAGGTTCGGCCCTCGAAGGCCTAGTCCCCGTTGAGGAGTCCACTTAAGGACGGGTCTTTTTCAACCCTTTCCCTCTCTCTCCCGATCACACAAGGATCGGGGAGCTCTTCTTGTTCTCAAGGATCACTCTCGATCCCACAAGGACCACCACAATCTTTGGTGTCTCTTGCTAGCTTTTACAACCCTCCAAAACTTTGGAGGAAGTTCAATGGGAGTCAAAACTCCACGCGCAAATGAACACAAAGATGAAGCACACACTATCTCTCAATGAATCTCACAAGGCACTAGTGCTAAACTCAAATGAGTAGCTCTCTTTTGCTTGCTCTCTCTTTTGTGGCACTTGTGTTGTATGTAGTGGTCTAAATCTTGTGTATAGGATGGATCAATGAATATATGTGGTTGGGAGGGCTTGAGTATGTCAACTAGGTGACTTGGAATGTTGCTTGGGCTCCCACACTTTGAAGTGGCCGGTTGGGGTGGTTTTTATAGCCACCAACCAAAAACTAGCCGTTGGTGAAGGCTGTCTGTTCGATGGTGCACCGGACAGTCCGGTGCACACCGGACAAGTCCGGTGTGACAGCCACGTCACCAAATAGCCGTTGGGGTTGGAGCTGGTCGACCGTTGGAGGCTTTGTCCTCATGCGGCACCGGACAGTCCGGTGCACACCGGACAGTCCGGTGCCTCTCTGATCCTCTGCTCTGACTCTGCCGCGTGAACTGTTTACTGTCAGAGTCGACCGTTGGCGCCGAAGTAGCCGTTGCTCCGCTGGCACACCGGACAGTCCGGTGCACACCGGACAGTCCGGTGAATTTTAGCGGAGCGGCTGCTGCGCGAACCCGAGGCTGGCGAGTTCCGGAGACCGCGCTTCCTTGGAGCACCGGACATGTCCGGTGCACACCGGACAGTCCGGTGAATTATAGCGCGCCGGATTCCGAGAATTCCCGAGGGCGAAGAGTTTGAGTTGGAGTCCCCTGGGCGCACCGGACACTGTCCGGTGCACACCGGACAGTCCGGTGCCTTCAGCCAGAGGTGCCTTCGGTTGCCTCGTTGCTCCTTTGTTGAATCCAAAACTTGGTCTTTTTATTGGCTAAGTGTGAACCTTTGGCACCTGTATAACTTATACACTAGAGCAAACTAGTTAGTCCAATTATTTGTGTTGGGCAATTCAACCACCAAAATTAATTAGGGACTAGGTGTAAGTGATAGTCGCCTAGAGGGGGGGGTGAATAGGGCGAAACTGAAATTTACAAAAATAATCACAACTACAAGCCGAGTTAGCGTTAGTAATAAAGAAACGAGTCCGCGAGAGAGGGCGCAAAACAAATCGCAAGCAAATAAGAGTGTGACACGAGGATTTGTTTTACCGAGGTTCGGTTCTCGCAAACCTACTCCCCGTTGAGGAGGCCACAAAGGCCGGGTCTCTTTCAACCCTTCCCTCTCTCAAACGATCCCACGGATCGAGTGAGCTTTCTCTTCTTCTCAATCAAACGGGAACAAAGCTTCCCCGCAAGGGCCACCACACACTTGGTGCCTCTTGCCTTGGTTACAATTGAGTGATGATCTCAAGAACAAATGAGAAAGAAAGAAAGCGATCCAAGCGCAAGAGCTCAAAAGAACACGGCAAATCTCTCTCGCTAGTCACTAAGGGCTTGAGTGGAATTGGAGAGGATTTGATCTCTTTGTATGTGTCTAGAATTGAATGCCTAGCTCTTGTAAGTGGTTGAGAGTTGGAAAACTTGGATGGCAATGAATGTGGGGTGGTTGGGGTATTTATAGCCCCAACCACCAAAAGTGACCGTTGGCTGGAGGCCTCTGTTCGATGGCGCACCGGACAGTCCGGTGCACACCGGACAGTCCGGTGCCCCTGCCACGTCACCATTGCCGTTGGATTCTGACCGTTGGAGCTCCTGACTTCTGGGCCCGCCTGGGTGTCCGGTGCGCACCGGACAAGTACTGTTTGATGTCCGGTGCACCGGTATGGGCGATCCTGACGTCTGCGCGCGCTGCGCGCGCATTAAATGCACCGCAGGGAGCCGTTGGCGCCGCAGAAAGCCGTTGCTCCGCTGGTACACCGGACAGTCCGGTGCACACCGGACAGTCCGGTGAATTTTAGCGGAGCGGCTGCCGAGCGAACCCGAGGCTGGCGAGTTCCGGAGGCTGCGTTTCCTTGGAGCACCGGACATGTCCGGTGCACACCGGACAGTCCGGTGAATTATAGCGCGCCGGCTTCCGAGAATTCCCGAGGGCGAAGAGTTTGAGTCGAAGTCCTCTGGGCGCACCGGACATGTCCGGTGCACACCGGACAGTCCGGTGCCTTCACCCAGAGGTGCCCTCGGTTGCCTTGCTGCTCCTTTGTTGAATCCAACACTTGGTCTTTTTATTGGCTAAGTGTGAACCTTTTGCACCTGTATAACTTATGCACTAGAGCAAACTAGTTAGTCCAATATTTGTGTTGGGCAATTCAACCACCAAAATTATTTAGGAACTAGGTGTAAGCCTAATTCCCTTTCAATCTCCCCCTTTTTGGTGATTGATGCCAACACAAACCAAAGCAAATATAGAAGTGCATAATTGAACTAGTTTGCATAATGGAAGTGCAAAGGTTGCTTGGAATTGAGCCAATATAAACTTATATGATGCGCATGGATTGTTTTCTTTTGTATTTGACATATTGGACCACATTTGCACCATAAGTTTTGTTTTTGCAAATTCTTTTGTAAATCCTTTTCAAAGTCATTTTGCAAGATAGTCAAAGGTAAATGAATAAGATTTGCAAAGCATTTTTAAGTTTTGAAATTTTCTTCCTTTGCTCAAATGCTTTTCCTTTGACTAGACAAAACTCCCCCTCAAATAAGGTCTCCTCTTAGTGTTCAAGAGGGTTTTCATCAATTTTGAAAATACTACTTGCTCCCCCTTTAGAACACACAGAGATACCATTTTTGAAATTTACCAATGAAAATCATCAAATTTATAAAATTAGGTGGTGGTGCGGTCCTTTTGCTTTGGGCTCATATTTTCTCCCCCTTTGGCATGAATCGCCAAAAAACGGAATCATTAGAGCCCGATGAAGTACATTCTCCCCCTTTGGTCATGAAATAAATGAGTGAAGGTTATACCAAAGTTGGAGAGGTGATGCGGAGCGACGGCGAAGGATGAGTAGTAGAGTGGAGTGGAAGTCTTGTCTTTGCCGAAGACTCCAATTCCCTTTCAATATACCTATGACTTGGTTTGAAATACACTTGGAAACACATTAGTCATAGCATATATAAAAGAGACATGATCAAAGGTATATTGATGAGCTATGTGTGCAAGACTAGCAAAAGAAATTCCTAGAATCAAGAATATTGAGCTCATGCCTAAGTCGGGTAAAAGATTGTTCATCAAGAGGCTTGGTAAAGATATCGGCTAATTGATCTTTAGTATTAATGTAAGAAATCTCGATATCCCCCTTTTGTTGGTGATCCCGAAGAAAATGATACCGAATGGCTATGTGCTTAGTGCGGCTGTGCTCGACGGGATTGTCGGCCATTTTGATTGCACTCTCATTATCACATAGCAAGGGGACTTTGGTTAATTTGTAACCGTAGTCCCGCAGGGTTTGCCTCATCCAAAGCAATTGCGCGCAACAATGACCTGCGGCAATATACTCGGCTTCGGCGGTAGAAAGAGCGACCGAATTTTGCTTCTTTGAAGCCCATGACACCAAGGATCTTCCCAAGAACTGGCAAGTCCCCGATGTGCTCTTCCTGTTAATTCGACACCCCGCCCAATCGGCATCCGAATAACCAATCAAATCAAATGTGGATCCCCGAGGGTACCAAAGCCCAAACTTAGGAGTAAAAGCTAAATATCTCAAGATTCGTTTCACGGCCGTAAGGTGTGATTCCTTAGGGTCGGCTTGGAATCTTGCACACATGCAAACGGAAAGCATAATGTCCGGTCGAGATGCACATAAATAAAGCAATGAACCAATCATCGACCGGTATACCTTTTGATCCACGGACTTACCTCCCGTGTCGAGGTCGAGATGCCCATTTGTTCCCATGGGTGTCTTGATGGGTTTGGCATCCTTCATTCCAAACTTGCTTAGAATGTCTTGAGTATACTTCGTTTGGCTAATGAAGGTGCCTTCTTGGAGTTGCTTGACTTGGAATCCTAGGAAATACTTCAACTCCCCCATCATTGACATCTCGAATTTCTGTGTCATGATTCTACTAAATTCTTCACATGTAGATTTGTTAGTAGACCCAAATATGATATCATCAACATAAATTTGGCATACAAACAAATCATTATCAAGAGTCTTAGTGAACAAAGTAGGATCGGCTTTGCCGACTTTGAAGCCATTTGCAATAAGGAAATCTCTAAGGCATTCATACCATGCTCTTGGGGCTTGCTTGAGCCCGTAAAGCGCCTTAGAGAGCCTATAAACATGGTTAGGATACTCACTGTCTTCAAAGCCGGGAGGTTGCTCAACATAGACCTCCTCCTTGATTGGTCCATTGAGGAAGGCACTCTTCACGTCCATTTGGTAGAGCTTGAAGCCATGGTAAGTAGCATAGGCTAATAATATACGAATTGACTCAAGCCTAGCTACGGGTGCATAGGTTTCACCAAAATCCAAACCTTCGACTTGTGAATACCCCTTGGCCACGAGTCGAGCTTTGTTCCTAGTCACCACACCATGCTCGTCTTGCTTGTTGCGGAAGACCCACTTGGTTCCTACAACATTTTGATTAGGACGTGGAACTAAGTGCCATACCTCGTTCCTTGTGAAATTGTTGAGCTCCTCTTGCATCGTCATCACCCAATCCGAATCTTGTAGTGCTTCCTCTACCCTGGTTGGCTCAATAGAGGAAACAAACGAGTAATGTTCACAAAAATGAGCAACACGAGATCGAGTAGTTACCCCCTTATGAATATCGCCGAGAATGGTGTCGACGGGGTGATCTCGTTGGATTGCTTGGTGGACTCTTGGGTGTGGCGGCCTTGGTTGTTCATCCTCCTTGTCTTCATCATTTGAATCTCCCCCTTGATCGTTGCCGTCATTTTGAGGTGGCTCATCTTCTTGATCTTCTTGTTCAACATCTTGAACCTCATCCTCAACTTGAGTTGGTGGAGATACTTGCGTGGAGGAGGATGGTTGATCTTGTGCATTTGAAGGCTCTTCGGATTCCTTAGGACACACATCCCCGATGGACATGTTCCTTAGCGCTATGCATGGAGCCTGTTCTTCACCTACATCATCAAGATCAACTTGCTCTACTTGAGAGCCGTTAGTCTCATCAAACACAACGTCACAAGAAACTTCAACAAGTCCTGAGGACTTGTTAAAGACTCTATATGCCCTTGTGTTTGAGTCATATCCTAGTAAAAAGCCTTCTACAGTTTTAGGAGCAAATTTAGATTTTCTACCTCTTTTAACAAGTATAAAACATTTGCTACCAAAAACTCTAAAATATGAAATATTGGGCTTTTTACCGGTTAGGAGTTCATAAGATGTCTTCTTGAGGATTCGGTGAAGATATAACCGGTTGATGGCGTAGCAGGCGGTGTTGACCGCCTCGGCCCAAAACCGATCTGGTGTCTTGTACTCATCAAGCATGGTTCTTGCCATGTCCAATAGAGTTCGATTCTTCCTTTCCACTACACCATTTTGTTGTGGAGTGTAGGGAGAAGAGAACTCATGCTTGATGCCTTCCTCCTCAAGGAAACCTTCAATTTGAGCGTTCTTGAACTCCGTTCCATTGTCGCTTCTAATTTTCTTGATCCTTAAGCCGAACTCATTTTGAGCCCGTCTCAAGAATCCCTTTAAGGTCTCTTGGGTTTGTGATTTTTCCTGCAAAAAGAATACCCAAGTGAAGCGAGAATAGTCATCCACAATTACAAGGCAATACTTACTACCGCCGATGCTTATGTAAGCGATCGGGCCGAACAAGTCCATGTGAAGGAGCTCCAGTGGCCTGTCGGTAGTCATGATGTTTTTGTGTGGATGATGGACACCAACTTGCTTCCCGGCTTGGCAAGCGCTACAAATCCTGTCTTTCTCAAAATGAACATCGGTTAGTCCCAAAATGTGTTCTCCCTTTAGAAGTTTGTGAAGATTCTTCATTCCAACATGGGCTAGTCGGCGGTGCCAGAGCCAACCCAAGTTAGTCTTAGCAATCAAGCAAGTGTTGAGTTCAGCTCTATGAAAATCTACTAGGTATAGCTGACCCTCTAACACTCCCTTAAAAGCTATTGAATCATCACTTCTTCTAAAGACAGTAACACCAATATCAGTAAAAAGACAGTTGTAGCCCATTTGACATAATTGGGATACAGAAAGCAAATTGTAATCTAAGGAATCTACAAGAAAAACATTAGAAATGGAATGGTCAGGGGATATAGCAATTTTTCCCAAACCTTTGACCAAACCTTGGTTTCCATCCCCGAATGTGATAGCTCGTTGGGGATCTTGGTTTTTCTCATATGAGGAGAACATCCTTTTCTCCCCTGTCATATGGTTTGTGCACCCGCTGTCGAGTATCCAACTTGAGCCCCCGGATGCATAAACCTACAAAACAAGTTTAGTTCTTTGTTTTAGGTACCCAAACGGTTTTGGGTCCTTTGGCATTAGATACAAGAACTTTGGGTACCCAAACACAAGTCTTGGAGCCCTTGTGTTTGCCCCCAACAATCTTGGCAACTACCTTGCCGGATTTGTTAGTTAAAACATAAGATGCATCAAAAGTTTTAAATGACATGGCATGATCATTTGATGCATTAGGGATTTTCTTTCTAGGCAACTTGGCATGGGTTGGTTGCCTAGATCTAGATGTCTCACCCTTATATATAAAAGCATGATTAGGGCCAGAGTGAAACTTCCTAGAGTGAATTTTCCTAATCTTGCTCTCAAGATAGCCGGCAGGGTACAAAATGTAACCCTCGTTATCCTGAGGCATGGGAGCCTTGCCCTTAACAAAGTTAGATAGGTTCTTAGGAGGGGCATTAATTTTGACATTGTCTCCCCTTTGGAAGCCAATGCCATCCTTAATGCCAGGGCGTCTCCCATTATAGAGCATGCTTCTAGCAAGTTTAAATTTTTCATTTTCTAAGTCATGCTCTCTAATTTTAGCATTAAGTTGTGCTAAGTGATCATTTTGTTTTTTAATTAAGGCTAGGTGATCATGGATAGCATCAACATTAATATCTCTACATCTAGTACAAATGGAAACATGCTCAACATTAGATGTAGAAGGTTTGCAAGATTTAAGTTCAACGACCTTAGCATGCAACATGTCATTTTTGGTTCTAAGGTCGGAAATAGTAGCATTGCAAACATCAAAATCTTTAGCCTTAGCAATTAATTTCTCATTTTCATTTCTAAGGCTAGCAATGGAAACATTCAACTCATCAATCCTAGCAAGCAAATCAACATTATCATTTCTAGGATTAATGCAAACATGAGAATCAACCTTAGCTAACAAATTTGCATTTTCATTTCTAAGGTTGTCTAAAGTCTCATGACAAGCGCTTAGCTCACTAGACAATTTTTCACATTTTTCTCTTTCTAGAGCATAAGCATTTTTAACCTTAACATGCTTCTTATTTTCCTTGATTAGGAAGTCCTCTTGGGAGTCCAAGAGATCATCCTTTTCATGGATGGCACTAATTAGCTCATTTAATTTTTCCTTTTGTTCCATGTTAAGGTTGGCAAAAAGAATGCGCAAGTTATCCTCTTCATTTTTATCATCATCCTCATCACTAGATGTTTCATATTTAGTGGAGGACTTTGATTTTACCTTCTTTTTGCCGTCCTTGGCCATGAGGCACTTGTGGCCGACGTTGGGGAAGAGGAGGCCCTTGGTGACGGCGATGTTGGCGGCGTCCTCGTCGTCGGAGGAGTCGCTTGAGCTTTCGTCGGAGTCCCACTCCCGACAAACATGGGCATCGCCGCCCTTCTTCTTGTAGTATCTCTTCTTCTCCTTCCTCTTGCCCTTCTTGTCGTCGCCCCTGTCACTATCACTAGACATAGGACATTTTGCAATGAAATGACCGGGCTTACCACACTTGTAGCAAACCTTCTTGGAACGGGATTTGTAATCCTTCCCTTTCCATTGCTTGAGGATTTGCCGGAAGCTTTTGATGATTAGGGCCATCTCCTCGTTGTCGAGCTTGGAGGCGTCAATTGGTTGTCTACTTGGTGTAGACTCCTCCTTCTTCTCCTCCGTTGCCTTGAAGGCCACCGGTTGCGCCTCGGATGTGGAAGGCTCATCAAGCTCGTTGATCTTCTTGGAGCCCTTAATCATGCATTCAAAACTAACAAAATTCCCGATGACTTCCTCGGGGGTCATTTGTGTATATCTAGGATTGCCATGAATTAATTGTACTTGAGTAGGGTTAAGGAAAATAAGGGCTCTTAGAATAACCTTAACCACTTCGTGGTCATCCCATTTTGCGCTCCCGAGGTTGCGCACTTGGTTCACCAAGGTCTTGAGCCGGTTGTACATGTCTTGTGGCTCCTCCCCTTGGCGAAGACGGAAGCGACCGAGCTCCCCCTCGATCGTTTCTCGCTTGGTGATCTTTGTGAGTTCATCACCCTCGTGCGCCGTCTTGAGTAGGTCCCAAATCTCCTTGGCGTTCTTCAACCCTTGTACTTTGTTGTATTCCTCCTTGCTTAGAGAGGCAAGAAGGATTGTTGTGGCTTGAGAGTTGAAGTGCTCGATTTGGGCCACTTCGTCCGTGTCATAGTCCTCATCCCCTACGGATGGTACCTGTACACCATACTCAACAACATCCCATAATCTTTTGTGGAGAGAGGTTAGATGAAATCGCATCAAATTACTCCACATAGCATAATCTTCACCATTAAAAGTTGGTGGTTTGCCTAATGGGACGGAAAGTAAAGGTGTATGTTTAGGAATGCGAGGGTAGCGTAGGGGAATCTTACTATACTTCTTACGCTCTTGGCGTTTAGAAGTGACGGACGCCGCGTCGGAGCCGGAGGTAGATGTCGATGAAGTGTCGGTCTCGTAGTAGACCACCTTCCTCATCCTCTTGTGCTTGTCCCCACTCCGATGCGGCTTGTGAGAAGAAGATTTTTCCTTCTTCTCTTTGTGGTGAGAAGAGGAAGATCTTTTCTCCTTCCGCTTGGAGGACTTCTTCTTCTTCTCTCTTCTCTTGGTGCGGGACTCTTCCGATGAAGATGAAGTGCTCCCTTGACTTGTAGTGGGCTTGTCGCCGGTCTCCATCTCCTTCTTGGCGTGATCTCCCGACATCACTTCGAGCGGTTAGGCTCTAATGAAGCACCGGGCTCTGATACCAATTGATAGTCGCCTAGAGGGGGGGTGAATAGGGCGAAACTGAAATTTACAAAAATAATCACAACTACAAGCCGAGTTAGCGTTAGTAATAAAGAAACGAGTCCGCGAGAGAGGGCGCAAAACAAATCGCAAGCAAATAAGAGTGTGACACGAGGATTTGTTTTACCGAGGTTCGGTTCTCGCAAACCTACTCCCCGTTGAGGAGGCCACAAAGGCCGGGTCTCTTTCAACCCTTCCCTCTCTCAAACGATCCCACGGATCGAGTGAGCTTTCTCTTCTTCTCAATCAAACGGGAACAAAGCTTCCCCGCAAGGGCCACCACACACTTGGTGCCTCTTGCCTTGGTTACAACTGAGTGATGATCTCAAGAACAAATGAGAAAGAAAGAAAGCGATCCAAGCGCAAGAGCTCAAAAGAACACGGCAAATCTCTCTCGCTAGTCACTAAGGGCTTGAGTGGAATTGGAGAGGATTTGATCTCTTTGTATGTGTCTAGAATTGAATGCCTAGCTCTTGTAAGTGGTTGAGAGTTGGAAAACTTGGATGGCAATGAATGTGGGGTGGTTGGGGTATTTATAGCCCCAACCACCAAAAGTGACCGTTGGCTGGAGGCCTCTGTTCGATGGCGCACCGGACAGTCCGGTGCCCCTGCCACGTCACCATTACCGTTGGATTCTGACCGTTGGAGCTCCTGACTTCTGGGCCCGCCTGGGTGTCCGGTGCGCACCGGACAAGTACTGTTTGATGTCCGGTGCACCGGTATGGGCGATCCTGACGTCTGCACGCGCTGCGCGCGCATTAAATGCACCGCAGGGAGCCGTTGGCGCCGCAGAGAGCCGTTGCTCCGCTGGTACACCGGACAGTCCGGTGCACACCGGACAGTCCGGTGAATTTTAGCGGAGCGGCTGCCGAGCGAACCCGAGGCTGGCGAGTTCCGGAGGCTGCGTTTCCTTGGAGCACCGGACATGTCCGGTGCACACCGGACAGTCCGGTGAATTATAGCGCGCCGGCTTCCGAGAATTCCCGAGGGCGAAGAGTTTGAGTCGAAGTCCTCTGGGCGCACCGGACATGTCCGGTGCACACCGGACAGTCCGGTGCCTTCACCCAGAGGTGCCCTCGGTTGCCTTGCTGCTCCTTTGTTGAATCCAACACTTGGTCTTTTTATTGGCTAAGTGTGAACCTTTTGCACCTGTATAACTTATGCACTAGAGCAAACTAGTTAGTCCAATATTTGTGTTGGGCAATTCAACCACCAAAATTATTTAGGAACTAGGTGTAAGCCTAATTCCCTTTCAATCTCCCCCTTTTTGGTGATTGATGCCAACACAAACCAAAGCAAATATAGAAGTGCATAATTGAACTAGTTTGCATAATGGAAGTGCAAAGGTTGCTTGGAATTGAGCCAATATAAACTTATATGATGCGCATGGATTGTTTTCTTTTGTATTTGACATATTGGACCACATTTGCACCATAAGTTTTGTTTTTGCAAATTCTTTTGTAAATCCTTTTCAAAGTCATTTTGCAAGATAGTCAAAGGTAAATGAATAAGATTTGCAAAGCATTTTTAAGTTTTGAAATTTTCTTCCTTTGCTCAAATGCTTTTCCTTTGACTAGACAAAACTCCCCCTCAAATAAGGTCTCCTCTTAGTGTTCAAGAGGGTTTTCATCAATTTTGAAAATACTACTTGCTCCCCCTTTAGAACACACAGAGATACCATTTTTGAAATTTACCAATGAAAATCATCAAATTTATAAAATTAGGTGGTGGTGCGGTCCTTTTGCTTTGGGCTCATATTTTCTCCCCCTTTGGCATGAATCGCCAAAAAACGGAATCATTAGAGCCCGATGAAGTACATTCTCCCCCTTTGGTCATGAAATAAATGAGTGAAGGTTATACCAAAGTTGGAGAGGTGATGCGGAGCGACGGCGAAGGATGAGTAGTAGAGTGGAGTGGAAGCCTTGTCTTTGCCGAAGACTCCAATTCCCTTTCAATATACCTATGACTTGGTTTGAAATACACTTGGAAACACATTAGTCATAGCATATATAAAAGAGACATGATCAAAGGTATATTGATGAGCTATGTGTGCAAGACTAGCAAAAGAAATTCCTAGAATCAAGAATATTGAGCTCATGCCTAAGTCGGGTAAAAGATTGTTCATCAAGAGGCTTGGTAAAGATATCGGCTAATTGATCTTTAGTATTAATGTAAGAAATCTCGATATCCCCCTTTTGTTGGTGATCCCGAAGAAAATGATACCGAATGGCTATGTGCTTAGTGCGGCTGCGCTCGACGGGATTGTCGGACCGAGTGAGCTTTCTCTTCTCAATCACTTGGAACACAAAGTTCCCACAAGGACCACCACAAGATTGGTGTCTCTTGCCTCAATTACAAATGAGTTTGATCGCAATGAAGAATCAAGAAGAAAGAAAGCAATCCAAGCGCAAGAGCTCGAAAGAACACAAGCAAATATCTCTCACTAATCACTAGGGCTTTGTGTGGAGTTTTGAGAGGATTTGATCACTTTGGTGTGTCTAGAATTGAATGCTAGAGCTCTTGTAAGTAGTTGAAGTGGGAAAACTTGGATGACTTGAATGTGGGGTGGTTGGGGGTATTTATAGCCCCAACCACCAAACTAGCCGTTTGGTGGAAGCTGTCTGTCGTATGGTGCACCGGACAGTCCGGTGCGACAGCCACGTCACCAAAGCCGTTGGGTTCCGACCGTTGGAGCTCTGTCTTCTGGGCCCGCCTGGATGTCCGGTGGCACACCGGACATGTACTGTAGAGTGTCCGGTGCGCTAGCATGGGCGTGCCTGACCTCTGCGCGCGCTGGCGCGCAATAAATGCGCTGCAGGTAGCCGTTGGCGCCTGAAGTAGCCGTTGGCCCGCTGTTACACCGGACAGTCCGGTGTACACCGGACATGTCCAGTGAATTATAGCGGAGTAGCCGAAGCGAATTCCCGAGACTGGCGAGTTCGGAGCCGCGACTTCGTGGAGCACCGGAGACAGTCCGGTGAATTACAGCGCGCCGGCTTCCGAAAATTCCCGAAGGTGAAGAGTTTGAAGTCGGTCTTCCTTGGTGCACCGGACACTGTCCGGTGGTGCACCGGACAGTCCGGTGCACCAGACCAGGGTGCCTTCGGTTGGCCCTTGCTCCTTTGTTTGAACCCAATACTTGGTCTTTTTATTGGCTAAGTGTGAACCTTTGGCACCTGTATAACTTATACACTAGAGCAAACTAGTTAGTCCAATTATTTGTGTTGGGCAATTCAACCACCAAAATTAGTATAGAAAATAGGTGTAAGCCTAATTCCCTTTCAATCTCCCCCTTTTTGGTGATTGATGCCAACACAAACCAAAGCAAATATAGAAGTGCAGAATTGAACTAGTTTGCAAAATGTAAGTGCAAAGGTTACTTAGAATTGAGCTAATAAATGTTATTTACTAGATATGCATGGATTGTTTCTTTATTAACATTTTGGACCACGCTTGCACCATATGTTTTGTTTTTTCAAATTCTTTTTGTAAATCCTTTTCAAAGTCCTTTTGCAACATAGTCAAAGGTAAATGAATAAGATTTTTTCAAAGCATTTTCAAGTTTGAAATTTTCTCCCCTTGTTTCAAATGCTTTTCCTTTGACTAAACAAAACTCCCCCTCAAATAAATTCTCCTCTTAGTGTTCAAGAGGGTTTTAAGATATCAATTTTGAAAATGCTACTTTCTCCCCCTTTAGAACACAAAGAGATACTAATTTGAAATTTTCCAATTAAAAAACATTAATTTTTAAAATTAGGGTGGTGGTGCGGTCCTTTTGCTTTGGGCTCATACTTTCTCCTCCTTTGGCATGAATCACCAAAAACGGATACTTTGAGTGAGATATAAGCCCTTTGAAGTACTTTCTACTCCTTTGGTCGTAAAATAAATGAGTGAAGATTATACCAAAGTTGGAGAGTGATGCGGAGCGACGGCGAAGGATGAGTAGTAGAGTGGAGTGGAAGCCTTTGTTTTCGCCGAAGACTCCAATTCCCTTTCAATATACCTATGACTTGGTTTGAAATACACTTGAAAACACATTAGTCATAGCATATAAAAGAGACATGATCAAAGGTATACTTGTGAGCTATGTGTGCAAATTAGCAAAAGAAGTTCCTAGAATCAAGAATATTGAGCTCATGCCTAAGTTTGGTAAAAGTTTGTTCATCAAGAGGCTTGGTAAAGATATCGGCTAATTGATCTTTAGTATTAATGTATGCAATCTCGATATCCCCTTTTTGTTGGTGATCCCTAAGAAAATGATACCGAATGACTATGTGTTTAGTGCGGCTATGCTCAATGGGATTATCCGTCATGCGGATTGCACTCTCATTATCACATAGAAGGGGAACTTTGGTTAATTTGTAACCATAGTCCCGCAGGGTTTGCCTCATCCAAAGCAATTGCGCGCAACAATGGCCTGCAGCAATATACTCGGCTTCGGCGGTAGAAAGAGCGACCGAATTTTGCTTCTTTGAAGCCCAAGACACCAAGGACCTTCCCAAGAACTGGCAAGTCCCCGATGTGCTCTTCCTATTAATCTTACACCCCGCCCAATCGGCATCCGAATAACCAATCAAATCAAATGTGGATCCCCGAGGGTACCAAAGCCCAAACTTAGGAGTATAAGCCAAATATCTCAAGATTCGTTTTACGTCGCAAGGTGTGATTCCTTAGGGTCGGCTTGGAATCTTGCACACATGCAAACGGAAAGCATAATGTCCGGTCGAGATGCACATAAATAGAGTAATGAACCAATCATCGACCGGTATACCTTTTGATCCACGGACTTACCTCCCGTGTCGAGGTCGAGATGCCCATTTGTTCCCATGGGTGTCTTGATGGGCTTGGCATCCTTCATTCTAAACTTGGTTAGAATGTCTTGAGTGTACTTCGTTTGGCAAATGAAGGTGCCCTCTTGGAGTTGCTTGACTTGGAATCCTAGAAAATACTTCAACTACCCCATCATCGACATCTCAAATTTCTGTGTCATGATCCTACTAAATTCTTCACATGTAGATTCGTTAGTAGACCCAAATATGATATCATCAACATAAATTTGGCATACAAACAAATCATTGTCAAGAGTCTTAGTGAATAAAGTAGGATCGGCCTTGCCGACTTTGAAGCCATTAGCAATAAGGAAATCTCTAAGGCATTCATACCATGCTCTTGGGGCTTGCTTGAGCCCATAAAGCGCCTTAGAGAGCCTATAGACATGGTTAGGATACTCACTATCTTCAAAGCCGGGAGGTTGCTCAACATAGACCTCCTCCTTGATTGGTCCGTTGAGGAAAGCACTCTTCACGTCCATTTGATAAAGCTTGAAGCCATGGTAAGTAGCATAGGCTAATAATATGCGAATTGACTCAAGCCTAGCTACGGGTGCATAGGTTTCACCAAAATCCAAACCTTCGACTTGTGAATACCCCTTGGCCACGAGTCGAGCTTTGTTCCTTGTCACCACACCGTGCTTATCTTGCTTGTTGCGGAAGACCCACTTGGTTCCTACAACATTTTGGTTAGGACGTGGAACTAAATGCCATACCTCGTTCCTCGTGAAGTTGTTGAGCTCCTCTTGCATCGCCATCACCAAATCCGAATCTTGTAGTGCTTCCTCTACCCTGTGTGGCTCAATAGAGGAAACAAAAGAGTAATGCTCACAAAAATGTGCAACACGAGATCGAGTGGTTACCCCCTTATGAATGTCGCCGAGGATGGTGTCGACGGGGTGATCTCGTTGGATTGCTTGATGGACTCTTGGGTGTGGCGGCCTTGGTTCTTCATCCTCCTTGTCTTCATCATTTGCATCTCCCCCTTGATCATTGTCGTCATCTTGAGGTGGCTCATCACTTTGATCTTCTCCTTCATCAACTTGAGCCTCGTCTTCATTTTGGGTTGGTGGAGATGCTTGCGTGGAGGAGGATGGTTGATCTTGTGCATTTGGAGGCTCTTCGGATTCCTTAGGACACACATCCCCAATGGACATGTTCCTTAGCGCGATGCACGGAGCTTGTTCTTCACCTATCTCATCAAGATCAACTTGCTCTACTTGAGAGCCGTTAGTCTCATCAAACACAACGTCACAAGAAACTTCAACTAGTCCTGAGGACTTGTTAAAGACTCTATATGCCCTTGTGTTTGAGTCATATCCTAGTAAAAAGCCTTCTACAGTCTTAGGAGCAAATTTAGATTTTCTACCTCTTTTAACAAGAATAAAGCATTTGCTACCAAAGACTCTAAAATACGAAATATTGGGCTTTTTACCGGTGAGGAGTTCGTATGATGTCTTCTTGAGGATTCGGTGCAGATATAACCGGTTGATGGCGTAGCAAGCGGTGTTGACCGCCTCAGCCCAAAACCGATCTGGTGTCTTGTACTCATCAAGCATGGTTCTTGCCATGTCCAATAGAGTTCGATTCTTCCTCTCCACTACACCATTTTGTTATGGGGTGTAGGGAGAAGAGAACTCATGCTTGATGCCCTCCTCCTCAAGGAAGCCTTCTATTTGTGAGTTCTTGAACTCCGTCCCGTTGTCGCTTCTAATTTTCTTGATCCTTAAGCCGAACTCATTTTGAGCCCGTCTCAAGAATCCCTTTAAGGTCTCTTGGGTATGAGATTTTTCCTGCAAAAAGAATACCCAAGTGAAGCGAGAATAATCATCCACAATAACTAGACAGTACTTACTCCCGCCGATGCTTATGTAAGCGATCGGGCCGAATAAATCCATGTGTAGGAGCTCCAGTGGCCTCTCACTTGTCATGATGTTCTTGTGTGGATGATGAGTGCCAACTTGCTTTCCTGCTTGACATGCGCTACAAACCCTGTCTTTCTCAAAATGAACACTGGTTAATCCTAAAATGTGCTCTCCCTTTAGAAGCTTATGAAGATTCTTCATCCCAACGTGGGCTAGTCGGCGATGCCAGAGCCAACCCATGTTAGTCTTAGCAATTAAGCATGTGTCAAGTTCAGCTCTATCAAAATCTACCAAGTATAGTTGACCCTCTAACACACCCTTGAATGCTATTGAATCATCACTTCTTCTAAAGACAGTGACACCTACATCAGTAAAGAGACAGTTGTAGCCCATTTGACATAATTGAGATACAGAAAGCAAATTGTAATCTAAAGAATCTACAAGAAAAACATTGGAAATAGTATGGTCAGGTGATATAGCAATTTTACCCAATCCTTTGACCAAACCTTGATTTCCATCCCCGAATGTGATAGCTCGTTGGGGATCTTGGTTTTTCTCATATGAGGAGAACATCTTCTTCTCCCCTGTCATGTGGTTTGTGCACCCGCTGTCGATGATCCAACTTGAGCCCCCGGATGCATAAACCTACAAAACAATTTTAGTTCTTGACTTTAGGTACCCAAACGGTTTTGGGTCCTTTGGCATTAGAAACAAGAACTTTGGGTACCCAAACACAAGTCTTAGAGCCCTTGTGTTTGTCCCCAACAAACTTGGCAACTACCTTGCCGGATTTGTTAGTTAAAACATAAGATGCATCAAAAGTCTTAAATGAAATGCCATGATCATTTGATGCACTAGGAGTTTTCTTTCTAGGCAACTTAGCACGGGTTGGTTGCCTAGAGCTAGATGTCTCACCCTTATACATAAAAGCATGGTTAGGGCCAAAGTGAGACTTCCTAGAATGAGTTCTCCTAATTTTGCTCTCGGGATAACCGGCAGGGTACAAAATGTAACGCTCGTTATCCTGAGGCATGGGAGCCTTGCCCTTAACAAAATTAGACAATCTTTTAGGAGGGGCACTAAGTTTGACATTATCTCCCCTTTGGTAGCCAATGTCATCCTTGATGCCAGACCGTCTCCCATTATAGAGCATACTTCTAGCAAATTTAAACTTTTCATTTTCTAAGTTATGCTCAGTAATTTTAGCATCTAATTTTGCTATATGATCATTTTGTTGTCTAATTAAAGTCATGTGATCATGAATAGCATTGATATCAACATCTCTACATCTAATACAAATAGAAGTGTGCTCAATGGTAGATGTAGAGGATTTGCAAGTTTTTAATTCTACAACCTTAGCATGCAACATATCATTCTTAGTTCTAAGGTCGGAAATAGTAGTATTGCAAATATCAAAATCTTTAGCCTTAGCAATTAACTTTTCATTTTCAATCCTAAGGCTATCAAGAAAAATATTCAATTCATCAATCCTAGCAAGCAAATCAACATTATCATCTCTAGGATTGGAAATTGAGTCAATACAAACATGAGAATCAACCTTAGCAATTAATTTAGCATTTTCATTTATAAGGTTGTCAATGGTCTCATGGCAAGTGCTTAGCTCACTAGACAATTTTTCACATTTTTCAACTTGTACAGCATAAGCATTTTTAACCTTAACATGCTTTTTGTTTTCCTTAATAAGGAAGTCCTCTTGAGAGTCCAAGAGATCATCCTTCTCATGAATAGCACTAATCAATTCATTTAATTTTTCCTTTTGTTCCATGTTAAGGTTGGCAAAAAGGGTACGCAAGTTATCCTCCTCATCACTAGCATTTTCATCACTAGAAGACTCATATCTAGTGGAGGATTTAGATTTAACCTTCTTCTTTTTGCCGTCCTTTGCCATGAGGCACTTGTGGCCGACGTTGGGGAAGAGGAGTCCCTTGGTGACGGCGATGTTGGTGGCGTCCTCGTCGTCGGAGGAGGAGTCGGTGGAGCTCTCGTCGGAGTTCCACTCGCGGCACACGTGGGCATCGCCGCCCTTCTTCTTGTGGTACCTCTTCTTTTCTCTTCTCTTGCCCTTCTTGTCGTTATCCCTGTCACTGTCACTTGATAATGGACATTTAGTCATTTAGCAATAAAGTGACCGGGCTTACCACACTTGTAGCAAACTTTCTTGGAACGGGATTTGTAATCCTTCCCCTTCCGTTGCTTGAGGATTTGGCGAAAGCTTTTGATGATTAAAGCCATCTCCTCATTGTCGAGCTTGGAGGCATCAATTGGTTGTCTACTCGGTGTAGACTCCTCCTCCTTCTCCTCGGTCGCCTTGAATGCCACCGGTTGTGCTACGGACGTGGAGGGTTCATCAAGCTCGTTGATCTTCTTTGAGCCTTTAATCATACATTCAAAGCTCACAAAATTCCCGATTACTTCCTCGGGAGTCATTAGTGTGTATCTAGGATTACCACGAATTAATTGAACTTGAGTGGGGTTAAGGAAAATGAGAGATCTTAGAATAACCTTAACCACCCCGTGGTCGTCCCACTTCTTGCTCCCAAGGTTGCGCACTTGGTTCACCAAGGTTTTGAGCCGGTTGTACATATCTTGTGGCTCCTCCCCTTGGCGAAGACGGAAGCGACCAAGCTCCCCCTCGATCGTTTCCCGCTTGGTGATCTTGGTGAGTTCATCACCCTCGTGCGCGGTCTTGAGAATGTCCCAAATCTCCTTTGCACTCTTCAACCCTTGAACCTTGTTATATTCCTCTCTACTTAGAGAGGCGAGGAGTATGGTTGTGGCTTAGGAGTTGAAGTGCTCGATTTGGGCCACTTCGTCCGTATCATAGTCTTCATCCCCTATGGATGGTACCTGTGCTCCAAACTCAACAACATTCCATATACTTTTGTGGAGTGAGGTTAGATGAAATTTCATTAAATCACTCCACCTAGCATAATCTTCGCCATCAAAGGTTGGCGGTTTGCCTAATGGAACGGAAAGTAATGGAGTATGTCTAGATGTACGAGGATAGTGTAAGGGGATCTTACTAAACTTCTTGCGCTCTTGGCGCTTAGAAGTTACGGACGGTGCATCGGAGTCGGATGTCGATGTTGATGAAGTGTCGGTCTCGTAGTAGACCACCTTCCTCATCCTCTTTTTCTTGTCCCCACTCCGATGTGGCTTGTGGGAAGAGGATTTTTCCTTCTTCTCTTTGTGGTGTGAAGAAGATCTTTTCTCCTTCCGTTTGGAGGAGTCCTTCTTCTTCTCCTTCCTCTTGGTGCGGGACTCTTCCGATGAAGTGCTCCCGTGACTCGTAGTGGGCTTGTCGCCGGTCTCCATCTCCCTCTTGGTGTGATCTCCCGACATCACTTCGAGCGGTTAGGCTCTAATGAAGCACCGGGCTCCGATACCAATTGAAAGTCGCCTAGAGGGGGGGGGGGGTGAATAGGGCGAAACTGAAATTCTCAAAAATGATCACAACTACAAGCCGGGTTAGCGTTAGAAATATAATAGAGTCCGCGAGAGAGGGTGCAAAACAAATCGCAAGCGAATAACAAGTGAGACACATGGATTTGTTTTACCGAGGTTCGGTTCTCGCAAACCTACTTCCCGTTGAGGAGGCCACAAAGGCCGGGTCTTTTTCAACCCCTTCCCTCTCTCAAACGGTCCCTCGGACCGAGTGAGCTTTCTCTTCTCAATCACTTGGAACACAAAGTTCCCACAAGGACCACCACAAGATTGGTGTCTCTTGCCTCAATTACAAATGAGTTTGATCGCAATGAAGAATCAAGAAGAAAGAAAGCAATCCAAGCGCAAGAGCTCGAAAGAACACAAGCAAATCTCTCTCACTAATTACTAGGGCTTTGTGTGGAGTTTGGAGAGGATTTGACCACTTTGGTGTGTCTAGAATTGAATGCTAGAGCTCTTGTAAGTAGTTGAAGTGGGAAAACTTGGATGAGTTGAATGTGGGGTGGTTGGGGGTATTTATATAGCCCTAACCACCAAACTAGCCGTTTGGTGGAAGCTGTCTGTCGTATGGTGCACCGGACAGTCCGGTGCACACCGGACATGTCCGGTGCGACAGCCATGTCACCAAAGTCGTTGGGTTCCGACCGTTGGAGCTCTGTCTTCTGGGCCCGCCTGGATGTCCGGTGGCGCACCGGACATGTACTGTAGAGTGTCCGGTGCGCCAGCATGGGCGTGCCTGACCTCTACGCGCGCTGGCGCGCAATAAATGCGCTGCAGGTAGCCGTTGGCGCCTGAAGTAGCCTTTGTCCCGCTGTTACACCGGACAGTCCGGTGTACACCGGACATGTCCGGTGAATTATAGCGGAGCACCCGAAGCGAATTCCCGAGACTGGCGAGTTCGGAACCGCGACTTCGTGGAGCACCGGATAGTCCAGTGGATTATAGCGCGCCGGCTTCCGAAAATTCCCGAAGGTGAAGAGTTTGAAGTCGGTCTTCCCTGGTGCACCGGACACTGTCCGGTGGTGCACCGGACAGTCCGGTGCACCAGACCAGGGTGCCTTCGGTTGGCCCTTGCTCCTTTGTTTGAACCCAATACTTGATCTTTTTATTGGCTAAGTGTGAACCTTTGGCACCTGTATAACTTATACACTAGAGCAAACTAGTTAGTCCAATTATTTGTGTTGGGCAATTCAACCACCAAAATTAGTATAGGAAATAGGTGTAAGCCTAATTCCCTTTCACAAACAATTTCAGTAAGGATTTCTAAAAATACCCTAATGCTTTAGTTTCATTTAAGATTGAGGAATGAGCACACACATTTTCTTCCCATAGATTCACAATCCCCTTCAAACAATCTAAATATGTTACACAAATATATGGTTATTTTTATACAAGAAACATTATATGTAAAGGAGTTTTAGAAACTTCTAACTGTGCTTGGGGACAATTCCTTGTGTCTTGCTCTAGAATACATGCGCCTAGTCGGTTGTCGATTGAAGATGTTTTAATGGCAAGATGATTAACATGAGAGTTATTTGAGCCTTCGAGGTAGATTGGTGCTTATCAACTCTAGACTGAGTAATCTAATCGTTTATGATAGAGTCAATAAAAAATATACCACTGAACTTTTGCAGAATTAGATAGCTAGTTTATTTAGATGCCATGACATCCAAATGAACTAGTTGTATAGTTTTACAAAAGTTAAATGCCATTTATACTATTAATCCTTTTTGATATGGTGATATGCCTTTTACCTTCGACATCTATTGGAAAGATGGATAGTACTAGAAAGCATTTTTTGGGAGAGGGAAATATCATTTGATTAGACGGTCTAAGATCACTAATCCTAGCTATGAAAAAGATTAATTATATATGTTTCACTCTATTTTTATAAAAATAGATAGGTAATTCATTTTGATGTCCTGGAGCGACATGAAAATAAACTACTTTATAACTCTTTAAATTTGGAGTGTCATATTTCTAATTAACCCCAAACCAGATATATTTACTTAAGCAGCAGGTCTACGGTGGCAGTCAATGAAAAATCCACCATTTTTTGGCATAATAGATGGTGTGGCTATAGGTTACTTTAAAAGACACAATTTTGTCATTTTATTTATAATAAACGGGGACCATGATTGTTCAATTGAAGCCATGAAATTTAAAACTAGAGCCTCATTTTTAGGAGATGGCTACGTGAAGATTTACAGACTTAGGCCCTGTTCCAATCTCGCGAGATAAACTTTAACAGTTTTTTAGCTACTTTACTTTAGCACTTCAATTCATATAGCTAAAGTTTAGCAGGAAGCTAAAATTTATCCCGTGAGATTGAAACGGGGCCTTAGAAGATTGCAAGATATCGTTCTCAAAAATAATGATGGCCAGTTAGTTATTGCGAGTGAGATAAATCTGGAAATTTCCCTAAGAAACATTTTTGTATGGGAAAAGTTTTAATATAATCTAAAAAGCCAAAACAACCGTGGAGTGAAGGTTTTCACGTGGTTGGTATTACAATACCCTCTTCGTTCCTTTTTTTTTATTTGTGACGTTTTAGTTTAAAATTAAACTAGCAGACGATAAATATTAGAGAACGAAGGTAGTACTTACTATTCTCTCTAAAGATAATCTCTATACGAACAGTACATAAAATTATGTTGCTGCAAGCGTTATGATGTTATTGTCAGTGCACCTTCTTTGAAAGCTAATTAAGTTTGAATCTTAGTTGTTGACTCTAAAGTTCACAGTAATCTAATCAGTAGAACAGACATACTTTTATATTTTATTAAAATAAAATCTATTTATATAATATATAGAAATAGTAGCAGTGTATTATTTCTTCATGACAAGGCCACAAAGGTGGATCAAGCGCCTCACGTTTTTTTATAAGGAATCAGCAAGCGCCTGTGTGTAGGTTGCAGCAAGAGGATGAGACGGGCCATGAATCACTCTGGCCGCTTGTGCTGGGCTCCTCTCGGCTTTGTTTCGTGGGCCAGACCCCAGAAGACCGGACCTCGGCCAGAAGATTATATAATTGCTTCGGCCGTGGATCACGTTCACCTGGTTCTGTGGTCAACTTCTCGGGTAGGCATCCGAGTGACCGCGTCCCCTGGAGTTCAGTTCACACCTCACACCACTCACACTGATCTGTGGCCCCAGCCGGAAACTGTCACGATCGACGCGACGCGACTCGCGCCGAGTCGGTACCACATCGTATTCGTAGAGCCAAAGGAAAAAATCAACTAGGAGCAGGAGGGAAGCCCCTTCCTCCAACCATTACGTCTGGCCACTGACGTGCGGGGCTAGACCCAGACTGACCCCGCACGTCAGTGCCCCATATCCCTGTCCATGCAGCTGCGCCAGGCGGCAAACCGACCAGCTCTGGTCCGCAGAGAATCCCGCGCCGTTCCCCACGCGTCACCGTGGTGCGCCGCCCCCTTCCTCTCCCGCTCCCCTCCACCTCGACTACCAAAACACCGATCCGGTCGCTGATTCGCTGGTGCTGCTGCAGTTTAGGCTAAACAAATCACCCAGTTGACGAAGAGGGAGCCGCTGCCGCGGTCCTGGCCCAGCTCGAGAGAACTCTTTTGGTCTTGGCCTCTTGCTGCCGCTGCCCCCCCAATCGGCGCCGCTTTGCTTCCTGGTTTCCGCAAGGTTCCACACATCAGCATCCGAGACTTGGGATGGAAGGCACGGCGTCTTCTTGGAGCCGCGACTAGGGTGGGAAGGAAAGTTACTTGCTTCCGTCTCCGCGGTCTTTGCGCAGGCAGGGTAGAGCCGGAGATCAGAGATCTTGGTGCAGACAAGTCCTTCGGCGTGCAGGGTAAATATCGCCTCCTTTTTCTTCAGATATATATGCTTGTCGGCGAAGTCCTTCGGCGTTCCGATCATCAGCTTTTCTTCCAATTTGTAGTTCTCTCTAAGCGGAATCCTTGTGTTCTTGAGGGAGAGAGAGAGAGAGAGAGTCAGAAAGGTAGCGCAGAGGTGAGATTTGCAACCTGTAATAAGTGACTTGTGGCGCTGAAGATCGAAAGTCAGAGAAATCTTGTGGATACAAGCTCCACCTCCAAGGAATGATAATGGACCCTCGTCCTCGTGACGATCCCAACCTCGGTGCTCGATTGCCCACCCCAAATCCACCCGCACCTCACATGATTAGCTTCTCCCTCCAGCAGCCACAGCTTCAGTTCTTCCCTTCGTATGGGTTCCACAGCCACAGCCCTCCTGTCAGCTCGCATCCATCTCCACCCTCGGCCATGCCTTGCTGCACCACGCCAAGCCCGGCATCGACAACCACAACCGAGCCAGACAGCGCCGAGGATTTCTCCGAGGCTGTTGCTGACGACGCGGTCCTAGCATACATCAACCAGTTCCTTCTTGAAGACGAGGACGAGGAATCCTATCCTGTTACCAGCGCGCCTGTGGAGGATTCAGCACTCCTCGCCGCCGTCGAGAAACCATTCGTCGACATCCTCGAGTCTGCCAAGCCTATCACAGCAAAGGGCTATGGAGTGAAGTCTTGGATCACTGATGACTGTGATTCTACAGGAAGCGGAAGGTTTCGTGATGTGGTCACAAGTAGTCTGCCTCGTGAAATGGTGCGGGAGGGTTTAGTTGGTGCTGCTGCTCATAAGGGTCAGAAGAACCCGCGTGACGAGGACATGGAGATGGAGGGGAGGAAGAGCAAACAGTCGGCACTGTGTGACGAGGAGACTGTCCGGGAGATGTTTGACAAGGTGCTGTTGTGTACTGACAAGAACTGTGAGTTCCACTCACCAATGCCAGCCGACGCACAGATCAGCGGGGGATATGTGAAAGGGTCTAGAAATAAGCGAGGGCGAAGGAAAGGGAGATCAGGTCCTGGTGCAGAGGAGGAGCCAGTTGATCTCACAACCCTACTCATACATTGTGCTCAGGCCGCGGCTATCGACGACCACAGGAACTCAAGCGAGCTTCTGAAACAGATCAGGAAGCATTCCTCTGCTACTGGAGATGCTGGCCAGAGATTGGCACACTACTTCGCCGATGGGCTGGAGGCTCGCCTAGCTGGCTCTGGCAGCAGCATCTACCGTTCGCTTGCTGCAAAGAGAACTTCCACTGGTGATATACTGAAGGCGTTCAGTTTGTATGTCAAAGCATGTCCGTTTAGGATACTATCACACTATGTCGCAAACACGACCATCTTAAACGCTACGAAGAGCGCCACAAGGCTGCACATCATAGACTACGGGATAATGTATGGTTTCCAGTGGCCAGTCCTCATGCAGCGGCTCTCAAAGAGACCTGGTGGCCCCCCGTACCTTCGGATCACTGGTATAGACTTTCCCCTGTCAGGATTCCGCCCTGCAGAGCGTGTTGAGGCGACAGGGCGGCGGTTGCATGAGTATGCCCGTATGTTCAATGTCCCATTTGAATACCAAGCCATTGCTGCCAAGTGGGATACTATCCAAGTTAAAGATCTCAACATGAAGAGCGATGAGTTCGTCGTCGTTAACTGCCTCTACCGGATGAGGAACATGATGGACGAGACGGTGACGGATGACAGCCCGAGAACGCGGGTTTTGAACACAATCAGAAAGCTGAATCCCCATCTGTTCGTTCATGGGATCGTCAATGGTACTTACAACGCACCCTTCTTCGTGACGCGGTTCAAGGAGGCTATGTTCTTCTTCTCTTCGATCTTTGATATGCTCGAAGCGAATGCCTTACGGATGGATGAGCATAGGCTGCTGATAGAGAGAGAATTCTTTGGCCGGGAAGCTGTTAATGTGATTGCCTGTGAGGGCACAGAGAGGATTGAAAGGCCAGAGACCTACAAGCAATGGCAGATGAGGAACCTCAGGGCAGGCTTCCGGCAGCTAGCTCTGGACAGGGAGATAATGAAGAGAGCAAGGTACAAGGTAAGCAAGAGCTATCAGGGGGATTTCCTCGTGGACGAAGATAACAAGTGGATGCTACAAGGTTGGAAGGGTCGTATCATATATGCACTTTCAGCATGGACTAGCTAGACTTGTAAATATTAGTGAGCTACTGAGCTGCTTAGCTGACCCCTTCCATTAATTTCTTGATTATTCACCATTTCATTTTGCTGTATTATGTTTATGTTGTTGAATCTAGTCCTCTTTTAGAAACCCAAGTTTTGTATGTTTGAATTGACTGCAATAATAGAATCTTGTCCGTGTCTGCCTGACATATTTTTGTTAATAGTGTAAGAGGTGTTTCTCTATCTTTGTTCCTATCTTTGGAAAGAAGACACTAGTTTTGTTCATTGAATCAGTAGCACCATATCTTGAGTAAAAGAAGTTGAGGCTCAGCTGAAAACTCTTACAAACCCATAAACTGCTTTGCCATTTAATCTTTTGTGGCGAAAGGGCCTCTAGCCTAGTGGGCAAGGGTTTCCGAGTAGCACCTCCAAGTTCCCGACTTCGATTCTTTTTGGGGACGAATTTTTTGGTTTAGTTATCACCTCGCTATGCTTCATCCACGACGTCATGTGCGTCACAATCTAGTTGGAACGTTGCAGAGTGGACAATCTAGTTGGGACGTTGCAGAGTGGATGGTTGGTGTCGGCCTATTAGCGATGGGAGACCAGAGTTTGAGGATTTTCTCGGCCAGGATCAATGTTTTGTTCTCTTTTTAGGCATCTGTGGATTGTGTGCATCTTTGAGTGATAACCCTAGACATTAATATCAAGTGGGCAGCCATTCCCTCTTCGACGTATATGCCCGATATATTTGTGTAACATGGTAACAAAAGACACTCTATTCTATCATATATAATATATACGTGTCGCAGCATAACGATACCAGCAGTGACGGTCGCAGAACTGAAATCAAGGAGATGCTACAGTGCTAGTGTAACAAAAATATAGCATATATATAGCACATGAGTAGCAAGAAAATATTATGTAATATACCACTGAGTTGCTACTTGTTAGCCATGGACAGTGATGCGAGTAGTAGACAATATCATTCTGCATTTACTTATGGCTTGAGAACGTTTGATTTGTTTCATGGTCATACACTTATTGTTAGCAGAGATATTTAGTTTATTTTTTCTAGCCATTCAGCTAAAAAAGGATGAATTGTTACGTGTGGTATCTAGGACCAAGGACCAGGGGCGCGTAGGGGGTGCGCTCGCCCTGGCTGCAGCTTTCAGCACTAATTCGTAGAGGAATTACTAGCATAATATGCATCGGAACTTTGGGGGGCGTTGCAGAGGTAACTGTGCCTGGATAAATTATTCCCAACAATTTATGCAAACAGGGTTCCAAATAACTTGTTTTAATGGCTGTCAACAGTTCACACAATTGGCAACTAGACGACATTCAGCACTGTACAAGCAAACGATGCACCAATTTCTTTCTTCAGTTTTAATACAGCTTGCAATTGCACCAAACCGCAGCTCCAACAAGCTGCCTGGTTATATCTCCAGGACAAGCCCACAATAAAATGGATTGTGACAACATGAAATCTAGAACTCAGAGTAGGCTTCTCAGCAGCTCGCTCAAAACCGAGCAGTGATCCGGGAGAACAGTGCCCTAAAGTCCTTTGTTGGCGTGCCCACACCTTCAGGCTTTGAGGCCAAATCAAATGCCTTGAACTTGGCCTCTTCGTACTGCAGAGCCTATTATCAGAGAAGAAAAAAGATTAAAATCAGAATAGCTGGCTCACCATGCTGTCCAATGGACCTTGGACCATGAGTATACTCCATACATGATAACCAGATCCTTTCAGACAGATCTATATAGATGGTGGTTTAGAGCATATATACCTGGACACAAACCTCAGCCACATCGGCTCTAGGAATCGACTTTGTGTCAGTCTGGAGAAGTTCATCGTCTTTCCCCACAAGTAGCTCTCTCACTCCTCCGTCCTTGTCTTGTAGACCTCCTGGCCTAAAATTTAAGGCACAGAAGAAAACAGCATCAGATTATGCAACGGAGAAGGAAACAAGATTGGATATTTTCTTCTGTATTAGCCTCATGCGATTTCCAGGCTTTACACTAGAAATGTACTATATTATTGTACAGTAAGTTTTTTTTTTCAGTTGTCCAAAAACAAGGATCAGCACGTTGTCCCTTGGAGTCCAGGTAAATGCCTGTTTGCTTCTTTAGACGTGCAAAACAAAGAGAGTAATCTACTGAAGGGAGACTACCATAACAAAAAGAAGCAGAATTTTATTTGGTTCTAAATGTTGTGTATTATGTACCTTATGATTGTATAAGGGATTCCACTGTCTGCCAAATACTGTTCTGCTTTGCGCTTCCATACCTATAGCAGATATATGCAATAATCAAGATCCCACTTCTACAATTTGTGACTAGTAGTTGCCTATGGAAGAGTCAAATTTTAGCTTACCAGTATATTGCCATTACCCATGCTGTTCAGCGGATGGTTAGGATTTGTTCCTCCCATAGATCCCACCAGCACAATATGCTTCACTCCAGCAGCTTTAGCTGCCAATATAGGTCCAAATTAACAATCATTATTTCATTTACGTTCTGAAAAATATGAGCTACCAAAAAACCAGAAAGTGAAACACTGAGCAGAATTAACACATACCAGCATCGATCTGATTCTTTTGGCCAACCCAATCCACCTAAACAACCACAACCAATGTTATCACAAATTAAACTGTCCAATAACAAATTCGACTAATTGGTATACAAGCTTGGACAAGATTCATCAACCCACCTGTTCAGGATACATTCCGTCTTCGTAGTAGAACTCGGGCCGTCCACCTTTGCTAGGGTCGAAACCCGGTTTCATTTTCGGGGCAGCACTGGTGAGGATTATGAGCGCATCCACACCTTGTACAGCAGGTGCTAGACGATCCGCGTCTCTTATGTCCGCAACGTAAACATCACCGGCTGCCCCAATTTTCTGCTTGCTCTCCTCTGTCCTGACTAGCCCTCTTGCCACGAACTGCTCAGACCTCTCTTTCAGTTTGTTGTAGACAATTTGGCCTAAGATCAAGTTAACTCCAGCGTGAGCAGTGAATGCAAAGAGAAACACTATTGCAGAAATTGCTACAAACCCACTACAACCTCACTACCATAGTAGAGGAATTGAGCTCCCCCAAAAAATTGAGCTCCCAAAAAAAAAAAAAAATCCAAGGCTGTTCCCATTTGGACGGCAGTTCCCTACCCACTCTAGGCTCTAGCCAGCCAAATTTCCCATCTCAGCAGCCTTGAACAACAGGTGAATCGACTAAGTATCTCTCTGGTTCTTCCCTTCACTGAAGCACGCACGGCGGCTGCGAGCTGATGGGGAAGGCAGAGCTACCTGTGCGGCCGCCGGCGCCGGTGACGAGAACGGTTGGACGGGAAGTGGCCGAATCCGCCATGACTTCTCGCGACGATTCAATTCGTGCGGGACACCAACCCCTTCTCGCTGTTCGGTGTTGTAGATAACCTCGGCGGCAGCCCGGAGTGGGTTTGAGAATCGTCTAGAAGGTCGTGCGTCGTGCCGATCCGACACGCCGCAAAAAGCAAAGAAGACAAGAAGAGGGCGCGCGGCTCGGAGGACGTCCACGTCACCCTTGTCGCAGTAGTAAGCCCACACGAACCAGCCCAGGCCCAGCCCATGCAAGGCCCGCGCTGCGCTAAACTCAGAGACGGAAAAGAAAAGAGGGCTAAAAACCTAGCAATCCCCTCCTCGCCGTTGCTGTCGGACGAGGCAACCATGGCCGCGGGGGGCACCGCCGACTTCTTCTACCGCGAGTCGCAGCGTCTGGGCTACGTCGCCCGCTCTGCATTTAAGGTCAGCTGAGCTCCCGCGTCCACCCTACCCTGAGTCCCTGTTGTTATCTCTTCTCCTTTAATTACGCTGAGCGGTTGCTTTGCTGCTGCAGCTGATCCAGATGCAGAAGCAGCACAAGCTCATCGCGCCGGGCGCTGCTGTGCTCGACCTCGGCTGCGCCCCCGGCGCGTGGCTTCAGGTGAGCGTCCGTTACTCCTCCTCGTCTCTTCGAGCTCCTGAGTACGCGATCAGTCCTCATTCCATTCCCATATGCCTGTGATTAACTTGCTCGATGTGGCTGCCGCTTGCAGGTGGCTTGTCAGAACCTGGGTCCCCTCGAGAAGGGTGGCATTGTCGTCGGCGTCGATGTTAAGGTCAGTTGGCGGTCGAATTGTCATTAGTGTGCGATGATTGTCGCTGGATGGGTGGTTTGTCTGATCCAGTAACTCGGTTGTTGCAGAGCAGAAGGTGAAAGTCCCCTCTGCGCACTGTGACTCACGGGTCAGGACGGTCTGTGCAGATGTCATGACGCTGATGAAGCAGCAGGCTCGGGCAATGTCGCCACAGGTTCGAATCCTTGATCGGTTTGGTGTGGTTGACTACTTTTGCTTGGGTGTGATGATTGCTAGAACAACAAATAGTGCGGCATATTGGACAGTTAGGGCTAGTTTAGGAACTCCATTTTCCCAAGGAAAATTAGTTCATTTTGCCTTGGGTAAATAGGAATCACTTGGAAAAATGGAGTTCCCAAACTAGCCCTAGTTTAGATTTTACTGAATCTAATATTTGGTCTGACTACTTGCTTTGTGTGTATAACTCGGGAAGGTAGTCCTTAGGTTAGAATTAGATAGATGGAAAGGTATGGATTCCTATATTTTCAAGAAAACTCTATAGCGAGTAGGAACTAGAGATGTAATAATAATTGATAGTGTGAATACTAAATCACTGACTATTGAACACAGCGCTGACTGCGATTCTGTATGAAATCATGTATCTATTCAGCCTTTATTGGCGAAATGAAAATCACAATTGTCAGTTGTTAAGTTGAGAGAGTAATTACTCGTGAGAAGCTGAGCTCACTTATTTTGTTCAACACTCTGCCCTCTGTTTGTGATTTACAGTAAGTCTACCCTCCCTCCTTGCTTCTCTCCAATACTTAGGAGGATTCATCAATTCAAAAACCAATATTTCCCTTGGTTTCTAGCTTATGAAGTATGTAGAGGACAAAGCATGGAGTTCAGTTATAGTATCTCTGTCCTGTGATCTTGTAATCAGTGCTAGTTGTAGTTTGATTGATGGATTCTAATATTTTATCCTCGTATACAGGAACGAGGATTCTCTGTGATACTGTCAGACATGTGTCCCCCAGTTTCAGGGATCACGACTAAAGATGGAGCTATATCTTGTGAGTTGGGCATGCGCGCTCTCTCGTTGGCAGTAGGGAAGATAAAGTTAAAAGATTCTGATTACAGTGATACGCTAGAGAAGTATCTGAGCTCCACTGAGCCTGAGTCTGACGAGGACGGCGTTCTTCGTCGTGGAGGCAACCTGGTAGTGAAGTTTCTTGAGAATGAGGACATATCAGGTCATTATAAGTTCTGATCATTATGAGAAGCGCTCTTGCGCTCTTCCGCTAAAGCTTAAATTAATTGTACTGTTTCATCCGACACAGTGACGATTTGGTGGCCCAGCTAAAACTGACCCCGACTGTTTACCATTGTGTTTTCGCAGGGTTTGGCAAATTCTGCAAGGTGAAGTTCAAGAAAGTATCGTTGTTGAGACCCAAGGCGACTAGACCTAGCTCGAGGGAGATCTACATGATCTGCGAAGGTTTGCGGTAGAAAGGAGGGCTCTTCAGAAGGCAAGCGAAGACTCCACGAAGCTAGGTCAGTTGAGTTGCCCTGAACTGGGGGCTGTTATTAGTTCTAGCTGCTGGTGCTGGCTGATTGGCAATGTGATACAGCTATTTGATGCTGATAACCTCCCAGAGCAAGATACCACAAAGCTTTGTGTGATTGAACCATGCTAGTAGTTCGTCTAGATATTGCATGTGATAATTTGTTGATCTGTGATACTAGCTCGTCTAGGAGAAACAAGCATTTGACTTGAGCCCTTTCTGAGAACCTGAAACACCCTTGCTTTTTTATCTTGCAAATTTCCATTACTTCGGCCGGATCGTACGTATCTTGAAATCTCAAGGCCCGCATAAGCTGTGCCCTGGCAAAAGCGAGAGCATTCGCGGGCCATGGGCCTGCTGGGCCGCCTCATCTTGCGGCCTGCGATGGCCTGGCGAGTCGGCGAGCGATGCGAGGGGGCGGTCGAGGTTGCCAGACGCGGATGCGCGCCCGAAATTTCTGAACTGCAAACAAAGAACCAATCAGTCAAATGGTCTTATCATACGGATTGCCAAGATAGATTTCACATCATCCAGATCGCCAAGGTGGAGGAAGCACACAGGACCCATGAGTCCTTTTTGGGTTATTCTAATTTATTATGGATTAGAGTGTATTCTAATGAGATTAGAGTGCATTGAAATGGATTGAGATGGATTTTGACTTCTATGGATTTAAACCGACTCAATACCATCCAATCTACATGGATTAGCGTCGAAACGAACAAACCCTGATATGGATTAGTTAAGTATTAGTGTTTTGTATATTAATATTAAGTATGGATGAAAACGGGCCAAAAATGATAATTATTCGGAAATAGGATACAAAATCCACTATGTAAATTTATATTCTCGTTTTTAGAATTGAGCTTGTAAAAATTCATAAATTGAGAATCGAGGTTTGATTGGGAGCTTGGGCGGTGGCGCAAGTTTGCGCCATGGAAGGGATGCTATTCGTATGTGAGAGTATTGGGACTCTACATACGTACCTGTTGGAGGCATTTTTTCCTTTCCCCCCTAAAATAAGGATTGAGACCAGGGTTTTAAGAATTTCTTGGAGATGATCATTTCCAAAAAGAATTAGGATAAATCCAAACTTAGTCAAATTAATGTTGATTTATGTTTATTAGTTTAGAACAAAACTCAACAACAGACACAGATTAATGTTGATCGTACTTCAGTCGTACAAGTGGGTCGTATTTGAAGCATGTTCTTTCTATGACGTGCTATGGTCGTTAACAACAAACAACAAAGACAACAACAAAAATATAACAACTGTCACATCAAAATCTCATGGTCTGGAAATCGTGTGTTCGTATGTTTATAAACACCTGAATTCTTTTCCCCTTGTTTTCGATTGTTTCTAATTCTAGGCCTCTGAACACTCAGTTGTTGATGCTCTTTGAAATGAGGCCTATACAATAGGTAGACAGTCCACGTGTAATGGTAGATCTCAACAATATTTGTAACTTTTTCAGATTGCAATTTTGTTAAAAAATATTTTAGATTAGAAAACAATTGACATAATGCTATATTTATACGTAAATACAAAGTGAACATTATTCTCATTGAGCACTTTAAATTCTAGAGGGGTCAATGTCAATCTATATTTACGCGTTTACATCGAAGCGAATCATCCTTTACTCAAAGCTCACCTATCCGTGATATGTGTCTTAGGTCCTTTTTGGGTTCCGGTGTCTAATTGTTTGTTAGTAGCTAATAGTTAGCCAACAAATAATTAGCTAGCAACAATTAGCCAAGGTGTATTCGAAATCTTGACCAATAGATGTCTTTTTCTTTTTATACGACCTATTAGCATCTATTAACAATGTTAAATTTGCTATACCTCTAGCTAACAATTATTTAATTTATTGGTTATCTGTTTGGAGGCCAGAATGCTAAAATTAGCCAGAGACTATTTACCACGTGGATCCAAACACCTGATTCCAATTTTACGTGACCGTTGATGCCCACACGTCCGATTATTGGGTTCAGCAGAAAATTCATGGCTCCGCTACAACGCGTGCGGGACATATCTCGTGAATTATAAAGTCAAAAACCTGGTGATCCCGTGCAATTTTAGTATAAATCTCATATCCACCTGAGCTCATAGAAAATTTATATACATTGCTTAAAAAAAGAAAGATCTAGTCATTTTGAAAGGCGAAAACGAAAATTTAGTAACAGAAATGATGTTTAGATCATGATTTTCGTTGGTAAGAGGAGTATACAAATCTTTTGCTGTGCCAATTTAAACGAACAAAAAAATGTATAAAAATATAAAAGATCCGTAAACACTTCAGTGGGCCTTGGCTTTGTCAACGAGTTCGCTTCTAATAATATGCCCAAAGCCCGAATAAAATGGGGCCTGTGAAGTCATCGTGGCCCACGGACGTGCAGGAGGGGACACGCCGCCGGGCCTCACAAACCGCAGGTTCGGGAGTACTCCGGAACCCCCCGCCGCCGCATCCACACGACGCCACGACTGACGACGGAGAGCCCCGGCCTCCTTCCACGGCTCCACCGCCACCACCCCGCATAAAAGTAGGGAAGAGAGCCTTGCAGCGAGAACCGTATCGATCTATTCTCGTCTGAAGCAATTCGCCCCTGTCGTGAGCAGAACCCTACAGCTACAGTCGTATTCGCCTCGTCTCGCAGCAGCAGCAGAAGAATAAGGGCATGGCGAAGGATGGGGGCCCCGACTGGAACGGCCTGCTCAAGTGGAGCCTCGCCCACGGCGACGGCACCAACCCGCCGCGTGCTCTCAGGTCTACAATTCCCGCGTTCAGATGCCCCGCTTCATTCCTTTGCTCTTGTCCTGTGCCACAACCCTAATGACTCCGTGTTCATCAGTGCACGTGCATAGATTTTTTTGTCTTACTCCCTGTACTCTAGATTTTGTTGTTTTACTGCGCGTTCCTTTTCCCCCTAATTTTAATCTGTGTGACTAGTAGGTTTAATATCTGCTTCCAAAATTGCTGCGCTTAGTTGAAGGTAAGTGAAATAAAATGTTAGTGTGGTTCTTAATTTCATTGGTTTGGTTCTTCAGTGAGGAAGACAGAAAATGGTTCATGGATGCTATGCAAGCCAACACGGTAGATGTTGTGAAGAGGATGAAGGAGATCACTCAGGTGATGAAAACACCAGAAGATGTCTTGCAGTCTCAGGGCGTGACCCCGGAGAACATTGAAGGTATTGTCTGGTGGCATTCCTATGCTTCCTTTGTTGATTTTTAGTTTCTCTACGAAAATGGCTTGGCCCATTTCTGAACCATTGACCTTTATTGTTTATATGTTTAGTAATCCGTGAAGATCCTCACACTTGTAGTCTGACTAGGTTCTTTACTGCTTATATGTTTAGTAGTCGGTGAAGGTTCTCACACTTCTAGTCTGACTAGGAACATGAGAGTATTTAACGCAGCAGCAGGATGCACACAACTCTTAGTATGTGCAGCACGGTGTGGTAGCAAGATGTGGAAACACAATAAACAAAGAAACAGTGTGATTGTAGGGGTCTAGGGCTCTAGGCTGTTAATTGATCTGCCAAATGATTTCCGTAACGCTCAAAGCTAACATCGGATGCCCTAAGTACTATTATATTTCTTTGGCAAAAGAAATTCATAGTTGATGGTCATGGTCGTATAAGGAATTCATGATTGATGGTGTTTATGTGCTTTCGCTTGCCTGCTAAATGACGTCTCCAATGTTATTTGGTCGTGTATCCTCTTTGGAGTTTGACTTTATGGGCATTGATATTTATCATCCTTGTTATAAGTTCTTGGTGTTGGCTCCGGAATAAAAAATTACTTACTCTATTTTCAGATATGTTGGATGAGCTACAGGAGCATGTTGAATCCATTGACATGGCAAATGGTAAGATACATAGTTCTAATCATCATTCTCTTGTAAATGCTTGTCCTAGTGGTTATTGTGCAAGTCCCAACTCCTAATGTGTATACATTATTCAAATAGATCTACATTCTATTGGTGGGCTGGATCCTCTACTTGGTTACTTGAAAAATTCAAATGCTGGCATCCGAGCGAAGGCAGCAGAAGTTGTTAGTACAATTGTGCAGAATAATCCCAAGAGTCAGCAACTTGTCATGGGATCCAATGGACTAGAGCCACTGTTGACGAACTTCAAATCAGATCCAAGTACAAATGCACGCACAAAAGCTTTAGGAGCCATATCTTGTAAGTATCACTCAGCATCATGTGGACTACAAACTTCTGATTGAATGTGCAGTTAAGTTTTACTGTATTTTCTGTTGGTCATGCTAACAAAACTTCACACAATTGGTTTGCAGCTCTAATTCGTCATAACCAGCCTGGAGTTTCCGCATTTCGCCTGGGAAATGGCTATGCTGGATTGAAGGATGCTCTTGGTTCCGATGATGCCAGACTCCAAAGGTATGTCATGATAACAGTACACCCAGCATTCTGCAAGACATGTTGTACCATTGGGTTATTTTTCTTAAAATGGTGTTAAGACAGTAGAAATGGGATATAACGGGGGCACAGTGCACATCACTACCAAAATTATCCCTGGAGTCCTAAATGACCAGCCACATACTAATAGAAGCAATATTAAAATTCCTTGTTAATAGTAGTGTTGGTCTTGTGGTAGTCTATATTTTGCTGAACTTCAATGCCGGATTCCGATTTGTATTAGATGATTTTATTTTTTCTGCAGTTGAAATCTGTTTTTCCCCCGCAATGTGAATCAACATAGTTCTGTTGTTTCGATGCAGGAAAGCTCTCAATCTCATACAATACTTGCTGCACAACTACAAGGCAGACAGGAGTGTTGCCACAGAGCTTGGTCTTCCGAAGCTGATGATGCACCTTGTGTCCAGCGATGATTCCTTGGTGCGCGAAGCTGCCCTAGGCGGCCTCCTTGAGTTGGCACAGGACAAGACATCTGGTAACGCGCTACCTGACCAAGACAAGCTGAAAGACATGCTCAAGAGCCGAATAGAAGGGATCAGCGTGATGGACACTGACGATCTCCATGCTGCTCGCGAGGAGCGGCAGCTGGTGGATTCACTCTGGAAGGAATGCTACAACGAACCTTCGTCTCTCAGGGAGAAGGGCCTCGTCGTGCTTCCTGGAGAGGATGCTCCCCAACAGCCGCCACCAGACGTTGCAGGGAAGATGTTTGAGCCACCGCTTCGTGCGTGGGCGGCTTCAAGACCTGCTCAGGAAGATGACTCTGACTCTGGCAGCGGAAAGAAGGATCCGCCATTGCTGCTTAAGTTTTGACGGCCTTCTTATGCCGATACTAGTTCTTAGGCTCCACCATGGGTGTTGAAAGCTGAAAGATCAGATCTGATGGATGCCTGACCTTCTTCGAACCTCAGTTGTGGTTCTTGTAATTTGCACCGCGTTTCTGTTCTGAGTATGTTTTTATGAGAAGACTGGGAAGATGACAGACAGATACTGTATCACGTGATGCTCGTAAATTAACACTACCTGTGAATTCTGTTGCTCGATTGCTCATTTTCTGATGCCGATTTATCTTAATCCGATCCGATAGTTATAATTTCACGGGTCTAGTTCTAGAGATGTTTAAGAGCTTGCGCCTGCTTGCAGGCATATGTTACTTTCAGCTTGAAGGATGGCCGTCCGATTCTCGCATTCGATCTGGACGGCGGGTGATTTTGCCTGCTCCCGTCCGTCGATGATTCGTCGCGAGCCATTCAGAAGGCAGCAAATCTAGCTATCTCCTCTGCCTCCTGCTGGCGGTCCTGCTGCGCCATGGCGCTACAGCTGCAGGCCGCCGCTCTCTGTCCGCCCCTGCCACTCACCGCCTTCCGTGGCCGCCTCGTTGCACCTTGGCCTCCGCCTCCCTTGGCCAGCATAGCTGTCGCCGCAGCCTCCAGCCCGGGCCCCTCGGCGCCCCTCTCCTGCCGCGGCCCGGCGCCTCGCTGGCGACGTTCGAGCGTGAGGGCGCGCACCGGGGCCGGCGGCGGCGGGCAGAGGGAGTCCCCGTACGAGGTGCTCGGCGTGTCGCCGTCGGCGGCGCCCAACGAGATCAAGCGCGCGTACCGGCGCCTCGCGCTCAAGTACCACCCGGACGTGAACAAGGAGGTGCGTGTGGCGACCGAACCCTGCTGATTGCTCCCGCTCTTTAGTCACCTTCGCATTTCTGTTTGATCTCTACCGGATTTATTGGAACGCTGGGGATTGAGATGGCTCTGCTCACCGCCAGCCTCGTGGTCGTGGATGTCGTTGTCAATGCAGCCCAATGCTCAGGAGAAGTTTCTGCGGATCAAGCACGCTTACAACACTCTGATGAACTCAGAGTCACGATCCAAGTACGCGAGCAGCAGTTCGGATTCGTCCTGGTCCTCCAGCTCCAGGGAGAGCAAATCAGCTGCTGCAGAAGAGCCGTTCTATGGATTTGGTACTGAATTCTCTCCCCGCTGTCAGTAGAAACTTGATCGTTGATGTGACCAAAGGGGTCGAGTGAGGTTCCATTGTTCTACTGGAAAAAAAAATCGAGACCTTAGTGCTTGTCTTATGGAACTATAAGGCTCTTTTGTTCCAGTTCACCAAAATGTCTTCACCCCTACTGCGAATCTGAGATCATAATAATGGTCGTGCTTTTTTGCAGCGGATTTCCTTAAAGATTTGCAAGCAGAATTTCAGAACTGGGAAGCTGGGTTGAATTCGGATCAGAAACCTAAAAGCCTTTGGGAAGAGTTGGCAGTAAGTTCTCTTTATTTATGTCGATTATTGTAAGTTTGTGTCACATATATAGCTGCATAGACAAGGCCAGGCCAGCTACTAGTTACACTTGCGGAGAATGTCATGCTAAACCCTGCACCGTGTTCTGCTCCATCAGGCAATTGGCGAGGAATTTGTAGAGTTTCTGGAGAATGAGTTGAAGATTGATGACTCCAGACCAGAGGACGTCACTGGAAATGACCCATACACCCAGTTCGGACAGCAGGCAAAAAGCGCTAAGGATGACAAGACGTCAACGAACAGCTTTGATGATGGTCTTTCTGAAATAGAGGCCGCTCTTGAGAATCTGAAGAAGGAACTCGGACTGGGCTAAACCGTTGATGTGGCAACTAGAGGTGCTGCTGCTGCTGCTACTGACTTCCTTGTTCATACAAAGGTATTCCTTGTATTGTATGTAACGGTTGGTGACAACAATTAGCAGTTGTGATCTATCACATTCGTTTCGGTTTGACTTTTCTAGATACAAGATCTGGCATATACCTAGATGGCTAGCAAAAGCTAAGTGCCAGAAAGCCAAAACAGCCTATAGTTTGGGATGGAGAGGATTATCAATATCTCAAGAGCTTCTTTCTGAATTCTAATTGTTCAGCGTGTTCGGAAAGAACAGCGACAAATGTTTGATCGCCTTTAGAATTTTCTGGGTAGAGGCGTTCTGATTTTGTGTGATGGGGGGTACAAAATAAAAAGGTTTTGCACCGATAGCACAATCTCTGGTTCTCTTTTCTGTCGAGTACAATTTTGGAAATGGCATGAAATGTGATAGTACTTTTTCGGGTCTTAAGAGTGACCTCATGTAATGTTTATTGTTCTCCCTCCTTGTTCTTCTACTGTTGGTAATGATACATTGTTGATAGACAGCTATTGTTCATGTCTTGTATATTAGCCCCTTGTTTATGCCGTACATATTCAGATATTATGGTGCAAGTGGAAAGATTTTCGTATCATTATTTGCCATGACATATATATAGCTACAAAAACTGTTCTCAGATTGCAGCTGTAACTCGTGCAGCTTTTAGAGTCAACATAACAATGAAGTTTAGAACCAGCATACATACGCGGAGGCAACTAATTAGCAGTAGAAATGACATGGTTCAGATGGGCAACACTTCCAAATCAACTAATTTGGCAATCGATCACACAAGTTTAGAGATCTGGAATTTCAGCGGGGCAGCTCGGAACAGAGGGCATCGGTGGCTACATCATTCCAGCGACAGCTCAGAACATAGGGCATCAGTGGTTACATC
This sequence comes from Zea luxurians, assembly GCA_029449295.1. NCBI lineage: Eukaryota > Viridiplantae > Streptophyta > Magnoliopsida > Poales > Poaceae > Zea > Zea luxurians. Next base: position 215,905,122 of record JAOPSE010000002.1, read on the forward strand.
AGCTTATGATCCGTAACCCTGCCATATCAGTTGCTAAACTTTATAAATAGCACTATGCCTGCTACTATCATGCAAAGGCACAAAAGTAGAAATATTTCCAAGATAATTCCTACTTAAAACCAAAAAAAAAGTAAACAAAATGGTAGTAATAAAAAGTTTAAGACTTAGATTCTATCAGCATCTCATTCCCTTACAGATACTGCTCTACATCAAAGACTGATCCACGGAAGAAAACGGAGTTAAGGATAATCTTAGGCCATGTGCTAGGCAGAAGATGAAACCAACAAAACGTGCATTAAGCATCCAGAACAAGCCAAACACAGCTCCTTTCATCAATAACCACAAGTCCATAACTTAAACCTTGGATATGACCAATCAGTGATCACGAGTGGTTATATACTTCAGAAATCAAAATTGCTGAGTGGACAGCAGCCAATGAGCATGCACCTAAAACACAGAATGAGAAGCTTAACTTACACCATTTTTGTTTTTGAAACGGCTTAGCTTACACTGTCGAGGGCACAATACTAGCACAAGCTGCAGCATAAGCATCTGCAAGGCCAGGAACACGGTCCTTGTGGCAGTCGATGAACTTGGACTTGAAGGTTTCTTCTGCAAGAGAAGCTAATGAGGAAAGGCTCATGTTGCTATTCAGCAATCCCTTTCCCTGCAGCACTTTGATGACATGATACCGGGGCGCTAGCCGCTTCTCCAAGCTGAATGCGAGCAGGATAGGCCTTTGAATAATAAACTGTGGCTCTATCGCCGCCTCATTGACCAGGAACTCGATCTTGCGAAGAAGAGTCGCCTCAGACAATGCTAGTATTTGTGGCATCTTGGACACTGCATTCGAAACCTCAGACTCAGAACAACCAAGAGTCCTCTTAAAGAAGTCAAGTTTGGCAGCAACCTTCTCAGGGGTGAAGCTGGTGACGACTCCCACTGCTTGCATGAACAAGGGCGACGCGGCAGGCACCCCAAGTTCTTCTGCCCGCAGCAAAAATTCCTTCACGCGTTCGAGTTTGAAGGAAAGCGTCCGTGGGCGGTGGAGACACACCTTAGGGACGTTTCGAACGCCGCGTTGACGAAACAAGTCTATGTTGGGTTTTATTACCTTCTCAAGGCTCGCGTTGAAGATGCCCAAGTTCGCCTTTGCGACCGCCAGTACCCGATCAAAGGAGCCGAAGAAGGACAAGAAGAACTCAACCTTGGGAACGACGTCGCAGCGGCGGAGAGCGCGTGAGGCGACCAGGAGGAAGCGAGCGATCTGGGGAGTAGACAGGCCGACGCGGTCGCGGAGAGCGACAAGGCGGGGTGCGATTTTACTCACGGAAGCGCGGAGGATCAGCGGGTCCGCAAAGACGACGGCGGCGATGTCGGCGCGGGAGAGGCCGGCGCCGGAGAGCAGCGCGAGGATGGCATCTGGGTTGGAGGCGGAGATGAGGCGGCCGCAGGAGTGCTCCTCCAATGGTCTCTTGGATTCCCTGGACAACTCGTTGAACGCCTTCTTGGACACCTCGCGAGCTTGGGCGGGTGCGAAGCCGCAGGCGGCGACGAGGTAGTTCTCAAGGGAGAAGGGTGCGGGGACGGTGGCTGTAGAGGTGGAGGTGGAGAGGAGGCGGCACACGCGGAGGTGGATGTGGATGGGGGAGGGAAGCGGGGAGGCGGCGCCGAGAAGAGGGAGGAGCCGATTTCGGAGGCGCAGCATGGCGACGGCGGCCGATGGGAGGGAAGGGGATTAGGTCGTCGGCCGTGAAAGCAAGCGGTGTCCTCGCCGCGGCAGGGGAAGGTCTCCAAACTATATGCAAAAATGGGACTTAGGTCTTATTTGAAATCAACTTTTTTAATAAATCAGTTTTCAAATGGTGTCTAGCTTATTGCTTTTTAATAAACTGTGAATCCGATTTCTACAAGTCTCTACTATCTACTAAGGTAATAGCATAGACCATACCTATGCCCCCGCCTCCCCCCTTCGCGCACGCCAACAAACACCGCACAAACGTCGTGCCCCTGCCTTTCCTCCCTCCCTCGCCTGAGTTCAAGCGAGCACTGCGGGGATTTCTACCTGGAGGCAGTTGCTTAAGAGGTCGAGCACGCGAAGGCGGCGCAACATCTAGATCACGGGCCAGAGTGTGTGTGGGACAGGAGGGTGTAGCATCCCAAAAATTCAAATCTTGAAATTTTCTCAAACTCGCTCTAAATTCAAAATGAATTTTAAATTTCGTTTCAAAATGTTTATTTGCGAGTTGATCTTAACAAATAAAATATAGTGGTCTATAATTCTCTCCAAAATCCTCCTCAAAATATCCTACAAATATTTCCTCAGTGATCCCCCTCAAATTCTTTCCAGAAATACTGTCTAGATATCTCCCTAGTAACCCCTCAATTTCTTTCTAGAAATATTGTCCAAATATTCCATCGATATATCTTGAAGTATTTTCCTCTTGAGAAATACCTTCAGAATCATTTTTCAAGTCCCTACAAATATTTTTGTCGGGGATCATAATTAGGGGTACCCTCAAGGCTCCTAATTCTCAGCTGGTAACCCCCATCAGCACGAAGCTGCAAAGGCCTAATAGGTGCGATTAAGTCAGGGATCAGTCCATTCGAGGGACACGATCACGCCTCACCCGAGACTAGCCTCGGACAAGGGCAGCCGACCCCCGGAGGATTTCCGTCTCGCCCGAGGCCCCCCTTCAGCGGCGAACATATTCTCGGCTCGCCCGAGGCCCTGCCTTCGCTAAGAAGCAACCCTGACAAAATCGCCGCACCGACCGACCAAGTCGCAGGAGCATTTAATGCAAAGGTGGCCTGACACCCTTATCCTGGCGCGCACCCCCCAGCCGGCAGAACCGAAGTGACCGCCGTCACTTCGCCGCTCCACTGACCGGCCTGACAGAAGGACAGCGCCGCCTACGCCACACCGACTGCAGCGCCACTGGACAGAGTAAGACTGACAGGCAGTCAGGCTCTGCCGGAGGCACCATGGGAAGCTCCGCTCCGCCCGACCCAGGGCTCGGACTCGGGCTAAGTCCCGGAAGACGGCGAACTCCGCCCGACCTAGGGCTCGGACTCGGGCTAAGCCCCGGAAGACGGCGAACTCCGCCCGACCCAGGGCTCGGACTCGGGCTAAGTCCCGGAAGACGGCGAACTCCGCCCGACCCAGGGCTCGGACTCGGGCTAAGTCCCGGAAGACGGCGAACTCCGCCCGACCCAGGGCTCGGACTCGGGCTAAGTCCCGGAAGACGGCGAACTCCGCCCGACCCAGTGCTCGGACTTGGGCTCGGCCCTAGAAGACAACGATCTCCGCCTCGCCCGACCCAGGGCTCGGACTCGGGCTAAGTCCCGGAAGACGGCGAACTCCGCCCGACCAAGGGCTCGGACTCGGGCCAAGTCCCGGAAGACGGCGAACTCCGCCCGACCCAGGGCTCGGACTCGGGCTAAGTCCCGGGAGACGGCGAACTCCGCCCGACCCAGGGCTCGGACTCGGGCTAAGTCCCGGAAGACGGCGAACTCCGCCCGACCCAGGGCTCGGACTCGGGCTAAGTCCCGGAAGACGGCGAACTCCGCCCGACCCAGGGCTCGGACTTGGGCTCGGCCCCAGAAGACGACGATCTCCGCCTCGCCCGACCCAGGGCTCGGACTTGGGCTCGGCCCCAGAAGACGACAATCTCCGCCTCGCCCAACCCGGGGGCTCGGACTCGACCTCGGCTTCGGAGGAGCTTCCACATCGCCCAACCTAGGGCGTAGACCAGCCACGTCAACAGGAGGCGCCATCATCACCCTACCCCAAGCTGACTCGGGCCGCAAGGAACAAGACCGATGTCCCATCTGGCTCGCTCCGCCAGATAGGCAATGATGGTGCCCCGCATGCTCGGTGACGACGGCGGCTCTCAGCCCCCTTACGGAAGCAAGAGGACGTCAGCAAGGACCCAACCGCTCCGACAGCTGTCCCTCCGCCAAGCTCCATCGCTCCTTCGACGGCCACGACATCACACCAGCTGGGTGCCAAGATCTCTCCGGCTGCCACAACGGCATGTACCTAGGGCGCTAGCTCACCTCCGCTAGACACGTAGCACCCTGCTACACCCCCCATTGTACACCTGGATCCTCTCCTTACGCCTATAAAAGGGAGGACCAGGGCCCTCTTAGAGAGGGTTGGCCGCGCGAGGACGAGGACGAGAACAGGCGCTCGCTTGGAGCCGCTCGCTCCCTCTCCCGCGTGGACGCTTGTAACCCCTACTGCAAGCGCACCCGACCTGGGCGCGGGACGAACACGAGGGCCGCGGGATTCCCACCTCTCTCACGCCGGTCTCCGGCCGCCTCGCTCTCCCCCCTTCGCGCTCGCCCTCGCGCTCGACCCATCTGGGCTGGGGCACGCGGCGACATTCACTCGCCGGCCCAGGGACCCCCCGGTCTCGGAACGCCGACAGTTGGCGCGCCAGGTAGGGGCCTGCTGCGTGTTGACGAACAGCTTCCCGTCAAGCTCCAGATGGGCAGTCTCCAGCAACCTCTCCAACCCGGGACGGTGTTCCGTTTCGGGAGTCTTGAGTTCATATCCCTCGACGGCAGCTACGACATGATACTCCTTCCACCGCCGTGCGACAACAACAGTGGCGGCCGACAACCCGCCTGCCGGTGGCGGAATCGGCGACGTCTTCCCCGCATGGTGGAAGAGCAACCTTCGAGCTCACCCCGTCCTCTCCCCCGTCGACGGAGGAGGAGGCGGGGCAACCAAGGCCAAGCAGGAGACAGCGCCTCGTCGGCTGTCGAGCGAGTCGACGGTCCCGACACCCCAACGGGGGGCGCACCAGGCGTCGACCTCGCGTTTGAGACGAAGGCGAGCGCCGTCTCCCTGCGACACGCCAATCCCGAGCAAGCGGACGACGCCAGCACGCTCGCGAAAAGCTTGCTGGACGTCACCCTCGTACCTGAGACAACGGCGCAGTCAGTCCCCGACGCGACCTTATCGCCGCCCGTCGACCAAAAGGTACCGATCGATTCCCATCCCGCGTCTTTCGGGTTCAGCCTTAACCCGTCTAGCGACTTCGCTTTGGCGGGCGCTCTCGTAGAGGCAAATCCAGACCCTCTGGGGTTTCGTGTGCGGTCACCTTGGGACCGGCTGACGGACGTCTCGACCTACGGGCCCTCTGGGTCCGAGGAAGACGACGAACCCAGCATCTGTTGGGATTTCTCTGGACTTGATAACCCCAGTGCCATGCGGGACTTCGTGACCGCATGCGCCTACTGCCTTTCCGACTGTTCCGACGGTAGCCGAAGCCTCGGCGACGAGGATCGTGGCCCAAGTCGCGAATGCTTCCACGTCGATCTAGGGGGTCCCCCCGAAGGCAGCCATCTCGGCATGCCGGAGGACGGTGACCTCCCTAGGCCGGTGCCTCGCGTTGACATCCCACGGGAGCTAGCTGTGGTCCCCGTTCAGGCGGGGGGTCATGACCCACAGCTCGAGAAAATCCGCGGGGTGCATGCCAGGCTCGACGAGGGAGCAGGAGCGCTGGAGCCGATCCGTCGGGACGTCAGGCAGGCATGGGCGGGCCAACCTCCAGCCGGAGAAATACGTCATCTACCCCAGGGCTTCCAGCACCGCATCGCCGACGACGTCAGGCTCAGGCCACCACCCGCATCCAGTGGGGTCGGCCAGAACCTGGCGGCAGCAGCAATGCTTCTTCGCGCGATGCCAGAGCCATCAACCACCGAGGGGCGGCGAATCCAGGGAGAACTCAAGAATCTCCTGGAAGGCGCCGCGGTCCGACGGGCCGAGAGCTCTGCCTCCCGAAGGCAGGGGTACCCCTCGGAACCTCATGCTGCGACTTCCCGATTCATGCGAGAAGCCTCGGTCTACACCGGGCGCATGCGCAACACCGCGCCTGCGGCCCCGGGTCGCCTCGGTGACGAGCACCACCACCGCGACCGACGGGCCCACCTCGACGAGAGGGTGCGCCGAGGCTACCACCCCAGGCGTGGGGGACGCTACGACAGCGGGGATGATCGGAGTCCCTCGCCCGAACCACCCGGTCCGCAAGCCTTCAGCCGAGCCATCCGACGGGCGCCGTTCCCGACCCGGTTCCGACCCCCGGCTACTATCACAAAGTATTCGGGGGAGACGAGACCGGAACTGTGGCTCGCGGACTACCGTTTGGCCTGCCAACTGGGTGGAACGGACGATGACAACCTCATCATCCGCAACCTCCCCCTGTTCCTCTCTGACTCCGCTCGCGCCTGGTTGGAGCACCTGCCTCCGAGGCAGATCTCCAACTGGGACGACCTAGTCCAAGCTTTTGCCGGCAATTTCCAGGGCACGTATGTGCGCCCCGGGAATTCCTGGGACCTCCGAAGCTGCCGACAGCAGCCGGGAGAGTCTCTCCGAGACTACATCCGGCGATTCTCGAAGCAGCGCACCGAGCTGCCCAACGTCACCGACTCGGATGTCATCGACGCGTTCCTCGCTGGCACCACCTGCCGCGACCTGGTGAGCAAGCTGGGCCGCAAGACCCCCACCAGGGCGAGCGAGCTGATGGACATCGCCACCAAGTTCGCCTCCGGCCAGGAGGCGGTCGAGGCTATCTTCCGAAAGGACAAGCAGCCCCAGGGCCGCCCATCGGAAGGTACTCCCGAGGCGTCAACTCAGCGCGGCGCCAAGAAGAAGGGCAAGAAGAAGTCGCAAGCGAAACGCGACGCCGCCGACGCGGACCTTGTCGCCGCCGCCGAGTACAAGAATCCTCGGAAGCCCCCCGGAGGTGCCAACCTCTTCGACAAGATGCTCAAGGAGCCGTGCCCCTATCACCAGGGACCGGTCAAGCACACCCTTGAGGAGTGCATCATGCTTCGGTGCCACTTCCACAGGGCCGGGCCGCCCGCGGAGGGTGGCAAGGCCCGCGACGACGACAAGAAGGAAGATCACCAGGCAGGAGAGTTCCCCGAGGTCCGCGACTGCTTCATGATCTATGGTGGTCAAGCGGCGAACGCCTCGGCTCGGCACCGCAAGCAAGAGCGCCGGGAGGTCTGCTCGGTCAAGGTGGCGGCGCCAGTCTATCTAGACTGGTCCGACAAGCCCATCACCTTCGACCGAGACGATCACCCCGACCATGTGCCGAGCCTGGGGAAATACCCGCTCATCGTCGACCCCGTCATCGGCGACGTCAGGCTCACCAAGGTCCTCATGGACGGAGGCAGCAGCCTCAACATCATCTACGCCGAGACCCTCGGGCTCCTGCGTGTTGATCTGTCCTCTGTCCGGGCAGGCGCTGCGCCCTTCCATGGGATCATCCCCGGGAAGCGCGTCTAACCCCTCGGACAGCTCGACCTTCCCGTCTGCTTCGGAACACCCTCCAACTTCCGAAGGGAGACCCTGACGTTCGAGGTGGTCGGGTTCCGAGGAACCTACCACGTGGTACTGGGGAGGCCATGCTACGCGAAGTTCATGGCCGTCCCCAACTACACCTACCTGAAGCTCAAGATGCCGGGCCCCAACGTACAAACACGCGTTCGAATGCGACGTGGAGTGCGTGGAGTACGCCGAGGCCCTCGCCGAGTCCGAGGCCCTCATCGCCGACCTGGAGAGCGTCTCTAAGGAGGTGCCAGACGTGAAGCGTCATGCCGGCAACTTTGAGCCAGCGGAGATGGTTAAGTCCGTCCCCCTCGACCCCAGCGGCGACACCTCCAAGCAGATCCGGATCGGCTCCGGGTTCGATCCCAAATAGGAAGCAGTGCTCGTCGACTTTCTCCACGCGAACGCCGACGTCTTCGCGTGGAGCCCCTCAGACATGCCCGGCGTACCGAGGGATGTCGCCGAGCACTCACTGGACATCCGAGCCGGAGCCCGACCCGTCAAGCAGCCGCTGCGCCGATTCGACGAGGAGAAGCGCAGAGCTATAGGCGAGGAGATTCACAAGCTAATGGCGGCAGGGTTCATCAAAGAGGTATTCCATCCCGAATGGCTTGCCAACCCTGTGCTTGTGAGAAAGAAAGGGGGGAAATGGCGGATGTGTGTAGACTACACTGGTCTCAACAAAGCATGTCCGAAGGTTCCCTACCCTCTGCCTCGCATCGACCAGATCGTGGATTCCACTGCTGAGTGCGAAACCCTGTCTTTCCTCGATGCCTACTCAGGGTATCATCAAATCAAGATGAAAGAGTCCGACCAGCTCGCGACTTCTTTCATCACACCCTTCGGCATGTACTGCTATGTCACCATGCCGTTCGGTTTGAGGAATGCGGGCGCGACGTACCAGCGGTGCATGAACCATGTGTTCGGCGAACACATTGGCCGCACGGTCGAGGCCTACGTCGATGACATCGTAGTCAAGACGAGGAAAGCCTCTGACCTCCTTTCCGACCTTGAAATGACATTCCGATGTCTCAAGGAAAAAGGCGTCAAGCTCAATCCCGAAAAATGTGTCTTCGGGGTGCCCCGAGGCATGCTCTTGGGGTTCATCGTCTCCGAGCGGGGCATCGAAGCCAACCCGGAAAAGATCGCAGCCATTACCAGCATGGGGCCCATCAAGGACTTGAAAGGCGTACAGAGGGTCATGGGATGCCTCGCGGCTCTGAGCCGCTTCATCTCACGCCTCGACAAAAGAGGTCTACCTCTGTACCGCCTCTTAAGGAAGGCCGAGTGCTTCACTTGGACCCCTGAGGCCGAGGAAGCCCTCGGGAACCTGAAGGCGCTCCTCACAAAGGCGCCTGTCTTGGTGCCCCCAGCTGCCGGAGAAGCCCTCCTGGTCTACGTCGCAGCGACCACCTAGGTGGTTAGCGCCGCGATTGTGGTCGAGAGGCAAGAAGAGGGGCATGCATTTCCCGTTCAGAGGCCAGTCTACTTCGTCAGCGAGGTACTGTCCGAAACCAAGATCCGCTACCCACAAGTCCAGAAGCTGCTGTACGCGGTGATCCTAACGCGACGGAAGCTGCGACACTACTTCGAGTCTCATCCGGTAACTGTGGTGTCATCCTTCCCCCTGGGAGAGATCATCCAGTGCCGAGAGGCCTCGGGTAGGATTGCAAAGTGGGCGGTGGAGATCATGGGCGAGACAATCTCGTTCGCTCCTCGGAAAGCCATTAAGTCCCAGGTCTTGGCGGACTTCGTGGCTGAATGGGTCGACACCCAGCTACCGACGGCTCCGATCCAACCGGAGCTCTGGACCATGTTCTTCGACGGGTCGCTGATGAAGACAGGGGCCGGCGCAGGCCTACTCTTCATCTCACCCCTCGGAAAGCATCTACGCTATGTGCTACGCCTCCACTTCCCGGCGTCCAACAATGTGGCTGAATATGAGGCCCTGGTCAACGGGTTACGGATCGCCATCGAGCTAGGGGTCCGACGCCTCGACGCTTGTGGTGACTCGCAGCTCGTCATCGACCAAGTCATGAAGAACTCCCATTGCCACGACCCGAAGATGGAGGTCTACTGCGATGAGGTTCGGCGCCTGGAAGACAAATTCTACGGGCTCGAGCTCAACCACATCGCTCGGCGCTACAACGAGACTGCGGACGAGCTGGCTAAAATAGCCTCGGGGCGAACGACGGTTCCCTCGGACATCTTCTCCCGAGACCTGCATCAACCCTCCGTCAAGATCGACGACACGTCCGAGCCCGAGGTACCCTCGGCCCAGTCCGAGGCACCCACGGCTCAACCCGAAGCGCCCTCGGCTCAGTCCGAGGCACCCTCAGCTCGACCCGAGGCGCCCTCGGTTCAGTCCGAGGTACCCTCGGCCCCCGAGGGTGAGGCACTGCGCGTCGAGGAGGAGCGAAGTGGGGTCGCGCCTAATCAAAACTGGCAGACCCCGTACCTGCAATATCTCCACCGAGGAGAGCTACCCCTCGACCGAGCCGAGGCTCGGCGGGTGGCGCGGCGCGCCAAGTCGTTCGTCTTGCTGGGAGATGAGAAGGAGCTCTACCACCACAGCCCCTCAGGCATCCTCCAGCGATGCATCTCCATCGCCGAAGGTCAGGAACTCCTGCGAGAGATACACTCGGGGGCTTGCGACCATCACGCACTGCCTCGAGCCCTTGTCGGGAACGCTTTCCGGCAAGGCTTCTACTGGCCGACGGCGGTGGCCGACGCTACCCGAATCGTCCGCACCTGCGAAGGGTGCCAATTCTACGCGAGGCAGACCCATCTGCCCGCTCAGGCTCTGCAGACGATACCCATCACCTGGCCTTTTGCGGTGTGGGGTCTGGACCTCGTCGGCCCCTTGCAGAAGGCACCCGGGGGCTACACGCACCTGCTGGTCGCCATCGACAAATTCTCCAAGTGGATCGAGGTCCGACCCCTGAACAGCATCAGGTCCGAGCAGGCGGTGGCGTTCTTCACCAACATCATCCATCGCTTCGGGGTCCCGAACTCCATCATCACCGACAACGGCACCCAGTTCACCGGCAGAAAGTTTCTGGACTTCTGCGAAGATCACCACATCCGGGTGGACTGGGCCGCCGTGGCTCATCCCATGACGAATGGGCAGGTGGAGCGTGCCAACGGCATGATTCTACAAGGGCTCAAGCCTCAGATCTACAACGACCTCAACAAGTTCGGCAAGCGATGGATGAAGGAACTCCCCTCGGTGGTCTGGAGTCTGAGGACAACGCCGAGCCGAGCCATGGGCTTCACGCCGTTCTTTCTAGTCTATGGGGCCGAAGCCATCTTGCCCACAGACTTAGAATACGGTTCCCCGAGGACGAGAGCCTACACCGACCAAAGCAACCAAGTCAGCCGAGAAAACTCGCTGGACCAGCTGGAGGAGGCTCGGGACCAGGCCTTGCTACACTCAGCGCGGTACCAGCAGTCCCTACGACTCTACCACGCCCGAGGGGTCCGGTCCCGAGACCTCCAGGTGGACGACCTGGCGCTTCGGCTGCGACAAGACGCCCGAGGGTGGCACAAGCTCATGCCTCCCTGGGAGGGGCCATTCGTCATCGCCAAGGTTCTGAAGCCCGGAACATACAAGCTGGCCAACAGCCAAGGCGAGGTCTACGACAACGCCTGGAACATCCAACAGCTATGTCGCTTCTACCCTTAAGATGTTTTCAAGTTGATCATATACCTCGCACCCATGCAAAGTTTAGTCATCAAGGAAGGGTCGGCCTCGCCTCGGCAAAGCCCGACCCTCCCTCGGGGGCTAAAAGGTGGGGAACCCCCTCTGCGTCGAAATTTTCCTCGAAAAAAGATCTTTTCTGCCAGAATGTCTTTCGCACTTTTTGGCTACTTCGAAAGTGGATCCTGAAAACGACGGAGTACACGTAAGCAGCCAAGGCTGACCGAGCCGAGGGACTCCTACGCCTCCGGGATACAGATACCTCACTCATCACCTTCTGCGATAAGTAACTCACGTTCGGATAAGTGATTCTGCGGACCGAACAAGTCTTTACGCCCGAAAGCTCTTCTGCCGAAGTGATCCTTCGAGCCTTCTCGACTGCGTCGGTGATAGAGCCCCATGGACGGGTAAGAGTGCGCGTAAGCGGCAAGGCCGACCGAGCCGAGGGACTCCTACGCCTCCGGGATACGGATACCTCACTCATCACCTTCCGCGAGAAGCAACTCTTGCTCGCACAAACATTTCTGTTACCAACAAAAAAATCCAGATACTCGAAATAAAAGGAAAAGAGACGCAGCTTTACAACACGGTGAGGGTGTGTTTAGGCCTCGGCGGCCGCAGGAAACACACGCTACAAGACAATCTGATCCTGCAGGCTCGGATCTTGACGGCTGAAGGGAGCAGCAGCACCCTTGGCATCGACGACACCTTCGGCAAGGGCCAACCTAGCCTCGGACGGCGACGTGGTCCGAGGATCTCCACTCTGGAGGACGACGTCTTCACCACGCCCGGGCCATCGCCGCTAGGGTCTTCTCCGGGAATCCGGCCTGAGCAGGTGGCTCGGCCGGTCACCCTGGGGCCTCGGCCAGTTACCTTCCAAGGACGTCAATCCGGCCCGAGCAGGCGGCTCGGCCGGTCACCCCGGGGCCTCGGCCAGCTGCCCTCCGAGGACGTCAGCCCGACCCGAGGCCTCGGCTGGTCAATTCCGGCGTCGGTCCCGCTAACGGACGACCCGGCCAGGCTCCGGCCAACCAGGTTTCCTTTTCGAGCCATCTCTGCCTCTGTCCATGTTGACGCCGCTACCCCTGGCCTCGGCTCATTGAAGAGCGGCCGGGGGGTTCCTTTAACTAAGTTAGAGAAGCCTCGGACAACAAGGCCGACCGAGCCGAGGAACTCCTACGCCTCCGGGATACGGATACCTCACTCGTCACCTGTACACGGGGCGACTCACGCTTGGTGAAGCAGTTCAGACAACCAATAGGCGAGTCTCAGTGCTCGAAAAGGAGGAAAATACACGGCTCCGTGCCGAAATCACATACATGTTCAGGCCCCGACAGCCACAATGAACAAAAACACCGGCACTCAAGGTGCCATTACAAACGGAACTCCGGTTCCGCCTCCGTAGGTACGAACAACCCCACTCGACGGGGGAGAGGCCTGCGAAGCAACAGAAGATCGACGAACGACTTGTCGTCGCCCGCCCCAGCCGCGGCGACGACGACGACTTCTGTCCCGGGGGGCCGAACAGCAGCAGTGATGACCTCAGGGCGGATGCTGCTGCCAGGAGGCCCCCGCCCGTGCCCAAACTCGAGAGGCAAGGACGGGCAGAAGGCCGTAGAGTTGGAGGTCGGTCCGTGGGTGGCACCGGCGAACTCGTCAGCGGCGGAACCTCTTCCAGCTGCCGTGGCGGGAGGCGGCACCGGGAGCGGCTCCGAAGCCGCTCGGCCCAGCGAGCCGGGCACGGTGCAGTTGTCAGCGCCATGGACGACTCGCGCCCTTCCCCCCGATCACTGAGGGAAGGAGCGGGCCACTGCCCACGCAGGGGCCGACCCCAACTTGGCACACTCCCCTCCCCAGCACTAGTGATGAAAATCCTTGAGGCTGAGGGAGGGGCGGGGGCCGCAGCCTGGCTCGCTTTCCCCCACCATCAAACTGGAGGTCACCATCTTGGGTGACCGCCGGTGGAGGGGTGCAGCCGGGCTGCACGATGAAAATCCTTGAAGCTGAACGATGGCTGAAAGGTACCAGCTCCCGCGGAGTTGCGTTCCCCCAACGACGAGGCGGAAAGACAGCGGATCTCCCCCATCCGGGGGCCTGGAAGGTGGAAAGACACGATGCATAAGGGAGCGCGAAGACGTGGTCACCCTCCAAGGGGGTCACCCTCCTTTTAAGGGCGGTCCTCCCTACTCGCGTCCCCAGCCGTCATGGGCTGGGTCTTCTCCAACACACTCCAAGGTCCTCCCCTACGGCGCGGGGGCTGGGTCCCACACGTCATGCAAGCCAACTCAGGGCAGAAGAAGCCAAACCGCCGCGCACGGTGCATACAACCGCCCAGCGGTTACAAGCGACCCTCCACTTTTGCCCAGACCAACGGGCAAAAGGGTGGGCAGCCATGCAGGCGGCATGCAACCGCGCCAAGTGGGCGCGCTCCTCCGACTCCCAACACGCTCGGGATGGAGGCCCAGGACCACGCGTCATGCAACCGGTGCGCCGGTTGCTACGTGTGAGTAACTGCATCGCCACCCGCGCCACCACCGCACCTCCTCGACTGCGGGACCAATACCGCGACTCGAGGCGACCCGCCGCGCGACCCAGCAGCACCAGCCTGGCGCGACGGTCAACACGGCCAAAAGTGGGCCGGCAGTAATGGCAGTGGCAGGCGAGCAGGCGCAGCGGTCGCGTCGTCAGCCAAGCTTACGTCCCATCCGGGAGCAGCGAGAGAACCCTCTCCCACGGCGTGAAGATGACGCGCCCGTGATCCGTTCCTCGAACGGCTCGCGCACGCGCAACGGTCGCCCCTCCAACCACTCGCCCCGTCGCATTAACTCCGCGACGGGACACGCGGCGCCTCTGGCAGGAGAAGCGGGCGACGCTTCCCCTTCGCCAAAATGAACGCGTCCAAAAAGGTACGCCGCGTCGTTCGATTTCGTATCCTTTTCCGTTTTTCCTCTTTCTCTCTCTTGCAACAGGGACCGGGAAAGGGGGATACCCCGAAAAGGATCCTTCCCCGAGAAGGAACCAGGCTCTGAGCCCCCCTACTGATCAGAGGTTCGAAGGCTGGCCCCCGGAAGGGTTCAACAACCGCCTCAGATTGCGTGGGCCCTACACCCACTACTGGTCAGAGGTTCAAAGGCCGGCCCCTCGAAAGGGTTCAACGACCGCCTCAGGCTACTCGGGCTCCACGCCCAATACTGATCAGGGGTTCGAAGGCTGGCCCCCGAAGGGTTCACAGCCGCCTCAGACGCCGAGCGAGGGATGACCATGGGTACGTTCGATACATAACCAAGGCTCGGGCTGCGCTCCCGAGGTACCCTAGGACATTTCCGAGACCGGCGGGAACGATCTTGTAACAGAATCCCACCAGAGGGAGGCATCGAGCCCTCGGACCCCGTCGCCAGGGGACCGGGTCTGGCAGATCACCCGCAGGTACTTTTGGGCGTGCCTCTGGGCCCCTAGTCGACCCCTAACGAACGGGGCACGGACGTCCACTCGGATTACCCGCTTGCAGCTCGTCGGAGACACCATGTTCGGCGCCCATCGAGGGCAACATGGCGCTTCCCCCCCTCCTCCTTGCGGAAAGGCGACACAGGGGCGTATGTAAAAAAGCCGAGTCTACCCCTGACCGCCCTCTCGCTCTGTGCAGAGGCTCGGGGGCTGCTCTCGCAAACCCGGCTTCGGCCGAACCGTTGACAGCGTCAATATACCAGCCCAAGAACTTGGGACCCGACCGTACACCTGGGCTACTGCCAGTTCGCATGAGGGAATGACCAGACCAGCCGAAGCACTACGTGAGGCAGTAAGACCTCGAAGGAGTGAAACCACTCCTCTGAGGCCTCGGGGGCTACACCCGGCGGGTGCGCTCGCGCGCACCCACCGGAACAAAACGCAACCGAGAAAGGCTGGTCCCCTTGCAAAAAAGTGCGACGAAAGCCTCCAAGCGAGGGCAAACACTCCCTTCGAGGCTCAGGGGCTACTGTCGGGGACCATAATTAGGGGTACCCTCAAGGCTCCTAATTCTCAGCTGGTAACCCCCATCAGCACGAAGCTGCAAAGGCCTGATGGGTGCGATTAAGTCAGGGATCAGTCCATTCGAGGGACACGATCATGCCTCACCTGAGACTAGCCTCGGACAAGGGCAGCCGACCCTCGGAGGATTTCCGTCTCGCCCGAGGCCCCCCTTCAGCGGCGAACATATTCCCGGCTCGCCCGAGGCCCTGCCTTCGCTAAGAAGCAACCCTGACCAAATCACCGCACCGACCGACCAAGTCGCAGGAGCATTTAATGCAAAGGTGGCCTGACACCCTTATCCTGGCGCGCACCCCCCAGCCGGCAAAACCGAAGTGACCGCCGTCACTTCGCCGCTCCACTGACCGGCTTGACAGAAGGACAGCGCCGCCTACGCCACACCGACTGCAGCGCCACTGGACAGAGTAAGACTGACAGGCAGTCAGGCTCTGCCGGAGGCACCATGGGAAGCTCCGCTCCGCCCGACCCAGGGCTCGGAATCGGGCTAAGTCCCGGAAGACGGCGAACTCCGCCCGACCCAGGGCTCGGACTCAGTTTAAGCCCCAGAAGACGGCGAACTCCACCCGACCCAGGGCTCGGACTCGGGCTAAGCCCCGGAAGACGGTGAACTCCGCCCGACTCAGGGCTCGGACTCGGGCTAAGTCCCGGAAGACGGCGAACTCCGCCTGACCCAGGGCTCGGACTCGGGCTAAGTCCCGGAAGACGGCGAACTCCGCCCGACCCAGGGCTCGGACTCGGGCTAAGTCTCGGAAGACGGCGAACTCCGCCCGACCCAGGGCTCGGACTTGGGCTCGGCCCCAGAAGACAACGATATCCGCCTCGCCCGACCCAGGGCTCGTACTCGGGCTAAGTCCCGGAAGACGGCGAACTCCGCCCGACCAAGGGCTCGGACTCGGGCCAAGTCCCGGAAGACGGTGAACTCCGCCCGACCCAGGGCTCGGACTCGGGCTAAGCCCCGGAAGACGGCGAACTCCGCCCGACCCAGGGCTCGGACTCGGGCTAAGTCCCGGGAGACGGCGAACTCCGCCCGACCCAGGGCTCGGACTCGGGCTAAGTCCCGGAAGACGGCGAACTCCGCCCGACCCAGGGCTCGGACTCGGGCTAAGTCCCGGAAGACGGCGAACTCCGCCCGACACAGGGCTCGGACTTGGGCTAAGTCCCGGAAGACGGCGAACTCCGCCCGACCCAGGGCTCGGACTTGGGCTCGGCCCCATAAGACGACGATCTCCTCCTCGCCCGACCTAGGGCTCGGACTTGGGCTCGGCCTCAGAAGACGACAATCTCCGCCTCGCCCAACCCGGGGGCTCGGACTCGACCTCGGCTTCGGAGGAGCTTCCACATCGCCCAACCTAGGGCGTAGACCAGCCACGTCAACAGGAGGCGCCATCATCACCCTACCCCGAGCTGACTCGGGCCGCAAGGAACAAGACCGGTGTCCCATCTGGCTCGCTCCGCCAGATAGGCAATGATGGCGCCCCGCATGCTCGGTGACGACGGCGGCTCTCAGCCCCCTTACGAAAGCAAGAGGACGTCAGCAAGGACCCAACCGCTCCGACAGCTGTCCCTCCGCCAAGCTCCATCGCTCCTTCGACGGCCACGACATCACACCAGCTGGGTGCCAAGATCTCTCCGGCTGCCACAACGGCATGTACCTAGGGCGCTAGCTCACCTCCGCTAGACACGTAGCACCCTGCTACACCCCTCATTGTACACCTGGATCCTCTCCTTACGCCTATAAAAGGGAGGACCAGGGCCCTCTTAGAGAGGGTTGGCCGCGCGGGGACGAGGACGAGAACAGGCGCTCGCTTGGAGCCGCTCGCTCCCTCTCCCGCGTGGACGCTTGTAACCCCCTACTGCAAGTGCACCCGACCTGGGCGCGGGACAAACACGAGGGCCGCGGGATTCCCACCTCTCTCACGCCGGTCTCCGGCCGCCTCGCTCTCCCCCCTTCGCGCTTGCCCTCGCGCTCGACCCATCTGGGCTGGGGCACGTGGCGACATTCACTCGTCGGCCCAGGGACCCCCCGGTCTCGGAACGCCGACAATTTTCTTCAAAACTTTTCTCATGCTCATACGTATACGTATGCCTCCGGTGTCATACGGTGAGCTCTACAAGCTAATCTCACTTATATAAGACAAATACATGCTAATCTCCCACTAACCCTCTCATCCTCCCACTAATTCTCTCATCCCTCCCCCTAATCCCCCCACTATGACTATAAATAGAGGGGCAAGGGCCTCCTCTCATCCCACCCCAAGCCATTTTATGGCAACTCTCTCCCTCCCCCCCACACATGCCCACTCCATCTCCCACACAAGCACACACTAGCACAAGGATCGTTCGGTCGTTCTTCGATCGTTCGTCCCCCTGTTCTTAGTTTGTTCGTTCGTTCGTCCGATTGTCCGATCGTTCGTCCGATCGTTCATGGTTCGTTCGTCCGTTCGTTCATAGTTCCTATTCATCGTTCATCGTTCGTTCATAGTTCCTATTTATCGTTCATCGTTCGTAGTCCTTATTCATTGTTCATCCAGATAATCTTTGTCCTGCCGTTATGCTGCCGAAATTCCGATTGTTCGTCCGTCCGATCATTTGATCGTTCGTCCGTTCGTTCATAGCCACTATTCATCGTTCATCGTTCGTTCATACGAACTATTCACATCACTATTTACCATTACTATTCACATTACTATTCACCATCACTATTCATCGTTACTATTTATCATTGTCATTATTCATCGTTCATCCGATCACCCCCAAATTTCAACTACTCATCCATCATGCTGTCCAGTCCACCTAAGACCTGCCAGACCAATATTCCAGTCATACGAACTCCGGTGACTGTGATTTTCCTTCCAGTGGGAACTTCCCATCTAGTCACCCATCCCAGGTTTCTCCAAGTTGAGCATGCTTAACTTTGAGATTCCTTTGAACCAGGCTTCCAAACTCAGATTCCAATAATTCTTGTTTCTAAATTCTTATCAAACTATTCCCTATCCAACCATGTCATCCCTTAAGCATGGTTCATATTCCAGAAAACTCCCAAAATACTCTTGTCCCATATTCTGCCTATAACTCTCTTGTTCATACTAAGTCAGACGACTCATTCGTCACTATTCTCACCAACAGTGAACTTCACTATGCTACACGACATACACCTAGCTGTAAATACACCCAGCTACCCTCTCCCTCTCCACACACTCAACACCCTCGGCCAAGGCAAACCCCCACCCACTCAGATACTCCGCTCCGCTGGCTACACGCATAGTGTCGCTTCGCCTCTAGTCCACCCTCCTGGTAAGCACCTCCACTCCACCACTAGTAGTATCTCAACACCACATGACATAGATTCTACTCAAGACTCTACCCATCCATATATCGCTATTCTGACCACTATATAAATATTTGTTGGTATACTTGCTGGTTTGTATGTTTGCTTGTTCATGTTGCATAGTTATCGGAGCGTTCGTGCCATCTCATGGAGGCCAGATCTGCAAGTCTACGCCAGACGGTGGAGCTAGAAGCCAGTTCCGCGAGCTCCCCTTCCCCTTTCACCGGATAAGCACGACAAGCTCACTGGATCCCTTTGATGCATAAATTACCTATGATTTTTCAACCACAACCCTCAGCCTGTTATTTTATGCATAATATGATTTTGAGACAAATTATTATGGCCACCCAGCCGCTTGCCGCAATTAATCCTTGATATATTTGTTACAAATGATTTGAGGAAAGGCGTGAGTTTTCAAAAGAAAATGCTTTTCAAAATGTGTTTGATGAAGGGTTTTCACCCTTATCACCTTTGAGTAGGGATGATCAGGGACTCCCTGGTTTAGGGGAGGGCCTAAGGTGATGGCTCAGCTGGTTTAGGTGTGAGCAGAAGGATTGTCCCCTCATATAAGGACCGGTTTGTCATCCTTCACTACCTGTACTCATGATAAGTACAACCACTCGAGACTGTATGGGCAGTCACTCAATCGGAACTCGTACGGTTCAAACCCCAGGGTTATGAAGGCTGGGGAGCACTGGGAGGATAAGGAGGAGGAATGTTTTGTCTGGTTTGGGCATGGCGGTGGCCTGACTCCTTCCAGTATAACCGTTAAGGTAGGGACGTGCGAGGAAAGAAAGAGATTCGGATTCGGGTCTCACTAGCTATGAGATCGCAAAGTCGGACTAGTGGGTAAAGTGTACACCTCCGCGCAGAGTTTGAAAACCTATTCAAATAGTCTGTGTCCACAGGAATGGATGAGTCTGGTGTGGTATGACAATTAGTGTTTTGTTTTCCAAAAAAAGGTGCTTTTGAGAAAAGTGGGGTTTAAAAGGTCCGGTGGTTGAGCTGTGAGCTATGGTGGACGAGAAGTCCAATAGCTGTTTTTGAAAATGAAAACCAGTGGGAAACTGCTGAGATACCTGGATGGTTTAGTCCAGGAGATTTTGCTCTATATTGAAAAACTTTCTGTTCCTTTGGGAGAGGATGCGCTTTGCAAAGTACAAAATGTTTTTCAAAACAACCCTGCATAAAATATTGCTGTTTCTACAAAATATCCCGAGCTCCACATATTCCATGCATTATATCTGATTTCCCCATTCCGCGGGTGAAGGTGGGCTGCTGAGTACGTTTGTGCTCACCCTTGCTGTCGGGGACCATAATTAGGGGTACCCTCAAGGCTCCTAATTCTCAGCTGGTAACCCCCATCAGCACAAAGCTGCAAAGGCCTGATGGGTGCGATCAAGTCAGAGATCAGTCCATTCGAGGGACTCGATCATGCCTCGCCCGAGCCTAGCCTCGGACAAGGGCAGCCGACCCCGGAGGATCTCCGCCTCGCCCGAGGCCCCCCCCTTTCCAGCGGCGAACGCGTTCCCGGCTCGCTAAGAAGCAACCCCGACCAAATCACAGGAGCATTTAATGCAAAGGTGGCCTGACACCTTTATCCTGACGCGCGCCCCTCAGCTGACAGAGCCGAAGTGACCACCGTCACTTCGCCGCTCCACTGACCGGTCAGTTAGAAAGACAGCGCCGCCTGTGCCGCTCCGACTGCGGTGCCGCTTGACAGAATAAGGCTGACAGGCAGTCAGGGCCGGCCGCACACCGTAGGAAACTCCGCTCCGCCTGACCCAGGGCTCGGACTCGGGCTAAGCCCCGGAAGACGGCGAACTCTGCTCCGCCCGACCCAGGGCTCGGACTCGGGCTAAGCCCCGGAAGACGGTGAAGTCCGCTCCGCCCGACCCAGGGCTCGGACTCGGGCTAAGCCCCAGAAGACGGCGAACTCTGAGGAGCCTCCACATCGCCCAGCCTAGGGCGCGGACCAGCCACGTCAACAAGAGGCGCCATCATTACCCTTCTCCAAGCTGACTCAGGCTATGGGGAACAAGACCGGCGTCCCATCTGGCTCGCACCACCAGATAGGCGATGATGGCGCCCCGCACGCTCCCTGACGATGGCGGCTCTCGGCCCCCTTACGGAAGCAAGAGGACGTCAGCAAGGACTCGACGGCCCCGACAGCTGTCCCTCCGCCAAGCTCCAGCACTCCTCCGACGGCCACGACATCACACAAACCGGGCACCAAAATCTCTCCGACCGCCACGATGGCGTGTACTTAGGGCACTAGCTCTCCTCCGCTAGACACGTAGCACTCTGCTACACCCCCCATTGTACACCTGGATCCTCTCCTTACGCCTATAAAAGGAAGGACCAGGGCCCTCTTAGAGAGGGTTGGCCGCGCGGGGACGAGGACGAGACGGGCGCTCGCGTGAGGCCACTCGCTCCTTCCCCCATGTGGACGCTTGTAACCCCCTACTGCAAGCGCACCTGACCTGGGCGCGGGACGAACACGAAGGCCGCGGGATTTCCACCTCTATCACGCCCATCTCCGGCCACCTCGCTTTCCCCCCTTCGCGCTCGGCCTCGCGTCGACCCATCTGGGCTGGGGCACGCAACGACACTTCACTCGTCGGTTTAGGGACCCCCCGGTCTCGGAATGCCGACAGTTGGCGCGCCAGGTAGGGGCCTGCTGCGTGTTGACGAACAGCTTCCCTTCAAGCTCCAGATGGGTAGTCTTCAGCAACCTCTCCGGCCCGGGACAGTGCTCCGTTTCGGGAGCCTTGAGTTCATGTCCCTCGACGGCAGCTATGACATGATACTCTTTCCACCGCCGGGCGACAGCGACAATGGCGGCCGACAGTCCGCCCGCCGGCGGCGGGATCGACGACGTCTTCCCCGCGTGGTGGAAGAACAATCTTCGAGCTCGCCCCGTCTTCTTCCCCGTCGACGGAGGAGGAGGAGGCGGGGCGACCAAGGCCAAGTAGGAGGCAGCGCCTCGTCGGCTGTCGAGCGAGTCGACAACGCCAGCACTCCAACGGGGACCGCGCCGGGCATCGGCCTCACGCTTGAGACGAAGACGAGCGCTGTCCCCCCGCGACACGTCAATCCTGAGCAAACGGACGACGCCAGCACGCTCGCGAAAGGCTTGCTGGGTGTCACCCTCGTACCTGAGACGACGGTGCAGTCAGTCCCCGACATGACCTCATCACCGCCCGTCGACCAGGAGGTACCGACCGATTCCCATCCCACGCCTTTCGGAGTTAGCCTCGACCCGCCAAGCGGCTCCGCTTTGGCGGACGCTTTCGTAGAGGCAAATCCGAACCCTCTGGGATCTCGTACGCGGTCACCTTGGGACCGGCTGACGGACGTCTCGACCTACGGGCCCTCCAGGTCCAAGGAAGACGACGAGCCCAGCGTCTGTTGGGATTTCTTCGGACTTGGCAACCCCAGTGCCATGCGGGACTTCATGACCGCATGCGACTGCTGCCTTTCCGATTGTTCCGACGGCAGCCGTAGCCTCGGCGACGAGGACTGCGGCCCGAGCCGCGAATGTTTCCACGTCGATCTAGGGGGTCCCTCCGAAGGCAACCATCTCGGCATGCCGAAGGACGGTGATCTCCCTAGGCCAGTGCCTCACGTTGACATCCCGCGGGAGCTAGCTGTGGTCCCCGTTCCGGCGGGGGGTCATGACCCACAACTCGAGCAAATTCGCGGGGTGCAGGCCAGGCTCGAAGAGGGAGCAGGAGCGCTCGAGCCAATCCGCCGGGACGTTGGGCAGGCATGGGCGGGCCAACCTCCGACCGGAGAAATGCGTCATCTACCCCAGGGTTTCCAGCACCGCATCGCCGATGATGTCAGGGTCAGGCCGCCACCCGCATCCAGTGGGGTCGGCCAGAACCTGGCTGCAGCAGCAATGCTCCTCCGCGCGATGCCGGAGCCATCAACCACCGAGGGGCGGCGAATCCAGGGAGAGCTCAAGGATCTCCTGGAAGGCGCCGCGGTCCGGCGGGCCGAGAGCTCCGCCTCCCGAAGGCAGGGGTACCCCTCGGAACATCATGCCGCGACTTCCCGATTCATGCGGGAAGCCTCGGTCTGCACCGGGCGCACGCGCAACACAGCGCCTGCGGCCCCAGGTCGCCTTGGCAACGAGCACCATCACCGCGATCGTCGGGCCCACCTCGACGAAAGGGTGCACCAAGGCTACCACCCCAGGCGTGGGGGACGCTACGACAGCTGGGAGGATCGGTGTCCCTCGCCCGAACCATCCGGTCCGCAGGCCTTCAGCCGGGCCATACGACGGGCGCCGTTCCCGACCCGGTTCCGACCCCCGACTACTATCACGAAGTACTCGGGGGAGACGAGACCAGAACTGTGGCTCGTGGACTACCGTCTGGCCTGCCAACTGGGTGGAACGGACGATGACAACCTCATCATCCGCAACCTCCCCCTGTTCCTCTCCGACACCGCTCGCGCCTGGTTGGAGCACCTGCCTCCGGGGCAGATCTCCAACTGGGACGACCTAGTCAAAGCTTTCGCCGGCAATTTCCAGGGCACGTACGTGCGCCCCGGGAATTCCTGGGACCTCCGAAGCTGCCGACAGCAGCCGGGAGAGTCTCTCTGGGACTACATTCGGCGATTCTCGAAGCAGCGCACCGAGCTGCCCAACATCACCGACTCGGATGTCATCGGCGCGTTCCTCGCCGGCACCACATGCCGCGACCTGGTTAGCAAGCTGGGTCGCAAGACCCCCACCAGGGCGAGCGAGCTGATGGACATCGCCACCAAGTTCGCCTCCGGCTAGGAGGCGGTCGAGGCTATCTTCCGGAAGGACAAGCAGCCCCAGGGCCGCCCATCGGAGGATGCCCCCCGAGGCGTCAACTCAGCGCGGCGCCAGGAAGAAGGGCAAGAAAAAGTCGCAAGCGAAACGCGACGCCGCCGACGCGGACCTTGTCGCCGCCGCCGAGCACAAGAACCCTCGGAAGCCCCCCGGAGGTCCCAACCTCTTCGACAAGATGCTCAAGGAGCTGTGCCCCTATCTCCAGGGGCCCGTCAAGCACACCCTCGAGGAGTGCGTCATGCTTCGGCGCCACTTCCATAGGGCCGGGCCACCCGCGGAGGGTGGCAGGGCCCGCGGCGACGACAAGAAGGAAGATCACCAGGCAGGAGAGTTTCCCGAGGTTCACGACTGCTTCATGATCTACGGCGGGCAAGCGGCGAACGCCTCGGCTCGGCACCGCAAGCAAGAGCGCCGGGAGGTCTGTTCGGTGAAGGTGGCGGCGCCAGTCTACCTAGACTGGTCCGACGAGCCCATCACCTTCGACCGGGCCAACCACCCCGACCATGTGCCGAGCCCGGGGAAATACCCGCTCGTCGTCGACCCCGTCATCGGCGACGTCAGGCTCACCAAGGTCCTCATGGACGGAGGCAGCAGCCTCAACATCATCTACGCCGAGACCCTCGGGCTTCTGCGCATCGATCTGTCCTCGGTCCGGGCGGGCGCTGCGCCTTTCCATGGGATCATCCCCGGGAAGCGCGTCCAACCCCTCGGACAGCTCGATCTTCCCGTCTGCTTCGGAACTCCCTCCAACTTCCAAAGGGAGACCCTGACGTTCGAGGTGGTCGGGTTTCGAGGAACCTACCACGCGGTTTTGGGGAGGCCCTGCTACGCGAAGTTCATGGCCGTCCCCAACTACACCTACCTCAAGCTCAAGATGTCGGGCCCCAACGGGGTCATCACCGTCGGCCCCATGTACAAACACGCGTACGAATGCGACGTGGAGTGCGTGGAGTACACCGAGGCCCTCGCCGAGTCCGAGGCCCTCATCGCCGACCTAGAGAGCCTCTCCAAGGAGGTGCCGGACGTGAAGCGTCATGCCGGCAACTTCGAGCCAGCGGAGACGGTTAAGTCCGCCCCCCTCGACCCCAGCAGCGACGCCTCTAAGCAAGTCCGGATCGGCTCCGGGCTCGATCCCAAATAGGAAGTAGTGCTCGTCGACTTTCTCCGCGCGAACACCGACATCTTCGCGTGGAGTCCCTCGGACATGCCCGGCATACCGAGGGATGTCGCCGAGCACTCGCTGGACATCCGAGCTGGAGCCCAACCCGTCGAGCAGCCTCTGTGCCGATTCGACGAGGAGAAGCGCAGAGCCATAGGCGAGGAGATTCACAAGCTAATGCGGCAGGGTTCATCAAAGAGGTATTCCATCCCGAATGGCTTGCCAACCCTGTGCTTGTGAGAAAGAAAGGGGGGAAATGGCGGATGTGTGTAGACTACACTGGTCTCAACAAAGCATGTCCGAAGGTTCCCTACCCTCTGCCTCGCATCGATCAGATCGTGGATTCCACTGCTGGGTGCGAAACCCTGTCTTTCCTCGATGCCTACTCAAGGTATCACCAAATCAGGATGAAAGAGTCCGACCAGCTCGCGACTTCTTTCATCACACCCTTCGGCATGTACTGCTATGTCACCATGCCGTTCGGCTTGAGGAATGCGGGCGCGACGTACCAGCGGTGCATGAACCATGTGTTCGGCGAACACATTGGCCGCACGGTCGAGGCTTACGTCGATGACATCGTAGTCAAGACGAGGAAAGCCTCTGACCTCCTTTCCGACCTTGAAGTGACATTCCGATGTCTCAAGGCGAAAGGCGTCAAGCTCAATCCCGAAAAGTGTGTCTGCGGGGTGCCCCGAGGCATGCTCTTGGGGTTCATCGTCTCCGAGCGGGGCATCGAAGCCAACCCAGAGAAGATCGCAGCCATCACCAGCATGGGGCCCATCCAGGACCTGAAAGGCGTACAGAGGGTCATGGGATGTCTCGCAGCTCTGAGCCGCTTCATCTCACGCCTCGGCGAAAGAGGTCTACCCCTGTACCGCCTCTTAAGGAAGGCCGAGCGCTTCACTTGGACCCCCGAGGCCGAGGAAGCCCTCGGGAACCTGAAGGCGCTCCTCACGAAGGCGCCTATCTTGGTGCCCCCAGCTGCCGAAGAAGCCCTCTTGGTCTACGTCGCCGCGACCACTCAAGTGGTTAGCACCGCGATCGTGGTCGAGAGGCAAGAAGAGGGGCATGCATTGCCCGTTCAAAGGCCGGTCTACTTCATCAGTGAGGTACTGTCCGAGACCAAGATCCGCTACCCACAAGTTCAGAAGCTGCTGTACGCGGTGATCCTGACGCGGCGGAAGTTGCGACACTACTTCGAGTCTCATCCGGTGACGATGGTGTCATCCTTCCCCCTGGGAGAGATCATCCACTCCCGAGAGGCTTCGGGTAGGATCGCAAAGTGGGCGGTGGAGATCATGGGCGAGACGATCTCGTTCGCCCCCCGGAAGGCCATCAAGTCCCAGGTCCTGGCGGACTTCGTGGCTGAATGGGCCGACACCCAGCTCCCGACGGCTCCGATCCAACCGGAGCTTTGGACCATGTTTTTCGACGGGTCGCTGATGAAGACAGGGGCCGGCGCAGGCCTCCTCTTCGTCTCGCCCCTTGGGAAGCACCTACGCTACGTGCTACGCCTCCACTTCCCGGCGTCCAACAATGTGGCGGAGTACGAGGCTCTGGTAAACGGGTTACGAATCGCCATCGAGCTGGGGGTCCGACGCCTCGACGCTCGCGGTGACTCGCAGCTCGTCATCGACCAAGTCATGAAGAGCTCCCACTACCGCGACCCAAAGATGGAGGCCTACTGCGATGAGGTTCGGCGCCTGGAAAACAAGTTCTACGGGCTCGAGCTCAACCACATCGCTCGGCGCTACAACGAGACTGCGGACGAGCTGGCTAAAATAGCCTCAGGGAGAACAACGGTTCCCCCGGACGTCTTCTCCCGAGATCTGCATCAACCCTCCGTCAAGATCGACGACATGCCCGAGCCTGAGGCACCCTCGGCCCAGCCCGAGGTAACCTCGACGCAGTCCGAGGCACCCTCAGCTCGGCCCGAGGCACCCTCGGTTCGGCCCGAGGTACCCTCGGCCCCCGAGGGCAAAACGCTGCGCGTCGAGGGGGAGCAAAGCAGGGTCATGCCTGATCAAAACTGGCAGACCCCGTACCTACAATATCTCCACCGAGGAGAGCTACCCCTTGACCGAGCCGAAGCTCGGCGGTTGGCGCGGCACGCCAAGTCGTTCGTCTTGCTGGGAGAAGGGAAGGAGCTCTACCACCACAGCCCTTTAGGCATCCTTCAGCGATGCATCTCCACCACCGAAGGCCAGGAACTCCTCCAAGAAATACACTCGGGGGCTTGCGGCCACCACGCAGCACCTCGAGCCCTTGTCGGAAATGCTTTCCGACAAGGTTTCTACTGGCCAACGGTGGTGGCCGACGCTACTAGAATCGTCCGCACCTGCGAAGGGTGTCAGTTCTACGCAAGGCAGACCCACCTGCCCGCTTAGGCTCTGCAGACAATACCCATCACATGGCCTTTTGCTGTGTGGGGTCTGGACCTCGTCGGCCCCTTGCAGAAGGCACCCGGGGGCTACACGCACCTGTTGGTCGCCATCGACAAATTTTCCAAGTGGATCGAGGTCCGACCCCTGAACAACATCAGGTTCGAGCAGACGGTGGCGTTCTTCACCAACATCATCCATCGTTTCGGGGTCCCGAACTCCATCACCACCGACAACGGCACCCAGTTCACCGGCAGAAAGTTCCTGGACTTCTGCGAGGATCACCACATCCGGGTGGACTGGGCCGCCGTAGCTCATCCCATGACGAATGGGCAAGTAGAGCGTGCCAACGGCATGATTCTACAAGGACTCAAGCCTCGGATCTACAACGACCTCAACAAATTCGGCAAGCGGTGGATGAAGGAACTCCCCTCGGTGGTCTGGAGCCTGAGGACAACACCAAGCCGAGCCACGGGCTTCACATCGTTCTTCCTAGTCTATGGGGCCGAGGCCATCTTGCCCACAGACCTGGAATACGGTTCCCCAAGGACGAGGGCATATGACGACCAAAGCAACCAAGCTAGTCGAGAAGACTCGCTGGACCAGCTGGAAGAGGCTCGGGATAAGGCCTTACTACACTCGGCGCGGTACCAGCAGTCCATGCGACGCTACCACGCCCGAGGGGTCCGGTCCCGAGACCTCCAGGTGGGCGACCTGGTGCTTCGGCTGCGACAAGACGCCCGAGGGCGGCACAAGCTCACGCCTCCCTGGGAAGGGCCGTTCGTCATCGCCAAGGTTCTGAAGCCCGGAACATACAAGCTGGCCAACAGTTAAGGCGAGGTCTACAACAACGCTTGGAACATCCAACAGCTACGTCGCTTCTACCCTTAAGATGTTTTCAAGTCGTTCATATACCTCGTCCTCATGCAAAGTTTAGTCATCAAGGAAGGGTCAGCCTTGCCTCGGCAAAGCCCGACCCTCCCTCGGGGGCTAAAAGGGGGGAACCCCCTCTGCGTCGAAATTTTCCTCGAAAAAAGGTTTTTTCTGCCAGAATGCTTTTCATGCTCTTTGACTACTTCAAAAGTGGATCCTGAAAATGGCGGAGTACACGTAAGCAGCCAAGGCTGACCGAGCCGAGGGACTCCTACGCCTCCGGGATACGGATACCTCACTCATCACCTTCTGCGATAAGTAACTCGCGCTCGGATAAGTGACTCCACGGACCGAACAAGTCTTCATGCTCGAGAAGCTCCTCTGCCGAAATGATTTTTCGAGCTTTCTCGACTGCATCGGTGACAGAACCCCATGGACGGGTAAGAGTGCGCGTAAGCGGCAAGGCCGACCGAGCCGAGGGACTCCTACGCCTCCGGGATACGGACACCTCACTCATCACCTTCCGTGAGAAGCAACTCTCGCTCGCACAAACAGTTCTGTTACCGACAAAAAAGTCCAGATACTCAAATTAAGAGGAAAGGAGACGCGGCTTTACAATACGGCGAGGGTGTGTTTCGGCCTCGGCGGCCACAGAAAACACACGCTACAAGATAATCCGATCCTGCAGGCTCGGATCTTGATGGCTAAAGGGAGCAGCAGCACCCTCGGCATCGACAACACCTCTGGCAAAATCCGACCTAGCCTCGGACGGCGACGCGGTCCAAGGGCCCCCGCTCTGAAGGATGACATCATCACCAAGCCCGGGCCATCGCCACCAGGGTCTTCTCCAAGAATCTGGCCTGAGCAGGCGGCTCGGCCAGTCACCCCAGGGCCTCGGCTAGCTGTCCCCCAAGGATATCGGCCCGACCCGAGGCCTCGGCAGGTCAATCCCGGTGTCGGTCCCGCTAACGGACGACCCGGCCAGGCTCCGGCCGACCTGGGCTTCTTTTCGAGCCAACTCTGCCTCTGTTCGCGCTGGCACCGCTACCCCTGGCCTCGGCTCATCGAAGAGCGGCCGAGGGTTTCCTCTAACTAAGCAAGGGGGGCCTCAGACAACAAGGCTGACCGAGCCGAGGGACTCCTACGCCTCTGGGATACGGATACCTCACTCGCCACCTTTACACGGGGCAACCCACACTTGGTGAAGCGGTTCAGACAACCAACAGGCGAGCCTTAGTGCTCGAAAATGGGGAAAGAACACGGCTCCGTGCCGAGTTTACATACATGTTCAGGCCTCGACAGCCGCAATGAACATAACACCGGCACTCGAAGTGCCATTACAAACGGAACTCCGGTTCCACCTCCGCAGGTACGAACAACCCCACTCGACGGGGGAGGGGCCTGCGGAGCAACAGAAGACCGACGGGCGGCTCGCCGTCGACCGCTCCGCCAGCAACGACAACGGCCCCCGCTCCGGGTGGCCGAACTACAGCAGCAAGGGCCTCAGGGCGGATGCTGCTGCAATCTTGCCCTCGCCCACACTGACGCTCGAGGGGCGAGGACAAGTACAAAGAGTCGGAGGCCCGAAGCACGGATGGTGGCGGTGATCCAGTCGGCAACGGGGACTTCTCGAGCCGCCTCCACCTCGGCACCGGCGACAGGGGCCGTCAGCCCTCCGGCAGATCCCCACTCAGATCCTCCCGGGTAAGTAAGGCACCGACCTCCGCGTGGAGGCGTCGTACCGGTGCAAAGGGAGAACCGCCCCAGAACACGAACGCCGCCCTGACAGCGCGCGATGTCTTGGGCGGTCCTCCCGTGCACACGGCGCGGCAGCCGTCTTCCGGCAGGAGGGGGCACCAGGAGCTAAGCCCACGAGCCCAATGCGCTGAGGCTGATGATGCCCGTCGTTGACCAGCCCCGCGTTGTCGAAGTCCGACCCGCCCGCAGGGCCAGTGAGCGCCCTCTCCCTCGAACGCCGAAGGAGAGGCCGGCCCACGAACCCGCGCGGAAGGTAGAGCTCCGGCTCAACCCGGCCTCCACCCAAGCGGGGATGATGAACATCCTTGAAGCTGAGGGTGGGGCCAAGATCGCAGCCTGGCTTGCTCCTCCCCACCCAGAGGCTGGTGGTCACCGTCTTTGGTGACCACCGGTGAGGGAATGCAGCCAGGCTGCCTGATGAAAATCCTTGAAGCTGAACGACGGCTGAAAGGTACCAACTCTCGCAGAGTTGCGTTCCTCCAACAACGAAGCGGAAAGACGGCGGATACCCCCCATCCGGGGGCTTGGAAGATGGAAAGACACGATGCATAAGGGAGTGCGAAGACACGGTCGCCTTCCAAGAGGGTCACTCTCCTTTTAAAGGCGACTCTCCCCACTTGCTTCCCCAGCCGTCGTGGGCTGAGTCTTCTCCAACATGCTCCAAGGTCCTCCCCCTACGGCGCGGGGGCTATGTCCCACACGTCGTGCAAGCCGGCTCAGAGCAGAAGAAGCCAAACCGCCACGCGTGGCGCGTGCGACCGCCCAGCGGTTACAAGCGGCTCTCCACTTTTGCCCAGACCGGCGGGCGAAAGGGCGGGCAGCCATGCAGGCGGCATGCAACCGTGCCAAGTGGGCGCGCTTCTCCGACTCCCAACACGCCCGACATGGAGGCCCAGATCCATGCGTCATGCAACCGGCGCGCTGAATGCTTCGCGCCTGCGACTGCACCGCCGCCTGTGCCACCACCGCGCCTCCTCGACTGCGGAACCAACACCGCGACTCGAGGTGACCCAGCGCACGACCCAGCGGCTCCAGCCTAGCGCGACAGTCAATGCGGCCAGAAATGGGCCGGCAGTAATGGCGGTGGCAGGCGGGCAGGAGCAGCGGTCGCGTCGTCAGCCAAGCTTACGTCCCATCCGGGGGCAGCGAGAGAACCCTCTCTCACGGCGTGAAGACAACGCGCCCGTGACCCGTTCCTCGAACGGCTCGTGCATGCGCAACGGCTACCCTGCGAACTACTCGCCCCGTCGCATTAACTCCATGGCGGGACACGCGGCGCCTCTGGCAGGAGAAGCGAGCGACGCTTCACCTTCGCCATAATGATCGCGTCAAAAAAGGTACGCCGCGTCGTTCGATTTTGTATTCTTTTCCTTTTTTCCTCTTCCTCTCTCTTGCAACAGGGACCGGGAAAAGGGGATACCCCGAAAAGGATCCTTCCCTGTGAAGGAACCAGGCTCCGAGTCTCCCTACTGATCAGAGGTTCGAAGGCTGGCCCCTCGGAAGGGTTCAATAGCCGCCTCAGAGCACGTGGGCTCCACACCCACTACTGGTCAGAGGTTCGAAGGCCGGCCTCTCGGAAGGGTTCAACGGCCGCCTCAGGCTACTCGGGCTCCGCGCCCACTACTGATCAGGGGTTCGAAGGCTAGCCCCCGAAGGGTTCACAGCCGCCTCAGACACAGAGCGAGGGATGACCATGGGTACGTTCGATACATAACCAAGGCTCGGGCTGCGCTCCCGAGGTACCCTAGGACATTTCCGAGACCAGCGGGAACGATCTTGTAACGGAATCCCATCAGAGGGAGGCATCGAGCCCTCGGACCCCGTCGCCAGGGGACCGGGTCCGGCAGATCACCCGCAGGTACTTTTGGGCGCGCCTCTGGGCCCCTAGCCGACCCCTAACAAATGGGGCACGGACGTCCACTCGGATCACCCGCCTGCAGCTCACCGGAGACACCATGTTCGACGCCCACCGAGGGCAACATGGCGCTCTCCCCCCTCCTCCTTGCGGAAAGGCGACGCAGGGGCATATGTAAAAAAGTCGAGTCTGTCCCTGATCGCCCTCTCGCCCTGTGCAGAGGCTCGGGGGCTGCTCTCGCAAACCCGGCTCTGGCCAAACCGTTGACAGCGTCAACATACCAGCCCGAGAACTTGGGACCCGACCGTACACCCGGGCTATGGCCAGCTCGCATGAGGGAACGACCAGACCAGCCGAAGCATTGCACACGACGTTAAGACCTCGGAGGAGTCAAACCACTCCTCCGAGGCCTCGGGGGCTACACCCGGCGGGTGCGCTCGCGCGCACCCACCGGAACAAAACGCAACCGAGAAGGGCTGGTCTCCTTGCAAAAAAGTGCGACGAAAGCCTCCAAGCGAGTGCTAACACTCCCTTCGAGGCTCGGGGGCTACTGTCGGGGACCATAATTAGGGGTACCCTCAAGGCTCCTAATTCTCAGCTGGTAACCCCCATCAGCACAAAGCTGCAAAGGCCTGATGGGTGCGATCAAGTTAGAGATCAGTCCATTCGAGGGACTCGATCACGCCTCGCCCGAGCCTAGGCTCGGACAACCCGGAGGATCTCCGCCTCGCCCGAGGCCCCCCCCCTTTCCAGCGGCGAACGCGTTCCCGGCTCGCCAAGAAGCAACCCCGACCAAATCACAGGAGCATTTAATGCAAAGGTGGCCTGACACCTTTATCCTGACGCGCGCCCCTCAGCTGACAGAGCCGAAGTGACCGCCGTCACTTCACCGCTCCACTGACTGGTCTATCAGAAAGACAGCGCCGCCTGCGCCGCTCCGACTGCGGTGCCGCTTGACAGAATAAGGCTGACAGGCAGTCAGGGCCAGCCGCACACCATAGGAAACTCCGCTCCGCCCGACCCAGGGCTCGGACTCGGGCTAAGCCCCGGAAGACGGCAAACTCTGCTCCGCCCGACCCAGGGCTCGGACTCGGGCTAAGCCCCGAAAGACGGCGAACTCCACTCCGCCCGACCCAGGGCTCGGACTCGGGCTAAGCCCCGGAAGACGGCGAACTCTGCTCCGCTCGACCCAGGGCTCGGACTCGGGCTAAGCCCCGGAAGACGGCGAACTCCGCTCCGCCCGACCCAGGACTCGGACTTGGGCTCAGCCCCATAAGACGACGAACTCCGCTCCGCCCGACCCAGGGCTCGGACTTGGGCTCGGCCCCAGAAGACGACGAACTCCGCTTCGCCCGACCCCAGGACTCCAATTCCGCCCTGGCCTCAGCCGACGGCCTCCGCCTCGCCCGACCTAGGGGCTCGGACTCGGCCTCGGCCACAGAAGACAAACTCGACTTCGACCTCGGAGGAGCCTCCACATCGCCTAGCCTAGGGCGCGGACCAGCCACGTCAACAGGAGGCGCCATCATTACCCTTCTCCAAGCTGACTCAGGCTACGGGGAACAAGACCGGCGTCCCATCTGGCTCGCACCACCAGATAGGCGATGATGGCGCCCCGCACGCTCCCTGACGATTGCGGCTCTCGGCCCCCTTACGGAAGCAAGAGGACGTCAGCAAGGACTCGACGGCCCCGACAGCTGTCCCTCCGCCAAGCTCCAGCACTCCTCCGACGGCCACGACATCACACAAACCGGGCGCCAAAATCTCTCCGGTCGCCATGATGGCATGTACTTAGGGCACTAGCTCTCCTCCGCTAGGCACGTAGCACTCTGCTACACCCCCATTGTACACCTGGATCCTCTCCTTACGCCTATAAAAGGAAGGACTAGGGCCCTCTTAGAGAGGGTTGGCCGCGCGGGGACGAGGACGAGACGGGCGCTCGCGTGAGGCCACTCGCTCCTTCCCCCGTGTGGACGCTTGTAACCCCCTACTGCAAGCGCACCCGACCTGGGCGCGGGACGAACACGAAGGCCGCGGGATTTCCACCTCTCTCACGCCCATCTCCGGCCACCTCGCTTTCCCCCCTTCGCGCTCGGCCTCGCGTCGACCCATCTGGGCTGGGGCACGCAGCGACACTTCACTCGTCGGCTCAGGGACCCCCCGGTCTCGGAACCCAGACACTTGCTTATTTGTTGTTTTTCAGAAAAAGGAGATCGGGTAAGAGTTACGACTGTTCCCAACCTTGCCTGTGGCTGTTGGACCGCTGGTTTGCTTCGCTGCGTATATCGGGCTGCTTCAGCCCCACTCTGATGATATGTCCCGAGTTGTAGACCAACTCTTAAAGTTGATCGCCACCTTTATAGGTTTGTCTCATTTAAGCAGATCTGTAATCATCTGATGTATAAATGTGTTTACTAGCCTCCTAGGACTAGTAATTGTATCACATTTGAGTCCCAGAGGATTGGGGCGCTACAGAGGGCGAGCACGCAGAGCTCCCGCAACGCCATGATGGCCAGAGACAACACCGAGGAGGGGTTCTCGCTAAGGCATGCGACGTGACGCTCCTCGATGTACAGGACAACGTGGAGGAGGGTCCATGGGGTGGTCACGGTCGCTGGCGCGACTCCACGCGTAGAGGGACTTCCTGCGTGCGTTCTAGTCACCGGACGCGCTCCGGTCCTGGTCATGTACCCCAACTACGCGTCCGCCGAAACCAGAGAAGAGCTCGACATGGACACGCTCCCCGTGCAGGTATGTGGCTATCTCTTGTTCCCCACAGACCTTTTAGCGGTGCCAACAAAATCTTGCACACCATGTTTCGTTTCCCCTGCTCGCACAATCCCACGTGGGATTGGATGCTCATGCGTTTATTTAATTCTAACATTAGATCCATCTCGATTGGGATTTTCTTTTTGATCTGGCTATTCTGTTTCTATAAACTGCGAAGGTACATTTAATTAATTGGACTCAAGTGATTTTTGGTAAGATTATGTGTCTCAATCAACCAAAGCATATTACCCATGTTAATACTGTTTTAGTAAACACATCAACAACACAAGATGCAGTTGCACTTTGTCCAATGTTTTTGTGACTCCAGTCGTGGTTAACTTGCATTGATTCTTACATTGATCTTCGGTTATCCTTATCTTACAGAAGAGGCCGATTGATCCTTTTTGGAATCTGGTAGTACTGCTTATCATGTGACAGTTTATCAAAACAAAAAGATTAAACTTTTTAGCCCCCAGGCAACACATCCAGATCTCAACTCTCAAGCATGTTCTTTTTTTGGAGCATTCATTTGTGGCCCATCATAGTCACTGTGGTTTTGTGTGTGCATTGATAGACAAACGTAAATGAATGCAAAAGAAAGCATTCATTTGTGTTTGGGAATCGAGATTGTTTTCGCCCCCAAGCTAGATGCATAGATCTGCTTGTGTAAATATGGAATGATTTATCCGTTGCAATCTTCTCCGTGTTCACTTTCGTGGCACCATTCATAAACTTTAGTTGAGCTGAGCCTAAGAGCCATTGCAATCTTCTCCATGTTCAATTCTGTGGCACCGTTGTCACACCCGGTTTTGGAAGGCAAACCAAATGCGAACCATGTACGTGTCAGGATCAGAAACTCACGTACACAACGATTACATAATTGGACATCATCACACAATGCTCGAAATAAATAGCGGAAAGGTACTTTATTACAACCAGATGTCCAAGACATCCATAGAGTCTAATACATAACCATTGTTTAACATAAATATCAAAGTGCGAAGAAACAAAACGTAGATGCTAAGCTTACACAGGCAGCTAACTAGGGGTTTGCCACTAAGAAAGATCTAGAACTCGTCGTAATCCTAGAACTCCTCAAAGTCCTCCATGTTGCTAGCATCACCTCCTGATCACTGAGTACAGTGGGGACAACCTGGGGTGGAAGTGGTTTGTAAAGCAAGGGTGAGTACATATCAACGTACTCAGCAAATGTCCCGTTTGGCTAAAGTGGACTAGCTGTATGTGGGGTTGAGGTCAAGCAATTGCTTTTAGGTTAGTTAAGTATTTATTATTATTAGTAGAGCCAACTTTTAGTAATAAACCCAGTTATTACCCAAAAGTACTTCCTCAAAAGAGAAAATACCACAGATCAGATTTTATGGCATCATTATTAATCATCATCATAAAAGTATCCATATTTCTTCTAATCAAAGAGGATCCCAAGGCTGCTCTTAACCATGAGCTCGGCTGATATACCAGTTTTTAACACTCTGCAGAGGTTGTACACTTTACCCACAAGTCGTGATCCCTTTCCAGCCTAGGTTGTATAGACCTGATCTTCACTACCAAGGTGAATGGCCAGGAATACACTATATAGCCTTTACAGAGACTCCCCTGGTGCATAGCTGCTCGTTAGGTTTCGCCAGTCGTACAAACGCAGTACACCTCCCCAAGGTGGGTGACTAACAAAAACCAAATCGAATGAACCTCTACACCCCAACCTTGGTAGAGCGAGCACTACGCCTCGACCCCCATTGACGGCCCTCCGACAAAGCCAACTACACCCCTAGGTTCATCTAATTAATCAGCTAAGGGCGTCACATTCCACCCTCATGGTTGCACTATTATCTCTAGTGGTCACTCCACGAACAGGTCCTTACGGAGAGGTGCTAAGGAAAAAGGCCTGAGCCCCCTAGAGTATCACAAGACCATCAACATAATCAAGATAACAGTATCGTATCATAAATGTCCACATCATGTTCATTGATTAAGTTAAGGCAATAGCAAAATGCTAACCATGATAACTCAAAAGGTAAACAAGGATAAGGTAAATACAGACTAGTCAATCCTTAGGTTTAAGTAATGTAATGTGGGACAGTGAATTTATAAAGTACGTAGGACATAATAGGTCAGAGGACACTTGCCTTCACTAGGTTGTTGCTCAGGGAGACCTCCAACAACACACTCAGGAACCTCAGACTGCTTTTTGTCTAAATAAAGCGAGCATGCATTCAATACATTGGGAAAGTACAAATGAACAACACACCAAACATGTTCAAGCATAGGAATACACCTTAAAAAGACACAATACTATCTAAAGGATAATGAGTTAAAAGTATAGCTTAAACTATAACATAAACTAACTTCATTTGGAAATAGATTATTATTTCTCTAAGTGTTACTCACAAATACATAACATAGTTCACTTTATTTTATGGTGACCTAACATTTAGACTAGAGATGATTTCATGTAATACACCTTATTAATCTCACAAGATTACACATGCTTAAATCTCTAGGGTTCTCCTTTTATTTATTTTATTAAATAAATAAATCTATACCTACATTAGTTCCTACTTAACCACAAAAATTAGAATGTGCAGATAGTAAATGAGACTATTTTATTTACACAGAGAATAATCCTATAAACATTTTGCAATTTGAATCACTAAATTTGGAGTTCATATGCAAAAGATATGAAATAAACAAGTTTGGGAATTCAAAATATGAAATTAGGTCTAATTCTGTGAATATTTAAAAGTCCAGGGTTAAATCTGCAAGATTACAGGGGTCTGCGCATGAAAACCAGGGACGGCGGGTTTATTTCTAACAAACCAAGGGTTTCTTATGCAAAACAACTACGCGAAGGGGTATCGGGCTCCCTCAACCGTCATATCTAAAACCAACGGCTGAGATTAGATCCGCGACCGAGGGCGCGCGTGGGCGGGCAAGTGCTAACAGGCGGGCCAGGGGCATCAGCGACCGAGGGGGAGGGCGCACTGACCGAGCGGACCCAGCGCTAGGGGACACGGGCGCTGACAGACGGGCCAGGGACGCAGGGCACGCGTGCGCGAAGCGGTATCCGCGATCTAGACTGTGCGATCAAAATCGAACAGAGGGGATCAGACTGAGGAGGGGTGAACGGCTGTGGGCGGCGCTGCTCTTCTCCACGGCGGTGAGGTCGCCGGAGTTGAGGCAGGCACGAGCTAGGGTGGCTCCGAAGTCGCCGGAGTTGGGCAGCGAGGGAGAGAACGCCACGGCGAACTCAATGGCGGGGTAGAGGCCATGAATCCACGGGCAGAGAGGGGAGAATTGCGGGGAGAGGGTCTCGGGCGGACCAGAGGAACTCCGGTGTGGTATTCCGGCCACGGGGATGGGGTTTAAGGCGCGCTAAGGCCTAGGCTAGCTTCAGGAGAGGCATAGGCACCTTAGAGACTAACGCCGGGGAACTAGACCGAGCTAAATCGGCCGGCCAACGCGCGAGCATGGCGGACCTCCACGGCCGAGCACCGGCGAAACCGAAATTGGCCGAGCATAGAGCGCAATAGGGAAAATTGGGCACAGGCAAAGGTGTCTTACCTCGGGGCGGAGCTCGGGGAGGCTTGCCGCGGTTTCCGGCGAGCTGGATGGTCGGGAACGTGGTCGCGGGTCTCCGGCGGCGTCTGGCTGTGAGGGCAGAGCGCGAGAGAGGGCAGAGCTGCGTGAAATGAGGTGAGGAAGTGAGTGCAGGCACTGGTGGGGCTCTAAGAAGGGAGCTGGGCGCGTGGGCGGGCTCGTGGCCGAGAAATCCGGCGACGTGCGCAAGTGCGCACTCGCCAGTCCACGGCGGGCGTGGGGAGGGCGGATCTGACAGGGCAGGCCCACCGCATAGAGAGAGAAAAGGGGACGCGTGGGGCAACGGCTCAGCAACTGGCGAACTGGGCCCACAAGACAGAGAGAGAGGAGGGAGCGCGGGTGAAGAAACCGGCGCCGACAGGTCAGCGCCACTGGGCAGTGATCCAGAGAGGGAGGGCGCGTGGGAGAGAGAGTTGCCGCTGACAGGCGGGGACTGCCTGTCAGGCGGCACGGGCGCGCGGCCTAGCTGGGCCAAGCTAGGCTGGTTTGGGCCGCTTTCCCTTTTTCTTTTTCTCTGGATTTTCTAATTCCTTTTCTATTTTTCCCTAGGGTTTTCAATTCCAAATTCAAATTAGGTTTCAAATTCAAACAAATTCAAACTTGTGCAACACTTCAAAGAATATTTTAAGCTCATCATGATGCAACATGTCATGACTCATAATGTTTTGGCAAAAATAAATAATTAAATTCCCCTACCTTTAAGTTAATTCTACTTAAAAGGGAAAAAGGGAGAGAGAATCTAGAGAGAGATAAAACCTAGGGTGAGAGAGAGATGAGTAACACATGAATTTGGGTGATATATAGAGAGAAATTTTATACCCCCAAATTCAGGGTGTTACAGACCTATCCCCCTTAAAAGAATCTCGCCCTCGAGATTCAGGGCTGGCTAGAAAAGAGCTCAGGGTACTTGGCTTTCAAATCATCTTCTCTTTCCCAGGTTGCTTCTTCTTCTGAGTGGTGGCCCCATTTGACTTTGCACATCCTGATGGTACTTCTCCGAGTGACCCGATCTGTTGTCTCCAGAATCTGAGTTGACTTCTCAATATAGGTCAGATCCTCTTGAACTTCAAGATCCTCTGTTGGCAACCACTCTTCTGGCACTCTCAAGCATTTCTTCAACTAAGGCACATGGAACACATCATGCACAGCTAACAGAGTCTCCGGTAAATCGAGTTGATATGCCGCTTCTCCATGTCTTGCTTGAATCTGATACGACCCAATATATCGGGGCGCTAGCTTGCCTTTGACTCCAAAACTTTTGGTTCCTCGGATGGGTGACACCTTCAAATAGACATAGTCTCCCACTTCAAAACTGAGTTCCCTTCTTCGGGTGTCAGCATAGCTTCGCTATCGGGACTGCGCTGCCTTCAAATTCTCTCAGACCATTCTGATGTTCTCTTCGGCTTCACGCAAAATATCTGGACCGAACACCTATCTTTCACCAGGTTGGTCCCAATGCAATGGAGTTCTGCAATTCCTCCCATAAAGCGCTTTGAATGGTGACATCTTCAATTTGGCTTGATAGCTGTTGTTGTAGGAGAATTTCGCATATGGTAGCCTCTTGTCCCAACCTATCTTGTCTTGCAAAGCACAAGCTCTCAACATATCCTCCAGAATCTGGTTGGTTCTCTCTATTTGACCATCTATCTACGGGTGATAAGCTGAGCTGAACTTCAAGTGCGTGCCCAAAGCCTCATGCAACTGCTGCAAAAAATGAGAGGTGAACTGAGTGCCTCTATCTGATACTATCTTCTTCGGAACGCCATGCAAGCACACAATTTGAGACATGTACAGTTCGGCCAATACTGCACTATTGTAGGTGGTCTTGACTTGTATGAAATGGGCCGCTTTTGTCAAACAGTCCACTACTACCCAGATGGAGTCGTAACCAGTACGAGTGCGAGGCAAACCGACTATAAAGTCCATTCCGATCTCATCCCATTTCCACTGAGGAATCTGCAACGGTTGCAACAAACATGCAGGTCTCTGATGTTATGCTTTAATCCTCTGACAACTGTCACATACAGCCACATACTCTGCTATCTCCCTTTTCATACCATACCAGCAGAATCTTTTCTTTAGGTCTTCGTACATCTTCTCACTACCAGGGTGTATAGAGTACGCTGTCTCATGGGCTTCCTTGAGAATCAGTTCTCGGATGGATTTGATATCGGGAACACACAGTCTATCCTTGAACCATACCACTCCCTCTGCATCTTCACGGAAATCCTTGCCTTTCCCATCTGTGATCAGCTGCTGGATCTCGTTGATTTTCTCATCATCCTTCTGACCTTTCCTGATGTCTTGCTCTAGAGTGGGTTCGAACTCGATTGTCACCCCTTCGATGTTGTTCAGAAATCCGAGACTCAATCTGTCGAACTCCTTTGCTAGCTCATATGGCATTGGGTAAGCGGCCAACATATTGACTTGACTCTTCCTGCTAAGAGCATCTGCAACCACATTTGCTTTGCCTGGGTGATAATGAATCTCCAACTCATAGTCTTTGATCAACTCTAGCCATCTTCGATGCCTCATGTTTAACTCTGACTGAGTGAATATGTATTTGAGACTCTTGTTGTCTGTGTAGATATTACACTTCTGCCCATAAAGATAATGCCTCTAGGTCTTCAATGCATGAACCATGGCTACTAATTCCAGATCATGAGTAGG
Organism: Zea luxurians; assembly: GCA_029449295.1. Taxonomy (NCBI): domain Eukaryota; kingdom Viridiplantae; phylum Streptophyta; class Magnoliopsida; order Poales; family Poaceae; genus Zea; species Zea luxurians. Next base: position 215,945,429 of record JAOPSE010000002.1, read on the forward strand.
ATAATTCTTCTCATGAATCTTCAATTGTCGGGATGAGTATGCCACTACTCTCCCTTCTTGCATCAACACACGTCCCAGTCCAGTGTATGAAGCATCACAATATACTGAGAATGGCTTGTGAACATCTGGCAGAATCAGCACGGGTGCCGTTGTCAACTTCTCCTTCAATGTCTCAAAGGACTTCTGGCATGCGAGGGTCCACTTGAACTCAACCTTCTTTGCTAATAAGGTGTTATTGGCCTGGCAATCTTGGAGAAACCTTCAATGAAACGCCGATAATAACCGGCCATTCCAATGAAACTCTTGATTCCTCGGACATCTTTTGGTGCTTTCCAGTCTAAGATAGCTGTTACCTTCTTCGGATCTACATCCAATCCCTCTCGGTTTATAATGTGACCCAAGAATAGGACTTCACTGATCCAGAATTCATACTTGCTGAGCTTGGCATACAGTTGACAATCTCGTAGCCTCTGAAGTACCTTCCTCAAATGCTCCTCATGCTCTTGCTCATTCTGGGAATATATAAGAATGCCATCAATGAACACTACTATGAACTTGTCGAGGTAGTCCATGAACACACTATTCATTAAGTACATGAAGTAAGCTGGTGCATTCGTCAAACCGAATGACATGGTCGTGAACTCATACAGTCCATACTTGGTGATGAACGCTATCTTCGGTATATCCGTGGGTCGGATTCTGAGATGATGGTAGCCTGACCTCAAATCTATCTTCAAAAACACACTAGCTCCTCTCAATTGATCGAATAAATCTTCAATTCTGGGCAGGGGGTACTTGTTCTTGACAGTGACTTCATTTAAAGCTCGGTAATCAATGCACATCCTCTTTGTGCCATCCTTCTTCTCCACAAATAACACTGGCGCTACCCAAGGCGAGGTACTCGGTCTGATGTAGCCTTTCTCCGACAACTCATCAATCTGCTTCTTGAGTTCCACCAACTCTGGTCTGGACACTCGATAGGCTCTCTTGGAAATAGGGGCGGTGCCTGGTATAAGCTCTATGGCAAATTCAACCTTCCTTTCAGGTGGCATACCTGGTAACTCCTCGGGAAACCCATCTGGGAACTCTGATACTACATTGATAGCCTCTAATGGTTTAATCTCCTCAATATGAGTGGTGACTTGGTGACAACTCCCTTTCCTTGGTCCTGACAAGACCAACTCCACTAACACTTCTTCTCCTGGTAGGGACACTAACCTCACCGTTCTCTTGTCACAGCTAAGACTGGCTTGATACTTGGTTAGCCAATTCATCCCTAGGATGACATCTATAGTTGTATCATGGTTACCCATAACTATTAAATCAGCGGGGAACTCTATCCCCCTTATTTGAACTCTTGCACTAGGACAAAATCTATCTGTTTGGGTCCTTCCACCAACTGAACTAACTCACATAGGTGGATACATGGGTGCTATTGGTATATTATGTGTTTCTACCCACGATGCAGTCACAAAAGAATGCGTTGCTCCAGTATCAAATAACACATTTGCAGAATGGTACTCGATTGAAAACATACCTAGTGCCACTCCTGGAGTCTCCTGGACTGTGTCGGCCTCCAAGTGATTCACCTTTCCATACTGGGCACGAGGTTGCCCACAGTTGTTGCCTCCTTGCTGCATTGCATTCTGCCTGACTGGGGCATTGGGAGCTGGCTGCTGCTGAGCTGCTTTCTTTGGGCAATGATTCGCCCAATGGCCTTGTTCTTCACAGTGGAAACATGCACGACTTCCTCCTTGCGCTGATGCTGCTTAGTTGCTCTGGTTGGTTACTGGGGCAGGAAGACGGGCTGCCTGGTTGTTCTGACGCTGGTATTGATTTCCTCCTTGCTGGTTATTCTGATGGTACTGCTGCTGCTACTGAGGAAACTATCGCTGGTGCTGGTGACCTTGCTTGAATGGCTGAGGTGAATTGCCTGAGTAGAGAGGGCGGCTGCTACTCCCGACCTGAGATCCACCAATCTTGCGTTTCCTGTCCTCCATCTCCCAACGCTTCCTTTCTGTCATAATTGCTCTATCGATCAAGTGCTGGAAGGTAGAGAAGGTGTGGTTCATTAGCTGATAGTGGAGAGGGTCAACCAATCCTCTCAGAAAGTGGTACTGCCTCTTAGCATCCGTGTTGACATCTTCTGGGGCATAACGCGATAGCTGCAGAAACTTATCCCTGTACTCGCTGACGGATAGGGGACCCTGTTTCAAGGCGAGAAACTCCTCCTTCCTCACTATCATCAGTCCCTCGGGCATATGGTAGCGATGGAAGTTGTCCCTGAACTCTTCCCAAGTGATGGCTTCAGGGTTGGCATGGGTGGCAAGGTAAGACTCCCACCAAGACTGAGCTGCTCCCCTTAGCTGCCGGGGACCGTACAACATCTTCTCACGATCGTTGCACTGGGTAGTGTGTAACTCACGCTCCACGATACACAGCCAATCTTTGGCGTCCATGGGATAAGCAGATTGGGCAAAGACTGGGGGATGGCCCCTCATGAATTCTGCCCGCTTGTCTCTGGGCACTTGTGGCATCTGGACTTGCACTAGGGGATGAGGTGGTGGGCGCTACTACTGTACTTGCTGCATCGCTGCTAAGGTCTGTCCGATTGCCTGAACTGCTTGAGTTTGCATTAAGAACATTTGCTCAATGGCCATCGGTGGTGGCGGTGGCAAATGCTGCTGCGGGGCTGCCTCCTCTTGGGGTGCCTGCTGTTCTGGCTGAGCACGCCTCGCACCTCTATGCCTGTTCTCAGACATCTGTAGAAATCACACACATATATATATCAACTCTGACTCTGCAGTCTTTCAGCATAAGAAAAGATGTATAGAAAATCTTCATAGCACTGAACAAATGACCATCTTCACTGATGGCTTCTCAGATAAAGAGGAAAGTGGAAATAAATGGTTTACCCAACTAAATAACTAACTTTATTAATAACTACACCAAGTTACAGGGGACACCCACACCTTGGTGACAATCATTATAAAGATCCAACTTCAGTACATGTCCATCATAATAAGCATCCATCATAAGATAAGCAAACTAATTCTAACTAAGACTGAATAGACTAAGACACCGAACTATGCATTTGTTGGTACCATGAAACAGGGGTACCCCCTGTTACAAGATAAATACGCTGTGCCGACTGGAAAGTCTCTGGTTGCACGGTAAGCAGGCTCACCATCGCGCAACATCAGCCACCTTGGGGTCGCCACGTGGCCAAGGAAAAGGACGTGCCCCGGATACACGCAGTGGGTCCGGTCCTGCTACGTGGAAAGCACCGGACCCCGTGCATGACGGGCGGACCTCCGAAAAGGATCCCAGACCCTTCCAAGTGGAGTCTAGACAGATCACCATCGGGTCCCGAGATTCTGGGGCAGGGAATACCCGGACCCTGCCCTGGAGGGGTCCGGTGCTGGCACGTGTCCGGGGCCTGCGCCGCGCTTCCCACTCAGGCAGAGGCCCGCTGCTGCCGCATGGCTTGTGGCTCATGACATAAGCCAATGGGTGGAGTCTGACGTCGGGCCACTGAAGCCGCGCAGTCTCTGCATTTATTACAGAGAGGACGCGCCGCCTGCCACCAAGCCAGCGAACGATGTGCCCTCTCGGCATTTAATGCGTCCAGTCCTCTCCACTGGCAGGCGGCACCAGACGGCGCGCCTGTCGAATCTATCATCAAACAGTGTGCCCGTGCCATGCGGCGCACTGTGCTTGTTATCCCTTCCGCATGAAGCTTCCCCAGCACGCCGAGGATACGCAGATCTCGGGTGTCAGGGCGCTAGAAGATCGCCCAGGCGATAAACATTTGTGGCACCAAGTGCTATATTCGTTATGTCCCTGGGCCCGCATGTCGGGGCTCAGTACCTTTGTGCATGCCCCCCTTTCAGCTATAAAAGGGGAGGCATGCGGCGTTACAAGACAGATCCAATCTTAGACTGACAAGCTCTCAAGCAATACATCACACAGTGGAGTAGGGTATTACGCTCCGGCAGCCCAAACCACTCTAAACCCTCGCGTGCTCTTTTGTGTTTGTCCACCAGTCTCGTAACAAGCAAAACGCTTAGGCCCCTCCTCTTCTTAGGATTTAGGGCGGGTGCAATCCGCCACCCGGCCGGAGAGATTTCCCCTCCGACATTTGGCGCGCCAGGTAGGGGGCGCTAGGCTTTTAGATTTTTGCTTGTTACCTGATCGACACCATGGTACATATCGCCGAGCACCAAGATGAGACTTCCGAAGATTTCCTCTTGGAGGAGGGGGCCGCATCTGCTACGCCGCAGAATTTCGACTGCCCAGCACCTAGTTCCGCAGTTGTGCGCTCCGCACGGCAGCACGCACCGGCGCAAGCGTCCTGGACTCCATCAGGGGTCGCTCCCGCCGGAGCGCTCTCCGCGGCCAAGGAGTTGCTGCGTCACCCACCAAGTTCCTCAGCCTCGCCAGGGGCTATGGGACAATGGCGCGACGACGTGGATCGCCTCCTTGGCATAGCACACATTGGCTCAGTCAGGCACAGGCCTCAATCATCCCGACGCCAGTATGTGGCGTCGGCCTCGGTGCGCTCGCCCTCGATGAGGGCTGCACCGACCGAAGATCTACGAGCAGAGCTCAATCGTAGACGAGCGGCAGAAGATACGCAAGTCCCCTCGGAGAGGCCAGAAGACCTACGGGACGAGCTCAACCGTAGGCGTGCGGGCAAGAATGCTCGCCTCTCTTTAGGAAGGACGCGTGAGTGCCACCGGAGCCTCGAGGGTCACAACCTCGAGCAAGATCTCGCTACGGTCACGCCGCAGGGCCCGGGAGATGCCCGATTCTAGACGAGCATCCCGTTGGCCGGAGTTGGCTGCGCCGCCCTAACGGACCACCTCCGCGCGGCGACGTGGCCAACCAAGTTTCGTCCACACCTACCAGAAAAGTACGACGGTACGACAAACCCGTCAGAATTCCTGCAGGTCTATGTCACCACCATTACAGCAGCAGGTGGAGACACCGCTGTAATGGCGACCTACTTCCATGTAGCTCTGTCTGGGCTAGCCCGAACTTGGCTCATGAACCAAGCCCCAGGGTCCATACACTCCTGGGAAGAGCTCTGCGCGCGGTTCATAGCAAACTTTGCCAGCGCCTACCAGCATCATGGTGTAGAAGCACACCTCCATGCAGTAAGGTAGGAACCCGAGGAAACCCTTCGGGCGTTCATTTCCCGCTTTACCAAGGTATGTGGGACAATCCCTCGTATCTCAGATGCTTCCATCATCACTACTTTCCGCCAGGAAGTGCGTGACAAAAAGATGCTGGAGAAACTGGCCATGCGTGATGTGGACAACGTCACCACACTCTTCGCTCTAGATGAAAAATGTGCTAGGGCCGCCGAGGGCCGTGCTTGGCACTCGGCGCCATAAGCTGGGGTCGCCCAGGCGCGCAGTTTGGGTGTCATCGCCCGGGGCAACGGCAAAAAGAAAAAGAGAAACAAAGGCCGCGACCACGAGAAACAACAAGTTGCTGCTTCAGTCATCACTGCCGCGGCTAGGGGCTGGGGTAAGCTCAACAAGCGCTCACGGCCCCAGGAAGGCAACGACAACACATGCCCAGTGCACCCCAACAGCCGCCATAGTGCCGCCGACTGCCGGGAGATTATCAAACTCGTAAAGCGCGTCAGCGAGCAGTGCGAGCAGTCCTCCAGGGACGGCTCGCCGCCTCGTCGCTGGCTTCACAAGGAAGCGGCCAACGAAAGGGCTGCGGCTGTGGGGGGACAGGACCTCGGCTACCAGTCGCCCGAGAGAAACCTTGAGGACATTTTCACCAAAGAAACCAACTGCGACAACGACAACGACCGCCGCAAGAAGCTGTATGTCATGTACGGCGGGAGCTGGGAGCTTGTCTCCCGTAGGAGTGTCAAGTCCCCGCGACGGGAGGTCCTGTCGGCAGTCCCAGGAGTCCCCAAAGCTGCTCCGCACCAACGATGGAGGAGCATCACCATCTCTTTCGGGGCACTCGACTGCCCCGACAACATGGCGGGGGCCGACATACTACCGCTCATCATCGCCCCATTGTCACTAATATGCGGCCGCATCACGTGCTGATTGATGGAGGGGCTGGCCTCAATGTCATCAGCCATGCGACGTTCAGGCAGCTGCAGATCTTGGGGTCCCGGCTGGGGCCCTCCCTCCCATTTTTCGAAGTAGGCCCACAGCCCGTGTATACCCTCGGGAGCATTGCGCTCCCGGTTACATTTGGGATGGAGGAAAACTTCCGCACGGAGAACGTCCAGTTCGATGGTGCAGAGGTCAACCTCCCCTTCAACGCCATCATTGGGAGGCAGGCCCTATACCGGTTCATGGCCATTGCCCATTACAGGTACTTGGTCCTTAAGATGCCATCCCTCGCAGGGGTCCTCAGCGTACGGGGCGACCGCACCGCCGCGCTAGCGGCCGTCGAAAAGCTACATGCCCTAACGACCGAGACCGCTCGGCCAGACGGCGGAGGGAGAAGCCCCTCAGCCTCCGGAGCCAAAGCACCGAAGGTACAGCCAACCGAAGCAGACGGCAGGCCCGCGAAGATCATCTAGGTCGGCGTGGACCCATCCCGGACCACCCGCATTGCGGGGAATCTGGGAGAGAAATAGGAACTCGCGCTCGTCACCTTTCTCCGGGCAAATGCTGACGTGTTCGCTTGGGAGCCATCGCAGATGCCTGGGATCCCCAAGGAGGTGATTGAGCACCATCTGAAGATTTATCCGAATGCCAAGCCGGTAAGCCAGAAGCCTCAGAGATAGTTAGTGGAGCAGCAGGACTTCATCCGTGAGGAGGTTCAAAAGCTGTTGCACGCCGGCTTCATCGAAGAAGTTCATCACCCCGTATGGCTGGCCAACCTAGTCATCGTGCCAAAGGCAAATAGTAAGCTCGGGATGTGCATCGACTACACCATCCTAAATAAGGCATGCCCCAAGGACCCATATCCACTTCCACGTATAGATCAGATTGTGGACTCTACCTCGGGGTGCGACTTTTTGTCTTTACTGGATGCCTACTCCGGTTTTCATCAAATCCGGATGTCTAGGGAGGATAGGAAGCACACCGCTTTTGTAACGGTAGATGGGCTGTACTGTTATGTTGTGATGCCTTATGGTCTGAAAAACGCCCTGCCAACGTTTGTTTGGGCGATGAGTAAGACCTTCGGGGACCTAATCCGAGACAAGGTGGAGGTTTACGTCGATGACATCGTGGTCAAGACTAGAAGGGGGTCGACTGTAGTAGAAGATCTGGCTCTGGTTTTCGACAAGCTGCGGGCAACCCGCACCAAGCTAAACCCGGAGAAATGCATCTTCGGCGTCTCCGTAGGAAAGCTGCTAGGTTTCCTGGTTTCATACCGGGGCATTGAAGCTAACCCAGAAAAAATCAAGGCTATCGAGATAATGAGGCCTCCCGCCCGTGTCAAGGACATCCAGAAACTTGCAGGATCTCTGGCTGCCCTTAGCCACTTCATTTCGAGGTTGGCTGAGAGAGCACTGCCCTTCTTCAACCTCCAACAGAAATCTGGCCCCTTTATCTGGACCGAAGAGGCGGAGCAAGCCTTCCAAGAATTGAAGCAGCAGCTAACTTCCCTGTCGATCTTGGTCGCTCCGGAACCAGGGGAACCGCTGTACCTGTACATTGCGGCGGCGGCCGAAGCAGTGAGCATGGTGTTAGTCGCCGAAAGGGTGACACCAAGAGGATAGGGACCTGAGAACTTAGAGCCAGCGTCGGGCGCCCAGACTATCCAGAAGCCGGTTTATTACGTCAGCGAGGTCCTCCATGAAGCAAAGGCCAGGTACCTCGAGACACACAAGCTCCTCTATGTTGTCCTGGTTGCATACAGGAAGTTGCGTCACTACTTCCAGGTGCACAGAGTTGTGGTGGTGACCTCCTTTCCACTAAGGGCCATCCTCCACAACTCAAACGCCACTGGCAACATCGCCAAATGAGCAGCAGAGCTCGTTGAGTTCCAGCTAGATTTCCAGCCCCACCATGCTATCAAAAGTCAGATTCTGGCCGACTTCATCGTGGAGTGGACTCCACCCACATGCGCCCCTGGGGACCCAGACCCCGTTCCAGGCCCCACACCTGCGGAGCGCGGGGGTCCAGTCTTCACCGAGCCCCACTGGACGCTCTTCTTCAACGGATCCGCCCGCCAGCAGCGTGCTGGCGCAGGAGTGGTCCTCGTCGGCCTAGACGGGGACCAGCTGAAGTATATGGTACGCCTCGAGTTCAAAGCCACCAACAACATGGCAGAGTATGAGGCGCTGATCTTCAGCCTATCTGCGGCCCTATCCCTGGGGGTTCGCCAGCTCCTCGTAAAGGGGGACTCTCAGCTAGCAGGCCCGCGGGGAATGTAGCTGCAATGAGCCCAGACTCGCAGCTTACCTCCTCCATGTAAAGAAGCTAGAGAAGGACTTCGCAGCCCTAGAACTACAACATGTTCCCCAGGCCGACAACTCAGCGGCAGATGACCTCTCCCAGAGGGCATCAACTCGAGCACCTGTGCCCGAGGGCGCCTTCGAAAGGCGGTTGCTGAGACCTACCGCCCAGCCTGTCGAACTGGGCGAGGGGGCGAGACCGGCACCTCGAAGCCGGCGATCCCGGTGGTGTCCCAGGACCCACCGAAGGCTGTGTGTGCACTGGGGGGCTTCACCGACCCCTAGCACCACAACCAACAACTCAGAGTGGTCCTGATGCGTGGATCTCCGAGATCCGAGACTACTTGAAGGAAAACATCCTTCCTGAAGACCATGTCTCCACAGAGCGCATAGCACGGTTGCCTAAACGATACACGACGGTAGAAGGGGATCTCTACCGCCATGGTGCCAATGGTATTCTTATGCGGTGCATCACCCAGGAGGAGGGCCGTGAGTTGCTCACGGAGATCCATGGAGGGGAGTGCGGAAGTCATTATTCATCCCGCACACTGGTCGGTAAGGCCTTCCGGCATGGTTTTTACTGGCCGACCGCCCTCCAGGATGCAGTCGAGCTGGTAAAGTCCTGCGAAGCGTGCCAGTACCACGCAAAGCAGATACACACATCGGCTCAGGCTCTACAAATGATTCCACCCTCCTGGCCATTCGCCGTATGGGGGGTGGATATCCTGGGATCGTTTCCCAGAGCCGTCGACGGCTACTAGTACCTCTTTGTCGCCATCGACAAGTTCACCAAGTGGCCGGAGGCCACCCTTATGGTCAGCATCACCCAAGGTGCTGCAGTCGCCTTCCTCAAGTCGATCGTCTATAGATTTGGGGTCCCAAGTTGTATCATTACAGACAACGGGACCCAGTTTACAAGTCGGATCTTTCAGGAATATTGCGAGGGCATCAACACCCAGCTCTGCTTTGCATCTGTGGCTCACCCTAGGAGTAACGGGCAGGCAGAGAGGGAAAATGCAGAGATCCTCAAGGGGCTCAAGACACGCACCTATAACTGCTTAAAAAAGCATGGCACAAATTGGGTCAGTGAGCTCCCATCCATGTTGTGGGGGAACCGGACCACGCCCAGCCGAGCCACCGGGGAGACTCCATTCTTCTTGGTGTACGGGGCTGAAGCTTGCCTTCCCCCGGAAATCATTATGGGCTCTCCGCGGGTCCAGTCTTTTGATGAGTCTGCGTAGGAACAGCTGTGGTGTGAAGATGTGGACTTCATCGACGAGCACAGGTGGCAAGCAGCGATCTGAAATGCACGATACAACTAGGCGCTCAAGCGCTACCACCAACGGTTCGTGCATAGTAGGAAGCTTGAGGTCGGGGACCTGGTCCTAAGGCGAATACTGAACCGAGAAGGGCTCCATAAGCTCTCTCCTAGCTTGGAAGGACCCTTCAAAGTGACAGAAATATGCCGCCCCGGATGTGTCCACCTCGCCACAGCTAACGGAGTACCTCTTCCTAATCCTTGGAACATAGAGCATCTCCGTAAGTTTTTCCCATAAAAATAGGATTGGGGGTTCTGTCTCTTTCCCTGTAACCGAGAAGCACATTTATATGTGCCAGCCTGGAGAGGTCCGCCCTCAGTAAAACCGGTCCGTTGGCTTACACTCGTGTATATCCAGTTATAAGGAAGGGGTTCAGCCCACATAACTGTTTTTATGTTGTTTTTATTCCTAAAGGTTGTGCCCATTATTACTGTCTCACCACCCTTGCAGTTTTCTTCCCTGGCTGGTATAGCGATATCCGAACTGACTAGCCAAACCCGCCAACCAGATGGTGGGGTGGTTTGGGGCCGTGAAGTCGCTTGGTATGGTCAAGTACCGTAAGACTACACACCCCACCGCCCTGCAGCCGGCCCTATTGCGTGAATCAAAGGATAAGAAATACCAGCTGGCGGACCCTATGGGTGCACCACTAAAAATACCTAGCCAAGACTGTGTGCAGGTCGGGTCCCAGTTGGGGTTGCCCCTTAGGGGTTACGACATTAGTTCCTCCTTAAGAATCCTGGCATCCAGCCCCAACACGTCGAGGCCATATCCTAGGGGGGCCAAGTACCAGGGAAGAAGTTGGTAGCATTGCACACAACAAAGGAAAAGTGGCGTGCAGATAAGTTGTAATATCGCCCGATAAGTAGTACCTAAAGAGTATCTTACAAAATCAAAGATATGTCACGGCCCGCTCCCTAGCGGAACCCTCGTTTTTCTCCACGCAGGCCTGGCTACTCATCGTCAGTAGGATCCCGCTGGAAGCGCCCGACCACCGCGTCCACAACGTCCTGCACACCCTCCCGGGCAGCATCTTCAGTATCGGCCACCAGACCCGCGATGACTGGCCCTAAGGAGACAGCCGGGTCGTGGCTCCGGAAGCATGTCAAGACGTATTCTATTGCCGACCGACAAAGTCCGCTACCCTCGGCCTCCAAGCGGGCGCCAAGAATCTGATCCAGACGTCGAAGGCGGTCAGCAGCGGAATCCAGTACTGGGAGCACGTCGGAGATGGACGCCGGCCGCTCCAGCGCCGGGATGGGGCTCACCCCCAACGGCACTAACGTTGTGCTTGCCTCGCCAGCCCAGGCGGCGATGCGCTGGGCCCTGGCGAGTTGCTCAGCTTGGAGGTCGTCAAGTGTCTTCCTGATCACCTCCACTGCCTGGGGGCCCGAGGCCGTCTGTGTCGCCTGAGCAACCTGCGCTGCCTGGAGCTAGTGGACCTGCTCCTCCAGAGCCCGCATTTTCCCCTCCAAACGCTTCCTTTTCTCCTCTGCCTCAAGCTCAAGCTCATCCAGCAGCCTGTTCCGCCTCACCCACATCTCCTCCCTGAAGGCGAGGTCCTCCTCCTGCCAAGTGAGATCAGTCGCCCGTTTCGCTAGGGAAGCTTCCTTCGCCTTGAGACTTTCCTCGGCGCGAGCAATGTCACTAGCCCTGCCGGCAAGTTCCTGCTGCAGCTTCTGCAGCTTCGCCTAAGCCGCAGCCTGCTTGTCCCGCTGTTTCTCCAGCACCGTATTATAAGCTTTCAGCTTATTATGGAGCGTTGTGACGGCCTCCTCCCTTTGGTCTAAGCGTACCTCCTTCTTGGCCAAACGTTTCTCCTTCAGGGTCACGTCTTCCTCTCGGTCAGACACCTTCCGGATGTCCTCCTTGAAGTCCTCGCGCTCCTGCTCAAACCTGACCCGCTCTGAGGCGAATTGGCATGACACTGCCTTGGTGCGTTCCTCTAGTTGGGTGCACCAGTCGCTAAGGCGCTGGTGCTCGGTCTCGAGCGCCTCCCACTCCCGCCGGATAGCCACCTCGGTTTCCCGGAGAGCCTGGTGAGCGCGGGACAGCACCTGGGGAAGGGGAGTTAACGTCGCTTCAGGTTCGGTGCCAGATCGGAGCGGTCGCCCAAGGATAACCTTTGGAGCCTCCGGAGTTGGCGGTGGGACAGAGCTGGACGCGCCTCACACGCCTGCCAACGACGGTGCACCCAACTGTATCGCCGCCACTGGGTCTGCAACAGCTGTTGGCAACATTGCCACCTCTGGACCCCTAGCTAGAACTTGGGAACTCAAAGGCGTCGCCTCGATGATGGCAGGCGGATCCTGGGGATCCAATGGTGCCACCTCAGCACTAGCGTCAGCCTGCATGGTGGGGGCAAACACAACAAGAACCTCTTCGGCCACCGCCAATGGTGGGCTCGGCACCGATGCTGACGAAGTTGTGGTATCCGCTGACGGATCGCCAGCCACGTCCCCGACAAATGTATGCTGCTAGGAACCAGCCCCACTGACGGGCGTGGCGACCGAAGGGGGACGAGCGTCCACAGAAGCCGAAGAAGGGGGGCCCTGACAGGCAAAGGACGGGTCAAGACCTGTCGACGTAAAAGCTACGCTCGAAATTTGGCACTTGGGAGAGCCTAAGCTTACTTGGGACCGTGAACCTTCCAGCGGCCTTGGAAGCGGGGCGCCCGTTGTCCCTGCTGCTGTTGCTGCCGCTGCCCCCGCGGTGACGGCAGTCGGTCTGACACAGGCAGCGGCGGTGGTGGTGTCGAATCCGAAGGAGGTGGCGGCGAGGGGCTCACGCCCCTCTCCTCGCCCTGGACCCGAGGTTTGGCCTCCTTACCCCCACCAGCTGTCTTCTGACGCTTCTGGGGGGAGTCCGAATCGAGGGGTAGGTCCGAGACAAAGGACCCATCAGCGCGACGCCGTCGGTGTCGCCTCACTTCCTCCGACCTCTCGACGGCGTCCGGAGTGGAGGAGCTGCATGCAGGCCCCTTGCCCTTGTCCGAGGAACTGGGGCCCACAGGAGGGGCTCTGGGGGCCACATCAGTGGGCTGGGGGCCTCCGACTGCTGTACCAGGAATATGGATCTCTCGGTGGGGGTCCCGGCCGCCGGTCTGGCGGACTGCCACACCACTCTCATCAAGGGTCGGCAGTCGGGCTAGCACCGCTGACCACAACCCTGGGTTGTCGCAGAGTGGCGAAATGCCCTGGGGAGGCATCAAGGATTCGGGGACAAAAGCCTCACCAGTGGTCCCCCTCACCAAAATTTCCAACTGCTCCTAGGACAGGTCAGTCCCAGGCCCGCGCTGGATCCTGCCAATATCGCTGGGGCCGGTAAACCAGCAACACAGATGCGGCCTCCCCTGCAGTGGCATGACTCGACGCTTCAGGAAATCGCTGAGTACGTGCATTGAGGTCAGGCCACCAACCGCCAGTTCCTTAATCCTGTCCAGGACGGGCTCGAACTCCGGCATGAGGCATGGTCTTTCCCTCCACTACTTTCGGCCAAGTCTGGGCCCGTCACTCGGAAGGGCAAGGCGGTCGTTGACCTCAGCACTTGCGATCACCCAGTCGTGCCGCCAGTTCTCCCACCTCGCGCCACCAAGGGAGGCAATATAGGTCACTATTGGATCTGACCTTGTCTGGAAGTAGTAGGCCCTAAGGTGGTCTTTGCCCTTCCCAGACCTCACCAGCACAAAAAAACTGGCGAAAAAGGGAAGTGCAAGCTGCCACTCCCACGAACATCTCATAGAAATGGACAAAAATGGCCACTTGGAGGATGGAGTGGGGCGTGAGATGCTGGAGTTGGAGTCCAAACTCCTCCAGCAGCAGCAGCAGAAAGAACCGCGAAATCTACAGCGCCAATCCACAGAAGAGATAGGAGACGAAGAGCACAAACTCCCCGGCGGCAAGATCGCCGAGGGGAGTAGTGCGGCCTGGATCCTCCCGGCGAATGCAGGCGAGCCCCACCCGAGCAGGCGGCACACTGAGTCGAGCGCCTCCTTGGTCTGGTAAAGATCGGGGCGAACCAGCATAGCCATGGCAACCACGGCGGCAGAAAACTGAGGAGCACGAATGCGGGGAGGCGTGGAAGGCTCGGAGGCGAAAGGGCGGAGCAGTTGGGGAAAATGCGAAAGCAAAACCACTGCGCACGGAAAACCTCTCCTTCAAGAGATGGCTCCCCACGCACCCTGGGAAAATCCGCCTGGCGCATACCTAGCACCCAAACAGCTCAGTCGCTGACAGAGGGACCCGGACCCACAAGTCACATGGCTGAGGCACTGGTCTCCATGCGCAGGAGGAGCGAACCGCCGCACACGCTCCCACGTTGCCTGGGGGCCACTGTCGGAAAATATTCTTAACATAGGCGGAGCCAACAGGGCGCCCCACGCATGCGAGGCACGGGCAAACCGCCATGCGTGGGGGCCACGCGCTAGTCTGCTGCGAAGACGGGCACGACAGTTGGAGTAACCAGTAGCAAACTGACAGCATGCGCGCGCTGGGTTAGTACGACGCGCGCTAAAAAGATGCCCCGGTCCCCGGTCATGCAGAGCTTACATAGGATATAGGTTATGGCCCCACCTGCAGGCTTGCGTCCTCCCCTGAGGTGGGCCCGAGGGCCACTGTCGGTACCATGAAACAGGGGTACCCCTTGTTACAAGATAAAGACGCTGTGCCGGCTGGAAAGTCTCTGGTTGCGCGGTAAGCAGGCTCACCATCGCGCAACATCAGCCACCTTGGGGTTGCCACATGGCCAAGGAAAAGGACGTGCCCCGGATACACGCAGTGGGTCCGGTCCTGCTACGTCGAAAGCACCGGACCCCGTGCATGACGGGCAGACCTCCAAAAAGGATCCCAGACCCTTTCGAGTGGGGTCCAGACAGATCACCACCGGGTCCTGAGATTCTGGGGCAGGGAATACCCGGACCCTACCCTGGGAGGGGTCCGGTGCTGGCACGTATCCGGGGCCTGCGCCGCGCTTCCCACTCAGGTAGAGGCCCGCTGCTGCCGCGTGGCTTGTGGCTCATGACATAAGCCAACGGGTGGAGTCTGACGTCGGGCCACTGAAGCCACGCAGTCTCTGCATTTATTACAGAGAGGACGCGCCGCCTGCCACCAAGCCAGCGAACGATGTGCCCTCTCGGCATTTAATGCGTCCAGTCCTCTCCGCTGGCAGGCGGCACCAGATGGCGCGCCTGTCCAATCTATCATCAAACAGTGTGCCCGTGCTATGCGGCGCACTGTGCTCGTTATCCCTTCCGCGCGAAGCTTCCCTAGCACGCCGAGGATACACAGATCTCGGGTGTCAGGGCGCTAGAAGATCGCCCAGGCGGCAAACATTTGTGGCTCCAAGTGCTATATTCATTATGTCCCTGGGCCCGCATGTCAGGGCTCAGTACCTTTGTGCATGCCCCCCTTTCAGCTATAAAAGGGGAGGCATGCGGTGTTACAAGACAGATCCAATCTTAGACTGACAAGCTCTCAAGGAATACATCACACAGTGGAGTAGGGTATTACGCTCTAGCGGCTCGAACCACTCTAAACCCTCGCGTGCTCTTGTGTGTTCGTCCACCAGTCTCGTAACAAGCAAAACGCTTAGGCCCCTCCTCTTCTTAGGATTTAGGGCGGGTGCAATCCACCACCCGGCCAGAGAGATTTCCCCTCCGACAGCATTATTACAGACTCCGACTCTGTCGATCTAGGGATCCAAATCTATCTGGGTCCTGTAGTCTGGGGTACCATAGTCAAAG
Source organism: Zea luxurians (assembly GCA_029449295.1). Lineage (NCBI taxonomy): Eukaryota > Viridiplantae > Streptophyta > Magnoliopsida > Poales > Poaceae > Zea > Zea luxurians. The sequence goes on from JAOPSE010000002.1 coordinate 215,960,880, forward strand.
CGACCACGGGGCAGTGAACGGTAAGGGTGCTGAATCCCGTCAGGGGCGGGAGAACGCGTGCTGCGCACTCAGCACACAATTCTGCAACATCTGCCCGAACCTTGCCTAGCTCGTCAAGGGCGTGGTCCAACTCTGTGTTGAGCACGACGGCCAGGTTGACCATGTTGTTTAGCCTGGGATTGCCCTCACCCACTGGCGAGACAATCACACCTCCGGCACTACCGGTCGAACGACGAGGGTAGTACTTCAGGTCAAGGCCATCAGCTACCCCGCTGAACAACGAGCAATATTGAGAAAGTGCCCGTCGTGTTGCATCTTGCATGGCTGCCTCGGCAGTATCCCTATCAGTAATAGAATAGTGCTCCGAGAAGGCCTCTGCACCCCGGAGATCATCGTCTGGACGACGTACCATGCAAGTCGCCTCCCACTGGTTCGAGTATAACCCGCGACGATGCTAGTAGACTACACAACGGTACTCGATAGACCAAGTGTGTCGGTCGAAGGCCCGACGTAGCAGGGTATCGAGAGCATCGTGGAAGTGACACCCGCGAGCGGCGTCACGAGTGATGGGTCTAGTGATCCACCCCTCCGGCTCTGGCTCCTCTGAGAGCTCCGTGCCGTGGCTCGAACTGCCACCGGCGTCGTCGTCGTCTCCGTCTCCGTCAGGGTCTCCTCCAGCAGACGGGATGCCCTATGGTGGTGCAGGGGGCATCTCTGGCTGAGGTGCAGGGGAAGGCGGCCTCTTAGACTCCACCTCCTACTGAGGCGAGGGGGAAGAGTCCTGCTGCTCCTAGTCCTGCTCCTGCTCCTGGCATAGGCGCTCCTGCTCCTTGTGCAGGCGAAGATGCAGTCTCTCTAGGTGACTGGACTGACCTGGTACCGTACGACGCAGTGGACGCTCCGCTAGGTGAGAAGACAAAAAGGGGATCACAGACTTACGTGCAGTGCACCTGATACGGGCCATCTACAAAAGACATCGTAAGCACAAGAGTAAGAGTAGAACTATTGAGACCAGAAAATAAACAGAAAGAAAAGTGAGACAAAACTTTTTGAGATAAGTAGATAACATAGGGTCGGTCAAGATGACCAACTTTTGAAAGGACTCTAAAGATCAAGGTAAGAGTAGGGGTCTTTAGTTCCTTAGGGCGACCATTCTAGTCTAGGTTAGCGGTCCTATAGTCAGCAAGGGCTTTGATACCACTTATGTCACACCCGGTTTTGGAAGGCAAACCGAATGCGAAGCATGTACGTGCCAGGATCAGAAACTCACATACACAACGATTACATAATTGGACATCATCACACAATGCTCGAAATAAATAGCAGAAAGTTACTTTATTACAGCTAGATGTCCAAGACATCCATAGAGTCTAATACATAACCATTGTTCAACATAAATATCAAAGTGCGGAGAAACGAAACGTAGATGCTAAGCCTACATAGGCAGCTGACTGGGGGTTCACCACTAAGAAAGATCAGAACTCGTCGTAATTCTGGAACTCCTCGAAGTCCTCCATGTTGCCAGCATCACCTCCTGAGCACTAGGTACAGTGGGGACAACCTGGGGTGGGGGTGGTTTGTAAAGCAAGGGTGAGTACACATCAACGTATTCAGCAAATGTCCCGTTTGGCTAAAGTGGACTAGCTGTATGTGGGGTTGAGGTCAAGCAATTGCTTTTAGGTTAGTCAAGTATTTATTATTATTAGTAGAGTCAACTTTTAGTAATAAACCCAATTATTACCCAAAAGTACTTTCTCAAACGAGGAAATACCACAGATCAGATTTTATGGTAAAAGTATCCATATTTCTTCTAATCAAAGAGGATCCCAAGGCTGCTCTTAACCGTGAGCTCGGCTGATATACCGGTTTTTAACACTCTGCAGAGGTCGTACACTTTACCCACATGTCGTGATCCCTTTCCAGCCTGGGTTGTACAGACCCAATCTTCACTACCAAGGTGAATGGCCAGGAATACACTACGTTGCCTTTACAAAGACTCCCCTGGTGCATAGCTGCTTGTTAGGTTTCGCCAGTCATACAAACGCAGTACACCTTCCCAAGGTGGGTGACTAACAAAAACCAAATCGAATGAACCTCTGCACCCCAACCTTGGCAGAGTGAGCACTACGCCCCGGCCCCCATTTATGGCCCTCCGGCAAAACCAACTACACCCCCAGGTTCATCTAATTAATCAGCTAAGGGCGTCCCATTCCACCCTCATGGTTGCACTATTATCCCGGGTGGTCATTCCACAAACAGGTCCTTACGGAGAGGTGCTCAGGAAAAAGGCCTAAGCCCCCTAGAGTATCACAATATCAACAACATAATCAAGATAATAGTATCGTATCATAAATGTTCACATCATGTTCATTGATTAAGTTAAGGCAATAGCAAAATGCTAACCATGATAACCCAAAAGGTAAACAAGGATAAGGTAAATACAGACTAGTCAATCCTTAGGTTTAAGTAATGTAATGTGGGACAGTGAATTTATAAAGTACGTAGGACATAATAGGTCAGAGGACACTTGCCTTCACCAGGTTGTTGCTCAGGGAGACCTCCAACAACACACTCAGGAACCTCGGACTGCTCGTTGTCTAAATAAAGCGAGCATGCATTCAATACATTGGGAAAGTACAAATGAATAGCACACCAAACATGTTCAAGCATAGGAATACACCTTAAAAAGACACAATACTACCTAAAGGATAATGAGTTCAAAGTATAGCTTAAACTATAACATAAACTAACTTCATTTGGAAATAGATTATTATTTCTCTAAGTGTTACTCACAAATACATAACATAGTTCACTTTATTTTATGGTGACCTAACATTTATACCAGAGATGATTTCATGTAATACACCTTATTAATCTCACAAGATTACACATGCTTAAATCTCTAGGGTTCTCCTTTTATTTATTTTATTAAATAAATAAATCTATACCTACATTAGTTCCTACTTAACCACAAAAATTAGAATGTGCAGACAGTAAATGAGACTATTTTATTTACACAGAGAATAATCCTATGAACATTTTGCAATTTGAATCACTAAATTTGGAGTTCATATGCATAAGATATGAAATAAACAAGTTTGGGATTCAAAATATGAAATTAGGTCTAATTCTGTGAATATTTAAAAGTCCAGGGTTAAATCTGCAAGATTACAGGGGTCTGCGCGCGAAAATCAGGGACGACGGGTTTATTTCTAACAAACCGAGGGTTTCTTACGCAAAACAACCACGCAAAGGGGTATCAGGCTCCCTCAACCGTCAGATCTAAAACCAACGGCTGAGATTAGATCCGTGGCCGAGGGGGGGGGGGGCGCACGGGCGGGCGAGTGCTGACAGGCGGGCCAGGGGCATCGGCGACCGAGGGGGAGGGCACACTGACCGAGCGGGCCCAGCGCCAGGGGACACAGGCGCTGACAGGCGGGCCAGGGGCGCACGTGCGCGAAGCGGTATCCGCGATCTGGCCCGTGCGATCAAAATCAGACGGAGGGGATCAGACCGGGGAGGGGTGAACGGCTGCGGGCGGCGCTGCTCTTCTCCGCAGCGGTGAGGTCACCGGAGTTGAGGTAGGCACGAGCTAGGGTGGCTCCGGGGCCGCCGGAGTTGGGCAGTGAGGGAGAGAACGCCACGGCGAACCAAATGGTGGGGTTGAGGCCATGAATCCACGAGCAGAGAGGGGAGAATGGAGGGGAGAGGGTCTCGGGCGGACCGGAGGAACTCCGGCGAGGCATTCCGGCCACCGAGAGGGGGTTTAAGGCGCGCTAAGGCCTGGGCTAGCTTCAGCAGAGGTAGAGGGCACCTTAGAGACTAACGCCGGGGAACTAGACCGGGATAAATCGGTCGGCCACCACGCGAGCACGGCGGACCTCCGAGACCGGGCACCGGCAAAACCGAAATTGGCCAAGCATAGAGCGCAATAGGGAAAATTGGGCACGGGCAAAGGTGTCTCACCTCGGGGCGGAGCTCGGGGAGGCTTGGCGTGGTTTCTGATGAGCTGGATGGTCGAGAACGCAGGCACGGGTCTCCGGCGGCGTCTAGCTGCGAGGGCAGAGCGCGAGAGAGGGCAGAGCTACGCGAAATGAGGCGGGGAAGCAAGTGCAGGCACTGGAGGGGCTCTAAGAAGGGAGCTAGGCACGTGGGCGGGCGTCGTGACCGAGAAATCCGGCGACGTGCGCAAGTGCACACTCGCCGGTCCACGACGGCGCGGGGAGGGCGGATCTGACAGGGTAGGCCCACCGCGCAGAGAGAGAAAAGGGGATGCGCGGGGCAACGGCTCAGCAACTGGCGAACCGGGCCCGCGAAACAGAGAGAGAGGAGGGGAGCGCGGGTGAAGAAACCGGCGCCGACAGGTCGGCCCCACTGGGCAGCGAGCGAGAGAGGGAGGGCGTGCGGGAGAGAGAGCTGCCGCTGACAGGTGGGGACCACCTGTCAGGTGGCGCGGGCGCGCGGGCTAGCTGGGCCGAGCTGGGCTGGTTTGGGCTGCTTTCCCTTTTTCTTTTTCTCTAGATTTTCTAATTCCTTTTCTATTTATTTTCCCAAGGGTTTTCAATTCCAAATTCAAATTAGGTTTCAAATTCAAATAAATTCAAACTTTTGCAACACTTCAAAGAATATTTTAAGCTCAGCATGATGCAACATGTCATGACTCATAATGTTTTGGCAAAAATAAATAATTAAATCCCCCTACCTTTAAGCTAATTCTATTTAAAAGGGAAAAAGGGAGAGAGAATCTAGAGAGAGATAAAACCTAGGGTGAGAGAGAGAAGAGTAACACATGAATTTGGGTGATATTTAGAGAGAAATTTTATACCCCCAAATTCAGGGTGTTACAACCATTCATAATAATGCTTTAGTTGAGCCTGATAGTTGAGCATCAGATTCTATGAAGCAGTTGTTATTACACGAAATAATGATAATTGATAATCTGATTTGGAAGTGGAATCCCAATTTTAAGTTACCAAAAGGTGATGTTGAATGTTTGTGGGCCACTTTCTTTACTTTCTCCCCATCCAATCCATGCCACCATCCATACTATAATGCTTTAGTTTAGAACAAGAGGATATGCTTAGTTCTAGAATTTTTGGAATATCTACTGGACTCTGGATGGTAGGGTGCAAATGATAACTGTTAATTACTGTATGTTCTTCATTGTGTCCTAAGTCCTGATAATTGAACTATACGATTTCAGGTCATCGAATTTTTGCTATAAACACTGATTCCCAAGCCCTTATTAATTCACAAGCACAATATCATCTGCAAATTGGAGAGCAGTTGACCCGTGGCTTAGGTAATGTTATATGCTCTCTTTATTCATGCTCATTGTGTGTAAAAGAAACATTGTTATGTAAATGTCAGTCTTCTGCTCATTTGCGATAACACCCACAGTACATGGAATTATGGTCAACTGAATGAATTGTGCCCTATAACAATGCATCATCAAAACTGTAAATTTCCATTGAAAATGTTACAGAGGTTGGCTAGATTCAGTAAATATGATACTACGTAACACATGCACAGGTACCGGTGGAAATCCAAATTTGGGAGAGCAGGCTACTGAGGAATCAAGAGAAACCATAGCCACTGCCCTGAGGGATTCAAATCTTGTCTTCATAACAGCTGGGATGGGAGGGGGTACTGGATCTGGTGCTGCTCCAGTTGTTGCCCAGATATCAAAGGAAGTTGGTTATCTTACTATTGGTGTTGTCACCTATCCATTCAATTTTGAGGGTCGTAAGCGCTCTGTACAGGCATGTATTGAGCCCCCCTTCACTCCTGAATTAGAATTCGAACTGTCATATCTCATTCTGCGACTTTCTTTTGCTCGATGGAAGCATTAGTTTGTAGTCGTAACAATGACATCCAGCCACATTTATTGCTGATCATATATACAATGGTAGGTCAAAGAAATGTAGCATCATGCCATCACCTGTAGTTCATCTCATCATTTTTGTTCCTACTTTTTTGTGTGGTTGATGCCTAAAACAATATACAACTATGTGGTTGTACTGTTGCATTGCCATGTGGAGGGATGTTTATGTTGTGAAATATTTCAAAACACGTGCCATTATGAATATTTCCCACTGTGTTAAACTGGGAATACATTTCACTGTTATTACTTTTGTATTTCTATCTGCGGGTTTTTGGCCAATTTTCCCTTTCTAAACACTTTTTGTTTCTTTTCTCTATTGTTACTTAATGTTATGACTCGTGTATACACATTTTAGGCATTGGAAGACTAGAGAAGCTAGAAAAGAGTGTAGACACACTTATTGTGATTCCAAATGATAAGTTATTAGATGTTGCCGATGAAAACATGCCCTTGTGAAAGTTGCCTAGAGGGGGGTGAATAGGCGAAACCTGAAATTTATAACTTTAAACACACACTACAAGCCGGGGCTAGCGTTAGAGTTAAATTCAAGTCCGAAGAAAGGGAAAACAAATCAAACAAGAATCAAGGAGAGTGAACACGATGATTTGTTTTATCGAGGTTCGGTTCCAAAGAACCTAGTCCCCGTTGAGGAGGTCATAAAGACTGGGTCTATTTCAACCCTTTCCATCTCTCAAACGGTCACTTAGACTGAGTGAGCCTTCTTCCTTAATCTCACGGGTCACTTAGACCCCGCAAGGATCACCACACACTTGGTGTCTCTTGCCTCGCTTACAAAGCACTTGAGAATAAGAATGGAAAAGAAAAAGGCCATACCAAGCGACAAGAGCAACAAAAGAACACAAGAGATCCTCTCACAAGTCCTAAAGCACTAAAGTTGATTCAGGGACTTAGAGTGGATCGATTGCTTTAATTGTGTCTTGGAGTGGAGTCTTTTGCTCTTGTATTGGATGCAATATTCAGAATGCTTGGATTGATATGAATGAGGTGGTTGGGGGGTATTTATAGCCCCCAACCACTTTCATAGCCGTTGGGGAGGTTGCTGGCGATGGGCGCACCAGACAGTCCCTAAGAAGCAAGAGCTCAAAATCTCTCTCTCACAAGTCACTAAGTGTTTGAGATGAATTTGGGACTTGGAGAGGCTTTGATCTTGTGAATTGTGTCTAGGAGTGAATGCTAGAGCTCTTGTATTGAATGTGATACTCAGAAATCTTGGATGCTTAAAGTTGTGGTGGTTGGGGGTATTTATAGCCCTCAACCACCAAAGAAGCTGTTGGGGAGGCTGCTGCCGATGGGCGCCTCGGACAGTCTGGTGCGCCATCGAACAAGTACTGTACACTGTCCGGTGCACTGCCACGTCACCCAACCGTTAGGGTTCGGAGTGAAGTCGACCGTTGGAGCTTTGTCCTCTTGCGGCACCGGACAGTCCGGTGCCACACTGGACACTGTCCGGTGCGCCTCTGACTCTGCGGCTCTGACTTTGTGCGCACTGTTCTTCACTATTCCTCTATCAGCGGCTTTTGCAGTCGACCGTTGGAGCGAGTAGTCGTTGCTCTGCTGGCACACCGGACAGTCCGGTGAATTATAGCGGAGCGTGGCTCAGTTTCCCGAGAGTGGCTGGTTCATCTTCGTACGAACATGGTGCACCGGACACTGTCCGGTGGCACACCAGACAATCCGGTGCGCCAGTCCACAGCACACTCAAGTATTTGCTCCTTTTTTGTTTTAGTCCCTAACTTGAATCTTTTATTGGTTTGTGTTTAACCTTATGCACCTATAATACATGAGTTCTAGAGCAAACTAGTTAGTCCATATACTTGTGTTGGACATTCAACCACCAAAATTAATTAGAGGAAAAGGTTAACCCTATTTCCCTTTCAATCTCCCACTTTTTGGTGATTGATGCCAACATAAACCAAAGCAAATATATAAAGCGCAGAAATGAACTAGTTTGCATATGGTAAGTGCATAGGTTACTTGGAATTAAACCAATTAATAATTTTACTAGATATGAATGGATTGCTTTCTTTTATTTGACATTTTGGACCACTTTTGCACCACATGTTTTTGTTTTTGCAAATCCTTTTCAAAGTTCTTTTGCAAATAGTCAAAGGTATATGAATAAGATTGCGAGAGCATTTTTTCAAGATTTTGAAATTTCTCCCCTTATTTCAAATGCTTTTCCTTTGACTAAATAAAAACTCCCCCTAAATGAAATTCTCCCTTAGCTTTCAAGAGGGTTTTGAAATGGATACTAATTTGAAATTGACTTGAATATCAATTGAAAAACAAACATTTGTGAATACCAATTAAATCTTCATTTCAAAATTTTTTAAAATGGTGGTGTGGTGCTTTTGCTTTGGGCTTAATGTTTTCTCCCCCTTTGGCATTAATCACCAAAAATGGAGAACTTTGGAGCCCTTGAGCATTTTCTCCCCATTTGGGGGCCTATCATTACTTCCCAAATGGTAAAATAAATATGAGTGAAAGGTCATACCATTGAGATTTTGCGGAATACCGGCAAAGGGTAGATAATACCATTAGAGTTGAGTGGGCAAAGGGTAGATAATACCATTAGAGTTGAGTGGAAGCGTTGTCTTTGCCGAATACTCCATTTCCCTTTCAATCTACGACTTATTATAGAATTACACTTGAAAACATATTAGTCGTAGTCTTGGCACAAGAAGAATAAGAAATATGTATATGTACCAAATGAAAGAGACATGATCAAAGGCACATAAATGAGCTATGTGTGCAATGTTTCAATCAAAATTTTGAGAATCAAGTATATTTAGCTCATTCCTAAGTTTGCTAAAGGTTTTCTTATCTAGTGGCTTGGTAAAGATATCGTCTAATTGGTTTTGGGTATTGACATAAGCAATTTCGATATCTCCCTTTTGCTGGTGATCCCTCAGAAAGTGATACCGAATGTCTATGTGCTTAGTGCGACTGTGTTCAACGGGATTATCCGCCATGCGAATTGCACTCTCATTGTCACATAGGAGAGAGACTTTGCTAAATTTGTAGCTATAGTCTCTGAGGGTTTGCCTCATCCAAAGTAATTGCGCACAACAATGACCTGCGACAATATACTCGGCTTCAGCGGTGGAAAGAGCTACGGAGTTTTGTTTCTTTGAAACCCAAGACACCAGGGATCTCTCCAGAAACTGACAAGTCCCTGATGTGCTCTTCCTATCAATTTTACACCCTACCCAATCGGCATCGGAATATCCTATTAAATCAAAGGTGGATCCCCTGGGATACCAAAGCCCAAACTTATAAGTGTAAACTAAATACCTCATGATTCTCTTCACGACCCTAAGGTGAACTTCCTTAGGATCGGCCTAGAACCTTGCACACATGCATACAGAAAGCATAATATCCGGTCGAGATGCACATAAATAGAGTAAAGATCCTATCATCGACCGGTATACCTTTTGATCAACAGATTTACCTCCCGTGTCGAGGTCGAGATGGCCATTGGTTCCCATGGGTGTCTTGATGGGTTTGCCATCCTTCATTCCAAACTTCTTAAGTATGTCTTGAATGTACTTTGTTTGGCTGATGAAGGTGCCCTCTTGGAGTTGCTTGATTTGAAATCCTAGGAAATATCTCAACTCCCCATCATTGACATCTCGAATTTCTGTACCATGATCCTACTAAACTCTTCACATGAAGACTTGTTAGTAGACCTAAATATGATATCATCAACATAAATTTGGCATATAAACAAGTCTTTTTCAATAGTTTTAGTAAAGTGTGTAGGATCGAATTTTCCGACTTTGAAGCCATTAGTGATAAGAAAATCTCGCAGGCATTCATACCATATTCTTGGGGCTTGCTTGAGCCCATAAAGCGCCTTTGAGAGTTTATAAACATGGTTAGGGTACTCACTATCTTCAAAGCCAGGAGGTTGCTCAACATAGACCTCTTCCTTGATTGGTCCATTGAGGAAGGCACTTTTCACGTCCATTTGATAAAGCTTCAAGCCATGGTAAGTAGCATAGGCAAGTAATATACGAATTGACTCAAGCCTAGCTACAGGTGCATAAGTTTCACCGAAATCCAAACCTTCGACTTGTGAATAACCTTTGGCTACAAGTCGGGCTTTGTTTCTTATCACCACACCATGCTCATCTTGCTTGTTGCGGAATACCCATTTGGTACCTACAACATTTTGATTAGGACGTGGAACTAAATGCCATACCTCATTCCTCGTGAAGTTGTTGAGTTCCTCTTGCATAGCCACCACCCGATCCAAATCTCTTAATGCATCCTCTATCCTATAAGGCTCAATAGAGGAAACAAAAGAGTAATGCTCACAGAAATGTGCAACCCGAGATCTAGTAGTTACCCCCTTATGAATGTCACCAAGGATGGAGTTGACGGGGTGATCTCGTTGAATTGCTTGGTGGACTCTTGGGTGTGGCGGTCTTTGACCCTGAACTTCTAACTCATCTTCCTTGTCTTGATGATCTTCATCTCCCCCTTGATCATTGACCTCTTCTTGAGGTGGCTCAACCTCTTGATCTTCATCTTCATCATTTTGAGCCTGATCCTCAACTTAGGTTGGTGGAGATGCTTGGTTGGAAGATGACGGTTGATCTTTTGCTTGTGGAGGCTCTTCGGGTTCCTTAGGACACACATCCCCAATGGACATGTTCCTTAGCATGATGCATGGGGCCTCTTCATCATCTAGTTCATCAAGATCAACTTGCTCCACTTGGGAGCCATTAGTCTCATCAAACACAATGTCACTAAAAACTTCAACTAGTCCAGTTGACTTGTTAAAGACTCTATATGCCCCTGTGTTTGAGTCATAACCAAGTAAAAAGCCTTCTATAGCTTTAGGAGCAAATTTAGATTTTCTACCTCTTTTAATAAGAATAAAGCATTTGCTCCCAAAGACTCTAAAATATGAAACATTGGGCTTTTTACTGGTGAAGAGTTTATAAGATGTCTTCTTGAGGATTCGGTGAAGATATAACTGGTTGATGGAGTAGCAGGCGATGTTAATCGCCTCGGCCCAAAACCGATCTGGTGTCTTGTATTCATCAAGCATGGTCCTTGCCATGTCTAGTAGAGTTCTATTCTTTCTCTCCACTACACCATTTTGTTGAGGTGTGCAGGGAGAAGAAAACTCATGCTAGATGCCCTCATCCTCAAGAAATCCTTCTATTTGAGAATTCTTGAACTCTGTCCCATTATCGCTTCTTATCTTTTTGATCCTCAATCCGAACTCATTTTGAGCCCGTCTCAAGAATCCTTTGAGTGTATCTTGGGTCTGAGATTTTTCCTGCAAAAAGAATACCCAAGTGAAGCGAGAATAATCATCCACAATTACTAGACAGTACTTACTCCCACCGATGCTTATGTAAGCGATCGGGCCGAATAGATCCATGTGTAGCAGCTCGAGCGACCTGTCCGTTGTCATTATGTTCTTGTGTGGATGATAAGTGCCAACTTGCTTTCCTGCTTGGCATGCGCTACAAATCCTGTCTTTCTCAAAATGAACATTTGTTAGTCCTAAAATGTGCTCTCCCTTTAGAAGTTTGTGTAGATTCTTAATTCCAACATGGGCAAGTCGGCGATGCTATAGCCAACTCATATTAGTCTTAGCAATTAAGCAAGTGTCAAGTTCAGCTTTGTTATAATTAAAATCAACTAAATATAGTTGACCCTCTAACACTCCCTTAAATGCTATTGAATCATCACTCCTTCTAAAGACAGTAACACCTACATTAGTAAATAGACAGTTGTAGCCCATTTTACATAGTTGAGAAACATAAAGCAAATTGTAATCCAAAGAATCTATAAGAAAAACATTGGAAATGGAATGGTCAGGAGATAGAAATTTTACCCAAACCTTTGACCACTCCTTGATTTCCATCCCCGAATGTGATAGCTCTTTGGGGATCTTCGTTTTTCTCATAGGAGGAGAACCTTCTTTTTCTCTCCAGTCATGTGGTTTGTGCATCCGCTGTCGATTATCCAACTTGAACCACCGGATGCATAAACCTACAAAACAGTTTTAGGCCTTGTTCTTAGGTACCCAAGCAGTCTTGGGTCCTTTAACGTTAGAAACAAGCACCTTGGGTACCCAAACACAAGTCTTTGGACTCTTGTATTTGCCCCCAACATATTTGGCAACTACTTTGCCTGATTTGTTAGTTAAAACATATGATGCATAAAAGGTCTTAAAAGAAACATTATGATCATTTGATGTAGTAGGAATTTTCTTTCTAGGCATTTTGACTTGTGTGGTATGCCTAGAGCTAGATGCCTCATTCTTATACATAAAAGCATGGTGAGAAACAGAATGAGATTTCCTAGCATGAATTTTCCTAATTTTGTGCTCAGGATAATTAGCAGGATACAAAATATAGCCCTCATTATCCTGAACCATGGGAGCCTTACCCTTAACAAAATTAGACAATCTTTTAGGGGCATTAAGCTTGACATTGCTTCCCTGTTGGAAACCAATGCCATCCTTAATGCCAGGGTGTCTCCCATTATAGAGCATGCTTCTCGCAAATTTAAACTTTTCATTTTCAATTTCATGCTCATTAATTTTAGCAGTTAATTGAGCTATATGATCATTTTGTTGTTTAATTAGAGCAAGGTGATCATTAATAGCTTCAATGTTAATATCTCTACATCTAGTGCAAATGGAAATATGATCAACAGTAGATGTAGAAGGTTTGCAAACATTTAATTCTTCTATCTTAGCATGTAATGTGGCATTCTCATCTCTAAGACATGAAATAGAATCATTGCAAACACTCAATTCTTTAATCTTAGAAACTAAGCTTGCATTTTCAGTTTTAAGACTAGAGATTGAGTCATGGCAAACATTCAATTCATCAATCTTAGCATTTAGACTAGCATTTTCATTTATAAGACAAATAATTGAATCATTGCAAGTGCTAAGCTCTTTAGTCAAGTTTTCACATTTTTCTACTTCCTAAGCATAAGCATTTTTCAACTTAACATGTTTTTTGTTTTCTTTAATAAGAAAGTCCTCTTGGCTTTTCAAGAGTTCATCCTTTTCATTAATAGCCTCTATTAATTCATTCAATTTTTCTTTTTGTTCCATGTTAAGGTTGGCAAAAAGAGACATTAAATTATCTTCATCATTGCTAGAACTACCCTCATCACTAGATGTTGTATATTTGGGGGTGGCTCTAGATTTTACCTTCTTCTTTTTGCCGTCCTTAGCCATGAGACATTTGTGGCCGACATTGGGGAAGAGGAGGCCCTTGTTGAGGCGATGTTTGTGGCGTCCTCGTCGGAGGAGTCGGTGGAGCTCTCATCGGAGCCCCATTCCCGACATACGTGGGCATCACCGCCCTTCTTCTTGTAGTATCTTTTCTTTTCCTTCTTCTTCTCCTTCTTGTCGTCGCCCCTGTCACTATCACTTGAAATTGGACATTTAGCAATAAAATCACCAGGCTTACCACACTTGTAGCACACCCTTTTGGAGCGGGGTTTGTAGTCCTTCCTCCTCCTTTGCTTGAGGATTTAGCAGAAGCTCTTGATGATGAGCACCATTTCCTTGTTGTCGAGCTTGGAGTCATCGATTGGAAGTCTACTTGGTGTATACTCCTTCTTCTCTTCTTCCGTCGCATTAAATGCGATGGGTTGCACCTCGGGTGTTGAGGTGGCACCTTGCTCCAAGTTGACAATATGTTTGGAGTCTTTGATCATAAGTTCAAAGCTCACAAACTTGCCAATCACCTCCTCTGGGGACATCTGTTTATATCTAGGGTCTCCATGGATTAGTTGCACTTGAGTGGGATTACAAAAAACAAGTGATCTAAGAATAACCTTGACCATTTCATGGTCATCCCACTTGGTACTCCCGAGGTTGCGCACTTGGTTCACCATGGTCTTGAGCCGGTTGTACATAGCTTGTGGCTCTTCCCCTTGGTTGAGGACAAATCGATCGAGTTCTCCCTCGATCATTTCGCGCTTGGTGATCTTGGTCACCTCATCCCCTTCGTGCGCCGTTTTGAGAACGTCCCAAATTTCCTTGGCGGTCTTTAACCCTTGCACCTTATTATACTCCTCTCGACACAAGGAGGCGAGGAATATAGTTGTGGCTTGGGAGTTAAAGTGCCTAATTTGGTCGACCTCGTCCGAGTCGTAGTCCTTGTCCTCTACCTTAGGTACCTGCGCTCCATACTCAACAATATCCCAAATACTTTTGTGGAGTGAGGTTAGATGATGCCTCATTTTATCACTCCACATAGAATAATCTTCACCATCAAAATATGGTGGCTTGCCTAGGGGTACGGAAAGTAATGGAGCGCATTTTGAAATGCGGGGATAGCGTAGGGGCATCTTACTATACTTCTTGTGCTCATGGCACTTAGAAGCGATGGACGAGTCGGAGCTTGATGTGGAGGGCGACGATGAGTCAGTCTCGTAGTAGACCACTTTCTTCATCTTCTTTTTCTTGTCGCCTCTCCGATGGGACTTGATGGAGGAAGAGGATTCCTCCTTGTGCTTGTTGTCGGACTCCCTTGAGACAGTCCTCCTCGAGCTCACGGGCTTGTCGCCGGTCACGATCTCCCTCTTGGCGTGATCTCTCAACATCACTTCGAGTTGTTAGACTCTAATGAAGTATCGAGCTCTGATACCAATTGAAAGTTGCCTAGAGGGGGGTGAATAGGCGAAACCTGAAATTTATAACTTTAAACACACACTACAAGCCGGGGTTAGCGTTAGAACTAAAATCAAGTCCGGGAGAGAGAGGGAAAACAAATCAAGTGAGAAACAAGAGAATGAACATGGTGATTTGTTTTCCCAAGGTTCGGTTCCAAAGAACCTAGTCCCCGTTGAGGTGGTCACAAAGACCCGGTCTCTTTCAACCCTTTCCCTCTCTCAAACGGTCACTTAGACCGAGTGAGCTTTCTCCTTAATCAAACGGGTCACTTAGACCCCGCAAGGACCACCACACACTTAGGTGTCTCTTGCTTTGATTACAAGTTACTTGGGAACAAGAAAGAGAAAGAAGAAGGACAATCCAAGAAGCAAGAGCTCAAAAGAACAAAAAATCTCTCTCTCACAAGTCACTAAGTGTTTGAGATGAATTTGGGACTTGGAGAGGCTTTGATTTTTTGAATTGTGTCTAGGAGTGAATGCTAGAGCTCTTGTATTGAATGTGATACTCAGAAATCTTGGATGCTTGGAGTTGTGGTGGTTGGGGGGTATTTATAGCCCTCAACCACCAAAGAAGCCGTTGGGGAGTCTCCTGTCGATGGGCGCACCGGACAGTCCGGTGCACCACCGGATAGGTACTGTACACTGTCTGGTGCGCTGCCACATCACCCAACCGTTAGGGTTCGGAGTGAAGTCAACCATTGGAGCTTTGTCCTCTTGCGGCACCGGACAGTCCGGTGCCACACCGGACACTGTTCGGTGCGCCTCTGACTCTACGGCTCTGATTCTGCACGCACTGTTCTTCACTATTCCTCTGTCAGCGGCTTTTGCAGTCGACCGTTGGAGTGAGTAGCCGTTGCTCTGCTGGCACACCGGACAGTTCGGTGGCACACAGGACAGTCCGATGAATTATAGCGGAGCGCGGCTCAGTTTTCCCGAGAGTGGTTGGTTCATCTTCGTACGGACATGGTACACCGGACACTGTCCAGTGGCACACCGAACAGTCCGATGCGCCAGTCCACAGCAAACTCAAGTCTTTGCTCCTTTTTTGTTTTAGTCCCTAACTTGAATATTTTATTGGTTTGTGTTGAACCTTATGCACCTGTAATACATGAGTTCTAGAGCAAACTAGTTAGTCCATATATTTGTGTTGGACACTCAACCACCAAAATTAATTGTAGGAAAAAGGTTAACCCTATTTCCCTTTCAATTTCTCCTTGCAGATGATGTCCTTCATCAGGGTGTTCAAGGAATATCAGACATCATCACAAAGACTCATAATTTCCGTGTGGAAGTAGACATGATTTTCAGCTACATGAATTTTTGGTGAGAGACTATGCACGAAGCATGCGAATTAACAAGACTCATAAGTGTGCACACTGATGATGATCAAGGGCACAAGGGTAGCACATGCTCAGGTCTTAACACGTTTGGCTTATGAGTAGGCTTTCTCTAGGTCCCCAAGGAAGAACATCCGCTCAGATATCTGTCAATGCTCATCCCCAGTATACATAAGTTATTATGGAATTATATGTTCATGTTGCAACACATGGGCACACATCTAGTTGAGATATAAATTGATATGTTTTGAACCAACTTAGTTTCCATAAACCAGTTTCTTAAAAACTAGGTGGTTCCAAACAGACCCTTAAGCTTCTTAGTTTTTAAGAAACGGTGAATCCAATTTCTATAAATTGAGACATAAATTGGTATGTTTGGAACCACCTTAGTTTCCATAAACTAGTTTCTTAAAAACTGGGTGGTTCCAAATAGGCACTTATGCGGTCGGACGAGAAATGAAATGTCGTAGAATCTAATTGAATAAAAAATATTCAGGATAGACATTTAGGGTCTGTTTAGTAGGCAATGACTAATACATAAGCAGTCATTAAGTGCAAGCGTGCAAGCATCTCTCTTGGTCCGTTAGATCTAGATCCAATAGTATGTGTAATCGTGGTTTGTTAGGGGCTTCTTTATAAAGCTACATGAGGTGGTGGTGGAAGGATTTAAATGCTAAATATGACATACAGTTAGATCTAATCTAATGGACCAAGGGACATACTTGCACGATTGCACCTAATAGCTGCTTGTATATTAATTGTTGCCCTGTTTAGTAAGGCTCCAACTCCTCTAAAAGGCTTCGGCTCTTGCTTCTCTATAAGAGCAGCTTCTTCATAGGAGTAGTTGATTTTTTACAAATTGTATTGTAAAATTGCTCATTTTTAGTGTATAAGCCAAATATCTACAATACTTTGGTAGAAACCTCTAAAAGCAAAAACATCATCCATTAGCAAGTTATAGCAAAAGCAAAAGTTGGAGTCTGACGTGATTGCAGCAGCCACTGTCTCAGGACAGTAGAAGCCCAGGTTACGACGGTGCTGCGCAGCGGCAGTAACTAGCCCGACATGGCCAGCGAAGGCAGCAGTCGTCAAAAGCTATTTTTTGGCTCTTGGTCTCCATCAAAGAGTCGAAGCCAGAGCCGGTCCAGGAGCCCTCCCAAACGGACCCTTATATTTAGATATAATGTGGGTATCAGATATAGATACGATTTAGTGTCATTTAGATATCTATAATGGTATATGTGCTTTCAAAGGTACTCCGTTGGAGTTAGCCTTAAAATTATTTGAGTCTAGTCTATCTAATTTCAAAATAATTCTTTGGGACCAATTTTTGTCACTTCATTTTATTCCATTTTAGTCTCTGAATTGCTAAATATGAAAACTAAAATAGAGTTTTAGTTTCCTTATTTAATAATTTAGGGACTAAAATAGAACAAAATAGAGAGACTAAAAATTAGTCACTAGAAACCAAACACCCCTTAGAAAATCTCAAAGGTTTGTTGATATAAGAGGTGTACGGCAACATTTAGTCAAACCATACTAGTTGAGGTGGAGGGAACATAACTTAAATGGTAGGATGCTCCCTTTTTGCTCCCTTTGGACTTGTCTTAATTGAGTTCCTGGCACTTAGACAAGCATGTTTAGCACATAAAATAAATTGACTAAGTGTCTAGAACTTACCTTCATACTTGATCCATCTAGATATACCCTTGCTCAACATTAATGTTAGTTCTCATAGTGTGTTGTGCATCTAATCACCAAAACAAAACAGAAATGGCCAAAGGGCACATTTCCCTTTCACCTTTGCATAATGTTATGCTTTGGCAATTTGGTCTTCTAATAGTTGTTTCCCCGAAGCATGTCGAACAATATATTCTAAATCACCTTGAGAGGATGCCTCGGGCATAAGTGATGTTGGCTTTTTCGCAAGACTTTCCTTCGCCAGCTCTACTGGCTTAGTGTTCCCGAAGGTCCTGCTTCAACCTGAATAGGAGAAGCGCGTGCAACGGCTACTTCTCTTAGATCTTTAGTTTTGTCCTCTTGAGCTTTGGTAGAAACAGGAGTTGGCATCTTTGTAGATTTCAAAACAGCATCCAAAACACTGCCCATTCTCCTTTTTCTAGGAGTCGTTGTTGCAGCGATTGTTAGCTTCGGCAACCCCGTCATGGTTGGGGGACTCTGCAGATTTGGATGCTCTTCTATCGTTGAACTCTTTGTTTTTGTCTCTTCTATCGGATCGACACTAGCTTCCACTGTCACGGCAGGATTTGTCTCCGAAGCCAAGGGGATAGCTTCGGCTTGTTCACCAATCTCTATCTTCTCTGTACCAAGCACTGTAGCTGCCTCTCTAAAGAATGTGGTCTCGGCCTATGAGTTAAAACCTTAACCTTCTTTGGCTTAGGCGCGGTGGAAGAAGATGAAGTTGCTATTTTTCTTTTCAACCCTTGTTTCCGGGCAGGAAAGTAGTAATCAGGATAAAAATCCAATCACATCAAAGGCCATGTTCAGTCTTCTATTGTCGTGAGCGCCGAAGGCAGTGGTCATAGCTTTGTCCTCTGCCTTCGTATAAGCTCCCAACAGTTCGCCGCTAGTAGCCTCAACAGCCTCAAGACAATCATCATTCGGCTCGTCAAATTGACTCCTATAGTGGTAGGTGTATCTTAAATAGACCAGACCACCTTCGCTGGAGCCAGCAACAGTCTCCTTCGGCATCTCCTAGTCATTAACAAGCGACCACACCTTATAGGCAATATGCTCTTGAACTAAATCCCTGGTGCCAATGTATGTACATAATGTGTTAAAGGCCATCAAGCATGCTTGCACTTCGTTCCCACTCACGATAGATGGCCTCCTAATGCCGAAGCGTGGCCGTATGGGACGTTGGATAATACCTCTCACATCTTTCCTCTCACTCAGATCATTCTTGACATAGAACCATTGCTTCATCTAAGAGCCCGGTCATTTCTTTTAGAATGTTGGCGCAGGATACCTCACATTAGAATGGTGCACAAAGCTGTAACATCCGAAGTTGTTATGATACTGCTCCTTCCCAATTGCCTTCGTTTGGTAGGATAATTCATGGATGTTGAAGATGCACTTGGCATCTGGCTCTAGCCCTTGGCTTCTCATAGCCCAAATAAAAACTCCAACTTTAATTAAGGCTTCAGGAGTAAGTTGATGAAGGTATATCTCAAATGTCTTTAGCACTTCAACCAGCATCTTATGCAATAGAAAACGAAGTCCAGCGTTCATAAACTTTTAAACACTACCACTTCATCTGCTTCAGGAATAGGAACCGTGCTTTTTCCTCCAGCCCTCACTATGGATATATCATGGAAATATTCACCCTTCATCACTTCAATTTGCCCTTGTTTGACAGTCGATTTCTCAAAAACAAAATGGCTTGGCCTCCACGACCGATCTTCAGCATCTTCATTCTCACTTTTAACATCAAAGCTCTCGCTGTCGCTGGAGACCCTAGATAACCCAGCTAGCATTTCATCAGTGATTTTCTCAACGTTGGTTCTCTCTATGGCTTTGTAGAAACCAGCGAGCACGGAGTATACGCTTTTCTTATCTTCGGTCATTTCGATGATGATCACAACAGAAAGCCGAAGCTCAAAAAACAATTGCGCTCACAGAAGAAGAAAGCTAAAACGACAATCACAGCACAAAAGCTAGATAGCACAAAAAATATTCTCAGCGCAAGCCCCTGTATATATACACAAAGCACCACTGAGCGGTGGGGCCCATGATACAGAATGAATCGCTATTGTAGCGAAGGGAAGGTGTTTTTTGGACCTTCGGCTAAAGGCCTTCATTCATTTTGTAGTCTAAACTTGTTATAAAGAAACAAATTAATACAACAAAAGGCTACTGTTGGGGGCCTTACTCTTCCGAAGGTCCTCAAAAATACAACTAACCATTTGTTTCTAGCATAATATTGAATATTACAGGAGCTTTGTCACAAGTAAAAGTTTGTGATGGGAGTCTTATTCTCCACCGAAGGTCCTTAAGACGAAGACATTACCTAAAACGACAACAATGACTGCCAAAGCTATAGCCGAAGAGCAACAACTTTGACTTAAAGTGTTGACGAAGATAAAGCATGATGCCGAGCTGAAGAGGAAAGGACTAGTTAGTCCCTAGTGATTTATGCTACAATTATGAGTACATGTTAAGGTCATAAATGTATTTTTACCCAGGCTGCGTCCCGTGACTATAAATAGGTGCGTACTTTTCACGCTGGATTGTAATTTCTCTTGCATCAACAACTTCAAACAAGTCGAAGGTATCAATGTAATACAAATCATGTCAATATTCATATGTATGTCATGAGAATAAAGATATGAATGAATGAATGACTTATATATTGTCTCTTTAAACTTTTGCTTTGAACTTTTATTCTTATGAATAATGAAGGTGTGTCCTTCATAACCTTCATCCGAAGATCGTTATATCCAAAAGGAGATAATGTTTCAAAGGATGAAGATACTTAATCTTTATCAATTATGTTGTCTTGTTCTTAATTCACAACATTATGCTGTCTTGTTCTTAATTCACAACATTTAATAACAAGTGACCAACAATATTCATATCCATTTATAGTATGCCAGAACCAAACAGAAAGTAATTTAATCGATTACACTATAATCGGGTCTGGGAGCCAAATGGACAAACTGAATAGGTGAATAGAATAGAGAGAAAATCTCTTTAATGCCATCAAAAGCTACAACAATACCTTCAATGCCATCAAAAAAATATGTGTTCCCTTAGATACCCTCAATTTTAATTTTTGATCCCTTAAATGCCACCCACGTCAGAACGGCAGCGAAACAACGTTAAAAGGGATTGGATGTCTCCTGAATAAAAAATGCCATTTATGCCCTTGCTTGAATACACACAGATATGGTAGGTCGAGCGAAACCTAGACGAGGCCGCGTCCAGATCTGTGTCCAGCGTCCCGGCGAGCAAGACAGCACAGGGCGTGCGACGGCACAGCGCAGCAGCGGCTTTCGTGGAGCACGGCGACGGCGGCTCAGCCTGCGGCATAGCATAGCAGCACAGCGTAGCTACGGCTCTCGCGGAGCACGGCGGCGGCGGCCCAGCCTACGGCTCTCGTGGAGCGCGGCGACCCGGCCTGCAGCAACATGCCGGACAGGCGGACAACATCCCTGGCAGGTACTGTAGACCGCGACAACACCGGTTAGCAGGTTTCACACATTTCCAGTTGCCAAGAAGTCATGGCAGCGTCAGATTGGCTTCCTGTTGGGTGAGTTTTCATTTTTCTTCTCTTCTTCTTCCACTTGTTCTTGGAGAACTCTTGTTCTTGTGCTTGGATATGGTGCTAGAAACGTTAAAATCCGATGTAGCAGCATATATTTGATGGGTCATTCATTAACAGGATCTAATCATGCCTGACAAGGACCAGTGGCCAGAATCTAATCATGGTTTCTTCATGCACCCACCACTTCTAAAATCTACAGCGAGAAGAAGACATACTCGGTGGTTCAAGAGTTGTACAGAGGCTGGTGGCAGCACTACAAGAAAGAAGGGGTCACACTAGTGCCCTATTTGCAAGGGATATGGCCATAGGTGGTATAACTGTAAGAATGGTGACCCTGATGACTTAGTAGCTATGCTAGCTGAGAAGTAAGCCCATGTTTTTGTATGCATTTGTTACTATTAGATTTTGTTAATGTCTCATAGTTGTTCATGCAATGCAGAGGTCCACCAAAGAGAAGGAAGAAAAACATTAAAGCATCATGTGAGAGCACCATTGTGCCTTTCCAATCAACACCTAGAACAATGCATTTTCCACCTAAGTATGCATGTATACTATAATTGTACATGCCTCCACTTGCATTATATATTGTTGCTTAACTTTTTGTCACTAATTTTAATTTTTCTATTACAGCCAAGGTGCTTCAGCTAGCTTGGGCACAAACCCAGAAAGGTACATGCTCAATATTTGTTGTTCCCATATTATTTTGACCATTGCATGCTATAATTTTGCTCATGTGCAGATCTGGACATGGCTCAAACCACCCAGAGCAACTTTCTATTGAGTATCCTGTGTTGTCTTTGGGTACAACAACAACAACTACCACCTCTATGCCTACAAAAGACAAGAAGAAGGCTAAAGGGAAGGCAAAGGCACAAGGGAAGACAAGGAAGAACAAAGTTTCAGTGGCACCTGATAGTCCAGCAATGTCTACAAGAAGCAGAACTCCTCAAAGGCAAAGCCCTGCTGCCCACACAAGGAGCAAGAGAAAGCTTCCAGACTTGAATCTGTAGTTGGTCCATATCACTTTGAGAACCCTATCACTTTTGTGTGGCGTGCATTGTGCATGCGTTATTTTGCTTGATAATGTATCTAGTATGTTCTGGAGATCTCTAGGTTCTGTGAGGACACTTGTAGCTTGGGTGCACCAGTATGACCTATATGGTCTGTGAACAAATGAGATCTATATTCTGTATGGTGTGTGGTCTGTGAACAAAGGGGTATTTTGGTCTGTGAACAAATGTTTACCAGTTGTTTAACTGCTTATGGATGGCAATGTCATTCAAGGGATCAAAAATTAAAATTGAGGGCGAAAGGGAAATAGGGTCAAACCTTTTCCTAAATGATTTTGGTGGTTGAATGCCCAACACAAATATTGGACTAACTAGTTTGCTCTAGATTATATATTCTACAGGTGCATAGAAGTTCAACACAAACCAATAAAAGATCAAAATTAGGGTTCAAAAAGAAAGGAGCAAATAAACCGAAGAGAACCCTGGTCTGGCGCACCGGACTGTCCGGTGCACCAGCGGAGCAATGGCTACTACGCGCAACGGTCGCCTGCAAAAGCTGATTTCCAGATGAACAGTGCGCAAACAGTGCGCGGCAGAGCAGCGCAGCCGTCAGAGGCGCACCGGACAGTGAATAGACCTGTCCGGTGCAGCACGGGACTGTCCGGTGTGACATGAAGTCAGCGCTCCAACGGTCAGAATCTTCAGAACCCTAACGATTGGGTGACGTGGCTGGCGCACCAGACAGTGTCCGGTGGCGCACCGGACTGTCCGGTGCGCCCTTCGACAGACAGCCTCCCCAATGACTATGTGGTGGTTGAGGGCTATAAATACCCCCCAACCACCACCACTCCAAGCATCCAAGCTTTCACAACAGTGCATTCAATACAAGAGCAAAGTGCAACACTCCAAGACACAAATCAAAGCCTCTGATCCAATCAAAGTCCCCAAATTCAATTCTAGTGTTCTAGGACTTATGAGAGGATCGCTTGTGTTTCTTTGTTGCTCTTGTTGCTTGGTTGGCTTTCTTATTCCTCTTTCTTGTTCTCAAGCAACTTGTAATCAAAGCAAGAGACACCAATTGTGTGGTGGTCCTTGTGGGGTCTAAGTGACCCATTTGATTAAGGAGAAAGCTCACTCGGTCTAGGTGACCGTTTAAGAGAGGGAAAGGGTTGAAAGAGACCCGGTCTTTGTGACCACCTCAACGGGGACTAGGTTCTCAAGAACCGAACCTTGGTAAAACAAATCACCGTGTCATTCGTTTTATTTCTTGGTTGATTTGTTTTCGTCCTCTCTTTCGGACTCGGAGTTATTTCTAATGCTAACCCTGGCTTGTAGTTGTGCTTTAAGTTTATAAATTTCAGATTCCACCTATTCACCCCCCTCTAGGCGACTTTCAATTGGTATTAGAGCCCGGTACTTCATTAGAGTCTAACCACTCAAAGTTATGTCGGGAGATCACACCAAGAAGGAGATCGTGACCGACGGTGACAAGCCCACAAGCCACGGGAAGGCTCCATCGAGGGAGTCCGACAACAAGGTGAAGGAGGGATCCCTTCACACGTCAAGTCGCATTGGAGCAGCGACAAGAAAAAGAAAATGAAGAAGGTGGTTTATTACGAGACCGATTCTGTCGGTGTTTTGGATCCGACCGCACACCCGGGGTTGCCCCTCAAGGTGCTTTTAGGAGTAGGACGGTGTTGTCGACTGTAGCTCAATGGTTCGTGCTAGTTGCACGAGAGACGACAGACAATGATTTATAGGTTCGGGCCGCTTTGAAGTGCGTAACACCCTACATCCTGGCGGGAGTGTTGTATAGGGTGAGTTACAAGGTGATTCTCTAATGCGTATGAAGCTGGGGTGGATGGCTAAGTGGTGGGTTCGATCCTCTTTGAAGGGGTGCCCCCTAGGCCTTATATACTCGACCGTGGGGCAATACATGCAGATATGATAATCACATGCACCTAAGAAATAGTAAACCGATTGAGTCTATCTTCCTACAGTTTCGCCGACTCATCTTCGCTCGATTCGTTGTACGGGCCTCCAGCGTGGGAAGATCGGGTCTCTGTTGTGATTACTCGCTCGAGATCATTGGGCCGTCTGAGCTTGTTCCGACCCAGCCTTATGTCGATCTTCTTCACTGGTCGTTCCTCCCCAGGCCCACGAAGGGATGACCTTACGACTTATTAGACCCTTGGGCCTTTCGTGAGGTCTTTTATCCTTCCAGCGGACCTGGGGGATATCTGTCCCCCACAAGCCCCCGATCTTTGGGTTGATTTTGAAATAATCGGCCCAGAGATCCTAAGTCCAGCTTGCGGTCTTTGTTTGTAACAGGAAGTACTTTCTAGGTAATCTGGTAAAAATGATTTCTTACTGTCTCCTTCTGCTTTTATCACTTGAAAGTTGGTGTTCTGTCTTAGACTTTTGCTTCTGAGGTCAGCATTTCGTACTGCCGGACTTCGAACTTCATTGGGTGCACCAAAGGTGCACCCAATGGGTGTAGCCCCCGAGCTTCGAGTGGATTTTTGAAAATAATCCACTCGAAGGTCTTTACTTTGAGTATTAGCAGAAGTCACCTTCATCTTTCACTTGTGTTTTGTCGGAGGTTAACCTT
Source organism: Zea luxurians (assembly GCA_029449295.1). Lineage (NCBI taxonomy): Eukaryota > Viridiplantae > Streptophyta > Magnoliopsida > Poales > Poaceae > Zea > Zea luxurians. The sequence continues at coordinate 215,985,694 of JAOPSE010000002.1, forward strand.
ACATTGATCTTACCTTATGCTTTAGAGGTCAGCATTGTCTTGATCCGAGATAATGATTCATTGGGTGCGCCGAAAGCGCACCCAATGGGTGTAGCCCCTGAGCTTCGAGTGGATTTTTTAAAATAATTCACTCGAAGATCTTCATTTTATGCCTTTTTCTAGTGATCTTCTTCCCTTTTTGCCGGATGCCTTGGAGGTCAGCACTACGTTATTCATATTATGCTTTAGAGATCGGCGTATATTTTATCTTTGAGGCCGAGTTCGTGATCTGCTCATATCTTGCTAGGCAATGCTATTTATTTGATCTGTGACTGATTGGACGTTCGACAGGTGACCCTTGGCTAGTCTTTGTTACCACTTCTTGCTTCAATGCTTCTGTCGATTAGACTTGTACCTTGTTGGCTATATTTGGCTTTCCTTTGATCCTTGTTGATATCTCACTTTTGTCTTGAAGTATTCATTGCATGCGCTGCACGGATGTGACAGTTTTGAAAAATATACTGGTATTTCCTGGGCGTCCCCCCCAATGGGCGTAGGCAAGGGACAGCTTGGTACACTGAGTGTTTTAGCAAACTGTCTCTGAGTAGTAACTTGATGTGACCGTGGGTGTAATCATATCGCTCGTGCAGTTGACTGGAGACCCAATGGGTGTTGTGTTGCGTGAAACAGCGTCAGCCGCCTGACGTGTCTTCAGACGGTTTGAATTGCATATTGAATTTTTGCGACTGTTCAGTAGCCGTGGTAGGAGGTGAGCGGTTGCCTCCTTCTTCTATAAATAGTGTTTGTCGGGGACCATAATTAGGGGTACCCTCAAGGCTCCTAATTCTCAGCTGGTAACCCTCATCAGCACAAAGCTGCAAAGGCCTGGTGGGTGCGATCAAGTCAGGGATCAGTCCATTCGAGGGACTCGATCACGCCTCGGCCGAGCCTAGCCTCGGACAAGGGCAGCCGACCCCGGAGGATCTCCGCCTCGCCCGAGGCCCCCCTCCAGCGGCGAACACGTTCCCGGCTCGCCCGAGGCCCTGTCTTCGCCAAGAAGCAACCCCGACCAAATCGCAGGAGCATTTAATGCAAAGGTGGCCTGACACCTTTATCCTGACGCACGCCCCTCAGCTGACAGAGCCGAAGTGACCGCCGTCACTTCGCCGCTCCACTGACCGGTCTGTCAGAAAGACAGCGCCGCCTGCGCCGCTCCGACTGCGGTGCCACTTGACAGAGTGAGGCTGACAGGCAGTCAGGCCCAGCCGCACACCATAGGAAACTCCGCTCCGCCTGACCCAGGGCTGGACTCGGGCTAAGCCCCGGAAGACGGCGAACTCCGCTCCGCCCGACCCAGGGCTCGGACTCGGGCAAAGCCCCGGAAGACGGCGAACTCCGCTCCGCCTGACCCAGGGCTCGGACTCGGGCTAAGCCCCAGAAGACGGCGAACTCCGCTCCGCCCGACCCAGGGCTCGGACTCAGGCAAAGCCCCAGAAGACGGCGAACTCCGCTCCGCCCGACCCAGGGCTCGGACTTGGGCTCAGCCCCAGAAGACGATGAACTCCGCTTCGCTCGACCCCGGGACTCAAATTCCGCCCTGGCCTCAGCCAACGGCCTCCGCCTCGCCCGACCCAGAGGCTCGGACTCGGCCTCGGCCACGGAAGACGGACTCGACCTCGACATCGGAGAAGCCTCCACATCGCCCAACCTAGGGCGCGGACCGGCCACGTCAACAGGAGGCGCCATCATTACCCTACTCCAAGCTGACTCAGGCTACGGGGAACAAGACCGGCGTCCCATCTGGCTCGCTCCGCCAGATAGGCGATGATGGCACCCCGCACGTTCCCTGACGATGGCGGCTCTCGGCCCCCTTACGAAAGCAAGAGGATGTCAGCAAGGACTCGACGGCCCCGACAGCTGTCCCTCCGCCAGGCTCCAGCACTCCTCCGACGGTCACGACATCACACAAACCGGGTGCCAAGATCTCTCCGGCCACCACGATGGCGTGTACTTAGGGCACTAGCTCTCCTCCGCTAGACACGTAGCACTCTGCTACACCCCCCATTGTACACCTGGACCCTCTCCTTACGCCTATAAAAGGAAGGGCCAGGGCCCTCTTAGAGGGGGTTGGCCGCTCGGGGACGAGGACGAGACGGGCGCTCGCATAAGGCCGCTCGCTCCTTCCCCCGTGTGGACGCTTGTAACCCCCTACTGCAAGCGCACCCGACCTGGGCGCGGGACGAACAAGAAGGCCGCAGGATTTCCACCTCTCTCTCGCCCATCTCCGGCCTCCTCGCTTTCCCCCCTTCGCGCTCGGCCTCACGTCGACCCATCTGGGTTGGGGCACGCGGCGACACTTCACTCGTCGGCTCACGGAACCCCCGGTCTCGAAACGCCGACAGTTGGCGCACCAGGTAGGGGCCTGCTGCGTGTTGACGAACAGCTTCCCGTCAAGCTCCAGATGGGTAGTCTCCAGCAACCTCTCCGGCCCGGGACGGTGCTCCGTTTCGGGAGCCTTGAGTTCATGTCCCTCGACGGCAGCTACGACATGATACTCTTTCCACCGCCGGGCGACAGTGGCGGCCGACAGTCCGCCCGCCGGCGGCGGAATCGACGACGTCTTCCCCGCGTGGTGGAAGAACAACCTTCGAGCTCGCCCCGTCTTCTTCCCTGTCGACGGAGGAGGAGGAGGCGGGGCAACCAAGGCCAAGCAGGAGGCGGCGCCTCATCGGCCGTCGAGCGAGTCGACAACGCCAGCACTCCAACGGGGGGAGCGCCGGGCATCGGCCTCACGCTTGAGACGAAGACGAGCGCAGTCTCCCCGCGACACGTCAATCCCGAGCAAACAGACGACACCAGCACGCTCGCGAAAGGCTTGCTGGGTGTCACCCTCGTACCTGAGACGACGGTGCAGTCAGCCCCCGACGTGACCTCATCACCGCCCGTCGACCAAGAGGTACCAACCGATTCCCATCCCACGCCTTTCAGATTTAGCCTCGACCCGCCTAGCGGCTCCGCTTTGGCGGACACTCTCGTAGAGGCGAATCCGAACCCTCTGGGGTTTCGTATGCGGTCACCTTGGGACTGGCTGACGGACGTCTCGACCTACAGGCCCTCTGGGTCCGAGGAAGACGACGAGCCCAGCTTTCATTGGGATTTCTCCGGACTTGGCAACCCCGGTGCCATGCGGGACCTCATGACCGCATGCGACTACTGCCTTTCCAACTGTTCCGACGGTAGCCGTAGCCTCGGCGACGAGGACTATGGCCCGAGCCGCGAATGTTTCCACATCGATCTAGGGGGTCCCTCCGAAGACAACCATCTCGGCATGCCGGAGGACGGTGATCTCCCTAGGCCGGTGCCTCGCGTTGACATCCCGCGGGAGCTAGCCGTGGTCCCTGTTCCGGCGGGGGGTCACGACCCACAACTCGAGCAAATCCGCGGGGTGCAGGCCAGGCTCGACGAGGGAGCAGGAGCGCTTGAGCCAATCCGCCGGGGGGTCGGGCAGGCATGGGCGGGCCAACCTCCGACCGGAGAAATGCGTCATCTACCCTAGGGCTTCCAGCACCGCATCGCCGACGATGTCAGGGTCAGGCCGCCACCTGCATCCAGTGGGGTCGGCCAGAACCTGGCTGCAGCAGCAATGCTCCTCCGCGCGATGCCGGAGCCATCAACCACCGAGGGGCGGCGAATCCAGGGAGAGCTCAAAGATCTCCTGGAAGGCGCCGCGGTCCGGCGGGCCGAGAGCTCCGCCTCCCGAAGGCAGGGGTACCCCTCGGAACATCATGCCACGACTTCCTGATTCATGCGGGAAGCCTCGGTCTGCACCGGGCGCATGCGCAACACAGCGCCTGCGGCCCCGGGTCGCCTCGGCAACGAGCACCAACACCGCGATCGTCGGGCCCACCTCGACGAGAGGGTGCGCCGAGGCTACCACCCCAGGCGTGGGGGACGCTACGACAGCGGGGAGGATCGGAGTCCCTCGCCCGAACCACCCGGTCCGCAGGCCTTCAGCCAGGCCAAACTACGGGCGCCGTTCCCGACCCGGTTCTGACCCCCGACTACTATCACAAAGTACTCGGGGGAGACGAGACCGGAACTGTGGCTCGCGGACTACCGTTTGGCCTGCCAACTGGGTGGAACGGACGATGACAACCTCATCATCCGCAACCTCCCCCTGTTCCTCTCCGACACCGCTCACGCCTGGTTGGAGCACCTGCCTCCGGGGCAGATCTCCAACTGGGACGACCTAGTCCAAGCTTTCACCGGCAATTTCCAGGGCACGTACGTGCGCCCCGGGAATTCCTGGGACCTCCGAAGCTACCGACAGCAGCCGGGAGAGTCTCTCCGGGACTACATCCGGCGATTCTCGAAGCAGCGCACCGAGCTGCCCAACATCACCGACTCGGACGTCATCGGCGCGTTCCTCGCCGGCACCACCTGCCGCGACCTGGTGAGCAAGCTGGGTCGCAAGACCCCCACCAGAGCAAGCGAGCTGATGGACATCGCCACCAAGTTCGCCTCCGGCCAGGAGGCGGTCGAGGCTATCTTCCGGAAGGACAAGCAGCCCCAGGGCCGCCCATCGGAAGATACCCCCGAGGCATCAGCTCAGCGTGGCGCCAAGAAGAAGGGCAAGAAGAAGTCGCAAGCGAAACGCGACGCTGCCGACGCGGACCTTGTCGCCGCCGCCGAGTACAAGAACCCTCAGAAACCCCCAGGAGGTCCCAACCTCTTCGACAAGATGCTCAAGGAGCCGTGCCCCTATCACCAGGGGCCCGTCAAGCACACCCTTGAGGAGTGTGTCATGCTTCGGCGCCACTTCCACAGGGTCGGGCCACCCGCGGAGGGTGGCAGGGCCCGCGACGACGACAAGAAGGAAGATCACCAGGCAGGAGAGTTCCCCGAGGTCCGCGACTGCTTCATGATCTACGGCGGGCAAGCGGCGAACGCCTCGGCTCGGCACCGCAAGCAAGAGCGCTGGGAGGTCTGTTCAGTGAAGGTGGCGGCACCAGTCTACCTAGACTGGTCCGACAAGCCCATCACCTTCAACCAGGCCGACCACCCCGACCATGTGCCGAGCCCGGGGAAATACCCGCTCGTTGTCGACCCCGTCATCGGTGATGTCAGGCTAACCAAGGTCCTCATGGACGGAGGCAGCAGCCTCAACATCATCTACGCTGAGACCCTTGGGCTTCAGCGTATCGATCTGTCCTCGGTCCGGGCGGGCGCTGTGCCTTTCCATGGGATCATCCCTGGGAAGCGCGTCCAGCCCCTCGGACAACTCGATCTTCCCGTCTGCTTCGGAACACCCTCCAACTTCCGAAGGGAGACCCTGACGTTCGAGGTGGTCGGGTTCCGAGGAACCTACCACGCGGTATTGGGGAGGCCCTGCTACGCGAAGTTCATGGCCGTCCCCAACTACACCTACCTCAAGCTCAAGATGCCGGGCCCCAACGGGGTCATCACCGTCGGCCCCACGTACAAACACGTGTTCGAATGCGACGTGGAGTGCGTGGAGTACGCCGAGGCCCTCGCCGAGTCCGAGGCCCTCATCGCTGACCTGGAGAGCCTCTCTAAGGAGGTGCCAGACGTGAAGCGTCATGCCGGCAACTTCGAGCCAGCGGAGACGGTTAAGTCCGTCCCCCTCGACCCCAGCAGCGACTCCTCCAAGCAAGTCCGGATCGGCTCCGGGCTCGATCCCACACAGCAAGCAGTGCTCGTCGACTTTCTCCGTGCGAACGCCGACGTCTTCGCGTGGAGTCCCTCGGACATGCTCGGCATACCAAGGGATGTCGCCGAGCACTCGCTGCACATCCGAGCCGGAGCCCGACCCGTCAAGCAGCCTCTGCGCCGATTCGACGAGGAGAAGCGCAGAGCCATAGGCGAGGAGATCCACAAGCTAATGGCGGCAGGGTTCATCAAAGAGGTATTCCATCCCGAATGGCTTGCCAACCCTGTGCTTGTGAGAAAGAAAGGGGGAAATGGCGGATGTGTGTAGACTACACTGGTCTGAACAAGGCATGTCCGAAGGTTCCCTACCCTCTGCCTCGCATCGATCAGATCGTGGATTCCACTGCTGGGTGCGAAACCCTGTCTTTCCTTGATGACTACTCAGGGTATCACCAAATCAGGATGAAAGAGTCCGACCAGCTTGCGACTTCTTTCATCACACCCTTCGGCATGTAATGCTATGTTACCATGCCGTTTGGTTTGAGGAATGCGGGTGCAACGTACCAGCGGTGCATGAACCATGTGTTCGGCGAACACATCGGCCGAACGGTCGAGGCCTATGTCGACGACATCGTAGTCAAGACGAGGAAAGCCTCCGACCTCCTTTCCGACCTTGAAGTGACATTCCGATGTCTCAAGGCGAAAGGTGTCAAGCTCAATCCCGAAAAAGTGTGTCTTCGGGGTGCCCCGAGGCATGCTCTTGGGGTTCATCGTCTCTGAGCGGGGCATCGAAGCCAACCCGGAGAAGATCGCAGCCATCACCAGCATGGGGCCCATCCAGGACTTGAAAGGCGTACAGAGGGTCATGGGATGTCTCACGGCTCTGAGCCGCTTCATCTCACGCCTCAACTAAAGAGGTCTACCCCTGTACCGCCTCTTAAGGAAGGCCGAGCGCTTCACTTGGACCCCTGAGGCCGAGGAAGCCCTCGGGAACCTGAAGGCGCTCCTCACGAAGGCGCCTATCCTGGTGCCCCCAGCTGCCGGAGAAGCCCTCTTGGTCTACGTCGTCGCGACCACTCAGGTGGTTAGCGCCGTGATTGTGGTCGAGAGGCAAGAAGAGGGGCATGCATTGCTCGTTCAGAGGCCAGTCTACTTCGTCAGCGAGGTACTGTCCGAAACCAAAATCCGCTACCCACAAATTCAGAAGCTGCCGTACGCGGTGATCCTGACACGGCGGAAGTTGCGACACTACTTCGAGTCTCATCCGGTAACTGTGGTGTCATTCTTCCCCCTAGGGGAGATCATCCATTGCCGAGAGGCCTCGGGTAGGATTGCAAAGTGGGCGGTGGAAATCATGGGCGAAACAATCTCGTTCGCCCCTCGGAAGGCCATCAAATCCCAGGTCTTGGCGGACTTCGTGGCTGAATGGGTCGACACCCAGCTACCAACAGCTCCGATCCAACCGGAGCTCTAGACCATGTTCTTCGATGGGTCGCTGATGTAGACAGGAGCCGGCGCAGGCCTACTCTTCATCTCGCCCCTCAGGAAGCACCTACGCTACGTGCTACGCCTCCACTTCCCGGCGTCCAACAATGTAGCTGAGTACGAGGCTCTGGTCAACGGGTTGCGGATCGCCGTCGAGCTAGGGGTCCGACGCCTCGACGTTCGCGGTGACTCGCAGCTCGTCATCGACCAAGTCATGAAGAACTCCCACTGCCGCGACCCAAAGATGGAGGCCTACTGCGATGAGGTTCGGCGCCTAGAAGACAAGTTCTACGGGCTCGAGCTCAACCACATCGCTCGGCGCTACAATGAGACTGCGGACGAGCTGGCTAAAATAGCCTCGGGGCGAACAACGGTTCCCCCGGATGTCTTCTCCCGAGATCTGCATCAACCCTCCGTCAAGATCGACGACACGCCCGAGCCTAAGGCACCCTCGGCCCAGCCCGAGGTACCCTCGGCACAGTCCGAGGCACCCTCGGCTCGGCCCGAGGCACCCTCGGTTCGGCCCGAGGTACCCTCGGCCCCCGAGGGCGAAACACTGCGCGTCGAGGGGGAGCAAAGCGGGGTCACGCCTGATCAAAACTGGCAGACCCCGTACCTGCAATATCTCCGCCGAGGAGAGCTACCCCTTGACCGAGCCGAAGCTCGGCGGTTGGCGCGGCGCGCCAAGTCGTTCGTCTTGCTGGGAGAAGGGAAGGAGCTCTACCACCGCAGCCCATCAGGCATCCTCCAGCGATGCATCTCCACCACCGAAGGTCAGGAACTCCTCCGAGAAATACACTCGGGGGCTTGCGGCCACCACGCAGCACCTCGAGCCCTTGTCGGAAATGCTTTCCAACAAGGTTTCTACTGGCCAACGGCGGTGGCCGACGCCACTAGAATTGTCCGCGCCTGCGAAGGGTGTCAGTTCTATGCAAGGCAGACCCACCTGCCCGCTCAGGCTCTACAGACGATACCCATCACATGGCCTTTTGCTGTGTGGGGTCTGGACCTCGTCGGCCCCTTGCAGAAGGCACCCGGGGGCTACACACACCTGTTGGTCGCCATCGACAAATTTTCCAAGTGGATCGAGGTCCGACCCCTGAACAGCATCAGGTCCGAGCAGGCGGTGGCGTTCTTCACCAACATCATCCATCGTTTCGGGGTCCCGAACTCCATCATCACCGACAACGGCACCCAGTGCACCGGCAGAAAGTTCCTGGACTTCTGCGAGGATCACCACATCCGGGTGGACTGGGCCACCGTGGCTCATCCCATGACGAATGGGCAAGTAGAGCGTGCCAATGGCATGATTCTACGAGGACTCAAGCCTCGGATTTACAACGACCTCAACAAGTTCGGCAAGAGATGGATGAAGGAACTCCCCTCGGTGGTCTGGAGCCTGAGAACGACACCGAGCCGAGCCACGGGCTTCACGCCGTTCTTTCTAGTCTATGGGGCCGAGGCCATCTTGCCCACAGACCTAGAATACGGTTCCCCGAGGACGAGGGCCTATGACGACCAAAGCAACCAAGCTAGTCGAGAAGACTCGCTGGACCAGCTGGAAGAGGCTCGGGACAAGGCCTTACTACACTCGGCGCGGTACCAGCAGTCCATGCGACGCTACCACGCCCGAGGGGTCCGGTCCCGAGACCTCCAGGTGGGCGACCTGGTGCTTCGGCTACGACAAGACGCCCGAGGTCGACACAAGCTCATGCCCCCCTGGGAGGGGCCGTTCGTCATCGCCAAAGTTCTAAAACCCGGAACATACAAGCTGGCCAACAGTCAAGGCGAGGTCTACAGCAACGCTTGGAACATCCAACAGCTACATTGCTTCTACCCTTAAGATGTTTTCAAGTTGTTCATATACCTCGCTCTCACGCAAAGTTTAGTCATCAAGGAAGGGTCAGCCTTGCCTCGGCAAAGCCCGACCCTCCCTCGGGGGCTAAAAGGGGGGAACCCCCTCTGCGTCGAAATTTTCCTCGAAAAAAGATCTTTTCCGCCGGAATGTCTTTCGTGCTTTTCGACTACTTCGAAAGTGGATCCTGAAAACGACGGAGTACACGTAAGCAGCCAAGGCTGACCGAGCCGAGGGACTCCTATGCCTTCGAGATACGGATACCTCACTCATCACCTTCTGCCATAAGTAACTCGCGTTCGGACAAGTGATTCCGCGGACCGAACAAGTCTTCACGTTCGGAAGCTCTTCTACCGGAGCGATTCTTCGAGCTTTCTCGACTGCGTTGGTGACAGAACCCCATGGACGGGTAAGAGTGCGCGTAAGCGGCAAGGCCGACCGAGCCGAGGGACTCCTACGCCTCTGGGATACGGATACCTCACTCATCACCTTCCGTGAGAAGCAACTCTCGCTCGCACAAACAGTTCTGTTACCGACAAAAAAAAGTCCAGATACTCGAAACAAGAGGAAAGGAGACGCAGCTTTACAATACGGCGAGGGTGTGTTTCGGCCTTGGTGGCCGCAAAAAAACACACGCTACAGGATAATCCGATCCTGCAGGCTCGGATCCTGACGGCTAAAGGGAGCAGCAGCACCCTCGGCGTCGACAACACCTCTGGCGAGGTCCGACCTAGCCTCGGACGGCGACGCGGTCCAAGGGTCTCCGCTCTGAAGGACGACGTCATCACCAAGCCTGGACCATCGCCGCCAGGGTCTTCTCCAAGAATCCGGCCCGAGCAGGCGGCTCGGCCGGTCACCCCGGGGCCTCGGCTAGCTATCCCCCAAGGACATCAGCCCGGCCCGAGGCCTCGGCAGGCCAATCCCGGCGTCGGTCCCGCTAACGGACGACCCGGCCAGGCTCCGGCTGACCTGGTCTTCTTTTTGAGCCAACTCTGCCTCTGTTCGCGCTAGCACGCTACCCCTGGCCTCGGCTCATCGAAGAGCGACCGAGGGTTTCCCCTAACTAAGCAAGGGAAGCCTCAGACAACAAGGCTGACCGAGCCGAGGGACTCCTACGCCTCCAGGATACGGATACCTCACTCGTCACCTTTACACGGGGCGACTCACGCTTGGTGAAGCGGTTCAGACAACCAACAGGCGAGTCTTAGTGCTCGAAAATGGGGAAAAAACACGGCTTCGTGCCGAATTTACATACATGTTCAGGCCTCGACAGCCACAATGAACAAAAACACTGGCATTGGAAGTGCCATTACAAACGGAGCTCCGGTTCCACCTCCGCAGGTACGAGTGACCCCACGCGATTGGGGGGCCTGCGGAGCAACAGAAGGCTGACGGGTGGCTCGCTGTTGCCCGTTCCGGCAGCAGCGACAACGACCCCCGCTCCGGGTGGCCGAATTGCAGCAGCGAGGGCCTCAGGGCGGATGCTGCTGCAATCTTGCCCTCGCCCACGCCGACGCTCGAGGGGCGAGGACAAGTACAAAGAGCCGGAGGCCCGAAGCACGGATGGTGGCGGTGATCCCGTCGGCAACGGGGACTTCTCGAGCCACCTCCACCTCGGCACCGACGACAGGGGCCGTCAGCCCTCCGGCAGATCCCCACTCAGATCCTCCCGGGCGAGTGAGGCACCGACCTCCGCATGGAGGCGCCGTACCGGTGCAAAGGTAGAACCGCCCCAGAACACGAACACCGCCCTGGCAGCGCGCAATATCTTGGGCGGTCCTCCCGTGCACACGGCGCGGCAGCCGCCTTCCGGCAGGAGGGGGCACCAGGAGCTAAGCCGACGAGCCCGACGCGCTGAGGCTGACGACGCCTGCCGTCGACCAGCCCCACGTTGTCGAAGTCCAACCCGCCCGCAGGGCCAGTGAGCGCCCTCTCCCTCGAACACCGAAGGAGAGGCCGACCCACGAACCCGCGCGGGAGGTAGAGCTCCGGCTCAACCCGGCCTCCACCCCAGCGGGGATGATGGACATCCTTGAAGCTGAGGGTGGGACCAAGATCGCAGCCCGGTTCGCTCTCCCCCGCCATCGAACTGGAGGTCACCATCTTGGGTGACCGCCGGCGGAGGGGTGCGACCGGGCTGCATGATGAAAATCCTTGAAGCCGAACAACGGCTGAAAGGTACCAACTCCCGCAGAGTTGCGTTCCTCCAACGACGAAGCGGAAAGACGGTGGATATCCCCCATCCGGGGGCTTGGAAGATGGAAAGACACGATGCATAAGGGAGCGCGAAGACACGGTCGCCTTCCAAGAGGATCACCCTCCTTTTAAAGGCGACTCTCCCTACTTGCGTCCCCAGCCGTCGTGGGCTGAGTCTTCTCCAACACGCTCCAAGGTCCTCCCCCTACGGCGCGGGGGCTGGGTCCCACACGTCATGCAAGCCGGCCTAGAGCAGAAGAAGCCAAACCGCCGCGCGTGGTGCGTGCAACCGCCCAGCGGTTACAAGCGGCTCTCCACTTTTGCCCAGACCAGCGGGCGAAAGGGCGGGTAGCCATGCAGGCGGCATGCAGCCGCGCCAAGTGGGCGCGCTTCTCCGACTCCCAACACGCCCAGCATGGAGGCCCAGACCCACGCGTCATGCAACCGGCGCGCCAAATGCTTCGTGCCTGCAACTGCACCGCCACCTGCGCCACCACCGCGCCTCCTCGACTGCGGAACCAATACCGCGACTCGAGGCGACCCAGCGCACGACCCAGCGGCTCCAGCCTGGCGCGACGGTCAATGCGGCCGAAGACGGGCCGGCAGTAATGGCGGTGGTAGGCGGGCAGGAGCAGCGGTCACGTCGTCCGCCAAGCTTACGTCCCATCCGGGGGCAGCGAGAGAACCCTCTCTCACGGCGTGAAGACAACGCGCCCGTGTTCCATTCCTCGAACGGCTCGCGCACACGCAACGGCTGCCCTGCGAACCACTCGCCCCGTCGCATTAACTCCACGGCAGGACAGGCGGCACCTCTGGCAGGAGAAGCGAGCGACGCTTCGCCTTCGCCATAATGACCGCGTCAAAAAAGGTACGCCGCGTCGTTCGATTTCGTATCCTTTTCCTTTTTTCCTCTTTCTCTCTCTTGCAACAGGGACCGGGAAAGGGGGATACCCCGGAAAGGACCCTTCCCTGTGAAGGAACCAGGCTCCGAGCCTCCCTACTGATCAGAGGTTCGAAGGCTGTCCCCTCGGAAGGGTTCGACAGCCGCCTCAGAGCACGTGGGCTCCACACCCACTACTGGTCAGAGGTTCAAAGGCTGGCCCCTCTGAAGGGTTCAACGGTCGCCTCAGGCTACTCGGGCTCCACGCCCACTACTGATCAGGGGTTCGAAGGCTGGCCCCCGAAGGGTTCACAGCCGCCTCAGACACAGAGCGAGGGATGACCATGGGTACGTTCGATACATAACCAAGGCTCGAGCTGCGCTCCCGAGGTACCCTAGGACATTTCCGAGACCAGCGGGAACGATCTTGTAACGGAATCCCATCGGAGGGAGGCATCGAGCCCTCGGACCCCGTCACCAGGGGACCGGGTCCGGCAGATCACCCGCAGGTACTTTCGGGCGCGCCTCTAGGCCCCTAGCCGACCCCTAACGAATGGGGCACGGACGTCCGTTCGGATCACTCGCCTGCAGCTCACCAGAGACACCATGTTCGGCGCCCACCGAGGGCAACATGGCGCTCTCCCCCCTCCTCCTTGCGGAAAGGTGACGCAGGGGCGTATGTAAAAAAAGTCGAGTCTGTCCCTGATCGCCCTCTCGCCCTGTGCAGAGGCTCGGGGGCTGCTCTCGCAAACCCGGCTCCGGCCAAACCGTTGACAGCGTCAACATACCAGCCCGAGAACTTGGGACCCGACCGTACACCCGGGCTACGGCCAGCTCGCATGAGGGAACGACCAGACCAGCCGAAGCGTTGCGCGAGGCGTTAAGACTTCGGAGGAGTCAAACCACTCCTCCGAGGCCTCGGGGGCTACACCCGGCGGGTGCGCTCGCGCGCACCCACCGGAATAAAACGCAACCAAGAAAGGCTGGTCCCCTTGCAAAAAAGTGCGACGAAAGCCTCCAAGCGAGTGCTAACACTCCCTTCGAGGCTCGGGGGCTACTGTCGGGGACCATAATTAGGGGTACCCTCAAGGCTCCTAATTCTCAGCTAGTAACCCTCATCAGCACAAAGCTGCAAAGGCCTGGTGGGTGCGATCAAGTCAGGGATCAGTCCATTCGAGGGACTCGATCATGCCTCGCCCGAGCCTAGCCTCGGACAAGGGCAGCCAACCCCGGAGGATCTCCGCCTCGCCCGAGGCCCCCCTCCAGCGGCGAACACGTTCCCGGCTCGCCCGAGGCCCTGTCTTCGCCAAGAAGCAACCCCGACCAAATCGCAGGAGCATTTAATGCAAAGGTGGCCTAACACCTTTATCCTGACGCGTGCCCCTCAGCTGACAGAGCCGAAGTGACCGCCATCACTTCGCCGCTCCATTGACCGGTCTATCAGAAAGACAGCGCCGCCTGCGCCGCTCCGACTGCGGTGCCACTTGACAGAGTGAGGCTGACAGGCAGTCAGGCCCGGCCGCACACCATAGGAAACTCCGCTCCGCCCGACCCAGGGCTCGGACTCGGGCAAAGCCCCGGAAGACAGCGAACTCCGCTACGCCCGACCCAGGGCTCGGACTCGGGCTAAGCCCCGGAAGACAGCGAACTCCGCTCCGCCCGACCCAGGGCTCGGACTCGGGCAAAGCCCCGGAAGACGGCGAACTCCGCTCCGCCCGACCCAGGGCTCGGACTTGGGCTCAGCCCTAGAAGACGACGAACTCCGCTTCGCCCGACCCCGGGACTCAAATTCCGCCCTGGCCTCAGCCAATGGCCTCCGCCTCGCCCGACCCAGAGGCTCGGACTCGGCCTCGGCCACGGAAGACGGACTCGACCTCGACCTCGGAGAAGCCTCCACATCGCCCAACCTAGGGCGCGGACCGGCCACGTCAATAGGAGGCGCCATCATTACCCTACTCCAAGCTGACTCAGGCTACGGGGAACAAGACCGGCGTCCCATCTGGCTCGCTCCGCCAGATAGGCGATGATGGCGCCCCGCACGTTCCCTGACGATGGCGGCTCTCGGCCCCCTTACGAAAGCAAGAGGACGTCAGCAAGGACTCGACGGCCCCGACAACTGTCCCTCCGCCAGGCTCCAGCACTCCTCCGATGGTCACGACATCACACAAACCGGGTGCCAAGATCTCTCCGGCCACCACGATGGCGTGCACTTAGGGCGCTAGCTCTCCTCCGCTAGACACGTAGCACTCTGCTACACCCCCCATTGTACACCTGGACCCTCTCCTTACGCCTATAAAAGGAAGGGCCAGGGCCCTCTTAGAGGGGTTGGCCGCTCGGGGACGAGGACGAGACGGGCGCTCGCATAAGGCCGCTCGCTCCTTCCCCCGTGTGGACGCTTGTAACCCCCTACTGCAAGCGCACCCGACCTGGGCGCGGGACAAACACGAAGGCCGCGGGATTTCCACCTCTCTCTCGCCCATCTCCGGCCTCCTCGCTTTCCCCCCTTCGCGCTCGGCCTCGCGTCGACCCATCTGGGCTGGGGCACGCGGCGACACTTCACTCGTCGGCTCAGGGACCCCCCGGTCTCGAAACGCCGACAGTGTTCTTGCTTCCCCGACATTTTCACATCTTTTACTGCTCTCTGCTGCTTGCTCTCTTCTTCCTCTTTCCTTTCCACCATGGGCAAGAGTAAGAAGGGTAGCAGTTCCTCGCCTCGCTCCGGTGACAAGCGCAAGCGTGAGCCGACTCCTCCCTCGGAGGACTTCAGCAACTCGGAGTACTCGGAGGAGGAGTTCTCCTCTGAGTCCGAGGGGTCTCCGGCTCTCGCCTCTCCCCCGACGTCGTCTGATGATTCAGACGACTCCCAGGGGATTGCCACGGAGGTCTGGACCTACATTCGGGCCATCGAGCGCGCCGGGCTCGAGGGCTCGGATGAGTCGGAGTACTCCGCGGACGAGGAGGGCTCCTCGGACTCGTCCGAGGAGGGCAGCGGCGGCGATGGCGGAGACAGTGACGATGACGGAGGCGACGGCGGTGACGGCAGCGGTAAGGGCGGCGACGGCAGCGGCGAGGGTGGCAACGGTGGCGGCAAAGGCAGCAGTAGGGGCAGCAACCAGGCCAGTGGCTAAATGCCACTGGTTTTTAGATATTAGTATAGATTAGTAGTAGAAATAGTATTAGTGAAATAACGTAGTAGTAGTAGTATAGAATAGTGTAATGTAATGTAGTAGTAGTAGTAGGGAAGTATCAACTCATAACGAGTTGATTTGCAAGTCATGTAACTTCCCTTTCATGAAGGATGATATAGTCTCTCCCTGTGTTAATTTCTTTGCTTCCTGCGACGATGGTGTCTTAGAAACAGTGGCCAAGTTATTATTGACGACATTGGTGCTTCTAAAATAGTGTCCGAATGATGGCGGGACCACGCTGGTGTTTTTAGAATTAACGGCCGAGTGGTTACTGTTGATACCAGCGTTATAAAAGTAACGACCGAGTGACTGACGGCAGTGTCGGCGTTTTAGAGGCAACAGCCGAGTGACTGATGGCAACGTCGGCGTTTTAGAAGTAACAGTCGAGCGACTGACGGCAGCATCGGCGTTTTAGAGGCAACGACCGAGTGGCTGATGGCAACGTCGGCGTTTTAGAAATAACGGCCGAGTGACTGACGGCAGCATCGGCGTTTTAGAGGCAACGGCCGAGTGGCTGATGGCGACGTCGGCGTTTTAGAAGTAACGGTCGAGTGACTGACGACAACGTCGGTGTTTTAGAAGTAACAGCCGAGTGAAATCAGGTATTGTCAGCGTTTTTAGAAACCACGGCTGAGTCAATTTGGGCCGCAACGGCCGAGTGATGACATGGCACGCCGGCTTTTTTAGAGATAGCAGCTGATTGATGACGTGGCACGTCAGTGGTTTTAGAAATAACCACTGGGTGATGACTGGGCACCTTTTGGAAACGGCATCTGGCCCGGGAAAACCCTATATGTACTGCACTGTTCCACGTCTCCACATTCCGTGCCCTAGTTCTTGCTTTCCTGCTTCCAGATCCTCTCTGCCGATTTGCAATTCTGCTTCCGCTCTGCTCGCCGGCGAGATTGAGATGGTGCCTAAGTGGAAAGCTTCGAGTTCGTCCGCTGCTGTCATTCCCCCCATCGACCCCAACAGTCAGTTGCCTTTCGCAGGTAACCATATGTCTGTTGTTTCTGAGTCTGACCTTCTCCATCTTGTGTCCATCGGGGTTCTTCCTCCGAAAGAACTCTGTTCCTGGTGGATCTGCTGTGGGGTCATTGTTCCAACAGAAGACACCCATGAATCTGTTATTTATGTCCCATTCCTCCTCTGCGGTCTTGCTCTTCCTATTTCTCCCTTTTTTCGCGGTCTCCTTGATTTCTATCACCTGAATTTGACCCATCTGAACCCCAATTCCATTCTGCAAATCTCTATCTTTATTCATTTATGTGAGGCTTTTCTTGGCGTTCTGCCGCATTTTGGCCTGTGGAAATATTTGTATCACTGTCGCCCTGGGATGGCCGGAGGTCAGCACCAACTGGTAGGGGGCGCGAGCTTGGAAATGCGCCGCGGGAGGAAAACCGATTATCTTGACATCCCACTCAAAGACAGCATCAAAGGATGGCGCTTAGAGTGGTTTATCGTGGAAAATCATGGGAATTCCCTCCCACCACGGTTAGGGAGACAACCGAACGTTCGTACTCCGAGTTGGACCGAGTCCCCCACAGACCAGGAGGTGGCTGAAGCAGGGGCTCTGCTAGCTGAAGTTGGATTGCTGAAAGGGAGGGGTCTGACTGCCGAGGTTGTGGTAGCTGACTTTGTCTTCAATAATATTCAGCCACTGAAGGACAGGGCATACCCGGCCTATCTGTATCAAGGTCTAGCCGACTCAACCCGGGTCACCAACAGAAGAATTCCTGCTGTGGACTTGGTGAACCGGTTCGAAATGATACTTAGAGGCAAGGTATCAAACGTTGGCGCCCCTGTTGCGTACTCGGCCTGGAACCTGCCTCCTTCCAAAGCCTTTACTTATTTCGTGTCAAGTCCTCCTTCTGCTGATGGCAGTTTGGTCCTTAGAGTGCGACCCTCTACCGAAGAAGTTAGTGCTTTGGTTGCTTCGCTTGGAGAAATTCCTGATGATGAATGGCAGGTCCACTTTGAAGTGCCTTTGGATCCTAGTGATGCAAGGATAGGTGCCATGCTGGATATGTTGGCTGGGGATTCTTCGGATGCCACTCCTGCTGAAACATTGGTGGTGGTGCCCATCCCTGAAGCTGACAAAGCCTTGGACGCTCAGAAGCCTGTCAATGTTCGTCCAAAACGTTCTCGCCGAGTTGACCAAGCCTATTTTCCTGCTAAGGGGGAGAAAAAGAAGAAGAGACGCCTTCGTCAGGTGTCTAGCTTAGATCAAGGTGCCGATCCTTCTGCTCCTGTTGCTGAGGAAGTGCCAGTGCCTGAATTCGCTGAAGCTAATCCCAATGGGTGTAGCCCGTCTGACGTTGAACCCAATGGGTGTACTGTCCATCTTGCTGATGATAACGGTGAAGAAGAAGACGAAATTGTGACACCCCAGGTGTCAGTTTCGCGTTATTTCGAGAGATTTATCTTAATATCGGATGCTCAGTAAAAATTTCTATGCTCGCTCGCGTATGTCTCTGCATATCCAGGTTATTCTTTCACATTTCACCGAATTCGGAATTATTCAATCTCACAGAAGGCCAATTTTGGAGCCTGTTAAAACTTTTAATTCTTGGCACGAATGCAAACTCGATAGTCAACCTCGAATTGTAAATCTCGTCTGAAGCTCTTTAAATCAAACTCTCGACGGCTGTTATTTGCTCTGAGCCCGAGACCAATTCCTCGAACTTCGATCAATGTCCGACTATTTTATCTGGATCCATACTCACAAACGAAATGTTCAATATGTCGTCCTCTAATCAATTTTATCTGACTCGGCCAAATATCTCATGTCCGAACCGAAGTCAAAACCCCGTATCGACAACGATTTTAAAATGTCACGATTCGCCTTCTCCGACTAAAAATCCAAAGCCGATCAAAAATTTGAGAGAAACATTTATTTCTAAAATAGTGCGCGAGAAATTATTTCTGAGCGGATTCAAATCAAACTCTCGGCCGAATTAATTGTTCAATTGTCCGTTCGTCCGAACTCTATTTCGCTCTATTTTTTTCTGTAGCGACGAATTCCGCAGGAGCATTTTTACTCTGGAAATAATTCAGCGCTGCACGATTTAGCGTTTTGGGGCAAGTCCATTCCGGCCCATTTGGCCCACTAAGAACCCCACTAAAACCCTAGCCCTCACATGTCTATAAATATGAGGCCTTCCCTTTGCAAGTTGGAGAAAATTACCACTCCCTACCCCTAGCCGTCACACCCAACAGCAAGCCACCCTTCTCCCCCACGCCATCCTCCTCCCTCTCTCCCACACGGCAGCAGGCAGGGCGCCATCTCCTAGCAGCTCCTCCCATGGCGTCCTCTGCCCTTCTTCCTCTCCTGGCCAAACTACTACACAGCAGCGGCAGCAGCTCCATGGCCGCCCAGCTTCTTCCCCATGGCGCCAGCCCCCTGCAGCTTCACCTCCCTGCGCCCCCTGCTCTCCCCTTGGTCGATGCCTTCTCTGCGTGTGCGGGGTTGCCAGCAGAAGCTCCCTCCCTTCCATGGCCGGCGCCCAAGGCTCCAGCCCCTCCTCCCATGGGCACCAGCAACTGAAGCCCTTCCCCTGTTCTCCGGCAGCAAGAAGCCAGCGACCATCTCCTGCTCGACCACCTCTGTGCGCAGGGGCTTCTTCTCCATTGCTGCTGCCTAGCTGTAAGCCGAGCCCCCCCTCTTTTGCTGCCGAGCTCCAGCTCCGGCCAGCAGCCACGACGCCGAGGATTCCCTGCGCGCGAGCACAAGCCCCATTTCTTCTACCGCTGTCCGGCGCCCAGCAGCATCCCCGCGCAGCACCGCTGCTCCATTTCCTCCCCATCTTCCCCACCAAACAGCAACCACAGTGAGTCGCCGTCGCCCATGGCCGAGCCCCCTTCCTTCCTGGCCGCCCAGCTCACTGTCCAGGGCACCTAGAAAATTCCAGCAGCGAGCCCCTTCCTCGCTGTTCGTCGTGGTGCCCGTCGGCTGTTCGACAAAATGCGCAGCAAGCCGCTCGCTGCAGCAGCCCTCCCGTTCGATCTCCACTCCCCTCGTCGCGTGTCGTCGCTCTCGTGCTCGCTGCGCAGCCCCATCCGCGACGCCGACGAAACCCGTGGTGAGAAAAAAAACCCCGCTGCCCTTGCTGCTATTATATTTTTATTTTTGTGCTCGGTAAAACTGTTGCGTGTGTCTAATCGCAGCTAGTGATCGACGCCGCGCTTCGCGCCTTGCCCGTTCGACGAAATGCCGAGCCATGTGGACAGCCCATGTGCCTAGTCACGACTCGTTCAGGTTGATTAATTTATAGTTTATAATATGTATGCTTTGATTGATGTCGGGCAATGCATGTATATATGTGGATGTGTGTAATATGTTTCGGCTATACACGTTAGTAGGATCGCATTTGCGGTTAAAGAACAAGCGGTTGTTGATATGTGCGATTTGTAGTTTGTATAATTATATTTTAGTCGATGTGGTGCACATTGGTGTTGGAATATGTGCGGGTTTGTCGAAGCACTGTGATGTCGAACGTGTATATCGAAGTGCATTGTATTGGTAATTGCGTTAAGTTAATCGGTAGTGTCTCGAGTGCACGCCACAACATGGTTGTATGCGAGACATAGTAAAATAAGGTGTGCTCGATGGGGATGATCAGTCGTTGTAGGTGGAAATTGTCTTTGCTTAAATAGAGAGGTGGTGACATGCCGAAGTAGTCATCGCTTCCTCTATGTTTATATGTCGAGTCAAAATGCAGGGTACTAGTGGTACGCTAGGCGGTGCTCCAAATAAATTAACCAGTTAAGGCGAAATCTGTCGTGTGTGATTTATTGTTGGAGAGTAGTTTGGATTATGAGTTATATGAGAATTATATTAGAAACTATTATGCGGCGTGTAACTGTGCTCGAGATGTGATTAACATATCAGAAGGTATTGTTGGTGTCATTAGCAAGTGTAATGATTTTAGTTGTGCGATAAATTTTGAAGGGTGAAGAACATGTCTAGAATGTCGATCAGGTTAATCGATAGGTTCCGTAAATATGTTTGTGATGTTTTTATGTGCATGATAAGCTAGATGCCTTGTCATCATAATCTTTGGAAATTTTCTGAAATATGCTAGTGCTCCACTGATGGGTTGAATGAACTTGAGATGTATTACAATAGCTGTGTGTCGTGCCGGTTATCCAAAAATGGCGAAGGGTGGTGTGTGATGGTAATTGGGAAATAGTCACGTCATTAGCCAACTCATGTTAGGTAGGAGTGGATTGTGTTAAGTGATTATTATATATGTTGTGTCTCGAATTGTGATAATAATAGTCAAGCCGACGTGTATGCTGTCTAGCGGGTTGTGTCGTTGCTCTAGCTAGCCGGCTCGTTAGATGACTTTAGTTAAGCTTGTAGTCACGATAAATTGCTTGTTGTGGTCTAAATGTGTATGGTTATGGTCGCGGATGAAAAGTAGTAGTGCTCATGAGAGGTCTAAGTTAAAATGCAAATTATTGGGTGAAAAGCGCTTCGATGTTGATTATTGTGGAGAACGCGTGGTTAATTGAGTATGGTAAATCTAGAGCACGAAATGACTTGGATAAAATTTATGAGTCAACTTGATGGTCCTAATTTGACTAATTTAACTCTAATCAACGGTGAAGTGTTAGAATAATTCAAGTCTCTAGAACACGACTAATTCTTGAATTATATAGGAGCTGAAATTTATTGATTGCTGTTTTGGACTGCACGCGCTGTTTTAGTTGTGCTGTATGTTTGATGAACTAAATTATGTTTTCTATAGATATATGCTATAGAAAAGTGGTAGATAACTTTATTATCTTGCTGGTGTTAAAATTTGACAGTCATAGGTCTGACAGTTTAGGAGTTATGCTTTTTACAAATTCAGTGACTGAATCTGTCCAATTTCTGTACAGATTTCAGAAACTGCACTGTTTGCTTAAGTTAATGTTTGAATCAGTCCTTGTAGATTATAAGAAAGTTGTAGATGCTTTTCTTATCTTGCTTGTGTTAAAATTTCATAACTAAAGGCCTGACGGTTTAAGAGTTATGAATTTTACAACTTGGTTGCTGTGTTCTGTCCACCGTCAGAACAGATTTTGAAAACTGCGTTGTTTGATTCAGTTAAGCACAGAATCACTTCTTGGTGATTATAAAAGTTATGTAGTGCAATTGCCAAGCTTTCCAAAAAGTCTTGGATCACTATTTTTGGTGGTCTGAAGATTAAGTTATGGATGTTTAAAGTCTGAAGACTGAATCTGTCCAGTTCTGGACAGCACAGCCTTCATAGTGTATTTCACCCATGATACATGTTAAACCAGCTAGAGATGTTTATAAATAATTTGTAGAACATTTAATTAGCTTTCTAGGAAGTCTAAGATCACTTTATTTGGATGTGTGAATCTTCAGTTATGAATTTTTAAAGTCACAAGTCTGAATCTGTCCAAATCTGGACAGCGATGTTGTATTAGCACGTTTTAACCTTGTTAAGTGTTGAATCATGTTGAGGTAAAAATACCAAAGGTTCAGTTCACTTTTAAATCTTTCCAGAAAGTCTTAGTTTGCTATTTTTGGATTAATATTTGAAGAGTTGTGATTAAAACAAGTAGCTGCTGTGTTGTTGTCCTAAAAATCTGCACGTGCCCAAATGAATATTTAGTTCACCATTTTGGCTAAAAATGCTTAGTTAGCACATAACGGACATAGACTTGTGATGACTAAACTTAGGTTAACATGTGTTCCATGATTAATGTGCTTGCTTGCTGTAGTTGATTGTGATATAGAATTTACATAGCCATTGATGCCTATGTCATCGGTTAAACTTGTGTTGGATGCTTTTGTGTGATAAATAGAAGAACTAATGAAAAGCCGTAGCAAATTAAATAAACGCTTGTACTTATGGGGTCGTATTTGTGTTGCGTAAGTATACGAAATGTTTGTCGTCTTTTAGTGGTGTTAACGTTGTGCGCTCGATGATAGGTAGTTAGCTAACGCTAGTGTGTGTGGTTGCTTGGGATGTCTCGCTACTTGGTGTTTAATTCGCTAGCAGGTACTTAAAATATCTTGTGATATTTTTCATTGTATTCATACATATGCATCCTGCATCTCATTTAGGACCGAGAGGTGATGATCGTGCAAGTGATGTGGTGCCAACCACAAGTTGCAAGTTGCAGATGGTGGACAACATAAGGAAGGGTGGACATAACCAGTAGATGCTCGCCAAGCGAGTGCCACCCCAGCAAACACTGTCTAAGTGTTAAATTAAAGGCAAGCCCCGGTTTTATGCATAACCGTTTATATATGCTATTTTACTACACTTAATGGTTGTAGGCTTGTATTGTGCACTTAAGTGTAGGAGTTGTTTGAAACCCTAGTTGCATGATCTCAGGAATCCCATTGAGATGAATACTAGTATGCTAAGCCGAGTAGTTGCTTTGCTAATTAGGGATTCGGTAGAAGTCGAGTGATTTTTCTAGCACTCGCGCGAGGTCAGGAATTGGCTGTATCCACTTTCTTATCATAATGATGTTGGTTTGTTGGCAACAATCCATGAGGATTGGTTGTCCACGGGATAAAAATTGGAATAAGGATTAAGGTGTGGTACCGTATGTCAAGCGTTTGAACGTACTAAGCACATGCCGAGAAATATGGTAAATCGGTAAGCCTAGTACCTGAGTGAACCTGGCAGTGGACATATCCCCTCACGCGACCTGAGACAAGGTCTCCCATTCCGGTTATGGTGGGTACAAGTGCGGTCACTGCACGACGGCAGTCGGGGTCAGTGAGGCATTGTACGCCAAGGCGGTGAGCCCTGATCTGCTGACGGGGAATCGATGGGGACGGTTGATGTGTGTGGGGACGGAGTGCCCTTACATGTCGTGTGTTTAGGTTTACCTTGCAAGGTTTAAAAACTTGATTCAAATCGTCTGCTTCTCGCAGCTATTGAGACTACTTGATCCATGCTGCTACATTGAGTAATAAGTGGAAATGAGTTGACTGGCAAAAAGGTTGATTGCTTAAAAATGTTTGATATCATGTATGAGTAGCTAGGTACTCATCTAGTTTAAAAGGATCATACTAAAACTGGAAAAGCTAAAACTTGATTTTAGACTCAGCTAGTGCTTTTGGCAAACCAAACCCCTCAGCCAAACAGCTGCATGTCTAGAGGTAGAGGGGTAGACTCCTCACACCGGGTAAGTCTAGCTGAGTATTAGTATACTCAGCCTTGCTTGTGGCATAATTTTTTGCAGGTACCTCCTTGTTGTGGTTGATGGTGTGACTTGGCCTTCATCCCTGCCACCGGGATAGACGGTCGAGTGGGTTATTGCTTCCGCAGGAGAGGACCAGGAGGAGTAGCGTGGCCAGGCTTCGCCATGTTACTCGATTTTCTCCGTTAATTATTTCCGCTGCATTAAAATTTATGATTATTATTTTTGAAACTCCGATAATGTAATCACTAATGATACTTATTAAATTTGTGGTATTATGTTTTATTGTATTTCTCTGTGCCTCACCTTCGCGTGAGCTAGTGGTATTCGATCCTGGATAAGTGGCTTTTATCGGACTAGATCCGAGGGACTGACGGCTTATTCCTATTTAAGTGTGGTCTAGCCTCTAAGGCGGGACTTGAGCACTTAAGTTGGAATAATTCGGGCGGTTCCGCCACAGCTGGTATCGGAGCGAATACCATCACAGAGAAGTCAATAAGTCATGATTACCAACCTTTTCTAAAAGTAAAACTTGCTAGAAACCAATGTTGGATAGATGTCAGGACGATAAGGATAGACCTAGGACGTGAAGCCTTAGGAAATAGATGGGTAGCTAGGTGACTATTTATATAGGCCATAAAGGCTACTAATACTATTAAGGAGGATGCTATATAAGCACCCGAAAAATTAGTTAGGTCTGAGAAGACGACTAGAATGAGCATGCATCATGATTGTCGCATTATAATTGTCTCTTATGCGTCAACATGCTTCTCTCACCTTTATTCCAATAATAAGAAATTGTGAATAATGTGATGTATTACTATGAACTGAAAAATGTCTTACCTCGTGTTAGATTGATAAGTCTTGTTAGGTCGTGTTGTGTGTTCCTCTTGTCTTGCTATCTAGGTGGCATTGTAATTGTTCAACCCTTTTTGCAAAACATTTTGTTGCTTGTTTTGTTCATAAAAAAAAGACCCCCTCCAAACAACCTTGAGTTTAGCAAGTGAAACCTCAAAAAAAATGCTTGTGTTGATATTTTCTAGCCCTCGCGTGTTTACCCTTGAAGATGCACCTACACAACTTGTAGACCCCCATAGCTTGACCGCTAGACCAACCCAAGTCCCCTTGTGCACTTGTTGTGTCAAAAAAATATTGTTGGTGTCTAGTTGCGCAAACCCTATCAAGGCCATGTTTCTTTCCATAAATCCTTGCCCCTAAAACTTCATAGCATTCCTGTTGATCATCCAGCTGATCTTGTTGCCTACCTTTCCTTTCGCCTAGATTTGGTAATCTTTTTCCTTGTCAATCATGTTGTGGATTTATCATCCGAATCTCTGATCCTTCATTGATTCTGCCCCGTTATCTGGTTATCTGCTATAACTTGTTCTCAAGTATCGGATGTTGATCTGCCTAAATCTCTCATTTCTGGTCATTCTCATAACCCCGTTTCCGAGGATCATGACGTTGTTTTATCAAATTTTATCTTTGAACAATGTATCCATTTAGTTCAATGGATTTCATTGTTGTCCTTGGTTCTCTCATGTCTCTAAAAGCTTATCAATCTTGATCTCATGGTCGGTTCATCCTCATATCAAATCTCGTGCTAGTCTCTTGCCGAATAATCCTCGTGATGATCATAAAATAGTTCTCTGAGTTGAAGAAAATTCTCATGTGATGCTCTTTTTGCCAGCAACCTCTGCTTCAACTCCGGTCACATCCTTATTTTCTAAGCCATACTCTCATGGGCTCCATCTATCTGTGCTATGTGGATTCCTCATTGGTTGCGTTGGTAATGGTATTATAGCTAACGACTGATGGTGCCGCGACGAAACCGAGAGCCTCCTGTGGGCGCGCACACAAGGATGAGCTGCTCGGCACGCGCTGGTATCGCGGTTAATAGTCGTGATCCATTACGAGACTATACTGATGTGCTATCTTTGGTGAACATTCTCTCAAAATGATCGCTGCATTTTGTCTCCATATGTCGCGATATTCTATCCAAATCAATCTTCAGTATCTTGTCAGATACCATCTCATGAATTTGCATCTATCTTCAGCCTGGGAGTTACATGCTTCTCCACCCTTAAAGATCCTCATCCGAATCTCGGGACGAGATTCTTTTAAGGGGGGAAGGCTGTGACACCCCAGGTGTCAGTTTCGCGTTATGTCGAGAGATTTATCTTAATCTCGGATGCTCAGTAAAAATTTCTATGCTCGCTCACGTATGTCTCTGCATATCCAGGTTATTCTTTCACATTTCACCGAATTCGGAATTATTCAATCTCACAGAAGGCCAATTTTGGAGCCTGTTAAAACTTTTAATTCTTGGCACGAATGCAAACTCGATAGTCAACCTCGAATTGTAAATCTCGTCTGAAGCTCTTCAAATCAAACTCTCGACGACTGTTATTTGCTTTGAGCCCGAGACCAATTCCTCGAACTTCGATCAATGTCCGACTATTTTATCTGGATCCATACTCGCAAACGAAATGCTCAATATGTCGTCCTCTAATCAATTTTATCTGACTCGGCCAAATATCTCATGTTCGAACCGAAGTCAAAACCCCGTATCGACAACGATTTTAAAATGTCACGATTCGCCTTCTCCGACTAAAAATCCAAAGCCGATCAAAAATTTGAGAGAAACATTTATTTCTAAAATAGTGCGCGAGAAATTATTTCCGAGTGAATTCAAATCAAACTCTCGGCCGAATTAATCGTTCAATTGTCCGTTCGTCCGAACTCTATTTCGCTCTATTTTTTTCTGTAGCGACGAATTCCGCAGGAGCATTTTTACTCTGGAAATAATTCAGCGCGGCACGATTTAGCGTTTTGGGGCAAGTCCATTCCGGTCCATTTGGCCCACTAAGAACCCCACTAAAACCCTAGCCCTCACATGTCTATAAATATGAGGCCTTCCCTTTGCAAGTTGGAGAAAATTACCACTCCCTACCCCTAGCCGTCACACCCAACAGCCAGCCACCCTTCTCCCCCACGCCATCCTCCTCCCTCTCTCCCACACGGCAGCAGGCAGGGCGCCATCTCCTAGCAGCTCTTCCCATGGCGTCCTCTGCCCTTCTTCCTCTCCTGGCCAAACTACTACACAGCAGCGGCAGCAGCTCCATGGCCGCCCAGCTTCTTCCCCATGGCGCCACCCCCCTACAGCTTCACCTCCCTGCGCCCCCTGCTCTCCCCTTGGTCGATGCCTTCTCTGCGTGTGCGGGGTTGCCAGCAGAAGCTCCCTCCCTTCCATGGCCGGCGCCCAAGGCTCCAGCCCCTCCTCCCATGGGCACCAGCAACTAAAGCCCTTCCCCTGTTCTCCGGCAGCAAGAAGCCAGCGACCATCTCCTGCTCGACCACCTCTGTGCGCAGGGGCTTCTTCTCCATTGCTGCTGCCCAGCTGTAAGCCGAGCCCCCCCCCCCCTCTTTTGCTGCCGAGCTCCAGCTCCGGCCAGCAGCCACGACGCCGAGGATTCCCTGCGCGCGAGCACAAGCCCCATTTCTTCTACCGCTGTCCGGCGCCCAGCAGCATCCCCGCGCAGCACCGCTGCTCCATTTCCTCCCCATCTTCCCCACCAAAAAGCAACCACAGTGAGTCGCCGTCGCCCATGGCCGAGCCCCCTTCCTTTCTGGCCGCCCAGCTCACTGTCCAGGGCGCCCAGAAAATTCCAGCAGCGAGCCCCTTCCTCGCTGTTCGTCGTGGTGCCCGTCGGCTGTTCGACAAAATGCGCAGCAAGCCACTCGCTGCAGCAGCCCTCCCGTTCGATCTCCACTCCCCTCGTCGCGTGTCGTCGCTCTCGTGCTCGCTGCGCAGCCCCATCCGCGACGCCGACGAAACCCGTGGTGAGAAAAAAAACCCCGCTGCCCTTGCTGCTATTATATTTTTATTTTTGTGCTCGGTAAAACTGTTGCGTGTGTCTAATCGCAGCTAGTGGTCGACGCCGCGCTTCGCGCCTTGCCCGTTCGACGAAATGCCGAGCCATGTGGACAGCCCATGCGCCTAGTCACGACTCGTTCAGGTTGATTAATTTATAGTTTATAATACGTATGCTTTGATTGATGTCAGGCAATGCATGTATATATGTGGATGTGTGTAATATGTTTCGGCTATACACGTTAGTAGGATCGCATTTGCGGTTAAAGAACAAGCGGTTGTTGATATGTGCGATTTGTAGTTTGTATAATTATATTTTAGTCGATGTGGTGCACATTGGTGTTGGAATATGTGCGGGTTTGTCGAAGCACTGTGATGTCGAACGTGTATATCGAAGTGCATTGTATTGGTAATTGCATTAAGTTAATCGGTAGTGTCTCGAGTGCACGCCACAACATGGTTGTATGCGAGACATAGTAAAATAAGGTGTGCTCGATGGGGATGATCAGTCGTTGTAGGTGGAAATTGTCTTTGCTTAAATAGAGAGGTGGTGACATGCCGAAGTAGTCATCGCTTCCTCTATGTTTATATGTCGAGTCAAAATGCAGGGTACTAGTGGTACGCTAGGCGGTGCTCCAAATAAATTAACCAGTTAAGGCGAAATCTGTCGTGTGTGATTTATTGTTGGAGAGTAGTTTGGATTACGAGTTATATGAGAATTATGTTAGAAACTAGTATGCGGCGTGTAACTGTGCTCGAGATGTGATTAACATATCAGAAGGTATTGTTGGTGTCATTAGCAAGTGTAATGATTTTAGTTGTGCGATAAATTTTGAAGGGTGAAGAACATGTCTAGAATGTCGATCAAGTTAACCGATGGGTTCCGTAAATATGCTTGTGATGTTTTTATGTGCATGATAAGCTAGGTGCCTTGTCGTCATAGTCTTTGGAAATTTTCTGAAATATGCTAGTGCTCCACTGATGGGTTGAATGAACTTGAGATGTATTACAATAGCTGTGTGTCGTGCCGGTTATCCAAAAATGGCGAAGGGTGGTGTGTGATGGTAATTGGGAAATAGTCATGTCATTAGCCAACTCATGTTAGGTAGGAGTGGATTGTGTTAAGTGATTATTATATATGTTGTGTCTCGAATTGTGATAATAATAGTCAAGCCGACGTGTATGCTGTCTAGCGGGTTGTGTCGTTGCTCTAGCTAGCCGGCTCGTTAGATGACTTTAGTTAAGCTTGTAGTCACGGTAAATTGCTTGTTGTGGTCTAAATGTGTATGGTTATGGTCGCGGATGAAAAGTAGTAGTGATCATGGGAGGTCTAAGTTAAAATGCAAATTATTGGGTGAAAAGCGCTTCGATGTTGATTATCGTGGAGAACGCGTGGTTAATTGAGTATGGTAAATCTAGAGCACGAAATGACTTGGATAAAATTTATGAGTCAACTTGATGGTCCTAATTTGACTAATTTAACTCTAATCAACGGTAAAGTGTTAGAATAATTCAAGTCTCTAGAACACGACTAATTCTTGAATTATATAGGAGCTGAAATTTATTGATTGCTGTTTTGGACTGCACGCGCTGTTTTAGTTGTGCTGTATGTTTGATGAACTAAATTGTGTTTTCTGTAGATATGTGTTATAGAAAAGTGGTAGATAACTTTATTATCTTGCTGGTGTTAAAATTTGACAGCCATAGGTCTGACAGTTTAGGAGTTATGCTTTTTACAAATTCAGTGACTGAATCTGTCCAATTTCTGTACAGATTTCAGAAACTGCACTGTTTACCTAAGTTAATGTTTGAATCAGTCCTTGTAGATTATAAGAAAGTTGTAGATGCTTTTCTTATCTTGCTTGTGTTAAAATTTCATAACTAAAGGCCTGACGGTTTAAGAGTTATGAATTTTACAACTTGGTTGCTGTGTTCTGTCCACCGTCAGAACAGATTTTGAAAACTGCGTTGTTTGATTCAGTTAAGCACAGAATCACTTCTTGGTGATTATAAAAGTTATGTAGTGCAATTGCCAAGCTTTCCAAAAAGTCTTGGATCACTATTTTTGGTGGTCTGAAGATTAAGTTATGGATGTTTAAAGTCTGAAGACTGAATCTGTCCAGTTCTGGACAGCACAGCCTTCATAGTGTATTTCACCCTTGATACATGTTAAACCAGCTAGAGATGTTTATAAATAATTTGTAGAACATTTAATTAGCTTTCTAGAAAGTCTAAGATCACTTTATTTGGATGTCTGAATCTTCAGTTATGAATTTTTAAAGTCACAAGTCTGAATCTGTCCAAATCTGGACAGCGCTGTTGTATTAGCACGTTTTAACCTTGTTAAGTGTTGAATCATGTTGAGGTAAAAATACCAAAGTTGCAGTTCACTTTTAAATCTTTCCAGAAAGTCTTAGTTTGGTATTTTTGGATTAATATTTGAAGAGTTGTGATTAAAACAAGTAGCTGCTGTGTTGCTGTCCTAAAAATCTGCACGTGCCCAAATGAATATTTAGTTCACCATTTTGGCTAAAAATGCTTAGTTAGCACATAACGGACATAGACTTGTGATGGCTAAACTTAGGTTAACATGTGTTCCATGATTAATGTTCTTGCTTGCTGTAGTTGATTGTGATATAGAATTTACATAGCCATTGATGCCTATGTCATCGGTTAAACTTGTGTCGGATGCTTTTGTGTGATAAATAGAAGAACTAATGAAAAGCCGTAGCAAATTAAATAAACACTTGTACTTATGGGGTCGTATTTGTGTTGCGTAAGTATACGAAATGTTTGTCGTCTTTTAGTGGTGTTAACGTTGTGCGCTCGATGATAGGTAGTTAGCTAACGCTAGTGTGTGTGGTTGCTTGGGATGTCTCGCTACTTGGTGTTTAATTCGCTAGCAGGTACTTAAAATAACTTGTGATATTTTTCATTGTATTCATACATATGCATCATGCATCTCATTTAGGACCGAGAGGTGATGATCGTGCAAGTGATGTGGTGCCAACCACAAGTTACAGATGGTGGACAACATAAGGAAGGGTGGACATAACCAGTAGATGCTCGCCAAGCGAGTGCCACCCCAGCAAACACTGTCTAAGTGTTAAATTAAAGGCAAGCCCCGGTTTTATGCATAACCGTTTATATATGCTATTTTACTACACTTAATGGTTGTAGGCTTGTATTGTGCACTTAAGTGTAGGAGTTGTTTGAAACCCTAGTTGCATGATCTCAGGAATCCCATTGAGATGAATACTAGTATGCTAAACCGAGTAGCTGCTTTGCTAATTAGTGATTCGGTAGAAATCGAGTGATTTTTCTAGCACTCGCGCGAGGTCAGGAATTGGCTGTATCCACTTTCTTATCATAATGATGTTGGTTTGTGGGCAACAATCCATGGGGATTGGTTGTCCACGGGATAAAAATTGGAATAAGGATTAAGGTGTGGTACCGTATGTCAAGCGTTTGAACGTACTAAGCACATGCCGAGAAATATGGTAAATCGGTAAGCCTAGTACCTGAGTGAACCTGGCAGTGGACATATCCCCTCACGCGACCTGAGACGAGGTCTCCCATTCCGGTTATGGTGGGTACAAGTGCGGTCACTGCACGACGGCAGTCGGGGTCAGTGAGGCATTGTACGCCAAGGCGGTGAGCCCTGATCTGCTGACGGGGAATCGATGGGGACGGTTGATGTGTGTGGGGACGGAGTGCCCCTACATGTCGTGTGTTTAGGTTTACCTTGCAAGGTTTAAAAACTCGATTCGAATCGTCTGCTTCTCGCAGCTACTAAGACTGCTTGATCCATGCTGCTACATTGAGTAATAAGTGAAAATGAGTTGACTGGCAAAAAGGTTGATTGCTTAAAAATGTTTGATATCATGTATGAGTAGCTAGGTACTCATCTAGTTTAAAAGGATCATACTAAAACTGGAAAAGCTAAAACTTGATTTTAGACTCAGCTAGTGCTTTTGGCAAACCAAACCCCTCAGCCAAACAGCTGCATGTCTAGAGGTAGAGGGGTAGACTCCTCACACCGGGTAAGTCTAGCTGAGTATTAGTATACTCAGCCTTGCTTGTGGCATAATTTTTTGCAGGTACCTCCTTGTTGTGGTTGATCGTGTGACTTGGCCTTCATCCCTGCCACCGGGATAGACGGTCGAGTGGGTTATTGCTTCCGCAGGAGAGGACCAGGAGGAGTAGTGTGGCCAGGCTTCGCCATGTTACTCGATTTTCTCCATTAATTATTTCCGCTGCATTAAAATTTATGATTATTATTTTTGAAACTCCGATAATGTAATCACTAATGATACTTATTAAATTTGTGGTATTATGTTTTATTGTATTTCTCTGTGCCTCACCTTCGCGTGAGCTAGTGGTATTCGATCCTGGATAAGTGGCTTTTATCGGACTAGATCCGAGGGACTGACGGCTTATTCCTATTTAAGTGTGGTCTAGCCTCTAAGGCGGGACTTGAGCACTTAAGTTGGAATAATTTGGGCAGTTCCGCCACAGAAATCCCCCTGATTCGGAAAAACAACTACCGTTACACTGCCAGTGGGGAAAGTAGCGGTGTTCCCTCCCCAGCCTTGTCTACCCTCATTGGACTGCAAGAATTATCTCTGGCTAACTTTGATCAGACCCTTGAGAACATGATTCTAGAAGATCTGCTATCAGAACCGGCAGATGGTGGCGCCATGGATGTTTGTGTTGATGTGCTCGACGCCGGGTTGGGGTCCTCCCGGGCAGCGTCCCGCGCCTCATCGACCTTGGAGCGCGGTCTTGAGGGTCAGGAGGCTGGTTTGGATTCCCCTGTTCCCATGGAAGAGACCGAGGGACCCTCAGCCTTAGAAGCGGCTGCTGCAGAGAACTCGGCCCACAATGACGGTGCTAGCCTTTACCCAGCCCCTGAGGGTGCTACTGGAGATGATCCGGCTCAAATGGATAGTGCCAGCTACCACCCAGCCCCCGAGGGTGTTGCCGGAGATGATCCGGCTCGGATGGGTAGTGCAAGCTATGATCCAGCCCCCGAGGGTATCCGAGCGGGTTCTCCCTCTTGCACCTCCATGGATGTTCATGTAGGGTCCTCTCCTCCACACTCTGGTTGCGTGGCAACAGCCCAAACCTTTGGTCAGGGGGTCGCTTTAGATGCCAGCGTACCTGATGACAAGGTTTTGGGTTCTGCCGATGTCACTGAATTGGTTCCTGCTGAATCGTTGCAAGTTGCTCCGAGTGGTGATCCTTTGCCGAGCCATCAGTTGATCTCTTACGATTTGGGAGTCGCTTCCTTCTTCTCCAACTTCCAGGTATTTTGGTTTATTCTGATCTGACTTTTACCCAAGCAGGTAATTATTCTCATGCTCGTCTGCTTTTTAATGCCAGGCGTTGGTCGATGAGATGTCTAGTCGGCTGAGGTTGCAGGGTGCTTCTGTTTCGGAAGGAGCTTTGTCTCTGGCGCGTTGGAATCCGGTGCTGCTTCAGCGGCGTGTTTCTGACTTAGAGGCGGCGAATGCTGGTCAGTGCTCTTATGCTTCCTTCTGGCTACCTTATCAAACTGCTTCTTATTTTAACACCTTTGCTTGACTGCTTCTCGCCAGATATGACTCGGCAGTATTCTGCTCTTGAGGAAAAACGCTCTCAAGACCAAGCTGAACTGGTCCGGTGGTGTTCTGATCTTGAGGAAAAGTATTCCCAAAGTTAGACAGAACTGGCCCAGGTCTTTGCCTCTCTGAATAACGCCAACACGCTGAACTCTACCCTCCGCGCTCAGCTTGACTCTGAGAAGGTGACCTGTGAATCCAGGTTTTGTTTTGCTGTGCTTTTATTGCCTGCTTGACGTTTGAAAAAGCTGATTCTTGCTTGCAGGAAGAAAAACACGCCCTTGTTACTTCTCGTGACAATCTTGACAGGCTATATCGTGATTCTAGCAACTCGCTGACCATCTTGGAGAGGAGTCATCGCTTCACCAGGGAGGAGTTAGACAATCTTCGTTATAAGCTGCAGGAATCCTTGGATGATGTGATCCGCCTCAGGGAGTTGATATCGGCCAAAGATGTTGTCATCAAGAATCTGCGTGTTTCTAAGAAATCTGTCACCCAGGAGCTAGAGACCGCTTAGTTGGCTGTCAAGGTTGCTGAAGAGACTTCCGCTACTTTGAGGGCCCAGCGCGATAAAGCTATGGATAAAGCTATTCACGCGGGGCGGATTCTGATGAGGAGACCTGGTGTGATTGTCCCAGACGACATAGTGGCGGATGTGAACGCTGCTCCCGATTCCTCGAGTCGCCCTTCTTCGTCAGTTGCTCCTGAGAAAAATGTCGAAAAATAGAAAAACATTGCATGCTTCGAGCGCATGGTTAATGTGCTCGGATGTTTTGTTAGAGGACACCTTTTAGTACTGAGTGTTACTATTGTTCTCATATTGTTTTAGAATTCAACAGTATCTACATTTGTAGAGGTAAAATGTAGCGTAATGGTTTTGAGACTTCTTCATGGGACATAGAGGCCGCCCCTGGATGAGTAATCGTGTACGAGCTGAGTGCATTGCGCCAATTCAAGTTAGTATTAGCTCAAACCAATCGCTCTGTTAGTGTGGTTTAGTGGCCATCCTGAGTTAAGCAAGCGTGAGCATGTTGCACCGTTTTAAGTCATCGCCGACTTAAGCCGATTGCTCCATCAGCAGGGCATAGTGGTCACCCTGAGTTAAGTAAGCGCGAGCATGTTGCACCGCCTTAAGTCGTTGCCGACTTAAGCCGATTGCTCTGTTAGCAGGGCATAGTGGTCACCCTGAGTTAAGTAAGCGCGAGCATGTTGCACCGCCTTAAGTCGTTGCCGACTTAAGCCGATTGCTTCGTTAGTAGGGCATAGTGGTCACCCTGAGTTAAGTAAGCGTGAGCATGTTGCACCTCCTTAAGTCGTTGCCGACTTAAGCCGATTGCTCCGTTAGCAGGGCATAGTGGTCACCCTGAGTTAAGTAAGCGCAAGCATGTTGCATCGCCTTAAGTCGTTGCCGACTTAAGCCGATTGCTCCGTTAGCAGGGCATAGTGGTCACCCTGAGTTTAGTAAGAATGCAGGTCGACAATGAACAATTTGAGCGCTCTCGAAGTCTTCCTATTGATGATATATTTCCCAGTTTACAGAGTACATTGTCGTCCCAATAGCTTTTGGAATACAGCTAGGGGTAAAACTTCCTGAGGTGCTCTATGTTCCATGAGTTCCCGATTTCCGTGCCATCCATCTGAGTGAGACGATATGATCCCGACCGAGTGACTTCTGCTACTATGAATGGTCCTTCCCATAGAGGTGACAACTTGTGCCGCCCCTCCCCCGTTAGAATTTGGCGGAGGACGAGATCTCCTACTGTGAAGGATTGATGTCTCATGGTCTTATCGTGATAGCGCCTCAGGGTTTGCTGGTACCGAGCTGATTGAATTACCGTGTTCAGCCGTTCTTCTTCGAGTACATCAACATCCTCCAGCCTAGTAGCCTCGGCTTCTGCTATATTTTCGAAGATCAACCTTGGCGCCCCAAACTTGAGATCAGCAGGTAGCACAGCCTCTGAACCATAGACCATGAAGAAAGGGGTATTTCCATGCAGAGCTCGACTGGGTTGAGTTCTTAAGCTCCAAACGACGTAGGGCAACTCCCTTATCCATTTCCCTGCAAACTTCTCATTTTTATCGAAGACCTTTTTCCTGAGGGCCTTCAATATCATCCCGTTAGCTCTTTCAACCTGCCCGTTGGCTCTTGGGTGTGCCACCGAAGCATATTTGATCTGAATGCTTTTCCGCTCACAGAAATCAAAGAACTCTGAACTTGTGAAGTTGGATCCCAAGTCAGTTATGATACTTTTCGGTATTCCAAATCTGAATATTATGTCTTGTATGAACTCCATCGCCTTGGCTGAAGTTAAGGAAGCAATGAGTTTGAACTCTATCCATTTGGTGAATTTGTCGATAGCCACCAGCACATGAGTGTATCCTCCCTGAGCTTTCTTGAAAGGTCCAATCATATTCAGTCCCCAGCATGCGAACGGCCAAGTTATGGGTATCGTTTGCAGTTGCTGTGCTGGTAGATGATGCTGTTTTGACAGGTACTGGCAGGCTTCGCACCTTTGGACTAACTCGGCTGCATCACTCTTCGCAGTTGGCCAATAGAAACCTGACTTGAAGACCTTCCCGACCAGGGTTCTGGACGCTGCGTGCACTCCGCACTGCCCAACATGGACCTCGTCCAGAAGTTGCTTTCCAGTAGCTGAGAGAATGCATTTCATGAGGACTCCTGAAGCACCCCTTCTGTATAGTGTTTCCCCAATGAGTGTATAGTGAGCCGATTGCCTTGCGATGCGCTCGGCTACATTCTTGTCGTCTGGCTCTTCCTCATTTTTTATATACCTGATGATCGGCCTCCTCTAGTCATCAGAATCTGACTCTGATTGGCTCAAAGTATTACATCCTTCTGCCTGACCCGGTGAGATGCTTGGGTGTGATATCTCTTGGACAAAGACTCCAGGCGGGACCTGAGTCCGACTGGACCCTAGCTTGGACAACATGTCTGTTGGGGACTTGTTCTCAAATGCTATGAATTAAGAACAAGGCAACATAAAATGTTAAATATTAATGCCCTTCGTCCGCTGAAGCATTATATCCCCAAGGATTTAATGAACTTCGGACGAAGACCATGAGTGAAATGTTACGAAGGTCATACCTTCGTAAACAAACTTACAAAATAAAATGAATTAATATATCAAACATGAAGCATTAAAGATAAATGTATCAAAAATAAGCAACATTATCCACATATTTTATTATCTGATCATAAAAATGTCAGAACGTAAAGTCTGAGTATAATTATACCTTCTCCTTGACAGATGATAATTCCCGAGCAATGCGTTTGCAATTACCGGAAAATCGTGAACAGTAAAGGAATACTGTTCACTATTTATAGGTACAGGACACAGCCTGTGAGGAATTACAAACATGTCCCTCATAAAAGTTTACAACATTGACTCGGACCCTTATGGGCTAAAATGTCATTCTATCTTTAAGTCGGTTCGATCCTTCGTCTTCGGGCATGCTGCAACATCGAAGCTTTATGAGTGATAGCTTCGGTCATCATGTATACGCAGCTTTAGCCGAAGCTGTTTCTTCCTGCAGGACCTTCGGCGACGAAGCATGACCCCAACAGTAGCCCCTTCGCGGTGCTAGATCGTTTTTCGTAACGAGCTTGATCCGTGAAAAAAGTCTCTTAGGCTTCAGGAAGCCGAAGGTCCGAAAAACACCTTCCCTGAGCTCGTTGTCGAGAAATGATACAGTTTTCGAGCGCGGAGCAGTCCTACCATGCAGATGCACCTTCTTGGTTGTTGCGGCCCACCGTGCAGTGAGTGCGAGTGACTGTTTGCCCGGTGAAAAAATCCTGACGATTCACCTTCTTACCTGCAGCACTATATAAACAGACAGGTAGGTGTGAAGTTACCACGACATTCATTGCTATTGCACTGCTTTGCTGCCAAAAATTTAATCATAGCCGAAGCTTGATTTTCGCATTCAAACGAAGCTCCAATTTGGTGTGTGCTTCGTTATGAGGATAGCTTCGGAAAAAAGGTTATTGACTTCCAAAGAATTTTTTTTCAAGAAAATTTAAAATCAAATGGCCAGAATACGCTCCACTGCTAGGGTTGAGCATGGTGAAGACGAGACCGAAGCCGTTGAAACTGTTCCGATTTCTGAAGCGATGAGGCGTTCCGGGCTAGCTCCATCAAAAGACACACCTGCTGCAGAAGCAAC
Organism: Zea luxurians; assembly: GCA_029449295.1. Classification (NCBI taxonomy): domain Eukaryota; kingdom Viridiplantae; phylum Streptophyta; class Magnoliopsida; order Poales; family Poaceae; genus Zea; species Zea luxurians. The sequence goes on from JAOPSE010000002.1 coordinate 216,022,787, forward strand.
GCAAGCTGATGTTGAAGAAGTTGGTTCCGAAGATGAGTACAACTGCGGGATGCCAAGCAAACCTAGTCATTTGGACTTTGGAAAGTCCACCATCTCTGAAGCTGATCTTCCAAAAATGGTGAAGCTGGGTTACTTTAGTGAAACAAAAAAGGAGCTGGTTCGTTTTGGCGGAGAGGAGATTACTCCGAAGCCGGAAAAGAATGAAGTGGTTGTGTTCAAAAGCTTCTTTAAAGCAGGATTAAGATTTCCTTTGAATGGAATGATTGCTGATGTGTTGAAGAAGTTTGGGGTTTACCTTCATCAGCTGACCCCTAACGCTATTGTTAGATTAAGTGTTTATATTTGGGCCCTTCGTAGCCAGGGAGTGGAACCGTTCGGTGAAGGTTTCTGTCGAGTCCATGAACTACACTATCAGACTAAAGCCAGAGGAGATGGTCTTCATGAGAATTTTGGATGTTACAACTTTGCTTATCGTAAAACTTCGAAGTTTCCAGTGATAAGCTACCAAAGCAAATGGCCAGCCGGATGGAAGTCTGAGTGGTTTTATGTTAAAGTTGATAAAGATGAAGATAAATTGGTCCAGAGTCCACTAGAGCTAACCTTCGGAGAAACGAGGCCCCGATGCAACATGATAAGTGGAAGCCCGAGCCAAATTGCTTTGGCTGAATTTCGCGTGATTTCAGATCACATTGGCACTAGAGATTTGGTGCAGGAATTTCTGGCTTTTAAAGTGTTTCCAACAATGAGGGATTGGGAAATGCCAAAGCTGGAGGGAGAAAAGAAAAAGGGAGAATTTGTTCGATTGCCGTATTACTACAAGTTTAAAAAACACTTTAAAAACCCTGCCAAGAGTGACTGGACTCAATCGAGATTATGTGCAACGATATCCTCGGAAATTACTCTAAGAAAGAAGATCAGTTGATGACTGCAGCCTTCGGCACTCGTCCGAAGCGAAGATTGAACCGTGTGCTAGATGCTTTGAATTTTGATTACCCTGATTACGAGCAACTAGGCGGAGATGCCGAAGGCCCGAAGAGAAAGAGGATTGCTAGCGCCCTAGACAAAGAAAGCATCAAGTTGGCCAGAAAGGAAAAAGAAATTTCTGAAGAACCGAGGGTAGCTGTTTCAAGGAAAAGAAAAGGTATATCTCCAAAACCTGCATCTCCAAAACCCAAGACGTCGGGCCAGGAGGAGGAAACTCCTGCGACACCTTCTGCTGCCGAAGTGGAAGAGATTATGAAGGTAATGACTGAATCTTTGCCTGTCAAGCTAAGTCCGCTGGCGCTGGAACTGACGAAGTTTTTTCAGAAGGACAAAGAAGCTTCGACAGCAGAAAGTCCTGCAAAGCCGAAAAAACAAAGAATTATCCAAGTGACAGATGTGATTCATCAGACACCGCCACCGGTATCGGTGTCAAAAATTGTTACTGCCAAGACCGCCGAAGCCGAAGCCGCCGCAGACGCCGCTACCGGGGCCAAAACCACTGAATTTGCATCCGCCGGAGCCGAAGCCGTCAAAACTACCGGAGCCGAAGCTACCGGAGCCGAAGCCGGGACCACCGAAGATTCAAACCTGGAAACCACACTTGAAGTTATTGATAATATACTTCTGAAAATGGCTGAAGAAGATGCTGTTGTGGCTGCGGTGAGCACGGCTACTGAAAAAGGAAAAGAGCAAGTTGAAGACATTTTGGAGGAAGGAAATTTTAACTTTCAAGATTTACTTGGACAAGAGTTAACAGGTGCTGAAAAAGAAGAGCTGAAAAAATATGCCATATCCTGTGGATATAAACCAAGGTCTATGCTATTTGGTGGGGTCAACGAAGGGAAGCTAAGATGCCTTCGGAATCGCACCGAGGCCAAAATTGTTAGGACCTTCTCCAAAAGCGTTGGTCTGCCGAAGATAGAAGCGGACCTTTGTAGGTACCAGTGACAACATATCGCCGGTAGTTTGCTCTATGCTAATTTCAAGGTAAAAAAGTATCGATTTTTTATTATTATATATTTCTTCTTTTGAATTAAGTTTTTTTTCTGACGAAGGTTATTTTGGCAGAGTATACTTCTAAGTAAAGTGCTAAGAATGCAACAAGATCTTGAGGATGAAAAGAACGAAGTTACTATCAAAGATCTAGAAAGCAAAGTCAAAGATTACGAAGCTGTTCTGACGGAAAAAGATTCCGTTATTCAGGATCTTAAAATCAAAGTTAAAGATTACGAAGTTACCATGGAAAAGAAAGACTTCGTCATTCAATCTTTGGAAGGTTCGTTGGCTGAAGCCCAAGCCGAAAATATCAGGTTAAACAATGAATTACTCCAAAGGTCAGAAAAATCTGAGGAAGAAAAGAAGAACCTTGAAACAAATCTCAAGACTGAGATCGAGAAAAATTCAAATTTGCAAAAATCATTGAAGGAACTTCAAGAGAAATGCCTAAATTTCGGCAGCCGATGCGTGCAGCGGCTGAAGGATGTGTTTCACTCTATCGGAGCCAGTTCTGAAAAATTTTCACCTTCAGCTGAAAACCTGCCCAGCACCTTGGAATATATTGAAGGCGAGGTTGATGCTCTTGACGAAGTTATTGCTGGGCATGCTGACTTCTGCGCCCTGGTAGCTTCTCGAGGCACAGCTGCCGCTTTTCAGAAGGCTGGCTGTGCGCACGGAAAAATTGTAAATAGGCCAAACTTCAGCTTGTCAGCAGCAGATTTGGTTGATATACCAAGCCTAGCCCGAAGCATCGGAAATAGATTTATGACCCAGATTTGGGTAAATGGCGGGCGAAAAATGGCTGGTGACGAAGCTCGAGGCCACCTTAAGCCAGTGAGAAACTTATATTGTTACTTTTACCTTCTGTCACACCCGGGTTTTAGGGGCACCAAGACCCGGGCGCGAACATAAACGCCAGGTATGCTGGGACCAAGTCTCACACATATGATGTATAGTGGCACAGGATCGAATGTCACATCTTTATATATAACAGGAGTTCTATACAAAATAAATAATTACATTATAAGGAGACAACGGTCCAGCAACCCAAAGTTGATTGGGAGACGACGACCTAGACCTCTCACGAACTCGTCACAGCATCCTCCAAGCGCCTCATCCTGTGGTACCTGTTCTTGACCTGTGGGGGGGTGTGAGACAGCAAGAGTGAGCTCACATACGTTCATCGCTCAACAAGTTGTGGGGAATAATGTGCATGAACTCGCCAAAGGTGGGAGCTCACGTGAAGTGTAAGGCTTACCAAAGAGAAGGGTTGAAGCTGAGCATTGCTTTTAAAGTTGGTCAAAATTTTATTAGCAATTACTAAGTATAAGTAAATACCAAACCAGTTAAATAGTAGAACAAAAGTAACAACTTCACCTGCGATGCAATGCATATGACAAATTGAGTTTAAGTTCCATAATTTAATCATGTGAGTGTCCGAGCTGCTCATGACCGTGAGCACGGCTAGTATACCAGTTTTACACTCTGCAGAGGTTGCACATCTTTACCCACAAGTCATGTTACCCATCTGCCAAGGGATCGCGACTTCCCATACACCTCTACCGAGGAGGCGAGGCAGGGTAACACTACGAGGCCTTTACAAAGTTCCACTAGCTTCAGAAAACCCGCTACAGTTTATAGGAAGTTCCAATGCAGGAATCCCTTGCAGGACCGCCATCGCAGCAAAATCCTCCCGAGGGCCTCCCTACACTGACCACTCCCCTACTGCCCTTGCCCCTTTCGGGTAAGGTAGTCTTCCACTAGCTTTCCTAATTAATCAGCCAAGGGGTCCCATTCCTCCCTTGTGGTAGCACTGTTTTCCCGGGTGGTTCTCCATGTTCCAATTAACATAATGATCTTATCATGAACAATAAATAACAACTGACAATAAAAGTATAATCATGAATAGTAATGTGTATCTCTATACCCAAAACCACATAAAGCGATAGCAAGTACTACCCAAAGATTCAGTGGTGAACAAGGTATAAAGATAGTCAAACTAGGGTAACCTATTGGGTCCCATCAAAATTAACCTATGCAGATCATTATGATTAATTAGAACATGACTGGGTAAAAAGAAGTGATCAAGGGCACAACTTGCCTGGGACTTGAGATTCTAGGTACCAGGATGATCTTTCAGATTCTCGTGACCTCACTGCTATTCGTAGCAATACAAACAAACATAGTATATGCAAAATTAACATCACACCAAACATAAGCATAAACTGCGTAATAATATTCTACGTGCCATGATGAGATCGTAGAAACAAGAACCATTAAATTCGGAGCTACGGTTATTTAGTTATGAATTTCTGAAGTTAATAAGCACCTAGAATAGATTAACCCAAATGAACAATTTTAATTCAAGTTTCATGGCTAAATAGTGTTACTAGTTGATAGACAATATTAATACAAAATTATTGCAACTGGAATGGATCAATTTGGACTTAATATAAATTTTCTACTAATTAAACAAGTTTCTGGAATTATTTTTGTATTAAAAATCATTTTCTATAATAAATTTTCTATTTCCGTTGTTCTCTGGACTGGGCATCAAAAACAAAGAAACCCAGGGGCTAACTCGATATATTTCCCAGACTCAGGCGTATCCCGCGGGGGACGGCGGGTTGATTCAAATGTTTGCCAGGGTCTCTTTAGCATAAACGCCAAGGCGAAGAGGTATCGGGGACCCAGAGCCGTTGGATTGTCTTTGCACGGTGCAGATTAGATCGCATCCTTATCCAAGCGGTACGCACTATGGACCACTGGATCCGTGATCGACGGCCCAGATTCAATCAAGTCAGATTCAATCCCCACCACACAATCTCCCATGCACCGTCTGAGTTCAATACACGAAGGGGTATGCTTCTTTTAATCTGGTTCGCTCACTGCAAGATCGACGGTCGAGGCAACACTAAGCTAAAGGGTATGTGTGTTATGATCTCAGCCGTCCACATAGGATCTGACGTCCCAGGCGTTTTCTTCCCCAACCCGCGCCCAGACGGCGGCGCCGCCCGTCATCTTCCTTACCGCAGCTAGGACGGCGGCGCGCGCACACCCGACGGCGAGCCCAAGCGTGCGCGCCACGCTCCCGACCATGGAGGACTGCTTTCGGGGGAAGGCCACGACCACGGCGTATCTTCTTCCTTTCACCCACTTTCGTCTACCCCAGGCCGAACACCCGTGGCAGAGCGCCATAATCACGGCAGCGAGCTTGGCAAAGCTCGCCCACCGAGCCCGAGACTACATTCCGGTCGTCACTACTCGAAGCCTACATGACGACTAACAGTAGGTAGGAGAACTCACCCTTGGTGAACTTGTAAACCGAGCAGATCCCAGCCCCGAGTCGGTCCGCCGCGCCTACGGTTGCGCCACGCACCACCAGGGACTTGGCGCCGGCGAGTTCATGCAGACAAGCGCCCCCTGTGAAGCCGATCGTACCTCCGCCCAACTCAATGCCCACCAAGATCCCCACACCCCGCTAGACGTCGAGAGTCCCTCGGTCCCGGATGATGAGGGACCCAAGTTAATGGCGGCGTCGGTTGTGATCTCCCGAGTGCTCGAAGAGTAATACCGCATCCAATTTATAGAGATTTGTGAAGAGGGCCTGAGGAAAACGGAGCACTGGTGAGCTCGTGCGGACTCGCCCAATTTCTCCAGTTATCTCGCGGGTGGTTTCAAGGTGAGGGAAGGTCCACCAGTCCGTCGGTGTGGAATCCATCCGGATAGCGCGCACGGAGTTGACGCCAGGGAAGGAGTTCGGTCGATCCAACAGCGAAGGCGGTGGCGGAATGACCGGCGAGATCTCAGGGGCGATTAACGAATTGGCCGACTGTTGCGCGGAGTTCAGTCACGGGGCGCGCGAGCCTGGGGAGAAGACGGGCCTGCCAGTGGACCCCGCCCGTCGGTGGTACACCCGACATCGTGCTTCTCATGGTCAAGAGCACAGAGGCTGTGTGGTGGGGTCTAGGTGTCGGCCGCAGGGGATCAGGGAGCAGAACCAGCGTTGGCGAGGTGGTAAGTGGGCCGAGGGGCGCATTAGTTGGGCCTAATTCCAGTCGCACGGCCCAATATGGTGATTTCCCCTTTTCTTTTTCTTTTCTATTATCTTTTCCATTTCAATTTCAGATATCAAATTCAAATTCAAATCCCTGTTTAAATTTTCGGATTTCAACTTTAAATATATAATTATAATGTAAAGGTGAATCCTATCTTCCATTATTATTTATTCTTCTACCTATTATATGGCTTGATTAGGATTCCCTTTCTTATTTTCTATTTTATATTTTCATTTATGAGTTGAGGCCAAATTAAGTTATGATTTTCTTTATTAAAATAAAATGCATCTCATAAATAACATGAGCATGGGATGCACTTTTATTTATTTAATTATAGGTCACTTGACTATTTTACTATCTTAATTGATTACCAAAAGAAAAGGTCCTAATAATTTTCAAAGGTGACCAAACAAAAATCTAGAAATACTATCATAAGCATATTTTTGTTTTTTTCTTCTTTATTTTATTATTTTATCCCTTTTTTTCTTCAACCAATTTTGGGCTTTACACCTTCTCCTTGAAATTTGCACCTATCTTATTCTACTTCTTTAATATGTGCAGGATGACGAAGCTGAAGTTTGACGAAGCTGAAGTATGACGGCCTGAAGCTTAATAGTTGCTATAATAGACTTTCTTGCAAAAAATTCTGGAGAGATCTTTGTAATATGATATAAAAAACTTATGTAAATTTGTACATACCTTGTAATATATCTTGTCTCCTTTATCCGTGTACAATCTGCTTTGCTGTGAACGAAACTACACTTTTGAGCCGAAGGCAAAAAAACACCTTCCCTTCTTTTCGTACACAACGAAGCATGAAAATTTTCCTCTTTCTTCAGAGTTTTTCCTCATTGCCAAAGCATCTGTCTTTTTTGTGTGGTATGATGATGATTCTATACATGTCTAAATGAATGTTTATGAATGCAAATGACATGATGTAATGCATTGTGCAAACCATAATCATAGCCCTCATTCCCTTGAGAATGACTCAAATCTTTTTTGCCGTTTATTTTTCAGCTTCACCGTTTACTTTTCGGTGTATCAGCGCTGACTTTTCGCTGTAAGCCTCCCTTAGGAGCTTCTTCGCCTTTTACTTTCGGCGGAATCAGCGTTTATTTTTCGCTGCAAGCCTCCCTTAGGAGCTTCTTCGCCTTTTACTTTCGGCGGAATCAACGTTTATTTTTCGCTGTAAGCTCTGTATTCCCTTGGGAACAACTTTTGAGCTTCTTCTTTTCTTTTTCCATTGCACTCGATGGTGCATCGTCAGCCTTTACATTTACATTTTTGGGGGATATCACTCCTATAGAATTGAAATATGGAAAAGAAAAATTACATGTTGTGGCCCCATTAAAAACCTTTCTCCCCCTTTGGAAAGGAAAAGGGTGCCATAAGGAAAAACTAAAACAACAATAAAAAATAGAAAAGATTACATCAAATTACACATAATACCGCCGAAGCTCATCCGCATTCCACGATCTAGGAATGTCGTTGCCGTCCATATCCTTTAATCTGTAGGAACCGGGTCTTGACGAAGATACTACCAGAAAGGGGCCTTACCATTTTAGTAGTAGTTTGCCCACTGTGTCTGGGTTGGCCACTCTTCGAAGCACCAAATGTCCTGGCTTAATGTTCTTCAACCGAACCTTTCTATCACGCCATTTTATTGTTTCGGCTTGATATTTATTGATATTTTCCATAGTCTGAAGCCTGATGCCCTCTATAGCATCTTTGTCCACAGAACAATCAGTTTCGTCTATCGCCGAAGCCACTGTTCTTATTGATCCTGCCTTAGCCTCTTATGGGGTTATTGCTTCATCACCAAACAGCAATTTGAATGGTGTAAAACCTGTTGAGCTTGACACTGTTGTGTTGTGGCTCCACACCACTTTAATTAATTCTTCTGGCCACTTTCCCCTTGGTTGATTGAATATTAACTTCATTCACTACAAGAAACTGATAAATGTTCGTGGGTTTGGTTAAGAACGTGGGTACCGACGTTCTTACATTAGTTAAGTTCATGGGTTTTTTTAAGAACATGGGTACCCACGTTCTTAAACTAAGTTCGTGGGCCCTAGCCAAAACCGTCGAACTTAACCTAATAGAAACATGGGCACCCACATTCTTAAATTAAATACGTGGGCCATGTGGGCACCGTCGAACTTAACCCAAAAACCTAAATCCCTAACCTGTGCGTGTCTCTCTTCCTCTCCTTTCCCGCTTCCCACCAGCTCGCGCTCGCCACCAGCCGCCACCCCGTGCGCCCCGCGCTGCCAGCCCGCGCCTCTAGCCCGCGCCTCCACCCCGCGCGTCAGCTCGCGCGCCGCGCCGCACAGCCAGCCAGCGCTGCCCGCTCGCCAACCCCATGCTGCCTGGCCTCCTCCGAGCCCGACGCCGACAAGGCGGCGCTGCTGGCGTTCCTCTCCGGCGTGGGCCGCGGCGCCACCGCCCACGCGCATCAACTGGCCCACCACCCACCTCGCCTGCAGCGCCGACGGCCCCGACCTCGGCTGGACGGGGGTCACCTGCAGCGACGGCGTCGTGCGCGTCGTGGCGCTACACCTCTCGGGGAAAGGGGGAAAAGGAGAGCAGAAATCCCCAATCCCTCCTCACTTCGACCCTAGATTGAAATCTCCCCATAGCGTCCGGCTGAATCCATTTGATTCACTCATGGTAGGCTTCGTCTTCTTCTGCTGATTCACTAGATCGTCTCCACCGACGCGGCTGCGCCCACACCTGCCGTCACAGCCATGGAGCCGCGCATCGGCAACAGGTTCCGCGTCGGCCGCAAGCTGGGGAGCGGCTCCTTTGGGGAGATCTACCTCGGTTCGTTTGCAATTATGCCTGAAAAACTTATTTTGGTTCAAAAATTCCCGTCTTGGCGAGTTGCTGATAAGTCCCCTTCCCCGCTCCGGTTTGGGTCTGTGGTTGTGCAGGCACCAACATGCAGACCAACGAGGAGGTCGCAATTAAACTGGTCAGTTCCCCTATTTTTGCGATTTATGGTGATGTCCCTTGCTGTCTCGGCAATAAAGTATCGCCAGACTGCAGGATCTAGGCCGCCCAGGTCCAATTGTATTGTAATAAAAACTTTTAAACTGGTCAGTTTGTGTAATTAAAACTTTTTACATTTTGTTCTAGTGAGAGTGCAAATGAGTACACAGATGATGAGGATGCAAGCTGGAAAGTCCGTAGGGCATCAGCAAAGTGCCTATCTGCAATTATAGTGTCTTGTCCTAAAATGTTGGCGAAGATGTTTCTAGAGGTTTGTTGACAATAATAGTTCATATCTATGTCATTTTTTCAATGTTTTTGAGACGTCATTTAGCCAATTACTAATAAATGCACCAAAAATGAGCCTAATAATTTTCCTTCAATAATTTGTGAAGGAAATGCCTTCTGATTCTTTTGACTAATATGTTTCGTTTGTGCAGGCTTGTGCAAAGTTAATTGAACGATTTCGGGAAAGAGAGGAGAATGTAAAGGTAAATACATGATAAATTTGTATGTAAAACTTCTTATTTTCTAAATCTTATGAAGCTTCTATCCGATTCTAGATGGATATATTTAACACCTTCATTGAGTTGTTACGCCAAACTGGTAATGTTACGAAAGGACAAGGCGACATCGATGAGTCCAGGTGAGGTTCATCGAACTGCAGTTAGAAAAACTGGTGCCATTATTATAACATGGTAATCTGGTCTCATACTGGGCACTAGATATGAATGTATATCTTGTTTTTGCTTCTATGCTTAGCAGAAAAATTCTGCATTTAGATTGCATGTTCTGTCTCAGTGTCTCCTGTCCCCATGCATCATTCTGTTTTGCTTTGTAGCCCTCGCTGGTTGTTGAAGCAAGAGGTCCCAAAAGTTGTCAAGTCTATCAACATGCAGTTACGTGAAAAATAAATCAAGACAAAGGTCAGTCCTTTAGTTTTCCTGCAATTCATGGTTCTAGAACTGTAAGTCTGATTATATTCCTAACATTTTCCAGGTTGGGCATTTTCAGTACTGAAGGAGCTTGTGGTTGTATTACCAGACTGTCTTGCTGATCATTTCAGATCACTTGTTCCTAGGATTGAGAAGGCTTTGAATGTTAGCTGTGACTTTCACTCCCTATTTTTTTGGACAAAAACTTTCAGCCCCTAAAAAACTTCTTGTGAAACATTTTTGAACTTATAGTCGATTTGACAGGACAAGTCTTCTACCTCCAACCTGAAGATTGAAGCACTTGTATTAACAAGGCTTGTTATGGCTTCACATTCGCCATCTGTGTTTCATCCATACATCAAGGTATTGTAGTCTATCAGTGCTGAGTAGAATTTGGAGACTATAGGAGTGGCTACTGATTGTAAATCAAATTTCCAGACACTTTCTGCACCTAACCAAGGATGCTGGTGTCATTGCCGGCCTCAATGTTGCTAGGATCATCAATGAGCCAACTGCTGCTGCTATTGCCTATGGTTTGGACAAGAAGGGTGGCGAGAAGAACATCCTTGTCTTTGACCTTGGTGGTGGTACTTTTGATGTCAGTATCTTGACCATTGATAACGATGTGTTTGAGGTGCTGGCCACCAATGGTGACACCCATCTTGGAGGTAAGAGAATTTTTCGATTAATAGCTATCCTATGCACTACGGCAATAAAATACTTCTAATCACTGTATTGTTATATTATTTTCAGATGCTTGTGTTTGATATATTAAAACTCATGATGATGCCATGTATTCATAGGATTTGTTGATTTGAATCTGAATGGTTAATGTTGCTAGATATATTGATATAATTATAAAGGCTATCTGCATTCAAAGTTTATGATGCATGCATACCTTGAATCTGCACTGTGTATTTAGAAGTTACATGGACACACTTGCTTTTACTGTTGAGCACATTTCCTGTGAGCTTGCATATCTATTTCTGACTTGAACTGTATCACCTCTTCATTCAGGTGAGGATTTTGACCAGAGGATCATGGAATACTTCATCAAGTTGATCAAGAAGAAGTACAACAAGGACATCAGCAAGGACAACCGTGCTCTTGGGAAGCTGAGGAGGGAAGTTGAGCGTGCCAAGAGAGCCCTGAGCAACCAGCACCAGGTCCGAGTTGAGATCGAGTGATTTAATGCTAGTTGTATAATTAATATCTTTGTGTACATGTGATTTAATGCTAGTTGTATAATTATGAGAATTTTTATTTATTTTGTAGGATTCCGGCTCTCATCAAGTGACTCCTCCCCCTCACGATGACTTTGCGGACATATGTCTCAATTCTAATGGTGGAGCTATGAACAACAATCTGATGTCCTGATCGAGAGCGATGGAGCTAATGTTTGAACTTGTGTGTCTGAACTTGTGAACTACAAATGTGAACTATGGATGTGAACTTGTGAACTTGTGTATTTAGACTTATGTGAATTTGTGAACTTATATATTTAGACTTGTGTCAATTTGTGATATGAACATATATCAATGTGTTTGAAATCTGTATTGTATGTGATATTCTGTGTTGCATGTGATATTATGTGTGTCTAATTTTTCATTTATGTATTTTTTATTTTTTCTGGAAAAGGGTTAAGAACGTGGGTACCCACGTTCTTAAGGTTAAGAACGTGGGTACCGTCGAACTTATTGTGCACTCCTCGCAGACCACGCAGGACACATAAGTTCGACGGCCACGTGGCCCCGTCGAACTTAATCGTAAAAACGTGGGTGCCGTCGAACTTATGGGAAAAAATTCGACGGCCCCGTCGAACTTAAAAACGCACGTTCTTAATGTTATGTTCGATGGTACCCACGTTCTTAATGTTAAGTTCGACGGTACCCACGTTCTTAATGTTAAGTTCGACGGGGCCGTCGAACTTACTTCTCTAAGTTCGTCCAAAAATCGCCGTCGGCTATATTCGTCGGTAAACCCATGTTCTTACGGTAAGTTCGACGGCTTATTACATTAAGTTCGACGGTTTTTCACCCACGTTCTTTAACCAGTTTCCTGTAGTGATTATTCCTGTCATTATGGTGCCATTAGCCCTTTCAACCAGTCCATTTGACTCGGGATGTTGAACTGACGCAAAATGGATCTTTGTGCCAATTTGGTCACAAAATTCTTTAAAAGCTTCGGAGTCAAACTGTGTTCCATTGTCCACAGTGATAGCCTTCGGCACTCCGAAGCGACAAACAATGTTTTGCCAAAAAAACTTTTAGACAGTAACCGAAGTTATTGTGGCTAAAGGCTTTGCCTCAATCCACTTAGAAAAATATTCCACTGCCACTACAACATATCTTAAATTTCCTTGTGCTGGTGGTAGCGGACCTAACAAATCAAGACCCCACCTTTGTAACGACCAAGTGGGTTGTATTAACTGAGTTAGAGACGAAGGTTGTTTTTGATCTTTTGTACATTTCTGACAACCTTCGCACTTTTGGACTATTTCCGCTGCATCCGAAGCTGCTTTTGGCCAATAAAATCCATGGCGAAAGACTTTTCCCAGCAAAGGCCTAGATCCAATGTGAGATCCACACAAGCCTGCATGTATTTCCTTCATCAACTCTACACCTTCGGCTCTGGATAAACATTTGAGTAAGGGAGAGCAAACACCATGCTTGTACAGCTCCCCTTCTATTATTACATATGGACGAGCTCTTGCCTCTATTCTCTTGTTATAAGCTTCATCATCTGAAAGGAAATTACCCTTAAGGTAAGAGATGATTTCAGTTCTCCAGTCTTCACTATAAACAGGAGATATGTTGAGGACCGCTCTTTTAAGAAGTTCAACTGAAGGTGCTTTTATTGTTTCAAAAAATACTTCCGAAGGTAAAGGCAGCCCCTGTGCTGCTGACTTGGCTAGCAAATCAGCATACTTATTTTCTCCTCGAGGAATATTTTTTACAGAAAACCCTTCAAAGGAAGCTTCAATCCTTCGGACAGTATCCAGATACTTCTCAAGCTTCGGGTCTCTTGCCCTACAACTTTTGTCAATATGGCCAGAGATAACCTAGGAATCAGTTTTAAGAACCGCCCTTCTGATTCCCATTGCCTTTAACTTCCGAAGACCCAAAAGTAAAGCTTCGTACTCAGTAATGTTATTTGTGCAGCTAAAATCAAGTCTTGCTGCGTAGCAAGTTTTAACTTTGGAGGGTGCGACCAAAACAGCAGCTGCTCCTGCTCCGAAGGTTCCCCAAGAACCATCGCAGAATCCATGCTTCGACATCTCTATTTGCCTCTTCTATTTGAGCCCCTGGCGTCCAATCGGCAATGAAGTCAGCTAACGCCTAGGATTGAATCGAAGATCTGTGTACATAATCAATGCAGAATTCATTGAGTTTCGCAGCCCACTTTCCAATCCTTCCAGTAGCTTCTTTATTTCTCATAATGTCCTTCAATGGTTGTGAAGAAGGGACAATTATATTGTATGCTTGGAAATAATGCCGAAGCTTTCTAGAAGCCATCAAAACAGCATATAGCACCTTCTCCAATTCTGTATAATTTTTCTTTGATAAACTAAGAACTTCAGATACAAAGTATATTGGAGCTTGCTTCTTGATTTGCCCTTCAAGCTTCTCTTGGACAAGTGCCGCACTTACCGCTGAGTGCGAAGCTGCCACATATAACAACAGAGGAGCCCATGGCGCTGGTGGAGTTAGCGTTGTTAGGTCTATCAAATATTGCTTCAGCTCTTCGAAGGCTTTCTGCTGGACCGGTCCCCATTGAAAAACTTCGGCTGTCTTTAGCACTTCGAAGAATGGTAAATTTCTCTCTGCTGATCTAGATATGAATCTGTTGAGAGATGCCAGTCTTCCTATCAATCTTTGAGCCCCCTTCTTTGTACTGGGTGGTTCCATTCAAAGGATAGCTTCGATTTTATTTGGATTAGCCTCAATCCCTTTTGTTGAAACTAAGCAGCCAAGAAATTTCCCTTTCTTCACTCCGAAGACACATTTTTCTGGATTCAACTTTAAACCGGTCTGTCTGAAATTAGCGAAGGTTTCCTGGAGGTCAGTAATGTGGTTCTCTTGTTTCGTGCTTTTTACAATGATATCATCAACATAAGTTAACACATTTCTGCCTATCTGAGACTGAAGAACCTTCGCTGTCATTCTGCTGAAGCTTCCTCCAGCATTCTTGAGCCCCTCAGGCATCCGAAGGTAACAATATGTTCCACTAGGGGTTATGAAGCTGGTCTTTGGCTCATCCTCCTTCTTCATCCAGATTTGATGATAGCCTGAATAACAATCCAACAGACTCATAAGCTCTGATGAAGCTGCTGCATCAACTAAGGAATCTATCCTCGGCAATGGAAACTCGTCCTTCGGACAGGCCTTGTTGAGATCAGTAAAATCGATACACATCCTCCATTTACCATTGGCCTTTTTTACCATGACAGTGTTAGCCAGCCATTCTGGGTATTTTACCTCTCTGATAACTCCAGCACTGAGAAGTCTTTTAACTTCATTTCGAGCACCTTCAGCCTTGTCATCAGACATCTTCCGAAGCCTCTGCTTTCTGGGTCTGAAGGATGGATCAACATTAAGCGAATGCTCAATAACATCCCTGTTAACTCCGCAAAGATCATTAGCCAACCATGCAAAGACATCTTTGTTGTTGAACAAGAATCTTATCAAGGTTTTCTCTTGTTCCTCAGACAATTGAGATCCTAGCAGCACCTTCTGCTCTGCAATATCTTCGCATAAAAGCATGGGTTTCGGCAGATCGGCCGAAGCAGCCTTCTCCCTTCTATGCTTGTACCGCTCACAAGCTTCGGCTTCATCTATGTTATGGATTGCCTTTGAATCAGTCCAACTCCCTTCGGCCTTTCTGGCGGCTTCCTGACTCCCATAAATAGCAATAGGTCCCTGATCCGAAGGTATCTTCATGCAAAGATATGCTGGATGAAGTATTGCTTCGAAAGCATTGAGTGTTCCGCGACCAATGGTAGCATTGTAAGGATACTCCATGTCAACAATGTCAAACACAATTTGCTCAGTCCTTGTGTTGTTGACAAATTCGAAGGTTACTGGCATGGTAATCTTCCCAAGTGCTACAATCTGCCGCCCTCCGAAGCCACAAAGAGGGTGCGTAGCATCATGGATCTTGTCTTCAGGCTCTTGCATTTGTCTGAAAGCCTTAGCAAATATGATATCTGCTGCACTGCCTGTATCAACCAAAACATTATGGACCAGAAATCCTTTGATCACACAAGAGATAACCATAGCATCATTGTGTGGGTAATCCTTGAGCTGAAGATCCTCTTGAGAAAAGGTAATTGGGATGTGAGACCATCTTGATTTGATGAAGGGTCCTTGTACCCCTACATGTTGTACTCTTCGCTGTGCCTCCTTCTGCTTCTTGTTGGCTGGCTCTGAACATGAACCGCCTGTTATCGGGAGAACTAGCTTTGGGGCCGAAGCAGTTCCAGCTTGATTCTTGACCGAAGCCATCAGCTCAAACAAGTGGAAGTGAGTTGACCGGAGGTGGGCGCCAATGTTGGGGACTTGTTCTCAAATGCTATGAATTAAGAACAAGGCAACATAAAATGTTAAATATTAATGCCCTTCGTCCGCTGAAGCATTATATCCCCAAGGATTTAATAAACTTCGGACGAAGACCATGAGTGAAATGTTACGAAGGTCATACCTTCGTAAACAAACTTACAAAATAAAATGAATTAATATATCAAACATGAAGCATTAAAGATAAATGTATCAAAAATAAGCAACATTATCCACATATTTTATTATCTGATCATAAAAATGTCAGAATGTAAAGTCTGAGTATAATTATACCTTCTCCTTAACAGATGATAATTCCTGAGCAATGCGTTTGCAATTACCGGAAAATCGTGAACAGTAAAGGAATATTGTTCACTATTTATAGGCACAGGACACAGCCTGTGAGGAATTACAAACATGTCCCTCATAAAAGTTTACAACATTGACTCGGACCCTTATGGGCTAAAATGTCATTCTATCTTTAAGTCGGTTCGATCCTTCGTCTTCGAGCATGCTGCAACATCGAAGCTTTATGAGTGATAGCTTCGGTCATCATGTATACGCAGCTTTAGCCGAAGCTGTTTCTTCCTGCAGGACCTTCGGCGACGAAGCATGACCCCAACAATGTCAGCTGTCGTGTTTCGATCTCTCTCCACATGATGGAATTCCAGACCTTCAAATTTATCTTCTAATTTCCGGACGACAGTGCAGTATTTTCCCATGGAATCGTTCGAGCAATCCCATTCTTTGTTTATCTGACTTATGACTACCATAGAATCCCCGTATACCATCAATCTCTTGATGCCCAATGATATAGCAATGTTCAGTCCGTGAATCAGAGCTTCATATTCTGCTGCATTGTTAGAGGCTGGAAATAGCAACTGTAGGGCATATCTGAGGTGTTCGCCTCCAGGTGCAGTAAAGAGGATCCCTGCGCCTGCTCCCTATAGCTTTAATGAGCCATCGAAATACATTCGCCATACTTCTGCAGTTTCTGGGTTATCTGGTACTTGTTGTTCGGTCCACTCTGATACAAAGTCAACCAGTGCTTGAGTTTTAATGGCAGTGCGAGGTCGAAATTCAATGTCGTGAGATCCTAGCTCACAGGCCCATTTGGCTATTCTCCCGATGGCTTCTTTGTTGTGAAGAATATCCCCTATTGGAAAACCAGTGACTACTATGACTTTGTGGTCGTCGAAGTAGTGACGGAGCTTGCGTGCAGTTAGAAGTACTGCATATAATAGTTTCTGAACTTGAGGATATTTTTTCTTCGAGGGACCCAGAACTTCGCTGATGAAATAAACAGGATGTTGCACTGGATAAGCATGTCCTTCTTCTGCTCGCTCGACTACTAACACGGTGCTCACCACGTGAGTCGTGCAAGAGATATACAGTAGCAAATCTTCGGCTGGTTGAGTCGGTGTGGCTCAACGTAGCGGTTTCAGCACTGGTGGTGTTGTCAAGAATTTTTTCAGTGCCTCTAGAGCCTCCTATGCCTCTGAAGTCCATTGAAATTTGTCCACCTTCTTGAGCAACTTATAAAATGGCAAGCATTTTTCTCCCAGCCTCGATATGAATCTGCTCAAAGCCGCCATGCATACTGTGAGTCTTTGCACTTTCTTCTGCGACCGTGGTGCCTCCATCCTCATAATAGCCTCGATCTTTTCTGGGTTAGCCTCAATTCCTCAGTGGCTGACAATGAACCCAAGTAACTTTCCTGTTGGTACTCCGAAGACACATTTTTCGGGATTAAGCTTCCATCGATATCGTCGTAGACTGTTGAAAACCAGTTGTAAATCTTCGATGAAATTTTCTGAATTTTCTGTTTTGATTACCACGTCGTCCACATACGCTTCCACACGCTTGCCCCAGTGATCGGCTAAGCATGTTTGAATAGCTCTTTGATAAGTCGCTCCAGCGTTCTTGAGGCCGAACGGCATGAAGGTATAGCAAAAAGCACCAAATGGAGTGATGAACGCCGTTTTTTCCTCGTCTTCTTTCGTCAGGCTAATCTGATGATATCCAGAGTAGCAATCCAAGAAGGACAGCATAGAACATCCAGCGGTGGAATCTATCACCTGATCTTTCTTAGGGAGCCCAAAGGGATCCTTTGGATAGTGTTTGTTGAGATCCGTATAGTCGACGCACATGCGCCAATCCACCTTATTCTTTTTGAGTACAAGAACAGGGTTAGCCAGCCACTCGGGATGTAATACTTCTCTAATAAACCCAGCCGTGACCAAGCGAGCCAGCTCAGCGTGAATGGCCTCTCTCTTATCGGGCGTGAAACGACGTAATTTTTGCCGAATCGGCCTCGCCTGGGGGTAGACCTTCAGTTTGTGCTCGGCCAGTTCTCTCGGGACTCCCGGCATATCTGTGGGTTGCCATGCGAATACATCTCGGTTATCTTGCAGGAACCGGACGAGCATGTTTTCCTATTTGTCATCTAGGCTGGAGCTGATGATGGCAGTCTTGCGTTCATCAGCGAACTCGAGGTTGATCCTTTTAGTTTCCTCAGTAGGCCGCATAGAGGTCGCAGCTTGAGCCTCGTTCGCAGGTACCGCGAGGTCTTCCTCAGGCTTAGAGTTTGCCTGTATAGAAGAAGTCGCCGACGGTTTGGTGGTGAGGGCCGCCTGGATGGCCACCCGGAAACATTCTGCGGCGTCTTGGAAGTCAGCGCGCACAGTTATGATCCCCCGGCGGCCCTGGCATCTTCAGTATCATGTAGGTGTAATGGGGAATGGCCATGAATTTCGCCAGTCCAGGCCTCCCGATGATGGCGTTGTACCCGCAGTCGAAGTTCACCACCTCGAACCTCAGGAACTCGGTTCTATAGTTCTCCAGAGTTCCGAAGGTGACCGTCATGTAGATGTGACCCAGCGGGTATTCTCCTTCGGTCGGCATGATGCCGAAGAAAGGAGTATCGGACTCGTGGAGCTCTTTGAGGTGAACCCTCAAGCCTTGAATAGTCCGGGGGAAAGTGACGTTGATGCTGCTCCTCCCGTCCACCAGTACCTTCTTCACCCGGTTCTCTCGGATCACCGGATCGACGAGGAGCGGGTATTTGCCCAGGTGGTCGAAGTTGAGCCACTGATCTGCCCGAGTGAAGGTGATCGAGTGCTCCGACCATCGGTACGGAGCGGGAGGACCGGTGGTCGCTACCAATATTTGGCGATCGTTGAGCTTTTGTTGTCTCTTGTTCTCCTGCAATCCATGCCCGCCGAAGATGATGTTGACCTCTCTGTCGACGCGCGGGAAAGCTCCATCTCCCCCTCCTCCTACTGTTGGGGTTGTCGCGGTTCTGGTCCTCCCCGCGACGGAGGAGGAGGTAGAGGCTAGAAAGGTCGGCCGTGCCCAACGGAGTGCTTGAAGTCCCTGCAGTTCCGAAGGGTGTGGCGCATGTCCTTGTGGTACGGGCACTGGGCGTCGAGGATGTCGTCCAGCATGAGTTCGCCTCCACGAGGTCCTCCTCAGGCGCGAGAGGCGGGTGGTCCGGCGGCGTGAACTTCTTCGCGAGGCCTCTTCTCCCAACGCTTGTCGGGCTACTGGTTCGCGTCGCGTCATGGCGCTGCCGGTGCTAGCTTCGCTCCTCCGATGAGGTCCCGAGCCCGTTTGTCGGCGGTGATGTAGAGGTCGGCTTCCCTGAACAGCTGCTCGGAGGTAGTTGGCGCTTTCTGTAATATGGCACGGACGAAAGCCGCGTCATCGGAGCCTCTGTAGAAGTCCTCGATTACTGCTGCCTCCGCAACCTCGGGGATACGATTTCTCATGGTCTGGAACCTTTTGAGGTATGACCTGAGAGTTTTGTCCCCCCGGCTCTTGATGGATTTTAGGTCCCATGGTTGCGCCGGCTTGTCGAAGAGGGACTGGAAGTTGGCGATGAAGCGTCGACTGAAATCACTCCAGTCATCGATGCAGTGTCGTGGTAGGTGTCGCAGCCATTGCAGTGCATCTTGCCCGAGGATGATGGGCAAGTACGCGGTCATCACGTCCTCGGTTGCCCCGGTGGCCCGAGCAGCGGTAGTGTAGACGGCCAGCCAGCCTCCCGGATCCTGCTTAGGCTCATATTTGTCGATGTTGGATACCTTGAAGTTAGGGGGCCATTGAATGGCTCTGAGGCACGGAGTAAGCGCCAACACTCCAAACGTGTCCTCCTGTCGTCGAGGATAATGTCTGTCCCAGGGAGGGGAGTGGTTGTCGTGGTGCTTCGACCGTCCCCAGGTGGTGCCACCAGTCGAAGCCGTTGCCGACTCGGTCCTGGTGGTCTGACTCCGGGTTGGGATGCCATGATCCCTGTCATATTCTTCCCGGCGACGGATCTCGCTCTCATGTCGTCGTTCGCGTGAAGCGTTGATGGAGCTCCGTGCGTCCCGCCGACTGTTGATGGTATGTCGTAGGTCATTCGGCGGATGCGCGAGAGGTAGAAGATGGTTGGCCGCTCGAGTGAACAGTCGCCGGTAGCCCTCGACATCGGGAGTCCGAGGGAGACCGTCGGCTATCCGAGCCAGTACTCCGCCGACTTCACTCGGCGTGTTCAAGGCTCGGGCGAAGTCGGGGTTTAGGTTGCGCCCAAAGAGAGGATTTTCCCGACGTTGCTTAGTTTCCTGTTCGGCCTGTTCTTGAGCTCGTCGTCGATCGCGTCGTCGGGAATTCCTCCTTTCCCGGAAGACAGGCTCTTCTGGGGTTTCTCCCATCTCTGAAGCTTCGTCTCGCGACACAGGCTGCACCGGGTCCCGTTCTCCGGCCTCGTGATGTCTCCGGATATTTCGGCGTCGGTTCCTTCGTCGGCGGGATTCCCACTGAGGAGGTTCCTCTCCGGGTACAGTCGGCTCGTCGTCGGAGATGGGGGGCGACTCAACTCTCCCGATGAAGAGGACGTCGGGGTAGAATGGCGTGGCTGTCGTGACGATCTTCTTTCTGTTCTCCTTTAAGGGCGGAGACGCAGAAAGAACAACTTGCTTCCTCCCGATTTTATTTGTTTCTTTCTTTCTTGTGATTTGTGTCCATTCTTCCGTCGGAGAGGTAGACAATGGAGTTTTCCGAGTTGGCGGGCCTCGAGCCTCTGTCCTGCCAGAGGCGATCCTTTTTCGGAGCATTGGAGGTTGCGCCTTTTCCTACTTTTCCCCGATTTTTACGGGGATTTTTGAGGAAGATCTTCTCTCCGTCGGGTCCGCAATGCGATGCAGAGTTCCCTCCTCATCTGCTACAGCTGAGATGGTTCCGAAGCAGAATGTGGACCCAGGGCGGAAGTTGATCTTATGCAGGAAGGTGACGGCCATTGAGCTAGCTTGGATCGATGACACACCCCCTACCTGGCGCGCCAGCTGTCGGTGTTTTGGATCCAACCGCACACCCAGGGTTGCCCCTCAAGGTGCTTTTAGGAGTAGGACGGTGTTGTCGACTGTAGCTCAATGGTTCATGCTAGTTGCACGAGAGACGGCAGACAATGATTTACAGGTTCGGGCCGCTTTGAAGTGTGTAACACCCTACGTCCTGGCGGGAGTGTTGTATAGGGTGAGTTACAAGGTGATTCTCTAATGCGTATGAAGCTGGGGTGGATGGCTAAGTGGTGGGTTCGATCCTCTTTGAAGGGGTGCCCCCTAGGCCTTATATACTCGACCGTGGGGCAATACATGCAGATATGATAATCACGTGCACCTAAGAAATAGTAAACCGATTGAGTCTATCTTCCTATAGTTCTGTCGACTCATCTTCGCTCGATTCGTTGTACGGGCCTCCAGCGCGGGAAGATCGGGTCTCTGTTGTGATTACTCGCTCGAGATCATTGGGCCGTCTGAGCTTGTTCCGACCCAGCCTTATGTCGATCTGCTTCACTGGTCGTTCCTCCCCAGGCCCATGAAGGGATGACCTTACGACTTATTGGACCCTTGGGCCTTTCATGAGGTCTTTTATCCTTCCAGCAGACCCGGGGGATATCTGTCCCCCACAGATTCACCATCGCCTTCTACATTCGGCTCTGACGCACCGTCCGTCACTTCTAAGCGCCATGAGCGCAAGAAGTATAGTAAGATTCCCCTTCGCTATCCCCGCATCTCTAAATGTGCTCCTTTACTTTTCATTCCATTAGGCAAACCACTAGTTTTTTATGGTGAAGATTATTGTATGTGGAGTGATAAAATGAGGCATCACCTAACCTCACTCCACGCTAGCATATGGGACATTGTTGAGTTTGGAGCGCAGGTACCATCCGTAGTTACGAAGGCTACGACTCGGACGAGGTCGCCCAAATCCGGCACTTCAACTCCCAAGCTACTACTATACTCCTCACCTCTCTAAGTCGAGAGGAGTATAATAAAGTGCAAGGGTTGAAGAGCGCTAAGGAGATTTGGGACGTGCTCCAGACCGCGCACGAAGGAGATGAGGTGACCAAGATCACCAAGCGGGAGACGATCGAGGGGGAGCTCGGTCGGTTCATCCTCAACCAAGGAGAGGAGCCACAAGCTATGTACAACTGGCTCAAGACCTTGGTAAATCAAGTGCGCAACCTCGGGAGCACCAAATGGGATGACCATGAAATGGTCAAGATTATTCTTAGATCACTCGTATTTCGTAATCCTACTCAAGTTCAATTAATACGTGGTGATCCTAGATATAAGCTAATGTCTCCCAAGGAAGTGATAGGAAAGTTTGTGAGCTTTGACTTGATGATCAAAGGCTCCAAACAAATCATCAACTTGGAGCAAGGCGGCACCTCCACACTCTAGGTGCAACCCATCGCATTCAAAGCGATGGAGGAAAAGAAAGAAGAGTCTACATCAAGTAGGCTCCCATCGATGCCTCCAAGCTTGACAATGAGGAGATGGCGCTCATCATCAAGAGCTTCCGTCAAATCCTCAAACAAAGGAAGGAGAAGGACTACAAGCCCCGTTCTAAAAGGGTGTGCTACAAGTGTGGTAAGCCCAGTCATTTTATTGCAAAATGTCCTATGTCTAGTGATAGTGACAGGGTGACGACAAGATGGGAAAGAAGAACGAGAAGAAGAGATACTACAAGAAGAAGGGCGGTGATGCCCATGTGTGTCGGGAATGGGACCCCGACATGAGCTCCACCGACTCCTCCTCCGATGAGGACGCCACCAACATTGCCATCAACAAGGGTCTTCTCTTCCCCAACGTTGGCCATAAGTGCTTCATGGCAAAGGACGGCAAAAAATAAGAAGGTAAAATCTAGAGCCTCCACTAAATATACAACAACTAGTGATGAGGGTAGCTCTAGTGAAGATGAGGATGATTTGCTCACTCTTTTTGCCAATCTTAACATGCAACAAAAGGAAAAATTAAATGAATTGATAGGAGCTATTCATGAGAAGGATGAACTATTGGATAGCCAAGAGGAATTTCTTATTAAGGAAAATAAGAAGCATGTTAAGGTAAAAAATGCATATGCTCAGGAAGTAGAGAAAAATGAAAAATTGACTAATGAGCTTAGCATTTGCCATGACACCATTTCCAACCTTAGAACTGAGAATGCTAGTTTCATTGCTAAGGTTGAGAAGTTAAATGCTTGTGATGATTCAATTGTCAATCTTAAGAATGAAAATGCTAATTTAATTGCTAAGATTGATAAATTGAATGAATCAATTTCTAGCCTTAAAACTGTGAATGCTAGTTTAATTTCCAAGGCTAGAGATTTAAATGTTTGCAATGATTCTATTTCCTGTCTTAGAGATGAGAATGCCATATTACATGCTAAGATAGAAGAATTAAATACTTGCAAACCCTCTACATCTATTGTTGATCATGTTACTATTTGTACTAGATGTAGAGATATTAATATCGATGCTATTCATGATCACATTGCTACGATTAAACAACAAAATGATCATATAACTAAACTAGATGCTAAAATTAATGAGCATGAAATTGAAAATGAAAAATTTAAATTTGCTAGAAGCATGCTCTATAGTGGGAGACGCCCTGGTATTAAGGATGGCATTGGTTTCTAACAGGGAAGCAATGCCAAGCTTAATACCCCCAAAAGATTGTGTAGTTTTGTTAAGGGCAAGGCTCCCATGGCACAGGATAACGAGGGTTACATTTTATATCCTGCTGGTTATGCTGAGCATAAGATTAGGAGAATTCATGGTAGGAAGTCTCATTCTGTTTCTCACCATGCTTATATGTATAAGAATGAGGCATCTAGTTCTAGGCAATCAACCCATGTTAAATTGCCTAAAAAGAAATCTCCTACTGCATCAAATGAGCCTATTATCTCATTTAAGACTTTTGATGCATCATATGTTTTAACTAACAAATCAGGCAAAGTAGTTGCCAAATATGTTGGGGCCAAACACAAGGGCTCAAAGACTTGTGTTTGGGTGCCCAAGGTGCTTGTTTCTAACATCAAAGGACCCAAGACTATTTGGGTACCTAAGAACAAGGCCTAAAACTATTTTGCATGTTTATGCATCCGGGGGCTCAAACTAGATAATTGATAGCGGATGCACAAACCATATGACAGGGGAGAAAAGGATGTAGTGGAGAGGAAAAATAGAACTTTACTGGACATGGCAAGGACCATGCTTGATGAGTACAAGACACCGGACCAGTTTTGGGCCGAGGTGATTAACACCGCTTGCTACTACATCAACCGGTTATATCTTCACCGAATCCTCAAGAAGACATCATATGAACTCCTTACCGGTAAAAAGCCCAATGTTTCATATTTTAGAGTCTTTGGTAGCAAATGTTTTATTCTTGTTAAAAGAGGTAGAAAATCCAAATTTGCTCCTAAGGCTGTAGAAGGCTTTTTACTAGGATATGTTTCAAACACAAGGGCATATAGAGTCTTTAACAAATCCACTAGATTAGTTGAAGTTTCTTGTGACATTGTGTTTGATGAGACTAATGGCTCCCAAGTGGAGCAAGTTGATCTTGATGAACTAGATGATGAAGAGGCTCCATATGTCTCACTTAGGAACATGTCCATTGAGGATGTGTGTCCTAAGGAATTCAAAGAGCCTCCACAAGCACAAGATCAACCGTCATCTTCCAATCAAGCATCTCCACCAACCCAAGATGAGGAACAGGCTCAAGATAATGAAGAAGAAGATCAAGAGGATGAGCCACCTCAAGAGGAGGGCAATGATCAAGGGGGGTATGAAGATAATCAAGACAAGGAAGATGATCAAGAAATTCAGGGTCAAAGACCGCCACACCCAAGAGTCCACCAGGCGATTCATAGAGATCATCCCTTGAACTCCATTCTTGGTGATATCCATAAGGGGGTAACCACTCGATCTCGAGTCACTCATTTTTGTGAACATTACTCTTTTGTTTCCTCTATTGAGCCTTACAGGATAGAGGATGCACTAAGAGACTCGGATTGGGTGTTGGCAATACAAGAGGAGCTCAACAACTTCACGAGGAATGAGGTATGGCATTTGGTTCCATGTCCTAATCAAAATGTTGTAGGTACCAAGTGGGTATTCCGCAACAAGCAAAATGAGCATGGTGTGGTGATAAGGAACAAAGCCCGACTTGTGGCCAAGGGTTATTCACAAGTCGAAGGTTTAGATTTTGATGAAACTTATGCACCCATAGCTAGGCTTGAGTCAATTCGTATATTACTTGCCTATGCTACTTACCATGGCTTGAAGCTTTATCAAATGGACGTGAAGCATGCCTTCCTCAATGGACCAATCAAGGAAGAGGTCTATATTGAGCAACCTCCCGGCTTTGAGGATCGTGAGTATCCTAACCATGTGTATAAACTCTCAAAGGCGCTTTATGGGCTCAACCAAGCCCCAAGGGCATGGTATGAATGCTTGCGAGATTTCCTTATCACTAATGGCTTCAAAGTCAGAAAAGCCGATCCTACACTCTTTACTAAAACTATTGCAAATGATTTGTTTATATGCCAAATTTATGTTGATGATATTATATTTGGGTCTACTAACAAATCTACTTGTGAAGAGTTTGGCAGGATCATGGTACAAAAATTCGAGATGTCAATGATGGGAGAGTTGAGATATTTCTTAGGATTTCAAATCAAGCAAGTCCAAGATGGCACCTTCATCAGCCAAACCAAATACATTCAAGACATTCTCAAGAAGTTTGGAATGAAGGATGCCAAGCCCATCAAGACACCCATGGGAACAAATGGGCATCTCAACCTCGACACGGGAGGTAAATCCGTAGATCAAAAGGTATACCGGTCGATGATAGGATCTTTACTCTATTTATGTGCATCTCGACCAGATATTATGCTTTCCGTTTGCATGTGTGCAAGGTTCCAAGCAGATCCTAAGGAAGTTCACCTTAGGGCCGTGAAGAGAATCATGAGATATCTACACTCCTAAGTTTGGGCTTTGGTGCCCCAGGGGATCAACCTTTGATTTGATAGGATATTCCGATGCCGATTGGGTAGAGTGTAAAATTGATAGGAAGAGCACATCAGGGACTTGTTAGTTTCTAGGGAGATCCCTGGTGTCTTGGGCTTCAAAGAAACAAAATTCAATAGCCCTATCAACCGTCGAAGCCGAGTACATTGCCGCATGTCATTGTTGTGCGCAATTGCTTTGGATGAGGCAAACCCTCAGGGACTATGGCTACAAATTGAGCAAAGTCCCTCTCCTATGTGATAATGAGAGTGCTATCCGCATGGCGGAGAATCCCATTGAACACAACCGCACTAAGCACATAGACATTCGGTATCACTTTTTGAGGGATCACCAGCAAAGGGGGTATTATCGAGATAGCCTATATAAACACCAAAGATCAATTAGCCAATATATTTACCAAGCCATTAGATGAGAAAACCTTTAGCAAACTTAGGAATGATTTGAATATTCTTTATTCTCGGAATTTTGATTGATACATTGCACACATTGCTCATTTATATACCTTTGATCATATCTCTTTCATTTGCTACGACTAATGTGTTTTCAAGTATATTGCTATGCTAAGTCGTAGATTGAAAGGGAAATAGAGTACTCGACGAAGACAAGGCTTCCACTCCACTCTACCGGTATCATCTACCCTTCGTCGTCACTCCACAACACTCCTAATTGGTATAATCTTTTCACTCATACTTACTGGTACCAATGGGGGAGAAAATATAAAGGGCTCTCAAAGTCTCCGTTTTTGGCGATTAAGGCTAAAGGGGGAGAAAGTATTAGCCCAAAGCAAAAGGACCGCACCACCACCAAATTTTCATGATCATTTTTTCTCCGGTGATTATGAATTGGATTTGGTAGATTTAGTGTCATTGCGACAGACAAAAGACGAATCGGTTAATGATTACATCCGGAGATTCCGCGATATAAGAAACCGATGCTTTCAAATTCATCTAGCAGAAAAACAGCTAGTGGGATTAGCCTTTAATGGTCTACGATATTATTTAAAAGAGAGATTAGAAGGCATCCAATTTTTTACACTAGCACAGTTACACCAGAGGGCTTTGGCTTGCGAAAGCCGGAGCAAAGAAACTGCTAAAACAATGCGTCACAACGTACATATAGTAGAATGCGACCAAAGTAGCTCAGATGACGAATCAGCAGAAGTATATGCTGCTGAAATGGTTTGGCCAAAACAGGCCAAATCCTCGGCTTGTTCCTCCTTGCAGCCGGTTCAAAAGAAACGGCAAGATGAGGTTAAGTTTACGTTTAATGTTGGTAAGTGCGATAAAATATTTGACAAATTACTCAAAAATGGCAATATTAAAATAAATCACACTGTTCCATCCGCCGACGAGCTAAAATGTCGTGCATACTGCAAGTGGCATAACTCATTTTCTCATGCCACTAATGATTGTAATGTATTCCGACGATAGATTCAATCGGCCATTAATGAGGGACGATTGAAATTTCAGGAAATGCA
Source organism: Zea luxurians (assembly GCA_029449295.1). NCBI lineage: Eukaryota > Viridiplantae > Streptophyta > Magnoliopsida > Poales > Poaceae > Zea > Zea luxurians. Next base: position 216,050,146 of record JAOPSE010000002.1, read on the forward strand.
GGTGGATGCAGAGCCCTTTCCAATGAACGTGATCGACTTTAAAGGCAAGAAAGTCCTGGTTCGGCCAAACATGGCCGATAAAGGCAAAGGCAAAGAGGCAATCATCGGCAATTCTAAAAAGGCCGATGAGGATCATAAAGTTTCTTGCAGGAAAGTGGTAGCCGAGAAGACTCCCGATGGAGGGGAGACCCTAAAGGTGACCATCACAGCCTCCAGTACTGGGGGGCAAGCGTAGACAGGGAGACAGATGCAGGAACCCGTGCTGCGTATCCCGGACGGTCCGGCACGTAGGCGCGGACGGTCCGGGACCCCACCGGACGGTCCGGAGAGCTCCGGCGGACGGTCCGGCCGTACTCAGGACTTACAACGGCCACGTACTTTCAAACCACGACGACCAGAGATAGGTACGTGGAAAACAAATACATTCAAGGCAGCTGGTCGGTTGGTTAAAGCCGGCCCAACTTTTGATCAATTATTGTCTAAATACGTAAAAAAGAAGGCCGGCCCCAGTGACCGGCCAGCAAAGCGACCCCGCTCACCCATTCATGAGCAGCGCCAGGTCAGGCCGATTGGACCACCCCACCAATTGGAAGAAATAAAAGGTCATACTATACAGGTGAGACCTAACATACCTGCATGGACACCTCCACCTCCATATCCACCTATGCCATATCCATACACATATTTACCTCCGCCATATGTCCCAAATCAAATGTGGGGCATGCCACCATATCCATTTGGGATGCCACAGTACCCCGCCTGGGGGGCATCCCAAACATCCGTTTTTGATAGGTTGGCACCTGTCGGCGTTTCGAGACCGGGGGGTCCCCGAGCCGACGAGTGAGTGTGCCGCGTGCCCCAGCCCAGATGGGTCGAGCGTGTGGGCGAGCGCGAAGGGGGGAGAGCGAGGTGGCCGGAGCCGGGTCGTGAGGGAGGCGGAGATCCCGCGGCCTTCGTGTTCGTCCCGCGCCCAGGTCGGGTGCGCTTGCAGTAGGGGGTTACAAGCGTCCGCGCGGGTGAGGGGAGCGAGCGGCCCCAAGAGAGCGCCTGCCCCTGCCCTCGTTCCCGCGAGGCCAACCTTCTCTAAGAAGGCCCTGGTCCTTCCTTTTATAGGCTCAAGGAGAGGATCCAGGTGTACAATGGGGATGCAGCAGAGTGCTACGTGTCTAGCGGGGGAGAGCTAGCGTCCTGGGTACATGCCAATGTGGCAGCCGGAGAGAACTTGGCACCCAGCCGGTGTGGTGTCGTGGCTGTCGGAGGAGTAACGGAGCCTGGTGGAGGGACAGCTGTTGGAACAGTTGGGCTCTTGCTGACGTCTCGCTGCTTCCGTAAGGGAGCCGAGGGCCGCCGTCGTCATGGGTCTAGCGGGGCGCCATCATTGCCTATCTGGCGGAGCTAGCCAGATGGGACGTCGGTCTTGTTCTCTGCGACCCAAGTCGGCTCGGGGCAGGGTGATGATGGCGCTTCCTGTTGACGTGGCGGACTTGTGCCCTAGGTCGGGCGACGTGGAGGCTCCTCCGAGGCCGAGGTCGAGTCTGAGCTCCTGGGTCGGGCGAGGCAGAGGTCGTTCGGCAGAGGCCAGGGCGGAGTCCGAGCCCTGGGTCGGGCGAAGCGAAGTTCGTCGTCTTCCGGGGCCTTAGCCCGAGTCCGAGCCCTGGGTCGGGCGGAGCGGAGTTCGCCGTCTTCCGGGGTCTTAGCCCGAGTCCGAGCCCTGGGTCGGGCGGAGCGGAGTTCGCCGTCTTCCGGGGTCTTAGCCCGAGTCCGAGCCCTGGGTCGGGCGGAGCTTCCTATGGCGCCTTTGGCAAAGCCTGGCCGCCCGTCAGTCTCACTCTTTGCGTTAAATGCCCCAGTGACTTGGTCGGTCGGCGCGGTGATTTAGTCAGGGTTGCTTCTTAACAAAGGCAAGGCCTCGGGCGAGCCGGAGATGCGTCTGCCGTAAAAAAGGGGGCCTCGGGCGAGACGGAAACACCTCAGGGTCGGCTGCCCTTGCCCGAGGCTAGGCTCGGGCGTGGCGTGATCGAGTCGCTCGTATGGACTGATCCCTGACTTAATCAAACCCATCAGGCCTCTGCAGCTTTATGCTGATGGGGGTTACCAGCTGAGAATTAGGCGTCTTGAGGATACCCCTAATTATGGTCCCCGACAGTAGCCCCCGAGCCTCGAAGGGAGTGTTAGCACTCGCTTGGAGGCTTTCGTCGCACTTTTTTGCAAGGGGACCAGCCTTTCTCGGTTGCACTTTGTTCCGGTGGGTGCGCGCGAGCGCACCCGCCGGGTGTAGCCCCCGAGGCCTCGGAGGAGTGGTTTCACTCCTTCGAGGTCTTAATGCCTTGCGTAATGCTTCGGCTGGTCTGGCGGTTCCCTCATGCGAACAGGCCGTAGCCCGGGTGCACTGTCGGGGCCCAAGTTCTCGGGCTGGTATGTTGACGCTGTCAACGGTTTGGCCGGAGTCGGGTTTGCGAGAGCAGCCCCCGAGCCTCCGCACAGGGCGAGAGGGCGATCAGGGACAGACTCGGCTTTTTTACATACGCCCCTACGTCGCCTTTCCGCAAGGAGGAGGGGGGAGAGCGCCATGTTACCCTCGATGGGCACCGAACATGGTGTCTCCGGTGAGCTGCAAGCGGGTAATCCGAGTGGACGTCCATGCCCCGTTCGTTGGGGGTCGGCTAGGGGCCCGGAGGCACGCCCAAAAGTACCTGCGGGTGATCTGCCGGACCCGGTCCCCTGGCGACGGGGTCCGAGGGCTCGTTGCCTCCCTCCGATGGGATTCCGTTACAGGATCGTTCCCGCTGGTCTCGGAAATGTCCTAGGGTACCTCGGGAGCGCAGCCCGAGCCTTGGTTATGTATCGAACGTACCCCTGGTCATCCCTCGCTCGGTGTCTGAGGCGACTGTGAACCCTTCGGAGGGCCAGCCTTCGAACCCCTGATCAGTAATGGGCGCGGAGCCCGAGTAGCCTGAGGCGGTCGTGGAACCTTTCGGGAGGCCGACCTTCGAACCCCTGACCAGTAGTGGGTGTCAGGCCCACGCGATCTGAGGCGGCTGTTGAACCCTTCGGGGGGCCAGCCTTCGAACCCCTGATCAGTAAGGAGGCTCGGAGCCTAGTTCCTTCACGGGGAAGGATCCCTTTGGGGGTATCCCCTTTCCCGGTCCCTGTTGCAAGAGATAGAGAAAGAGAAAAAAAGGGAAAAAAGGATACGAATTTGAACGACGTGGCGTACCTTTTTTGGTGCGGTCGTTTTGGCGAAGGCGAAGCGTCGCCAGCTGCTTCTGCCAGAAGCGTCGCCTGTCCAGCCGCGGAGTTAATGCGCCGGGGCGAGTAGTCGGCGAGGCTGCCGTTGCGCGTGCGCAAGCCGTTCGAGGAACGGGTCACGGGCGCGTCGTCTTCACACCGTGAGAGGGGGTTCTCTCGCTGCCTCCGGATGGGACGTGAGCTTGGCTGACGGCGTGACCGCTGCTCCCGCGCGCCTGCCACCGTCATTACTGCCGGCCCACTTTTGACCGCGTTTGACCGCTGCGTCAGGCTGGTGCTGCTGGGTCGCGCGCTGGGTCGCCTCGGGTCGCGGTATTGGTTCCGCAACCGAGGAGGTGCGGTGGTGGCGCAAGTGGTACAGTTGCTTGCATGCGGCATCCGGCGCGCCGGTCGCGCGACGCGTGGGCTTGGGCCTCCGTGCTGTCAGGTCAGGAGTCGGAGAAGCGCGTCCACTTGGCGCGGTTGCATGCCGCCTGCATGGCTACCCGCCCCTTTCGCCCGTTGGTCTGGGCAAAAGTGGAGGGTCACTTGTAACCGCTGGGTGGTTGCGCGCGCCGTGCGCGGCGGTTCGGCTTCTTCTGCTCGGAGCCGGTCTGCATGACATGTGGGTCCCAGCCCCCACGCCGCAGGGGAGGGCTTTGGAGGCGTGTTGGAGAAGACTCAGCCCATGACGGTTGGGGGCGCAAGCAGGGAGAGTCGCCTTTAAAAGGAGGGCGACCCCTTTCGTAAGGCGACCATGTCTTCTTCCTCCCTTATGTATCGTGTCTTTCCACCTTTCAAGCCCCCGGATGGGGGGAAACCGTCGTCTCCTCGCCTCATCGTCGGAGGACACAACTCCGTGGGAGTGGGTACCTTTCAGCCATCGTTCGGCTTCAAGGATTTTCATCAGGCAGCCCGGTGGCTCCCCTCCGCTGGGGGTCACGCGAGACGGTGACCACCAGCTCCTGGGTGGGGAGGAGCAAACCGGGCTGCGATCTTGGTCCCACCCTCAGCTTCAAGGATGTTCATCATCCTCGCTGGGGTGGGTGCCGGACTGAGCCGGCGCTCTACCTCCCGCACGGGTTCGTGGGTCGTCCTCTCCCGCAACATTCGAGGGAGAGGGCGCTCACTGGCCCTGCGGGCGGCCCGGACTTCGACAACGCGGGGCGGATCGACGGCGGACGTCGTCACCTCCAGCGTGTCGGGTCGGCTGGTTTGGCTCCCGGCGGCCCCTTCCGTTGGGGGGCGGCTGCCGCGCCGTGTACACGGGAGGACCACCCTGGATGCTGCGCGCTGCTAGGGCGGCGTTCGTGTTCTGGGGTGGTCCTGCCTTTGCACCGGGGCGGCGCCTTTACGCGGAGGCCGGTGCCCCACTCATCTGGGAGGACTTGAGTGGGGATCTGCCGGTAGGCTGATGGCTCTTGCTGTCGGTGCCGAGGCGGAGACGGCTCGAGAAGTCCCCGTCACCGACGGGATTACCGCCACCATCCGCGCTTCGGGCCTCCGGCTCTTTGTACTTGTCCTCGCCCCTCGAGCGTCGGTGTGGGCGAGGGCAAGGCTGCAGCGGCGCCTACCCCGAGGCCTGCGCTGCTGCAGTTCGGTCGTCCGGAGTGGGGGCCGTCGTCGTCGTGGCCAGAGCGGGCGGCGGCGAGCCGCCCGTCAGTCTTCTGCAGCCCCGCAGGCCCGCCCCTATCGAGTGGGGTTGTTCGTACCTGCGGAGGGGGAACCGGAGTTCCGTTTGTAATGGCACTTCGAGTGCCGGGTTTTTCGTTCATTTCGGCTTTCGGGGCCTGAACATGTATGTAACGTCGGCACAGAGCCGTATTTTTTCCTCATTTCCGAGCACTAAGACACGTCTACTGATTATCTGAACCGCTTCACCAAGCATGAGTCGCCCCGTGTCAAGGTGACGAGTGAGGTATCCGTATCCCAGAGGCGTAGGAGTCCCTCGGCTCGGTCGACCCTGTTGTCCGAGGCTCCTCTGGCTTAGTTAAAGAGACCCCTCGGCCGCTCTTCGACGAGCCGAGGCCGGGGGTAGCGATATCAGCATGAGCAGAGGCGGAGTTGGCTCGAAAATGAAACCTGGTTGGCCGGAGCCTAGCCGAGTTGTCCGTTGGCAGGATCGACGCCGGAGTTGGTCAGCCGAGGCTTCGGACCGGGCTGGTGCCCTCGGAAGGTGGTTGGCCGAGGCCCCGGAGGTGACCGGCCGAGCCGCCCGCTCGGGCCGGATCCCGGAGAAGTCCCTGACAGCGATCGCTCGGGCGTGGTGATGACGTCGTCCTTCGGAGCGGAGACCCTCGGGCCGCGTTGCCGTTCGAGGCTAGGTCGGGCCTCGCCGAAGGTGCCGTCGATGCCGAGGGTGTTGCCGCCCCCTTCCAGCGTCAAGACCCGAGCCTGCAGGATCAGATTGTCTTGTAGCGTGGGCCTTGTGTGGCCGTCGAGGCCAGAACACACACCCTTGCTGCGTTGTAAAGCTGCGTCTCTTTTCCTCTTGTTTCGAGTATCTGGACTTTTTGTCGGTAACAGGGATGTTAGTGCGAGCGAGAGTTGCTTCTCGCGGAAGGTGATGAGTGAGGTATCCGTATCCCGGAGGCGTGGGAGTCCCTCGGCTCGGTCGGCCTTGCCGCTTACGCGTACTTTCACCCGTCCATGAGGCCCCGTCACCGACTTGGTCGAGAAGGCCCGAAAGATCGCTTCGGCAGAAGGGCTTCCGAACGTAAAGACTTGTTCAATCCGTGGAGCCGCTTTATCCGAACGTGAGTTACTTATCGCAGAAGGTGATGAGTGAGGTATCCGTATCCCGGAGGCGTAGGAGTCCCTCGACTCGGTCAGCCTTGACTGCTTACGTGTACCCCGTCGTTTCCGGGACCCACTTTTCGAAGTAGTCAAAAAGCACGAAAGACATTCTGGTAAAAGAGATTTTTTTTCGAGGAAAATTTTGACGCAGAGGGGGTTTCCCCCCTTTTAGCCCCCGAGGGAGGGTCGGGCTTTGCCGAGGCGAGGCCGACCCTTCCTTGTTGACTAAACTTTGCGTGGGTGCGAGGTATATGAACAACTTGGAAATATCTTAAGGGTAGAAGCGACGTAGCTGTTGGATGTTCCAAGCGTTGTCGTAGACCTCGCCTTGACTGTTGGCCAGCTTGTACGTTCTGGGCTTCAGAACTTTGGCGATGACGAATGGCCCCTCCCAGGGGGGCGTGAGCTTGTGCCTCCCTCGGGCGTCTTGCCGCAGCCGAAGCACCAGGTCGCCCACCTGGAGGTCTCGGGGTCGGACCCCTCGGGCGTGGTAGCGTCGCAGGGACTGCTGATACCGCGCCGAGTGTAGTAAGGCCTTGTCCCGAGCCTCTTCCAGCTGGTCCAGCGAGTCTTCTCGGCTAGCTTGGTTGCTTTGATCGTCGTAGGCTCTCATCCTCGGGGAGCCGTATTCCAGGTCCGTGGGCAAGACGGCCTCGGCCCCGTAGACCAGGAAGAACGGCGTGAAACCCGTGGCTCGGCTCGGCGTCGTCCTCAGGCTCCAGACCACCGAGGGGAGTTCCTTCATCCATCGCTTGCCGAACTTGTTGAGGCCATTGTAAATCCGAGGCTTGAGCCCTTGTAGAATCATGCCATTGGTGCGCTCTACTTGCCCATTCGACATGGGATGAGCTACGGCGGCCCAGTCTACCCGGATGTTGTGATCCTCGCAAAAATCCAAGAATTTTTTGCCGGTGAACTGGGTGCCGTTGTCGGTGATGATGGAGTTCGGGACCCCGAAGCGATGGATGATGTTGGTGAAGAACGCCACCGCCTGCTCGGACCTGATGCTGTTCAGGGGTCGGACCTCGATCCACTTGGAGAATTTGTCGATGGCGACCAGCAGGTGCGTGTAGCCCCCGGGCGCCTTCTGCAGAGGGCCGACGAGGTCTAGACCCCACACAGCGAAGGGCTAGGTGATGGGTATCGTCTGCAGAGCCTGAGCGGGCAGGTGGGTCTGCTTCGCATAGAATTGGCACCCTTCGCAGGCGCGGACAATTCTAGTGGCGTCAGCCACCGCCGTCGGCCAGTAGAAGCCTTGCCGGAAAGCGTTCCCGATGAGGGTTCGAGGTGCTGCATGATGGCCGCAAGCCCCCGAGTGTATTTCCTGCAGGAGTTCCTGACCTTCGGCGATGGAGATGCATCGCTGGAGGATGCCCGAGGGGCTACGGTGGTAGAGCTCCTTCTCATCGCCCAGCAAGACGAACGACTTGGCGCGTCGCGCTACCCGCCGAGCCTCGGCTCGGTCGAGGGGCAGTTCTCCTTGGCGGAGATATTGCAGGTACGGGGTCTGCCAATCTTGATCTGGCGTGACCCCGCTCCGCTCCTCCTCGATGCGCAGTGCTTCGCCCTCGGGGGCCGAGGGTTCCTCGGGCTGAACCGAGGATGGCTCGGGCTGGGCCGAGGTCACCTCGGACGGGGCCGAGGGCGCCTCAGGCTTGGGCGTGTCGCTGATCTTGACGGAGGGTTGGTGCAGATCCCAGGAGAAGACGTCCGGGGGAACCGTCGTTCGCCCCGAGGCTATCTTTGCCAGCTCGTCCGCAGTCTCGTTGTAGCGTCGGGCGATGTGGTTAAGCTCGAGCCCGTAGAACTTGTCTTCCAGGCGTCGAACCTCATCACAGTAGGCCTCCATCTTCGGGTCGCGGCAGTGGGAGTTCTTCATGACTTGGTCGATGACGAGCTGCGAGTCGCCGCGAGCATCGAGGCGTCGGACCCCTAGCTCGATGGCGATTCGCAATCCGTTGATCAGAGGCTCGTACTCAGCCACATTGTTGGACGCCGGGAAATGGAGGCGGAGCACGTAGCGCAGGTGTTTTCCGAGGGGCGAGACGAAGAGCAGGCCCGTGCCGGCTCCCGTCTTCATCAGCGACCCGTCGAAAAACATGGTCCAGAGCTCCGATTGGATCGGAGCCGTCGGCAACTGGGTGTCGACCCATTCGGCTACGAAGTCCGCCAGTACCTAGGACTTGATGGCCTTCCGAGGGGCGAACGAAATCGTCTCGCCCATGATTTCCACCGCCCACTTTGCGATCCGTCCCGAGGCTTCTCGGCACTGGATGATCTCCCCCAGGGGGAAGGATGACACCACAGTCACCGGATGAGACTCGAAGTAATGTCGCAGCTTTCGCCTCGTCAGGATCACTGCATACAGCAGCTTCTGGACTTATGGGTAGCGGATCTTGGTCTCGGACAGCACCTCGCTGACGAAGTAAACTGGCCTCTGAATGGGCAAAGCATGCCCCTCTTCCTGCCTTTCGACCACGATCGCGGCGCTGACCACCTGAGTGGTAGCGGCGACGTAGACCAAGAGGGCTTCTCCATCAGCTGGGGGTACCAAGACGGGCGCCTGGGTGAGGAGCGCCTTCAGGTTCCCGAGAGCTTCCTCGGCCTCGGGAGTCCAAGTGAAGCACTCGGCCTTCCTTAAGAGACGGTACAGGGGCAGGCCTCTTTCGCCAAGGCGCGAGATGAAACGGCTCAAGGCCGCGAGACATCCCATGACCCTCTGTACGCCTTTTAAGTCCTTGATGGGCCCCATGCTTGTGATGGCTGCGATCTTCTCCGGGTTGGCTTCGATGCCCCGCTCGGAGACGATGAATCCCAGGAGCATGCCTCGAGGCACCCCGAAGACGCACTTCTCGGGATTGAGCTTGACGCCCTTCGCCTTGAGACACCGGAATGTCACTTCAAGGTCGGAGAGAAGGTCGGAGGCTTTCCTTGTCTTGACTACGATGTCATCGACGTAGGCCTCGACCGTGCGACCGATGTGTTCGCCGAACACATGGTTCATGCACCGCTGGTACGTTGCACCCGCGTTCCTCAAACCGAACGACAAGGTGACATAACAGTACATGCCGAAGGGCGTGATGAAAGAAGTCGCGAGCTGGTCGGACTCTTTCATCTTGATTTGATGATACCCTGAGTAGGCATCGAGGAAAGACAGGGTTTCGCACCCAGCAGTGGAGTCCACGATTTGATCGATGCGAGGTAGAGGATAGGGGACCTTCGGACATGCTTTGTTGAGACCAGTGTAGTCTACACACATCCGCCATTTCCCCCCTTTCTTCCTCACAAGTACAGGGTTGGCAAGCCATTCGGGATGGAATACCTCTTTGATGAACCCTGCTGCCATCAGCTTGTGGATCTCCTCGCCTATCACCCTGCGCCTTTCCTCGTCGAATCGGCGCAGAGGCTGTCTGACCGGTCGGGCTCCGGCCCGAATATCCAGCGAGTGCTCGGCGACATCCCTCGGTATGCCGGGCATGTCCGAGGGACTCCACGCAAAGACGCCGGCGTTTGCGCGGAGAAAGTCGACGAGCACTGCTTCCTATTTGGGGTCGAGCCCGGAACCAACCCGGATCTGCTTGGAGGTGTCGCCACTGGGGTCGAGAGGGACGGCCTTAACCGTCTCCGCTGGCTCGAAGTTGCCGGCGTGTCGCTTCACGTCCGGCACCTCTCGGGAGAGGCTTTCCAGGTCGGCGATGAGGGCCTCGGACTCGGCGAGGGCCTCGGCGTACTCCACGCACTCCACATCGCATTCGAACGCGTGTTTGTACGTGGGGCCGACGGTGATGACCCCGTTGGGGCCCGGCATCTTGAGCTTCAGGTAGGTGTAGTTGGGGATGGCCATGAACTTCGCGTAGCATGGCCTTCCCAATACTGCGTGGTAGGTTCCTCGGAACCCGACCACCTCGAACGTCAAAATCTCCCTTCGGAAGTTGGAGGGCGTTCCGAAGCAGACAGGAAGGTCGAGCTGTCCGAGGGGCTGGACGCGCTTCCCAGGAATGATCCCGTGGAAGGGCGCAGCGCCTGCTCGGACGGATGACAGATCGACGCGCAGGAGCCTGAGGGTCTCGGCGTAGATGATATTGAGGCAGCTACCCCCATCCATCAGGACCTTGGTGAGCCTGACGTCGCCGACGACGGGGTCGACGACGAGCGGGTACTTCCCCGGGCTCGGCACGTGGTCGGGGTGGTCATCTTGGTCGAAGGTGATGGGCTTGTCGGACCAGCCTAGGTAGACTGGCGCCGCCACCTTCACCGAGCAGACCTCCCGACGCTCTTGCTTACGATGCCGAGCCGAGGCATTCACCGCAGGCCCTCCGTAGATCATGAAGCAGTCGCGGACCTCGGGGAACTCTCCTGCTTGGTGATCTTCCTTTTTGTCGTCGTCGCGGGCCCTGCCACCCTCTGCGGGTGGCCCGGCCCGGTGGAAGTGGCGCCGAAGCATGACGCACTCCTCGAGGGTGTGCTTGACGGGCCCCTGATGGTAAGGGCATGTCTCCTTGAGCATCTTGTCGAAAAGGTTGGCACCTCCGGGGGGCTTCCGAGGGTTCTTGTATTCGGCGGCGGCGACAAGGTCCGTGCTGGCGGCGTCGCGTTTCGCTTGCGACTTCCTCCTGCCTTTCTTCTTGGCGCCGAGCGGAGTAGACGCCTCGGGAGCATCTTCCGACGGGCGGCCCTGGGGCTGTTTGTCCTTTCGGAAGATGGCCTCGACCGCCTCCTGACCAGAGGCGAACTTGGTGGCGATGTCCATCAGCTCGCTCGCCCTGGTGGGGGTCTTGCGACCCAACTTGCTCACCAGGTCACGGCAGGTGGTGCCGGCAAGGAACGCGCCGATGACATCGGAGTCGGTGATGTTGGGCAGCTCGGTGCGCTGCTTCGAGAATCGCCGGATGTAGTCCCGAAGAGACTCTCCCGGCTATTGCCGGCAGCTTCGGAGGTCCCAGGAATTCCCGGGGCGCACGTACGTGCCCTGGAAGTTGCCGGCGAAAGCTTGGACCAGATCCTCCCAGTTGGAAATCTGCCCCGGAGGCAGGTGCTCCAACCAAGCGCGAGCAGTGTCGGAGAGGAACAGGGGGAGGTTGCGGATGATGAGGTTGTCGTCGTCCGTTCCACCCAGTTGACAGGCCAGGCGGTAGTCCGCGAGCCACAATTCCGGTCTCGTTTCCCCCGAGTACTTTGTGATAGTAGTCGGGGGTCGGAATCGGGTCGGAAACGGCGCCCGCCGAATGGCCCGGCTGAAGACCTGCGGACCGAGTGGTTCGGGTGAGGGACTCCGATCCTCCCCGCTGTCGTAGCGTCCCCCACGCCTGGGGTGATAACCTCGGCGCACCCTTTCGTCGAGGTGGGCCCGACGGTCGCGATGAGGGTGCTTGTCGCCGAGGTGGCCCGGGGCCGCAGGCGCGGTGTTGCGCGTGCGCCCGGTGTAGACCGAGGCTTCCCGCATGAGTCGGGAAGTCGCGGCACGAGGTTCCGAGGGGTATCCCTGCCTTCGGGAGGCAGAGCTCTCGGCCCACCGGGCCGCAGCGCCTTCCAGGAGATGCTTGAGCTCTCCCTGGATTCGCCGACCCTCGGTGGTTGATGACTCCGGCATCGCGCGGAGGAGCATCGCTGCGGCTGCCAGGTCCTGACCGGTTCCGCCGGATGCGGGTGGCGGTCTGTCCCTGGCGTCGTTGGCGATGCGGTGCTGGAGACCCTGGGGCAGGTGACGTATTTCTCCGGCCGGGGGCTGGCCCGCCCATACCTGCCCGACGTCCCGGCGGATTGCCTCGAGCGCTCCTGCTCCCTCATCGAGCCCGGCCTGCGCCCCGCGGACTTGCTCGAGCTATGGGTCGTGACCCCCCGCCGGAACGGGGACCACAGCTAGCTCCCGCGGGATGTCGGCGCGAGGCGCTGGCCTAGGGAGATCACCATCCTCCGGCATGCCGAGACAGCTGCCTCCGGAGGGATCCCCTAGCTCGACGTGGAAACATTCGCGGCTCGGGCCGTAGTCCTTGTCGTCAAGGCTGCGGCTGCCGTCGGAACAGTCGGAGAGACAGTAGTTGCATGCGGTCATGAAGTCCCGCATGGCACTGGGGTTGCCAGATCCAGAGAAATCCCAGCAGATGCTGGAGTCGTCATCTTCCTCGGACCCAGAGGGTCCGTAGGTCGAGACGCCCGTCAATCGGTCCCAAGGCGACCGCACACGAAACCCGAAAGGGGTTGCACTCGCCTCAACGTGAGCGCCCGCCAGAGCGAGGTCACTAGGCGGGTTGAGGTCGAGTTGAAATGACAAAGGATGGGAATCAGTCGGTACCTTTTGGTCGACGAGGAGCGATGAAGTCACATCGGGGGCTGATCGCGCCGTCGTCCTGGGTACGAGGGCGACGTCCTACAGGCCCTCCGTGAGCGCGCTGGCGTCGTCCACTTGCTCGGGGTTGGCGTGTCGCGGGGGGACGGCGCTCGCCTTCGCCTCAAACGCGAGGGTGACGCCCGACGCGTCCTCCGTTGGGGCGCTGGGGATGTCGATTTGCTCGACAGCCGACTGAGCGCAGCCTCCCGCTCGGCCCTGGTTGCCCCGCCTCCTCCTCCGATGGCGAGGGAGAGGATGGGGCGAGCTCGAAAGTTGTCCTTCCCCCACGCGGGAAAGACGTCGTCGATTCCGCCGCCGGCGGGCGGGCTGTCCACCACTATTGTCGCTGTCGCGCGGCGGTGGAAGGAGTATCATGTCGTAGCTGCCGTCGAAAGACATGAACTCGAGGCTCCCGAAACGGAGCACCGTCCCGGGTTGAAGAGGTCGTTGGAGACTGCCCATCTGGAGCTTGACGGGAAACTGCTCGTCAACACGCAGCAGGCCCCTACCTGGCGCGCCAACTGTCAGCGTTTCGAGACCGGGGGGTCCCCGAGCCGACGAGTGAGTGTGCCGCGTGCCCCAGCCCAGATGGGTCGAGCGCGTGGGCGAGCGCGAAGGGGGGAGAGCGAGGTGGCCGGAGCCGGGTCGTGAGGGAGGCGGAGATCCCGCGGCCTTCGTGTTCGTCCCGCGCCCAGGTCGGGTGCGCTTGCAGTAGGGGGTTACAAGCGTCCGCGCGGGTGAGGGGAGCGAGCGGCCCCAAGAGAGCGCCTGCCCCTGCCCTCGTTCCTGCGAGGCCAACCTTCTCTAAGAAGACCCTGGTCCTTCCTTTTATAGGCGCAAGGAGAGGATCCAGGTGTACAATGGGGATGCAGCAGAGTGCTACGTGTCTAGCGGGGGAGAGCTAGCGTCCTGGGTACATGCCAATGTGGCAGCCGGAGAGAACTTGGCACCCAGCCGGTGTGGTGTCGTGGCTGTCGGAGGAGTAATGGAGCCTGGTGGAGGGACAGCTGTTGGAACAGTTGGGCTCTTGCTGACGTCTCCCTGCTTCCGTAAGGGAGCCGAGGGTCGCCGTCGTCATGGGTCTAGCGGGGCGCCATCATTGCCTATCTGGCGGAGCTAGCCAGATGGGACGTCGGTCTTGTTCTCTGCGACCCAAGTCGGCTCGGGGCAGGGTGATGATGGCGCTTCCTGTTGACGTGGCGGACTTGTGCCCTAGGTCGGGCGACGTGGAGGCTCCTCCGAGGCCGAGGTCGAGTCTGAGCTCCTGGGTCGGGCGAGGCGGAGGTCGTTCGGCAGAGGCCAGGGCGGAGTCCGAGCCCTGGGTCGGGCGAAGCGGAGTTCGTCGTCTTCCGGGGCCTTAGCCCGAGTCCGAGCCCTGGGTCGGGCGGAGCGGAGTTCGCCGTCTTCCGGGGTCTTAGCCCGAGTCCGAGCCCTGGGTCGGGCGGAGCGGAGTTCGCCGTCTTCCGGGGTCTTAGCCCGAGTCCGAGCCCTGGGTCGGGCGGAGCTTCCTATGGCGCCTTTGGCAAAGCCTGGCCGCCCGTCAGTCTCACTCTTTGCGTTAAATGCCCCAGTGACTTGGTCGGTCGGCGCGGTGATTTAGTCAGGGTTGCTTCTTAACGAAGGCAAGGCCTCGGGCGAGCCGGAGATGCGTCTGCCGTAAAAAAGGGGGCCTCGGGCGAGACAGAAACACCTCAGGGTCGGCTGCCCTTGCCCGAGGCTAGGCTCGGGCGTGGCGTGATCGAGTCGCTCGTATGGACTGATCCCTGACTTAATCAAACCCATCAGGCCTCTGCAGCTTTATGCTGATGGGGGTTACCAGCTGAGAATTAGGCGTCTTGAGGGTACCCCTAATTATGGTCCCCGACAGCACCGCCAGTGCAAGACCGATTGAGCGCTGTTGAATTCGGTCACCAGGCACAGGCCCAACAAGATTGCCGGACTACTCGGCCTCCTAGGCCGACCAATCCGGCAGGGGGGCATATGTTTGAACCAGAAATGAGCAAGCGGACGGTCCGGCCCTGAGGCCGGACGGTCCGCGGTCCGGACGGTCCGCGCCTATGGGCCGGACGGTCCGCGCGTGCGCAGAACATATTAGGGTTCCGAGTTTTGTGCTACGGTTGTTAGCTATATTCGCGGAATTAGCTCGGAATCAGTTGTGTAAAGGGTCCAGCCCCCCTCCTCTATAAATAGAGAGGTCTACGGCCGATTTGTAATCATCAATCGAATCAATACAACTTCTATTTCGCATTTTATCTTAGGAGTAGTTCTAGTTTAGCCCTAGTTTAACCTTCCAATCCCCAAATTCTCCGCCTCTCCTCGACTCTACGTCGATTAGAGGAGTCTAGGTCGGTCTACCTGAGCCTAGACAACTCCTAGGATCTCTCCTCCCCGACGGGGTCCCTCCCGGGAGCGAGATCCAGGCGCCGCCGGCGATCTTCCGCCGCCCCTGCGCACGCGCGGACCGTCCGGCCCTAGGGCGCGGACCGTCCGGCCGTCAGGCAGGGAACCCGAGCTCCTGCACCAGATCGCGGACCGTCCGGCCCTGGGCTGCGGACCGTCCGCGCCTGAACAGAGAGCACCACCGCTGGTTTTCTTGAGTAATTGACGCCTCCAAAAAGGTGTCAACAAATAGCTTCTTAAACAACTGTTTACGAAGTTGATAAATATGGTTTGGCAGTAAAAAAATCTTTTATCTCCAACAGTTACGTATATATAGGCACTAATTCAATTTTCAAATTCGTTTGTGGGCCCAAAGATTTCGTTACTTCCGTTGCCTCTCTCTCCGGTAGATCTTTCTGTGTCGTATTCCATGCGCTTGCTTGTATATTGCTGCATGCGTCGCTAGAGATCAATTTTTTTTCTTCTTCCAGCTTCTCCCACGTACCTGTTCACCGTGATCTGCCTCAACACACACCTGCTAATCTTGTTCTGCCAGAGCATGAACCTGCTCATCGCGATCTGCTAGAGCACGAATCTGCTCATTTTCGAGAGCTATCAGGAGCTAGCTGAAATACTCTAGCTAAATGTATTGATAAAATAAGGTAGGATAGAAACTTGATAATTATTAAATTTATTTAAGAAGTTGTTAGTGTTGTTTACTTAGTTCTCAAATACTATAAATTAAGAACAAAGCAACACAATTGTTAATGGTTAAAAACCTTCGTCTTTTGAAGCATTATTTTCTCCCGGATATAATAATTTTCAGACGAAAGTTATAAAAGATATATCTTCATCATTTCAGCATGCAAATATGAATGTAAATAAGAAAGTATAGTAACACAAAAGGATAAAGTTAATAATAGTTATGTGTTAATAATCTATTCATTCTTGTATTCCATAAACATGAATGAACATCAACAATATTCATATTACATTGGTACTTTAGGCCACTGTAGTCCCTTTAGTAAATATGCTTCGATTCAGGCACAGTGCTGTTGACTATGCGAGCTTCGGACTTCTCCTGAAGGTCGCGCTGTTGCTGAGTATGATTATGCCCTTCTGGCTGCTGATTATGAACCAGCGGTGGTGATGGTGGCAACTGAGGCCAGGAAGCTCGGGAATAACTTGCCGAAGCAACAAAAGTCGTAGGCTGTTGGTTGCCTACATACTCCGGGATATACGGGGAGTAACACGAAACAGTATGCAGGACCTACTTCGACTGATTCTGTCGCGCTTCGGCTTCAGCGATTTCCTTCTATTTCTAGATCGTTACCTGGCACGTCCTTGTGGTATGCCCCTTATCTTTACCGCAGAATAAGAAAAACAGTCTTCTGGGCTGATTTCCAAATCTTCCTCCAAAGCTTCTTCCCCCTCCGCCTCTTGGAGCTGGTGGCCTAAAAGAGCTTTGTTGTGCTCCTGACGATTGAGAGTTGTGCTGTTGCCCTTAGGCAAGATTTCCCCTGTCGCCGCTTGAGTTGCGATTAGACATGACTAGGGTGGAGTCTTCCTCCGAAGCACCTAGTCATCTCGGAGTATCTGTAAGCTTCTTCCCTTCTTTGCCGAAAATCATTGCCAGCTCATATGTATTTATCCATTTTCTGGAGGAGCTTCTCTAAGGTTTGTGGTGGCTTTCTTGCAAAATATTGCGCTGTAGGTCCTGGCCGGAGCCCCCTGATCATGGCCTTAATGACGATTTCATTGAGCACTGTAGGCGCTTGAGCTCTCAGCTGTAAGAACCTTCGGACATACGCCTGCAAGTACTCCTCATGATCCTGCGTGCACTGAAACAAAGCCTGAGTAGTGACTGGCTTCGTCTGGAAGCCCTGAAAGCTGGTGACTAGCATGTCCTTCGGCTTCTGTCATGAGATAATTTTTTCTGGCCGAAGAGAGGAATACCATGTCTAAGCCATACTTCTAACTGCCATGACGAAGGATTTCGCCATGACAACAGTGTTGCCCCCATACGAGGATGTGGTGGCCTCGTAGCTCATCAAGAACTGCTTCAGATCTGAATGTTCATCGTATATGGAGAGCTGAGGTGGCTTGTATAATGGTGGTCATGGAGTAGCCTGTAATTCTGCTGCCAGGGGAGAAGCATCATCAAAAGTAAAGTTACCATGATAGAAGTCGTCATACCATTCGTCTTTGTTGAATGGGCTTTCTTGACGAAGCTCTCTGTGCTGAGGCCTTCGGTCTTGGTCATCTTGAGTAAGATGATGCGTCTCCTCAGCAGCTTCGTCTATCTTCCTCTGGATGTCGGCCAATCGGAGCATCTTCTCTTTTTTCCTTTATACTTGTTGATAGATGGCCTCTAGATCCCTGATCTCTTGGTCCAGCTCCTCCTCTTGAATTGTTGGGCTAGTGGCTTTTCTCTTCTGAGTCTTAGCTTCTCAGAGAGGGAACGTCTTCTAGTTTATGTCAAGTGGCTGCAGCGCAGCCCCTGGTGCTATTGTCTTCTTCGACAGCATGACGAAGGTTGATGCTTCGCTGAAGGTTGTGGAAGTGAGTACACCGGAGGTGGACGCGCAATGTTGTTCACTTGTTCTCAAATACTATAAATCAAGAACAAGGCAATACAATTGTTAATGGTCAAAGACCTTCGTCCTTCGAAGCATTATTTCCTCTCGGATATAATGATCTTCAGACGAAGGTTATGAAGGACATATCTTCATCATTTCAGCATGCAAATATGAATGTAAATAAGAAAGTATAGGAACACAAAAGGATAAAGGTAATAATAATTATGTGTTAATAATCTATTTATTCTTGTATTCCATAAACATGAATGAACATCAACAATATTCATATTACATTGGTACATTCGACTTGTCAGAAGGTGAGGATACAAGAATGACATAAGAGTGATTACAATCCAGAGTGTCCAGTACGGTGTTATTGTTCATCTATTTATAGACACGGGACACAGTCTGAGCAAAGTACATTTATGTCATTAATGTTTACACATGATCGTAATACAAACTATAAATGACTAAGTAGTCTTTTCCTCCTTCGGCCATTAACAACATTCATCTGTTTCGTTACGAGCCGAAGACCTTTCGTCTGCTGATAGCTTCGGCATTTACTCTTGTCTCCTTTGAATCTATCTTCATCCTGTGTGTCATTCGTCACAAGAAAGAGAATTATCTCCTCCAGACGAAGCTTCCTGTAATAGCTTATGCTAAAGATAAATGATTAAATTATATTTTTGAGGGTCTTTGAAGGAGAAGACCCCAACAGTTAGCATATTTACTACTATTTCTCTAAATCATCCATTTAAAAGGTTTTTTTAGGAACTAGTGGAGTTGCTCTAGTATCTTCTGTATAACCTAATCTGAAATTCTATATGACAGCTTAATCCTAACACAGGAGGAACATCATGTTGTGGACTTGTGGCTAGGATTAGCGCGGTTCTGTCTGCCGCCGCCTGCCCGACTGCTGCCGCAGTAACCGGACCCGACCGACGGACGGGCGGGCGAGTAACTGGAATTCGGATTCTGTAGACAAACCAACCAGGGCGGCCCACTGGTCCGATCAGCCCACCATGAGCTAACCCGAACCAAACCACGCGAGAACCGGCTGGCCCGGTCGCCTGAGCCGCCGGCCCGCCGCTCAACGCCACCCACCCGCTTCCAACGTCGGACCCACGTCACCCGTCTCCCATCCACTGATCCACCCTCCCCGCCCCTCCCGGTTTTCTTCCTCCCGGACCCCGCCCCGGCGGCCGCCGATTTTGGGGAAGCCCGGCCGTTTCGCCTCCCGAAAACCCGGGTGAGTTCTCCTTCCACATCTCCATCTCACTCACCCCTTCATTTCGGGTTCTTCTGGTTTATCTCGCTCCCGCCCCCGGCATCGGCTGATTGGGGATTTAGTAGAACACGATACGACGGATTGCTCTCCGAATTCAATTGTGCCGTTCCTGACGCTGACGCCCGGCGGTGATGGCTGATGCAGCAGCGTTCGTGCTCTTGCCTGATGGAGAGGGACGCGGTTCTGGAGGACGCGGCGGCGGGGGACGGGGAGGAGCAGGACCAGGACCAGGACCAGGGAGAGGTGGTGGTGCCGATCGGCGCGCAGAAGCACGACCCGGCGTGGAAGCACTGCGTCATGGTGCGCTCCGACGGCCGGATGCGCCTCAAGTGCGCCTACTGCGGCAAGCACTTTCTCGGCGGTGGTATCCACCGCTTCAAGGAGCACCTAGCCCGCCGCCCCGGGAACGCCTGCTGCTGCCCCAGTGTGCCCCGCGACGTCCAGGACACCATGCTCCGCAGCCTCGCCGCCGTCGCCGCCAAGAAGATGCAGCGCAAGCTCGCCGCCGCCAGCACGACGCCCGCCTCTGTCTCTACGGCTAGCGGGGGTACCGGCAGCCCCATCCACATGATCTCGCTCAACGAGGTGCTCGACTTCGAGGCCGTGCCGCTCGAGGAGCAGAGGCCTCCGGTTCCCGAGGGCAGCATTAGGGGGAGTACCAGCGGTAAGAAGAAGAGGAAGCAGGTGACCTACGCCCCTGCTCCGCCACTTATACCCCAGATCCGGCCGCAGCATGTTCGGTCTACCCCTCAGACCAATCTTCTTCACGGGCTGCAGCATGTTCCGCCTACTCCTCAGACCAACCCTCTTCATCAGGTTGTCATGGCAGTGAACGCAGTGACACCAGCAGAGCATTTCGAACATGCTGCCCCCTCGGAGAAGGAGCATGTTTCCGTGGCAGTTGGGAGGTTCTTGTATGACGCCGGTGTGCCATTGGAAGCGGTGAACTCGGTCTACTTCCAACCGATGCTCGAGGCCATTGCGGCGGCAGGGGGGAGGCCTGAGACGCTCTCGTACCATGACTTTCGCGGTCACATTCTTAAGAGGTCACTCGACGACGTGACGGCTCGCTTGGAGTTCTTCAGGGGGTCATGGACCAGGACGGGCTGCTCGGTGTTGGCTGACGAGTGGATCACTGATAAAGGCAGAACCTTGATAAACTTCTCCGTGTATTGCCCGGAAGGTACTATGTTCCTCAAGTCGGTGGATGCAACCAGCATCGTCACATCTTCAGATGCACTGTACGAGCTACTAAAAAGTGCAGTCGAGGAAATTGGCGAGAAAAAAGTTGTCCAGGTTATCACAAACAATTCTGAGATCCATGCAGCTGCAGGAAAAAAGCTAGGTGAAACATTCCCCACATTGTTCTGGTCTCCATGCACTTTCCAGTGTGTTGATGGCATGCTCGAAGATTTCAGTAAGGTGGAGGCAATTAGTGAGATAATAAGTAATGCAAAGGCCATTACGGGATTTGTCTACAACAGCGCATATGCGTTGAATCTGATGAAGAAGTATCTGCAAGGGAAGGATCTGCTGGTTCCTGCGGAGACTCGTGCTGCTATGAACTTTGTGACGTTGAAGAATATGTACAGTTTGAGGGAGGCTTTGCAAGCTATGGTCAACTCGGATGAATGGATAGACTTGCTGCCAAAGAAAGGAGGGATTGAAGCAAGCAATCTTGTTAATAATTTGCAGTTTTGGAACTCTTGTGCTGCCGTTGTTCACATCACTGAGCAACTTGTGCACCTTCTTAAGCTAGTCGGTAACCCCAAGAGGCCTTCTATGGGTTATGTATATGCTGGACTGTACAAGGCAAAAGCAGCAATCAAAAAAGAGCTGGTGAGTAAGAACGATTACATGGTTTACTGGAATATTATCGACTGGAGGTGGGACAACCAGACACCACAGCCACTTCATTCAGCTGGTTTCTTCCTGAACCCTCTATTTTTTAATGGAATTCGAGGTGACATATCAAATGGAATATTCTCAGGAATGCTAGACTGCATAGAAAGGCTGGTACCTGATGTGAAAATCCAAGATAAAGTACAGCGAGAACTCCACATATACCGGAGTGAAACAGCAGTGGATTTTCGTAGGCAGATGGCTGTCCGATCTAGACGAACTTTACCTCCTGGTTAGTGTTTCAAAATTCTCGTGAACTAGATCACTCGCTAGTATTATCTTTTTGTTTTTTACAAACATGAGTCACACATTTTTGGTTTTAGTTCGTACCAAATAAGACGTAACTTTTCTGACAAACCTTGTTAGCCTTCTTTCAGAAATTGGAACCTTGTTAGCCTATTGCATCCTTTGATCGCGGTAATCATAAGGTGAAGTACTGAACTTTGTTGTTTACCATTGTTATTGACTTGCAGCTGAATGGTGGTATACATATGGAGGAGCTTGCCCAAATTTAACACGTCTAGCGGTCCGTATTCTCAGTCAAACCTGCAGCGCAAGAGGATGTGACCGAACGAACATTCATTTTGAACAAGTTCATGACGAAAGAATGAATAGTTTTGAGCGTCAGCGAATGCATGACCTCACCTTTGTACAATACAACCTACGGCTTCAGCAAAGGTAATGAAATCATCTTGTTGCGGAGAAACTTGCCATTAGTTGTTAAAACAGGATATCTTTGGCCTGGTAACAAAGCATGAATGGATTAACCGATTGAGTGATCTTTTTGATAGACAACAACGCAAGGCGAAAGCGTTTGATCCTCTCTCTGTGGACTACATAGACGTAGTCGATGATTGGGCTGTGGATAGACCTGCAATGTTCTCTGGCCCAGCTGAGCAGCCAAACTGGATGGAGATTAATCAATCAGGCAACCGAATGACATCAAGGGAACCAACTGAAGATGAATTCGAATCCTTCATTGAAGGTACATCCATACGCATTTCCCTTTGTAGGCTTTATCTGTGGGGGTAATGATAGAAGCTGAATATTCAAAGTTATAAACTTCCTTTCAGGAGTTGATGACGAAATGATCCAAGGTGCTGCACAGGGCTTCCATGAAGATGGCGATGATCCTGCTTGTGGCTGAGGCTATATAGATTGACAGCCAGTTAACCTGTAAGCTAATGCTGCATGGCTAAAATCTGGGGTTGTCTGCTGTATTTTTTCGAAACAGGGCCATCTTATTGTGTATCTTATACTTGGTGTCTATTTTGGCTAGTTGTAGAGATATTTTAGTGTCCAGATATCTTCCATACCTTTCCCGAGTCCATCGTTGGTCTACGACACACATTTTTGTCATAATCAAGTTTGAGGTTTCAGTTCCCGGGCCATTTTCAGAGATATTTTAGGGGGTGTTTGGTTTACATATCACTCCATCCAAAATGAGATGGTGCATCATAAGTCTATTTCTCAAATTTGGTGGCATGATTCATTCCTCGTATTAGTACTAGCTAACTATGAGTAATGATGTGATGATGGATGAACTCATTACATTCTATAAACCAAACAAAAATGTGAGGAGTGAAGAGATGATAGACTAGGTCATTTCTCAAACCAAACACCCTATTAGGGCTGATTTGATGATTAGGGTTCCCTATGGGATCCATGGGGAAGGAATCCCCTTGTAATTCAATTTTGAATAGCAAGAGGATTTATTCCCCTCGGGATCCCCGGTCACCAAATCAGCCCTTAGTGTTTATATCTTTCTCGAGTCCATCATTGGTCTACAACATATTTTTGTCATAATAAAGTTTGAGGTTCAGTTCTCGGGCTAGTGTGCCATGATCTTTTTCCCATGAGAAGCAGGCTGACGCCTTTCAGCTCCTTTTGAGCGAAGGTGACTGCATGGATTCCGATTCTTTACAGAAATTTCGATGCCATATTATTGTTTCTTTTGAGGTTCGTATATGACTCCTTACCTGAATGAAGAATTTCACCTTCTTGCTCTCTCCATGATGAAACAAGCGAGGAATAGTTCAATCTGTTGGAGCTTTATCTAACTTTGTTTTATGGTCATCCCTACAAAATGGCTGACCATATCCTATATTCACTTGAAGAAAATATCACACAACACCTAAACCTATGATCACTGTTTGCTTCCTAACCCAACCATCGTAAATACATGACTAGACGTTGGTGATTTGTTCAGAGGAGACCTGCTGCCCCTCGCCGGTGGAGTGTGAGGAAGACGGCTGCGTGGTGACGCTGGTGACCTCCGACGTCGCCGGGAACATGGTGGCGAACTCGTCGAAAGACTCGCTGTATCCGTAGAACAACCTGTTGTTGCTGGCTAGATCTTTGGGCGGTGTCTCTGGCACCGGCGCTGCGCCTTCCAGCATCTGCACCGCCTGCCTCATGCTCGGCCGGCACCGGGGGTCAGGGTGCGAACAGAGCAGGCCGAGTTTGAGCACCAGCTCGACGTCGGCCTCGTCGCACTTGCCGATCCTTTTGTCCCTGGCTTCCACGATCCTCCCAGCCTTCCAGCACTCGAGGACGAGGTCGACGAGCCCCGGCGAATCAAGGTCGTCGTCGCGCTCCATGGGCCGCCGCCCGCACGCCACCTCGAGCAGGAAGGCGCCGAACGCGAACACGTCGGTGCTTGTGGTGGCCTTCCCCGTCTTGCTCATTTCCGGCGCGAGGTACCCCAGCGTCCCGATGACGTGCGTCGTCTGCGGGTTGCTGCCGTGGTCGTACAGCCGCGCGAGGCCGAAGTCGCTGAGCTTACCGTTCATGTCGGCGTCGAGGAGCACGTTGGCGGACTTGATGTCGCGGTGCACCACCACCTGCTCCCACCCCTCGTGCAGGTACAGCAGCCCAGCGGCGACGTCGCGGACGATCTTGCCGCGCTGCTCCCAGCTCAGCGCCGGCTTGCCGGCGTCGAACAGGTGCCTGTCGAGGCTGCCGTTGACCATGTAGTCGTAGACGAGTACCAGCTCGCCCCGCCGCCGGCAGTACCCGAGGAGCTGCACCAGGTTGCGGTGGCGCAGCCGGCTCATGCTCGCGATCTCGGACACGAACTCGCGCAGCCCCTGCCGGGAGTCGTGGGACACCTTCTTGACGGCAACCTCGGCGTTCACCGGCCGCTGTAGCACGCCGTGGTACACGCGGCCGAAGCCGCCTTGGCCGATGGCCTCGCGGAACCCCCTCGTGGCCGCGTGCAGGTCCTTGTAGCTGATCCGGTGAGGCCCGTACTGTATCTCCCAGTCCTCTTGCTCCTCGGCGAACCGCCGGTGCCTGACCACGAGAGCTGCGACTGCCACCGACGCTAAGAGGAGTGCCACGACGACAACGAGGGACAGCGTGACCAAGTTTAGCCGCGACGTCTTCTTCTTGGACGATGGGACCGGCGGCAGCTTCGAGGCGTCGAGGTCCGTCGCGCGTCCGTCGCCTAGGCGGAAACTCCAGCCAAGAACGTAGTGAGAGGTGGAGGCCGCGCCGTTCGCCGCCGTGAACCCGACGTACGTGTCGTCGGCCACGGCCGACGAGAGGTTGACGATGGAAGACACGAGCGGGACGGCCGGCCTGGGCTTGCGCGCCGGCGCCACCGTCACCTCCAGGCGCATGCTCGCGCCGTCGTACTCGACCCACGCCTGCAGGGGCTCCCCGCTGACCAGGCTGATGTTGACTAGGCTGCCGGCGTCGACGTACGCCGCCGGCGCTGAGCTCACGGACACCAGGCTGTTGACGTCGATGCCGACGTGGTTGTCGTTGATGTCGCTAAACTCCTCGTCCTTGGCCGTGTCGAGCTCGACGGCGACGACCCCGCTCCTGGCCTTCCCCGTGTCGTCGGACGTGTTGAACAGGCCGAGGTTCTTCCCGGCCACCGCGCCGGGCACGGTCGGCGACGGCGCCAGCGCGAAGGCGATCCCGTGGCCATGCGCGTCGTCGTGCCGCGGCACCATGGCGAACACGAAGGTGGTGGAGAAGGAGCGCGGCGTGGAGGCGTCCTTGAAGCGGAGCGGCACGGGGTAGAAGCCGTGCCCGAACACCTCGTTGGTCGCGTTGGTGAGCTGCAGGAGGCCGGAGGAGGTGACCACGGCCGCGCCGCTGGTCGTGACGTTGCCGGTCGCGAAGCCACTGAGCACGAACTCAACGGGCGCCGACCCGGATCCGCCTCGGGCGAGGAGGAGCAGGACGGCGGCCACCCGCACGGCGAGAGCGGCCGCTGGCATGGTGTGGAACGAGGGAGGCAGTGACCTGGACTGGCTGGCAGCGATGAGCGGAGCCGCAGCCCGCACCGCAGGTGTGCGTTTGCTTATCTCAGGTCAGGTCAGGTCAGGTAGGGGCGATGGAGTGGAATGGAATGGATCAATGGAATCTGGGACCAAGGAATCAGGTGATGCATCGGCTGGCTGGCTACTCGTTGCCTGCTGCCGGTGCCGGATAACTGGTGTAAGGTAAGGGGGGTTGGTCTGCTGGTGGCGTCGTCGTCATCGTCGCGGTCTCCATCTCGATCAGACTCAGCTGGTGGTCCGCGTCGCGTGTGGCGAGACGGTCGTCGAAGTGGACGGCGCCGGGACTGGGGTTGGCTACTGCTGCTCGCGGGTGGCTCGACAAGGATGGATGGCATGGTGGGGCTACTCACGACAAGTCTAGGCTGGAGAAGTTTGGATTGGAATTTTGGAACTCCAACTTCTATCCTACTAGCTGGTTGGCAAATGCGTCGTTCGTGTGTGTGTGGATGCCAACTGCTGAGTCAACAGTGTTCAGACGCCGATGTATAGATGGCCAAACGGGCCGGCACGGCCCGCAAGGTCCGGCTAGCGAAGCGTGCCGTGCCCGATGGGCCGGCGTGCCGCTACCGCGGCCCAGGCACGCCCGTCAGCCTGCTAGTCGTGCCGGGCTGGCCCGGTGGTACTATGGCTCATCTGAGTATATTGTATAATTTAGCAAAAAATATGTAGTTGTGTAGGCTTAAACTCACAACCTAGTGTATAACCAGTGCAGCTGTAGTTTTATTGTGTTATATATTGAATTCTTATACTTAATATATGTAAACTATTATTTTTTAAATAAAAAATGTAACCGTGTCTGTGCCAGCACTACGGGTCGAGATAGTGGCCCAGGCACGGCACTATAGTCGTGCCGTGTCAGGCACTGGCATTATACTAACCGGGCCGAATCGTGCCTGGACCGTGCTTTTTCGTGCCGTGTCTGGACTGGCCCATCGTGTTAGTGCCAAATGGTCATCTATACGTCGAGGCGCTTAGGGCATCCACAATTTTTGTATCAAATAGATAGCTAACGTGAAGCTGAAAGAAGAATAAAAATAGTAATTTATCTCACCACTAGTACTTGATCTCATACGTAATACATTCATATGTCGTTTGGTTCACGAAATGTAACGTAAATGTTAATGATAATAATTCACACTCGAATACCGGTGATAACAAATTTGAATGAGGCGGTATCCATTTATAGTGTGGTATCGATTACGATTGGACTTAAACAAACACGATTTAACATTATCAATTACTCATTACGTTACCAACATGTGAACCAAACGGCACAGTTTCTTAAAATACATGAAATCTTCTATCTATTTGATCGTCGCTAGCTATTTTTGTTTTATCCACATTTTTCTATCTACGTAGTAAAGAAAAGAGTAAATCTAGTTAGTAAAATAGTTAGCCATTAAAGACGCCCCTTAAATTCGGTCGGCGCTCACAATCGTCGATACCGACTACGACCCTATCGTCGATAGCTGTCCGTACAAACTCGCTGTGATCGGTATCCACCAACCGTCGAGTCGTCGACTGCCTCATATCTTCTTTTAATTGGTCTATGTCATTTTTATGATTTTTATGAATTATGTAACTTTCATTTTTACATATTACATATTTTTATGTTTGACGAATTATGTAGATTTTATTTATGATTTATAAACTATTTAATTTGTACTTATTTTTATGAACTATACTTTTTATATTGCTTAGTTATATATCTAGATGTAATTTTATTTTAGTAAAATGTGTTTCATTTCAAATAAGAGTATGTAAAAAGGTTGTTGTAGCGCTAAGGTGACGATAAGCTGATAGTAAGGGTTGTGCACTAGCACTACGAACTTGCGGACGATGATAGATATAGATCGAGCGATAGTGATGTGGCGGTAAATATAGACTAGTGGCATTAGATCCGATCTTATATTGCTAGAGATACACATAAACCTCACGGTCATCGATGGCAAATTAAGTTACTACCAGTAAAATGCCCGCTGGGGGAGAAGCTCGTCGCGATGCCATTCTTGCGCCATCCTCTATGTCAAAGAAGTAATTTCTTGCGTTGAGGATTTCGACATCGTTTCTACCTGCTCCCACACCATCCCATGCGACTGCATCTCCTTCATCCTCCCGACCAGTGATCGCTTCATGATGACGTTGCCCTCTTCACCGCCTCTCCATTCGTCCCTGTTCCCACGCCGATGCTGGACCTCTCCACCACATATCCATAGCCTCCAGCTATCCATCGCACTTGAAGTCGGACGATCGAGGGAGCGCAACAGGCGGGCCACACCAGCTATTGCGCCACAAGCAGGCTCTTAACCTTGAGGATAATTTGTTGTGTGCACTTAGTGATGTTTTAATTTGTGGGTTATATAGGGGTATAGATTTACTGAACGTAGGAAAGAGAGGCAAATTAAGTTAGTACAACTAGATGGTTATGAACTTTTGAGTTAAGGGTCTATTTGGTTGGGCTATAGCTGTGAAAAAGGTTGTTGTGAGCTATGAGCTGTGAAAAAAGGTTGTTGTAGGCTAAGAGCTATAAAAAGTTAAAAATTGTTTAGTGAAAGCCGCTAAAAATTCTTTTATATATATTTGAACGGTTCCATCATAAAGTTGATAAAAACAAGTCCAGATGTCCTTTGGTTTGTCTTTCAGGATAAAAGCTAAACCATATACACCCTAAGTAGTTTACGATACAAATGACATTGAGCTTATCATGTTATTTTATGGTGATAAACAACTGTGTGATGATGAGTTGCTATGGAATGATATAAACGATTAGTTTATTTTTAGTAAATGATGAAGTCGTTGGATCTAGTGGAGAGCCAGAATTTATTCAAGCATGGACAAATTAAAAAGATTAAATAATATAATAAAAATGATCATAGGAAGTATTTAATTAATAATCACCTATAAATGTGTTACTGATATCTAAACGAGGTAGACTTATATATCTTCGAGTTTTTTATGCTCTGAATGTTGGAACTCGCTAACTCATGGTCAGCCAAGCTCAAACAATGGAAGAATAGAAAACAGTTTAATATCGCTTAATATAGAGTATTAAGGCAACATTGTTTTTCTCCGTCCCTGCAATAGTGCTGTACGGGGGTATTTATAGGTAGCCGAGGGTCGGCCCTGCCCCGTCAAGGACAATAGTGAAAGGGAAATGTGCCCTTGGGCCATTTCTAAGTATTTTGGTGATTGAGTGCCAACACAAGTGCTTAAGTGAAAATATATGCCAAATGTTGGACAAAGTGCAAATCAAGTCTAAAGGTATGTTTCTGGACTTAGTACATTGTTTTGAGAACTAATGTATTGTGTCTAAGTGCTGGAAACAGGAGAAATCGAATTGGAAAAGAGATGGCTCTGTTCAGCCAAAGTCAGCTCGGTCTGGGTGCACCGGACAGTGTCCGGTGCGCCAGGCTGGCTCTGGTGAACTTGCTGTTCTTGGGACTTCGACGGCGGTGTACGGCTATAAATCACCAGACTGTCCGGTGGTGCACCGGACTGTCCGGTGAGCCGTTCACAGGCGAACTCGTCGCTCTCGGGAGATGATTAACGGCGTACGGCTATAATTCACCGGACTGTCCGGTGGTGCACCGGACTGTCCGATGAGCCAATAGTCAGCCGGGCCAACGATCGGCCGAGGATTCCGCGCGTGACGCGTGGCCGAGCCAACGATCACAAGGGGACACCGGACTGTCCGGTGTGCACCGGACAGTGTCCGGTGCGCCAACGGCTCTAAATCTGCAACGGTCGGCTTCGCCAAATAAGGAAGGAGATCCGCACCGGACAGTGTCCGGTGGTGCACCGGACTGTCCGGTGCGCCAGGCGACTGAAGGCAAGAATTGCCTTCCTGGAATGCTCTCAACGGCTCCTAGCTGCCTTGGGGCTATAAAAGGGACCCCTAGGCGCATGGAGGAGGACACCAAGCATCCTTTGAGCATTGTTGATTACTCACACTTCATTCTTGCGCACTTGTTCGACATTCTTGGTGATTTGAGCTCCGTTCTAGTGAGAAACTTGTGATACTCTTTTGAGCTCAAGTCTGGGTCTTGTGTGTGCGTATTTGCTATGATCTTTGTGTCTTGTGTGAGTTGCTCATCCCTTCCTTACTCCGTGCTTCTTTGTGAACATCAAAGTGTAAGGGCGAGAGACTCCAAGTTGTGGAGATTCCTCGCGAACGGGATATAGAAAAGCAAAGCAAAACACCGTGGTATTCAAGTGGGTCTTTGGACCGCTTGAGAGGGGTTGATTGCAACCCTCGTCCGTTGGGACGCCACAACGTGGAGTAGGCAAACGTTGGACTTGGCCGAACCATGGGATAAACCACTGTGTCTATCTGTGTTGATCTTCTTGTGGTTATCGTGTCTTGCTTAGACTCCTCTCTAGCCACTTGGCATTATTGTGCTAACGCTTAATCAAGTTTTTGTGGCCTTAAGTTTAAGCTTTTACAGGATCACCTATTCACCCCCCTCTAGGTGCTCTCAATTGGTATCGGAGCTGTTCTCTTCACAAAGGGACTAATCGCCCGAAGAGATGGATCCTAAGGGCAAGGGGATTGTGATCAATGATAAGGAGAAGGAGTCCTTCGTCAATGAGCCGAAGGATGACAAGCCTACCGACTCGGGCTCGGGCCACAAACGAAAAGACGGGAAGAAGAAGAAGACAAGACGCATTAAGGAGATTGTCTACTACGACGACAGCGATGAGTCCACTTCTTCCCAAAAGGACAACGACGACAACGACTACGACAAAAGAAAGACGGTTAATTCAAACTTCTCTTTTGATTATTCTCGTATTCCGCATAGCTCAAATACACATTTGCTTTCCATTCCTCTTGGCAAACCTCCACACTTTGATGGGGAGGACTACGGATTTTGGAGTCACAAAATGCGTAGTCACTTGTTCTCTCTCCATCCAAGCATATGGGAGATTGTAGAGAGTGGAATGAAATTTGATAGCTCGGATAGTCCCATGTTTATAAATTAACAAATCCATAAAAATGCACAAGCTACTACTGTCCTTTTAGCATCTTTGTGCAGGGAAGAGTACAATAAGGTGAGCGGCTTGGACAATGCCAAGCAGATCTGGGACACCCTCAGGATCTCACATGAGGGGAACGACGTCACCATGCTCACCAAAATGGAGTTGGTGGAGGGCGAGCTTGGAAGATTTGCAATGATAAGGGGAGAGGAGCCAACCCAAACATACAACCGGCTCAAGACCCTCATCTACAAGATAAGGAGCTACGGAAGCACGCAATGGACGGACCACGACGTCGTTCGCCTAATGCTAAGGTCTTTTACTGTTCTTGATCCACATCTAGTGAACAATATTCATGAAAATCCTAGGTACACCAAGATGTCGCCCGAAGAAGTTCTTGGGAAGTTCGTAAGTGGGCGAATGATGATCAAGGAGGCGAGGTACATGGATGATGCGCTAAATGGCCCAATCCATGAGCCTCAAACCATCGCCCTCAAAGCAACAAGAAGCAAGGAGACGCTACCTAACAAGGTGGCACAAGTTGAGGCGGCAGGGCTCAATGATGAAGAGATGGTCCTCATCATCAAGCGCTTCAAGACAGCGCTAAAGGGACGCAAAGGGCAGCCTAACAAGAACAAGACGAAGGGGAAGCGCTCATGCTTCAAATGTGGTAAGGTTGGTCATTTTATTGCTAACTGTCCCGATAATGATAGTGACCAGGAACAAGGGAACAAGAGGGAAAAGAAGAAAGCTTAAAAGAAGGCTAAGGGCGAGGCACACCTTGGCAAGAAGTGGGACTCGGATTGTTCGTCGTCCGACTCCGACAACGAAGGACTCGCCGCCACCGCCTTCAACAAATCGGCCCTCTTCCCCAACGAGCGTCGCACATGCCTCATGGCGAAGGAGAAGAAGGTATGTACTCGGAATACTACTTATGCTTCTTCAAGTGAGGATGAGTCTAGTGATGATGATGAAATAGATTATTCATGTTTATTCAAGGGCCTAGATAGAACCAAGGTTGATAAAATTAATGAATTAATTGATGCCTTGAATGATAAGAATAGGTTATTAGAAAAGCAAGAGGATCTTTTGTATGAAGAACATGATAAGTTTGTAGAGGCACAAAAATCCCTTGCTTTAGAAATTAAAAGGAATGAAATGCTTTCTAGTGAATTGTCTTCATGCCATGACTCTATTTCTAGCTTAAAGAGCATAAATGATGATTTGAATGCTAAGTTAGAAATAGCAAATAAATCAACATCTTGTGTAGAACATGTTACAATTTGTAATAGGTGTAAAGATTTTGATGTTGATGCTGTGGGGGACAGATATCCCCCGAGTCCACTAGAAGGATAAAAGACCTCACGAAAAGCCCAAGGGCCCGATAGATCGTAAGGTCACTCCTTCATGGGCCTGGGGAGGAACAATTAGTAAAGCAGATCGACATAAGGCCGGGTTGGTGCAAGCCCGGACGGCCCCACAACGTTGAGCAAGTGACCACACAGAAGATCCGACTTTCCCGCGCTGGAGCCCCGTACAACGGAACCAGGCGAGGATAAGTCGGCAAAATCATAGGAAGATAGGCTCAAACAGTTCACTATCTTTTAGGTGCACATTGTTATCATATCCGCTTGTATTGCCTCACGGTCGAATATATAAGGCCTAGGGGGCACCCCTTCAAGACGATCGATCCCAATACTCAGCCATCCACCCCAGCTCTCTACATTCTAGCTTTAGGGAACTCCCTTGTAACCCATTACATAAAGCATACTCACTAGGACGTAGGGTGTTACGCATTTCAATGCGGCCCGAACCTGTAAACACTGTCCATCGTTCCTCGTGCATCTGGCACGAACCATTTAGCTACAGTCGACGACACCGTCCTACTCCTAAAACAACTTGAGGGGCAACCCCGGGTGTGCGGTCGGACCCAAAACACCGATAGCTGGCGCGCCAGGTAGGGGGTGTGTCGCTGATCTAAGCTAGCTCAATGGTCGTCACCTTCCACCACAAGATCACCCTCCGTCCCGGATCTGTATTCTGCTTTGGAACAATCTCATCCGTAGCAGATGAAGAGGGGACTCTACACCGCATTGCGGATCCGCCAAAAAAGAAGTCTCCTCCAACGAACTCCGAGAATATCGGAGTAGGGAAAGAAAAAATGCAACCTCCAGCGCTCCTAAAAAAGATCGTCCTCAGCAAGCCATGGGTCGAGGGCCCGCTGACCCGGAGAACTCCACTGTCTACTTCCCCGACGAAAGAATGGACACAAATCGCAAGAAAGAAAGAGACCAGGAGGAAGCAAGTCGTTCTTTCCGTGCCTCCACCCTCAAAGGAGAACGGAAAGAAGATCGCCACGACAGCCGCACCATTCTACCCCGACGTTCTTTTCATCGGGAGAGTGGAGTCGCCCCCCGTCTCCGACGATGAGCCGACCGCGCCCGGAGAAGAACCACCTCAGCGGGAGTCCCGTCTACAAAGAAATCGGCGCCGAAACATCCGACGACATCATGAAGCCGGAGAGCGGGATCTAGAGCAGCCTGTCTCGCGGGATGAGGTCTCAGAGATAGGAGAAACTCTAGAGGAACGCGTCTTCAGAGAACGAAGGAACTCTAGACGACGCGATCGCCGACGAGTTCAGGAACAAGCCGAGCAGGATGTGAGGCAACACCGGGAAAATCCACTTTTCGGGCGTAACCTGAATCCCGACTTCGCCCGAGCCATGAACACGTTGAGTGAAGTCGGAGGAGTACTAGCTCGGATAGCTGATGGACTCCCTCGGACTCCCGACGCCGAGGGCTATCGACGATTGTTCACCCAAGCAGCGAACCATCTTCTACCTCTCGCTCATCCGCCGAACGATCTGCGACACGCCATCAACAGTCGCCGAGACGCGTGAAGCTCCATCAATGCTTCGCGTGAACGACGACATGAGAACGAGATCCGCCGCCGGGAGGAGTATGACAGGGATCACAACATCCCAGCTCGAAGTCAGGCCACCAGAACCGAGTCAACGACGGCCTCGACTGGCGGTACTACCCGGGGACGATCGAGGAACCACAACAACTACTCCCCTCCCCGGGACAGACATCATTCCCGACGACAGGAGGACACGTGTGGAGTGTCTGCCCTTACTCCACGCCTTAGGGCCATTCAGTGGCCCCCTAACTTCAAGGTATCCAATGTCGACAAATATGAACCTAAGCAGGATCCAGGAGGTTGGCTGGCCGTCTACACCACTGCCGCTCGAGCCGCCGGAGCGTCCGAGGACGTGATGACTGCGTACTTACCCATTGTCCTCGGGCAAGACGCACTACAATGGCTGCGACATCTACCCCGACACTGCATCGACGACTGGAGCGACTTCAGTTGACGCTTCACCGCCAACTTTCAGTCCTTCTCCGACAAACCAGCGCAACCATGGGACCTCAAATCCATCAAGCGCCGGGGGGACGAAACTCTCCGTTCGTACCTCAAAAGGTTCCAGACCATGAGAAATCGTATCCCCGAGGTCACAGAGGCGGCCGTGATCGAGGACTTCTACAGAGGATCCAATGACTCGACCTTCGTCCGAGCCATATTGCAGAAAGCGCCGACTACCTCCGAGCAGCTGTTCCGGGAAGCCGACCTCTACATCACCGCCGACAAGCAAGCTCAAGACCTCATCGGGGGAGCGAAGCCCACACCGGCATCACCACGACGCGACGCGAACCAGCAACCCGACAAACGCTGGGAGAAGAGACCGCGCGAAGAAGTGCACGCCGTCGGACCACCTGCCTCTCGCGCCCGGGGAGGACCCCGCGGAGGCGAGCGCACGCTGGACGACATCCTCGACGCCCAGTGCTCGTACCACAAGGACATGCACCACACTCTTCGGAACTGCATGGACTTCAAGCACTCCGTCGGACACGACCGACCCTTCCAACCTCTACCTCCTCCTCCGCCGCGGGGAGGACCAGAAGAACCACGACAACCCCAACGACAGGAGGAGGGAGGAGGAGGAGCCTTCCCGCGCGTTGACAGGGAGGTCAACGTCATCTTCGGTGGGCACGGATCACAGGAGAACAGAAGACAACAAAAGCTCAACGATCGTCAGATATTGATGGCGACCACCGGTCCTCCCGCTCCGTACCGATGGTCGGAGCACCCGATCACCTTCACTCGGGCAGATCAATGGCTCAACTTCGACCACCCAGGCAAATACCCGCTCCTCGTCGATCCGGTGATCTGAGAGAGCAGGGTGAAGAAGGTGTTAGTGGACGGGGGGAGCAGCATCAACGTCACCTTCCCCCGGACACTCCAAGGCTTGGGAGTTCACCTCAAAGAGCTCCACGAGTCAGACACTCCTTTCTTCGGCATCGTGCCGACTGAAGGGGAATACCCGCTGGGCCACATCTACATGCCCGTCACCTTCGGAACTCCGGAGAACTACAGAACCGAGTTCCTGAGGTTCGAAGTGGCGAACTTCGACTGCGGGTACAACGCCATCATCGGGAGGCTGGGATTGGCAAAATTCATGGCCATTCCGCATTACACGTACATGATATTGAAGATGTCGGGACCGCAAGGAATCATAACTGTGCGTGCTGACTTCCAAGGCGCCGCAGAGTGTTTCCGAGTAGCCATCCAGGCGGCCCTCACCACCAAACCGTCGGCGACTTCTTCAACACAGGCAAACTCTAAGCCTGACGAAGACCTTGCTGCACCGGCGAATGAAGCTCAAGCCGCGACCTCTATGCGGCCGATTGAAGAAACTAAAAGGATCAACCTTGGATTCGCTGATGAGCGCAAGACTGTCATCATCAGCTCCAGCCTGGACAATAAATAGGAAGGCACGCTCGTCCAGTTTCTGCAAGATAACCGAGACGTATTCGCGTGGCAACCTGCGGATATGCCGGGAGTCCCGAGAGAACTGGCCGAGCACAAAATAAAGGTCTATCCCCAGGCAAGGCCGATCCGGCAAAAACTACGTCGTTTCACGCCCGACAAGAGAGAGGCCATTCGCGCTGAGCTGGCCCGCTTGGTCGCGGCTGGGTTCATTAGAGAGGTGTTACATCCTGAGTGGTTAGCCAACCCTGTTCTGGTACTCAAAAAGAATAAAGTGGATTGGCGCATGTGCGTCGACTATACGGATCTCAACAAACATTGTCCAAAGGATCCCTTCGGGCTCCCTAGGATAGATCAGGTGGTAGACTCCACCGCTGGATGTTCTGTGCTGTCTTTCTTGGACTGCTATTCCAGATACCATCAGATTAGTTTGGCAAAGGAAGACGAGGAAAAAACAGCGTTCATCACTCCATTCGGTGCTTTCTGTTATACCTCCATGACGTTTGGCCTCAAAAACGCTGGAGCGACTTATCAGAGAGCCATTCAAACATGCTTAGCCGATCACTGGGGCAAGCGTGTGGAAGCCTACGTAGATGATGTGGTAATCAAAACGGAGAACTCGGAAAACTTCATCGAAGACTTACAACTGGTTTTCAACAGTCTACGGCGATATCGATGGAAGCTTAATCCCGAAAAATGTGTCTTTGGGGTACCAACAGGAAAGCTACTCGGGTTTATTGTCAGCCACCAGGGAATTGAAGCTAATCCGGATAAGATTGAAGCCATCATGAAAATGGAGGCACCGCGATCACAAAAGAAGGTTCAGCGACTTACCGGATGCATGGCAGCTTTGAGCAGATTTATATCCAGGCTGGGAGAAAAAGGTTTACCATTTTACAAGCTACTCAAGAAAGTGGATAAGTTTCAGTGGACTTCAGAAGCACAGGAAGCCCTAGATGCACTAAAAAAATTATTGACGACGCCGCCAGTACTGAAGCCGCCACGGCGAGCCACGTCGGCTCAACCCGCTGAAGATCTGTTGCTGTATATCTCTTGCACGACTCACGTGGTAAGCACCGTGTTGGTAGTCGAGCGAGCCGAAGAAAGACATGCCTACCCAGTGCAACATCCTGTTTATTTCATCAGTGAAGTTCTGGGTCACTCAAAGAAAAAGTATCCTCAAGTTCAGAAGCTATTATATGCAGTACTTCTAACTGCCCGCAAGCTACGTCACTACTTTGACGACCACAAAGTCATAGTAGTCACTGATTTTCCGATAGGGGATATCCTTCACAACAAGGAAGCCATTGGCCGAATAGCCAAGTGGGCCTGTGAACTGGGATCTCATGACATCGAATTTCGACCTCGCACTGCCATCAAAACTCAAGCGTTGGTCGACTTTGTATCAGAATGGACTGAACAACAAGTACCAGACAACCCTGAAACTGCAGAAGTATGGCGGATGTATTTTGATGGCTCGCTGAGGCTGTAGGGGGCAGGCGCGGGAATTCTCTTCATCACACCTAGAGGCGAGCACCTCAAATATGCCCTCCAGTTGCTATTTCCAGCCTCCAACAACGCAGCCGAGTATGAAGCCCTAATTCATGGACTGAACATTGCTATATCACTAGGCGTCAAGAGTCTGATGGTGTACGGAGATTTGTTGGTGGTCATAAGCCAGATAAACAAAGAATGAGATTGTTCAAGCGATTCAATGGGAAAGTACTGCACTGCCGTCCGAAAACTAGAAGATAAATTTGAAGGTCTGGAATTTCATCACGTAGAAAGAGATCGGAACACGGCAGCCGATGTACTGTCCAAGCTAGGGTCCAGCCGAACTCAGGTCCCACCTGGAGTCTTTGTGCAAGAAATACCACAACCGAGCATCTCAATGGATCAGGCAGAAGAGTGTAATATCGTGAATCAACCAGAATCAGACTCTGATGACTGGAGAAAGCCGATCATCAGGTATATAAAGAATGAAGAGGAACCAGATGACAAAAATGCAGCCGAGCGCATCGCTAGACAGTCAGCTCACTACACACTCATTGGGGAAACATTATACAGAAAGGGTGCATCAGGCGTCCTCATGAAGTGCATTCTCCCATCTACTGGGAAGCGATTTCTAGAGGAGGTTCACGCCGGGCAATGTGGAATACACGCAGCATCCAAGACGCTAGTCGGGAAGGTCTTCAGGTCAGGATTCTATTGGCCAACAGCGAAAAGTGACGCAGCCGAGTTAGTTCAAAGGTGCGAAGCTTGCCAGTACTTGTCAAAGCAACAACATCTACCAGCACAGCAACTGCAGACCATACCAGTAACTTGGCCCTTCGCATGCTGGGGACTGGATATGATTGGACCCTTCAAGAAAGCTCAAGGAGGATACACTCATGTACTGGTAGCAATCGACAAATTCACTAAATGGATAGAGTTCAAACCCATTGCTTCTTTAACCTCAGCCAAGGCCATGGAATTCATACAAGACATAATATTCAGGTTCAGGATACCGAACAATATCATAACTGACCTAGGATCCAACTTCACAAGTTCAGAGTTCTTCGATTTCTGCGAGCAAAAAGGCATTCAGATCAAGTATGCTTCAGTAGCACACCCAAGAGCCAACGGGCAGGTTGAACGAGCTAACGGGATGATATTGGAGGCACTCAGGAAAAAGGTCTTCGATAAAAATGAAAAGTTCGCAGGAAAGTGGATAAGGGAATTGCCCAACGTCGTTTGGAGCCTAAGAACCCAACCTAGCCGAGCTCTGCATGGAAACACCCCTTTCTTCATGGTCTATGGGTCAGAGGCGGTGCTACCCGCTGATCTCAAGTTTGGGGCGCTGAGGTTGATCTTCGAAAGCATAGCAGAAGCCGAAGCTACTAGGCTGGAGGACATTGATGTACTCGAAGAAGAACGGCTAAACACAGTAATTCAATCAGCACGATACCAGCAAACTCTAAGACGCTATCACGACAAAGCCGTGCGACAACGATCCTTTTTAGTGGGAGATCTCGTCCTCCGCCGAATTCTAACGGGGGAGGGACGACACAAGTTGTCGCCCTCATGGGAAGGACCATTCATAGTAGCAGAAGTCACTCGACCAGGATCATATCGTCTCACTCAAATGGACGGCACAGAAATTGGGAACTCCTAGAATATAGAGCACCTCAGGAAGTTTTACCCCTAGTCGTATTTCAAAAGCTATTGGGACGATAATGTACTCTGTAAAGTGGGAAATATGTCATCAATAAAGAAAGGCTTCAAGAATACTCAGTTTGTTCATGATTGACTGGCATTCTTACTTAACTCGGGGTGACCACTATGCCCTGCTAACGGAGCAATCGGCTTAAGTCGGCAACGACTTAAAACGGTGCAACATGCTCGCGCTTACTTAACTCGGGGTGACCACTATGCCCTGCTAACGGAGCAATCGGCTTAAGTCGGCAATGACTTAAAATGGTGCAACATGCTCGCGCTTACTTAACTCGGGTGACCACTATGCCCTGCTAACGGAGCAATCGGCTTAAGTCGGCAACGACTTAAAACGGTGCAACATGCTCGCGCTTACTTAACTCGGGTGACCACTATGCCCTGCTAACGGAGCAATCGGCTTAAGTCGGCAACGACTTAAAACGGTGCAACATGCTCGCGCTTACTTAACTCGGGGTGACCACTATGCCCTGCTAACGGAGCAATCGGCTTAAGTCGGCAACGACTTAAAACGATGCAACATGCTCGTGCTTACTTAACTCGGGGTGACCACTATGCCCTGCTAACGGAGCAATCGGCTTAAGTCTGCAACGACTTAAAACGGTGCAACATGCTCACGCTTACTTACCTTGGGATGACCACTATGCCCTATTAACAGAAGCAATCGATTTAAGTCAGCAGCGACTTAAGGTGATCTCACATGCTTAAGATTACTCATAAATAGGGGTGACCTCTATATCCCGTAGACGAGTTTCAAAATCATCACACAACATTTTACTCTAGCAAATTTACGTGTTGCCGAATTCTAAAAAAATAGGAGAACAACAATATCATTCAAATACCGAACTGGAATCTTCTAACAAAATATCTGATCATGATAACCGCGCGCTCAAAGCACGCAAATATTTCTCTATTTTGCAGTGTCTTTCTCAGGAGCAACCGACGAAGAAGGGCGACTTGAGGAATCAGGAGCAGCGTTCACGTCAGCCCTTATATCATCAGGAACAACCACGCCGGGTCTCCTCATCAAGATTCACCCCGCGCGAATGGCTTTATCCATGGCTCTGTCGCGCTGGGTCCTCAGAGCAATGGAAGTTTCTTCAGCAACTTTGGCAGCCAACTGAGCGGTCTCTAACTCCTGGGCGATGGATTTCTTGGAAGCACGGAGTTCTTTGATAGCAGCATCCTTAGCCGATATCAACTGCCGGAGACGGATCACGTCATCCATGGATTCCTGCAGCTTACAGCGATGGTTGTCTAACTCCTCCATAGTGAAGCGATGACTCCTCTCCAGGATGGTCAACGAGTTGCTAGAATCACGATACAGTCTGTCAAGATTGTCGCGAGAAGCAACAAGGGCACGTTTTTCTTCCTACAAACAAGAATCAACTCCTTCAAACACCAAGCAAGCAATAAGGACACAGCAATACAAGACACAGCTTCATAAGTCACCTTTTCAGAATCAAGCTGAGTGCGAAGAGTAGAGTTCAGCGTCTCAGCGTCATTTAGAGCAGCAGAGACCCGGGCCAGCTTAGTCTGGTTTTGAGAATACTTTTCCTCAAAATCAGAACACCGCCGGACCATTTCGGCCTGGCCTCGAGAATGTTTTTATTCAAGAACGGAAATCTGCCGAGCCATATCTGGCGAGAGACAATCAAGCAAAAAGGGTCAAGATGTAAAGCAGTTTGATAAGGTAGACGAAGAGAAGCAAAAGAGCGCTAACCAGCATTTGTCGCTTCCAAGTCAGAAACACGATGTTGAAGCAACACCGGATTCCAACGTGCCAGAGATGAAGCTCCTTCTGGAACGGAAGCACCTTGCAACCTCAGCTGACTAGCCATGTCGTCCACTAAGACCTGATATGAAGAACAGATGAGTGTAATGACAGCAGTTCATACGGTGTAAAAGTCAGGCTAGAATATATCACAGTACCTGGAGGTTGGAGAAGAATGAAGGGACTCCCAAATCGTGGGAGATCAATTGATGACTCGGCACAGGGTCGCCACCCGAAGCAGCTCACAATGAACCAGCAGGAACCAACTCAGCGCCATCAACAGAGCCCAAAACTTGGTCGGCGGGAACGCTAGCCTCCAAAGCGACTCCCTGGCCCAAAGCTTGGGCTACCACCATGCAACCGGAGTGTGGAGGAGATCCCGCATGAACAACCATTGAAGTACAAGAGGGAGACCCCGCTCGGACACCCTCGGGGGCTGGGCCATAGTTTGCGCTACACACTTGAGCCGGATCATCTCCGGCAGTACCCTCGGGGGCTGGGCAGTGGCTTGCGCTTCCCACCCGAGCCGAGTCATCCCTGGCAACACCCTCGGGGGCTGGGTAAGTGTCAACACCATCCTCGAGGACCAAGTTCTCTGCAGTAGCCGCCTCCAAGGCTGAGGGTCCTTCAGTTACTTCCATAGGAGCAAGACGATCCAAGTCAGCTTCCTGACCCTCAAGACCGCGCTCTAAGGTCGATGAGGCGCGGGACGCTGCCCGGGATGACCCCAACCCGGCGTCGAGCACATCAGCACAAACCTCCATCGCACCATCATCCGCTGGCTCTGATAACAGATCCTCTGGAACCATATCTTCAAGAGTCTGATCAAAGTTCGCCAGGGACAATTCTTGTAGACCAATGAGGGCAGACAGAGCAGGAGAAGGAACTCCACTACTTTCCCCACTGGCGACATACTACCGACTGTTCTTCCGGGTCAAAGGGACCTCATTTTCTTCCTCCCCGTCGTTTTCATCAGCAACACAGACAGCACACCCATTGGGGTCAGCAATAGACGGATCACACCCATTGGGGTCAGTGTCAGTAGATTCAGGCATGGGTACTTCCTCAGCAGCAGGAACCAAAGGACCGACATCCCGATCCAAACTAGATGCTCGCCGAAGACGTCTCTTTTTCTTTTTCTGCTCATCAGCAGAAGGATCAAGTTGATTGGCTCGGCAAGGGCGTCTCGGACAAACACTGACAGGTCTCTGAATATCCAAGGTTGTACCAGCTTCTGGGGGAGGCGCCACCACCAAAGTCCCAGCAGGAGCAGCATCAGAAGAGTCCTCAGCCAACATATCAAGCATAGCGCTTATCTCCGCATCACTAGGATCCAAAGGCACCTCAAAGTGGACCTGTCGTTCATCATCAGGAATTTCCCTGAGCGAGGCAACCAAATCGCTAACTTCTTCGGCAGAGGGTCGCACTCTAAGGCCCAAATCGCCATCAGCGACAGGTGGATTCGACACAAAAAGAGTGAAGGCCTTGGAAGGAGGCAGATTCCAGGCTGAGTATGCCACTAGGGCACCAACATTTGATACCTTGCCTCTAAGAATCATCTCAAGACGATTCACCAAATCTACAGCAGGAATTCTTCTGTTGGTAACCCGAGTTGAGTCAGCTAGACCTCGGTACAGATAAGCCGGGTATGCTCTGTCCTTCAAAGGCTGAATGTTCTTGAAGACAAAATCAGCAACCACATCCTATGCAGTCAGACCCCTCTCTTTCAGCAGTCCAACTTCAGCTAGCAAAGCCCCTGCCTCAGCCACCTCCTGATCCGTGGGGGACTCGGTCCAACTCGGGGTGCGAACGTCTGGCTGTCCCCCCGACCGAGGAGGGAGAGAACTTTCGGGGTTCTCAACAATAAACCACTCCAAGCGCCATCCCTTGATACTATCCTTGAGAGGGATTTCAAGATATTCAGTCTTCCTCCCACGGCGCATCTCCAAACTAGCACCCCCAACCAGTTGATGCTGCCCCCCGGCCATCCTAGGGCGACAGTGATACAAGTACTTCCACAATCCAAAATGTGGTAGCACGCCAAGAAAAGCTTCGCATAAATGAACGTAAATGGAAATTTGCAGAATGGAATTGGGATTCAGATGGGTCAAATTAAGACGATAGAAATCAAGGAGGCCGCGGAAAAAGGGAGAAATAGGAAGAGCGAGACCGCGGAGAAGAAAAGGAACATAAATCATGGATTCATGGGTATCCTCTGTCGGAACAGTGACCCCGCGGCAAACCCGCCAAGAACGGAGCTCCCTCGGGGGAAGGACCCCAATGGACACGAGATGGAGAAGGTCAGGCTCGAAGACAACAGACATATGGTTACCTGCGAAAGGCAACTGGCTGTTGGGGTCGATGGGGGGAATCACCACAGCGGATGAACTCGAGGCCTTTCGCTTGGGCGCCATCTCAACTCCACTGGCGAACAGATCGGGAGCCGAATTGCAGAGAGGATCTGGAGGCAGGAAAGCAAGAACTAGGGCGCGGAAAGCAGAGGCGACTGAACGCGCAGTACTTATGGGATATTCCCGAGTCAGATACCGTTTCCAAAAAGCGCCCAGTCACCCAGCAGTTACTTCTAAAAACGCCGGCGTGCCATGTCATCACCCGGTGGTTACTTCTAAAACACCGGTATGCCACATCATCACTCGGCCATTATCCTCAAAGTGGCCGACGCAGCCCGTTCTAACTCGGTTGTTATTTCCAAAACACCGACGTTACCACCAGTCACCCGGCAATTACTTCTAAAAAAACCGGCGTGCCACGTCATTACTCGGCAGTTACCTCTAAAACACCGACGTTGTCCTCAGTTACCCGGCAGTTATCTCTAAAACTCCGACGTCGTCTTTCAGTCACTCGGCTGTTATCTCTAAAACACCGACGTCATCTTCAATCGCTCGGCGGTTATCTCTAAAACGCTGACGTCGTCATAAGTCACTCGGCTATTACCTCTAAAAGCGCCGACGTGGTCATCAGTCATTCCGACGCCGACGTGGCTTCGTCATCACTCGGACGCTATTTCAAATGCGTAAACGTTGACGATAATAGCTCGGCCATCACCCCTAAAAGCGTCGATATGATGCCTGAGTTATTTAATCACTATTCCAAAGGAATCGACTTCACAAATAAGGCGAGCGGAGGAATGATTCAAGAACTCTAAGTTATGCCACAAACATAACAGATAGAGAACATCACAGGCCATAAATATCACGACAGAGATTAACCGACTACGAAACAAAGTAATCGACACAGAGGAGACAAAATCATTC
Source organism: Zea luxurians (assembly GCA_029449295.1). Lineage (NCBI taxonomy): Eukaryota > Viridiplantae > Streptophyta > Magnoliopsida > Poales > Poaceae > Zea > Zea luxurians. Next base: position 216,093,001 of record JAOPSE010000002.1, read on the forward strand.
TTCATTAAGGGAAGTTACAATACTTACAAATCAACTCATTATGAGTTGATACTTCCCTACTGCTACTACTACTACCACTACTACGCTACACTATACTACTCTACACTACTAAATACTACTACATTATTTCACTATACTATACTAACATCTAAAGACCAGTGGCATCTAGCCACTGGCCCTGTTGCTGCCTTTGCTGCTGCCGCCGCCGTTGCTGCCCCTGTTGCTGCCTTTGCTGCTGCTGCCGCCGTCGCTGCCCCTGCTGCTGCCGCCGTTGCCACCCTTGCTGCCACCGTTGCCGCCCCTGCCGCCGCCGTCACCGTCACCGTCATCGCCGCCATCACCGTCATCGCCGCCATCGCCTCCGTCGTCGTCGTCGTCGTCTTCGCCGCCACCGTCCTCCTCGGACGAGTCCTCCTCGTCCGAGGAGTACTCCGACTCATCCGAGCCCTCGAGCCCGGAGTGCTCGACGGCCCGGATATAAGTCCAGACCTCCGTGGCAAGCCCCTGGGAGTCGTCTGAATCGTCATACGACGCTGGGGGAGAGACGAGAGCCGGAGACCCCTCAGACTCGGAGGAGAACTCCTCCTCCGAGTATTCCGAGTCGCCGAAATCCTCCGAGGGAGGAGTCAGCTCACGCTTGCGCTTGTTGCTCTTGCCCATGGTGGAAATGGAAGGAGAGGAAGAAAGCAAGCAGCGGAGAATAGCAAGAGATGTGAAAAAACCAGAGAGGCAGAGGCACTATTTATAGAAGAAGAAGGCAACCGCTCACCTCCTACCACGGTCACTGAACAGTCGCAAAATATTCAATATACACTTCAACCCGTCTAAAGATACATCAGACAGCTGACGTCGTTTCACGCAACGCAACACCCATTGGGACTCCAGTCAACCGCGCGGGCGATATGATTACACCCGCCGTCACATCACATTACTACTGAGAAGCAGCCGGCTAAAACACTCAGCGTACCAAGCCGTCCCTTGCCCACACCCATTGGGGGGGATGCCCAGAAATTATCAGTATATTTTTCAAAACTGTCACATCCATGCAGGGCATGCAATGAACACCTCAAGACAAAAATGAGATATCAGTAAGGATCAAAGGAAAGACAAATATAGCCGGTGAAGTACAAAATCTGACCAACAGAAGCGACGTGAAGACTAGCCAGGGAACGTCCATCAAATGTCCAATCAGTTGCAGAGCAAATAAATTGCACCATCTAGCAAGATATGGGCAGATCACGAGCTCGGCTGCAAAAGACAAAACACATGCTGACCTCTAAAGCATAATATTGATGACATAATGCTGACCTCTAAAGCATAATATCGATGACATAATGCTGACTTCTAAGGCATTCGAAAAAAGAAAATATGACTCTCGGCAAAAGGACATGAAATGAAGACCTTCGAGAGGATTGTTTTCAAAAATCCACTCAAAGCTCGGGGGCTACACCCATTGGGTGCACCTTCGGTGCACCCAATGAATCACTACTTCAAGTCAAGATAATGCCAACTTCTAAGGCATAAGGCAAGATTAAAGACAAGGCTAACCTCCAACCAAAGCGCAAGTGGAAAGTAAAAATGATTTCTGATGAAGACCTTCGAGTAGATTATTTTCCAAAATCCACTCGAAGCTCGGGGGCTACACCCGGTGCACCCAATGAAGTTTAGGGTCCTACAATACGAAATGCCGACCTCCAAGGCATGAGTGTGAGACAAAGCTTTAGTTTTCAAGTGATCAAAGCAGAAGGAGACAGTAAGAAATCGTTTTTACCGAACTGCCCGAGAAGCATTTCTTATCAAAAACGAAGCCCGCAAGCTGGACCTAGGATCTTTGGGCCGATTATCTCAAAATCAACCCAAAGATCGGGGGCTTGTGGGGGACAGATATCCCCCGGGTCCACTAGAAGGATAAAAGACCTCACGAAAAGCCCAAGGGCCCGATAGATCGTAAGGTCACTCCTTCATGGGCCTGGGGAGGAACAATCAGTAAAGCAGATCGACGTAAGGCCGGGTTGGTGCAAGCCCGGACGGCCCCACAACGTTGAGCAAGTGACCACACAGAAGATCCGACTTTCCCGCGCTGGAGCCCCGTACAACGGAACCAGGCGAGGATAAGTCGGCAAAATCATAGGAAGATAGGCTCAAACAGTTCACTATCTTTTAGGTGCACATTGTTATCATATCCGCTTGTATTGCCTCACGGTCGAATATATAAGGCCTAGGGGGCACCCTTTCAAGACGATCGATCCCAATACTCAGCCATCCACCCCAGCTCTCTACATTCTAGCTTTAGGGAACTCCCTTGTAACCCATTAAATAAAGCATACTCGCCAGGACGTAGGGTGTTACGCATTTCAAAGTGGCCCGAACCTGTAAACACTGTCCATCGTTCCTCGTGCATCTGGCACGAACCATTTAGCTATAGTCGACGACACCGTCCTACTCCTAAAACACCTTGAGGGGCAACCCCGGGTGTGCGGTCGGACCCAAAACACCGACAGATGCTTGTAGTGATCACCTAGTTTCAATTTCTAAATTGAATGATGAATTGGCTAGTCTTAATGCCCAACTTAAGACTAGCAAGAGTGAAATTGATAAAATAAAATTTGCAAGGGATGCCTACACGATTGGTAGACACCCCTCAATTAAGGATGGTCTTGGCTTCAAGAGGGAAGTCAAGAACTTAACAAGCCATAAGGCTTCCATCTCCACCAAGGAGAAAGGGAAGGCCCCTATGGCTAGTAGTGTTCAAAAGAACCATGCCTTCATTTATGGTGATAGAAATTTTCTAGAAATGCGTATTGGACCTGTGCTTATGATTCATATGCTATGACTGCTTCTAGTTCCCATGTTGTGCATGGTAGAGATATGCCTAGAAAAAATATTCATCATGTGCCTAGAAAGAATATTGTTCATGTTCCTAGGAAAGTAATTAATGAACCTTCTACAATTTTTCATACTTGCAATGCTTCCTTTGCTATTTGTAGAAAGGATAAGAAGGTAATTGCTAGGAAATTAGGGGCAAGATGCAAGGGAGATAAAACTTGCATTTGGGTCCCTAAGACTATTTTGACTAACCTTGTAGGACCCAACAAGAGTTGGGTACCTAAGACCCAAGCCTAAATTTGCCTTGCAGGTTTATGCATCCGGGGGCTCAAGCTGGATTATCGACAGCGGATGCACAAACCACATGACGGGGGAAAAGAGGATGTTCTCTTCCTACGTCAAGAACAAGGATCCCCAAGATTCAATCATATTCGGTGATGGGAACCAAGGCAAGGTGAAAGGGTTAGGGAAGATTGCTATTTCATCCGAGCACTCTATTTCTAATGTGTTTTTAGTTGAGTCGCTTGGATATAATTTGTTATCCGTTAGTCAATTATGCAATATGGGATATAATTGTCTATTCACAAATGTAGATGTGTCTGTCTTTAGAAGGTGTGATGGTTCACTAGCTTTTAAGGGTGTACTAGACGGCAAACTTTACTTAGTTGATTTTGCAAAAGAGGAGGCCGGTCTAGATGCATGCTTAATTGCTAAGACTTGCATGGGCTGGCTGTGGCATCGCCGTTTAGCACATGTGGGGATGAAGAACCTTCACAAGCTTCTAAAGAGAGAACACGTGATAGGTCTAACTAACGTGCATTTCGAAAAAGATAGACCTTGTGCAGCTTGTCAAGCAGGTAAACAAGTGGGAAGTGCTCATCACATCAAGAACGTGATGACTATGTCGAGATCCCTGGAGCTGCTTCATATGGACCTCTTCGGACCCGTCGCCTATCTAAGCATAGGAGGAAGTAAGTATGGTCTTGTTATAATTGATGATTTTCCCCGCTTCACTTGGGTATTCTTTTAGCAGGATAAATCTGAAACCCAAGGGACCCTCAAGCGCTTCCTCAGGAGAGCTTAAAATGAGTTTGAGCTCAAGGTGAAGAAGATAAGGAGCGACAACGGGTCCGAGTTCAAGAACCTTCAAGTGGAGGAGTATCTTGAGGAGGAAGGGATCAAGCACGAGTTCTCCGCTCCCTACACACCACAGCAAAATGGTGTGGTAGAGAGGAAGAACAGGACGCTCATCGATATGGCAAGGACTATGCTTGGAGAGTTCAAGACTCCCGAGTGCTTTTGGTCGGAAGCCGTGAACACGGCTTGTCACGCCATCAACCGGGTCTACCTTCATCGCCTCCTCAAGAAGACTTCGTATGAGCTTCTAAACGGTAACAAACCCAATGTATCTTACTTTCGTGTATTTGAGAGCAAATGTTACATTCTAGTGAAGAAAGGTAGAAATTCTAAGTTTGCTCCCAAAGCTGTAGAAGGGTTCTTGTTAGGTTATGACTCAAATACAAAGGCGTATAGAGTCTTCAACAAATCATCGGGTTTGGTTGAAGTCTCTAGCGACGTTGTATTTGATGAGACTAATGGCTCTCCAAGAGAGCAAGTTGTTGATCTTGATGATGTAGATGAAGAAGACGTTCCAACCGCCGCGATACGCACCATGGCGATTGGAGATGTGCGGCCACAGGAACAAAAGGAGCAAGATCAACCTTCTTCCTCAACAATGGTGAATCCCCCAACTCAAGATGATGAACAAGTTCATCAAAAGGAGGCGTGTGATCAAGGGAGAGCACAAGATGATCATGTGATGGAGGAAGAAGCACAACTGTCACCTCCAACCCAAGTTCGAGCGACGATTCAAAGGAATCATCCCGTCGACCAATTTTTGGGTGATATTAGCAAGGGAGTAACTACTCGCTCTAGATTGGTGAATTTTTGTGAGCATTACTCTTTTGTCTCTTCTATTGAGCCTTTCAGGGTAGAAGAGGCCTTGCTAGATCCGGACTGGGTGTTGGCCATGCAGGAAGAGCTCAATAATTTCAAGAGGAATGAAGTTTGGACACTGGTGCCTCGTCCCAAGCAAAACGTTGTGGGAACCAAGTGGGTGTTCCGCAACAAACAGGACGAGCACGGGGTGGTGACAAGGAACAAGGCTCGACTTGTGGCAAAAGGTTATGCCCAAGTCGCAGGTTTGGACTTTGAGGAGACTTTTGCTCCTGTGGCTAGGCTAGAGTCCATTCGTATTTTGCTAGCATATGCCGCTCACCATTCTTTCAGGTTGTTCCAAATGGATGTGAAGAGCGCTTTCCTCAACGGGCCAATCAAGGAGGAGGTGTACGTAGAGCAACCCCCTGGCTTCGAGGATGAACGGTACCCCGACCACGTGTGTAAGCTCTCTAAGGCGCTCTATGGACTCAAGCAAGCCCCAAGAGCATGGTATGAATGCCTTAGAGACTTTTTAATTGCTAATGCTTTCAAGGTTGGGAAAGCCGATCCAACTTTATTCACTAAGACTTGTGATGGTGACTTATTTGTGTGCCAAATTTATGTCGATGACATAATATTTGGTTCTACTAACCAAAAGTCTTGTGAAGAGTTTAGCAGGGTGATGACTCAAAAGTTTGAGATGTCGATGATGGGCGAGTTGAACTACTTCCTTGGGTTCCAAGTGAAGCAACTCAAGGATGGCACCTTCATCTCCCAAACGAAGTACACGCAAGACTTGCTAAAGCGGTTTGGGATGAAGGACACCAAGCCCGCAAAGACTCCAATGGGAACCGACGGACACACCGGCCTCAACAAAGGAGGTAAGTCCGTTGATCAAAAGGCATACCGGTCAATGATAGGGTCTTTACTTTATTTATGTGCTAGTAGACCGGATATTATGCTTAGCGTATGCATGTGTGCTAGATTTCAATCCGATCCAAGGGAGTGTCACTTAGTGGCCGTGAAGCGAATTCTTAGATATTTAGTCGCTATGCCTTGCTTCGGGATCTGGTATCCAAAGGGGTCTAACTTTGACTTGATTAGATATTCAGACTCTGACTATGCTGGATGTAAGGTCGATAGGAAGAGTACATCGGGGACGTGCCAATTCTTAGGAAGGTCCCTGGTGTCATGGAACTTTAAGAAACAAACTTCCGTTGCCCTATCCACCGCTGAGGCTGAGTATGTTGCCGCAGGACAGTGTTGCGCGCAACTACTTTGGATGAGGCAAACCCTCCGGGACTTTGGCTACAATCTGAGCAAAGTCCCACTCCTATGTGATAATGAGAGTGCTATCCGAATAGCGGAAAATCCTGTTAAGCACAGCCGCACAAAGCACATTGACATCCGGCATCACTTTTTGAGAGACCACCAGCAAAAGGGAGATATCGAAGTGTTTTATGTTAGCACCGAGAACCAGCTAGCCGATATCTTTACCAAGCCTTTAGATGAAAAGACCTTTTGCAGGTTGCGTAGTGAGCTAAATGTCTTAGATTCGCGGAACTTGGATTGATTTATAGCATACATGTGTCTATGCCTTTGATCATGTTCCTTATGCATTTTGTTGTTTACTTGTGGTGCTCAAGTTGTATAAACACTCCCCGGACCTCACAAGTCCTTTTTGCAAGTGATGCACATATTTAGGGGGAGATGTGCTACAACTTGACCCTTTGAGACTAACCGTGTGCTTGAGTTTTCTTAATTTATTCTCAAAGGAGGTTTGAAAGGGAAAAGGTGGACTTGGACCATGAAAGACTTCCACTGCACTCCGATGAGAGGGTAACTTATTCCAAGTTCATCTCATGTACTCTTATTGCCTTTGTATTCTTATTTGAAGATTTTGGTGAGGCAATGGGGTTCTAGGGCCAAAATTGATCCCGTTTTGGTGCTTGATGCCAAAGGGGGAGAAAATAAGGCCAAAGCAATAAATGGATCAGCTACCACTTGAGAAATTTTGAAAATAGTAGAATAGAGCTTTTGGTTTGTCAAAACTCTCTTATTGTCTCTCTTGTCAAAAGTTGGCCTCTTGTGGGGAGAAATGTTTATTATGGGAAAAGGGGGAGTTTTTGAAATCTTTGATCAATTTCTCTTGGAATACCTCTCTTTATGTCTCTACAAGTGAATTTGACTTAGAGATAGGAAATTGAGTTTGATTTGCAAAAACAAACCAAGTGGTGGCAAAGAGTGATCCATATATGCCAAATTTGAATCAAAACAATTTTGAGTTCTCATTTGTATTGATGTTGCACTTCTATTAGTTGCTTTTTGTTGTGTTGGCATAAATCACCAAAAAGGGGGAGACTAAAAGGGAAATGTGCCCTTGGGCCATTTCTAAGTATTTTGGTGATATAGTGCCAACACAAGTGCTTAAGTGAAAATATATGCCAAATGTTGGACAAAGTGCAAATCAAGTCTAAAGGTATGTTTCTGGACTTAGTACATTGTTTTGAGAACTAATGTATTGTGTCTAAGTGCTGGAAACAGGAGAAATCGAATTGGAAAAGAGATGGCTCTGTTCAGCCAAAGTCAGCTCGGTCTGGGTGCACCGGACAGTGTCCGGTGCGCCAGGCTGGCTCTGGTGAACTTGCTGTTCTTGGGACTTCGACGGCGGTGTACGGCTATAAATCACCAGACTGTCCGGTGGTGCACCGGACTGTCCGGTGAGCCGTTCACAGGCGAACTCGTCGCTCTCGGGAGATGATTAACGGCGTACGGCTATAATTCACCGGACTGTCCGGTGGTGCACCGGACTGTCCGGTGAGCCAATAGTCAGCCGGGCCAACGATCGGCCGAGGATTCCGCGCGTGACGCGTGGCCGAGCCAACGGTCACAAGGGGACACCGGACTATCCGGTGTGCACCGGACAGTGTCCGGTGCGCCAACGGCTCTGAATCTGCAACGGTCGGCTTCGCCAAATAAGGAAGGAGATCCGCACCGGACAGTGTCCGGTGGTGCACCGGACTGTCCGGTGCGCCAGGCGACTGAAGGCAAGAATTGCCTTCCTGTAATGCTCTCAACGGCTCCTAGCTGCCTTGGGGCTATAAAAGGGAGCCCTAGGCGCATGGAGGAGGACATCAAGCATCCTTTGAGCATTGTTGATTACTCACACTTCATTCTTGCGCACTTGTTCGACATTCTTGGTGATTTGAGCTCCGTTCTAGTGAGAAACTCGTGATACTCTTTTGAGCTCAAGTCTGGGTCTTGTGTGTGCGTATTTGCTATGATCTTTGTGTCTTGTGTGAGTTGCTCATCCCTTCCTTACTCCGTGCTTCTTTGTGAACATCAAAGTGTAAGGGCGAGAGACTCCAAGTTGTGGAGATTCCTCACGAACGGGATATAGAAAAGCAAAGCAAAACACCGTGGTATTCAAGTGGGTCTTTGGACCGGTTGAGAGGGGTTGATTGCAACCCTCGTCCGTTGGGACGCCACAACGTGGAGTAGGCAAACGTTGGACTTGGCCGAACCATGGGATAAACCACTGTGTCTATCTGTGTTGATCTTCTTGTGGTTATCGTGTCTTGCTTAGACTCCTCTCTAGCCACTTGGCATTATTGTGCTAACTGAAAGGGAATTAGGCTTACACCTAGTTCCTAAATAATTTTGGTGGTTGAATTGCCCAACACAAACATTGGACTAACTAGTTTACTCTAGTGCATAAGTTATACAGGTGCAAAAGGTTCACATTTAGCCAATAAAAAGACCATGTGTTGGATTCAACAAAGGAGCAGCAAGGCAACCGAGGGCACCTCTGGCTGGAGGCACCGGACTGTCCGGTGTGCACCGGACATGTCCGGTGCGGCCAGAGAACTTCGACTCCAACTCTTTGCCCTCGGGAATTCTCGGAAGCCGACGCGCTATAATTCACCGGACTGTCCGGTGTGCACCGGACATGTCCGGTGCTCCAAGGAACCGCGGCCTCCGTAACTCGTCAGCCTCGGGTTCGCCAGGCAGCCGCTCCGCTATAATTCACCGGACTGTCCGGTGTGCACCGGACTGTCCGGTGTGCCAGCGGAGCAACGGCTCCCTGCGGCGCCAACGGCTCCCTGCGGAGCATTAAATGCGCGCGCAGCGCGCGCAGACGTCAGGCCGGCCCATACCGGTGCACCGGACATCAAACAGTGCATGTCCGGTGTGCACCGGACACCCAGGAGGGCCCACAAGTCAGAAGCTCCAACGGTCAGAATCCAACGGCAACCGTGACGTGGCAGGGGCACCGGACTGTCCGGTGTGCACCGGACTGTCCGGTGCGCCATCGAACAGAGGCATCCAGCCAACGGTCACTTGTGGTGGTTGGGGCTATAAATACCCCAACCACCCCACATTCATTGCCATCCAAGTTTTTCACTTCTCAACTACTACAAGAGCTCTAGCATTCAATTCTAGACACACCAAATAGATCAAGTCCTCTCCAATTTCCACTCAACGCCATAGTGACTAGAGAGAGTGATTTGCTTGTGTTCTTTCGAGCTCTTGCGCTTGGATCGCATTCTTTTCTTTCTCATTTGTTCTTGTGATCAATCACTCAATTGTAACCAAGGCGAGAGGCACCAATTGTGTGGTGGCCCTTGCGGGGAAGTTTTGTTCCCGGTTGTTTGAGAAGAAGAGAAAGCTCACTCGGTCCGAGGGACCGTTTGAGAGAGGGAAGGGTTGAAAGAGACCCGGCCTTTGTGGCCTCCTCAACGGGGAGTAGGTTTGCGAGAACCGAACCTCGGTAAAACAAATCCTTGTGTCACACTCTTATTCGCTTGCGATTTGTTTTGCGCCCTCTCTCGCGGACTCGTTTATATTTCTAACGCTAACCCGGCTTGTAGTTGTGATTACTTTTGTAAATTTCAGTTTCGCCCTATTCACCCCCCTCTAGGCGACTATCAATTGGTATCAGAGCCCGGTGCTTCATTAGAGCCTAACCGCTCGAAGTGATGTCGGGAGATCACACCAAGAGGGAGATGGAGACCGGCGATAACAAGCCCACTACAAGCCAAGGGAGCACTTCATCGGAAGAGTCCCGCACCAAGAGAAGAGAGAAGAAGAAGAACTCCTCCAAGCGGAAGGAGAAAAGATCTTCCTCTTCTCACCACAAGGAGAAGAAGGAAAAATCTTCTTCTCACAAGCCGCATCGGAGTGGGGACAAGCACAAGAGGATGAGGAAAGTGGTCTACTACGAGACCGACACTTCATCGACATCTACCTCCGGCTCCGACGCGGCGTCCGTCACTTCTAAACGCCAAGAGCGTAAGAAGTATAGTAAGATCCCCCTACGCTACCCTCGCACTCCTAAACATACACCTTTACTTTCCGTCCCATTAGGCAAACCACCAACTTTTAATGGTGAAGATTATGCTATGTGGAGTAATTTAATGCGATTTCATCTAACCTCTCTCCACAAAAGTATATGGGATGTTGTTGAGTATGGTGTACAGGTACCATCCGTAGGGGATGAGGACTACGACACGGACGAAGTGGCCCAAATCGAGCACTTCAACTCCCAAGCCACAACCATTCTCCTTGCCTCTCTAAGCAAGGAGGAATACAACAAAGTACAAGGGTTGAAGAACGCCAAGGAGATTTGGGACCTACTCAAGACGGCGCACGAGGGTGATGAACTCACCAAGATCACCAAGCGGGAAACGATCGAGGGGGAGCTCGGTCGCTTCCGTCTTCGCCAAGGGGAGGAGCCACAAGACATGTACAACCGGCTCAAGACCTTGGTGAACCAAGTGCGCAACCTCGGAAGTGCAAAATGGGATGACCACGAAGTGGTTAAGGTTATTCTAAGAGCCCTCATTTTCCTTAACCCCACACAAGTTCAATTAATTCGTGGCAATCCTAGATATACACAAATGACCCCCGAAGAAGTTATCGGGAATTTTGTTAGTTTTGAATGCATGATTAAGGGCTCCAAGAAAATCAACGAGTTTGACGAGCCTTCCACATCCGAGGCGCAACCGGTGGCCTTCAAGGCAACGGAGGAGAAGAAGGAGGAGTCTACACCAAGTAGACAACCAATTGACGCCTCCAAGCTCGACAACGAGGAGATGGCCCTAATCATCAAAAGCTTCCGGCAAATCCTCAAGCAACGGAAGGGGAAGGATTACAAATCCCGTTCCAAGAAGGTTTGCTACAAGTGTGGTAAGCCCGGTCATTTTATTGCAAAATGTCCTATGTCCAGTGATAGTGACAGGGGCGACGACAAGAAGGGCAAGAGGAAGGAGAAGAAGAGATACTACAAGAAGAAGGGCGGCGATGCCCATGTTTGTCGGGAGTGGGACTCCGACGAAAGCTCAAGCGACTCCTCCGACGACGAGGACGCCACCAACATCGCCGTCACCAAGGGCCTCCTCTTCCCCAACGTCGGCCACAAGTGCCTCATGGCTAAGGACGGCAAAAAGAAGGTAAAATCAAAGTCCTCCACTAAATATGAAACATCTAGTGATGAGGATGATGATAAAAATGAGGAGGATAATTTGCGTATTCTTTTTGCCAACCTTAACATGGAACAAAAAGAAAAATTAAATGAGCTAATTAGTGCCATCCATGAAAAGGATGATCTCTTAGACTCCCAAGAGGACTTCCTAATCAAGGAAAACAAGAAACATGTTAAGGTTAAAAATGCGTATGCTCTAGAAGTAGAAAAATGTAACAAATTATCTAGTGAGCTAAGCATATGCCATGACACTATTGCCAACCTTAGAAATGAAAATGTTAAATTAATTGCTAAGGTTGATTCTCATGTTTGCATTGATCCTAGAAATGATAATGTTGATTTGCTTGCTAGGATTGATGAGTTAAATGTTTCCATTGCTAGCCTTAGAAATGAGAATGAGAAACTAATTGCTAAGGCTAAGGATTTTGATGTTTGCAATGCTACTATTTCCGACCTTAGAACTAAAAATGATATGTTGCATGCTAAGGTTGTTGAACTAAAATCTTGCAAACCCTCTACATCTAATGTTGAGCATATTTCCATTTGTACTAGATGTAGAGATATTAATGTTAATGCTATCCATGATCACCTAGCCTTAATTAAAAAACAAAATGATCACATAGCTCAACTAAATGATAAGATTAGAGAGCATGACTTAGAAAATGAAAAATTTAAATTGGCTAGAAGCATGCTCTATAATGGGAGACGCCCCGGCATTAAGGACGGCATTGGCTTCCAAAGGGGAGACAATGTCAAAATTAATGCCCCTCCTAAGAACTTGTCTAACTTTGTTAAGGGCAAGGCTCCCATGTCTCAGGATAACGAGGGTTACATTTTGTATCCTGCCGGGTATCCTGAGAGTAAAATTAAGAAAATTCATTCTAGGAAGTCTCACTCTGGCCCTAATTATGCTTTCATGTATAAGGGTGAGACATCTAGATCTAGGCAACCAACCCATGCCAAGTTGCCTAGAAAGAAAACTACTAATGCATCTAATGATCATGCCATTTCATTTAAGACTTTTGATGCATCTTATGTTTTAACTAGCAAATCCGGCAAGGTAGTTGCCAAAATTGTTGGGGGCAAACACAAGGGCTCCAAGACTTGTGTTTGGGTACCCAAAGTTCTTGTATCTAATGCCAAAGGACCCAAAACCGTTTGGGTACCTAAAACAAAGAACTAAACTTGTTTTGTAGGTTTATGCATCCGGGGGCTCAAGTTGGATACTCGACAGCGGGTGCACAAACCACATGACCGGGGAGAAAAGGATGTTCTCCTCTTATGAGAAAAACAAGGATCTCCAACGAGCTATCACATTCGGGGATGGAAACCAAGGTTTGGTCAAAGGTTTGGGTAAAATTGCTATATCCCCTGACCATTCCATTTCTAATGTTTTTCTTGTAGATTCTTTAGATTACAATTTGCTTTCCGTATCCCAATTATGTCAAATGGGCTACAACTGTCTTTTTACTGATATTGGTGTTACTGTCTTTAGAAGAAGTGATGATTCAATAGCCTTTAAGGGAGTGTTAGAGGGTCAGCTATACTTAGTAGATTTTGATAGAGCTGAACTCAACACTTGCTTAATTGCTAAGACTAACTTGGGTTGGCTCTGGCACCGCCGACTAGCCCATGTTGGAATGAAGAATCTTCATAAGCTTCTAAAGGGAGAGCACATTTTGGGACTAACCAATGTTCATTTTGAGAAAGACAGGATTTGTAGCGCATGCCAAGCCGGGAAGCAAGTTGGTGTCCATCATCCACACAAAAAACATCATGACTACCGACAGGCCACTGGAGCTCCTACACATGGACCTATTCGGCCCGATCGCTTACATAAGCATCGGCGGTAGTAAGTATTGTCTTGTAATTGTGGATGATTATTCTCGCTTCACTTGGGTATTCTTTTTGCAGGAAAAATCACAAACCCAAGAAACCTTAAAGGGATTCTTGAGACGGGCTCAAAATGAGTTCGGCTTAAGGATCAAGAAAATTAGAAGCGACAACGGGACGGAGTTCAAGAACTCTCAAATTGAAGGCTTTCTTGAGGAGGAGGGCATCAAGCATGAGTTCTCTTCTCCCTACACTCCACAACAAAATGGTGTAGTGGAGAGGAAGAATCGAACTCTATTGGATATGGCAAGAACCATGCTTGATGAGTACAAGACATCGGACCGGTTTTGGGCCGAAGCGGTCAACACTGCCTGCTACGCCATCAACCGGTTATATCTACACCGAATCCTCAAGAAGACATCTTATGAACTCCTAACCGGTAAAAAGCCCAATATTTCATATTTTAGAGTTTTTGGTAGCAAATGCTTTATTCTTATTAAGAGAGGTAGAAAATCAAAGTTTGCTCCTAAAACTGTAGAAGGCTTTTTACTAGGATATGATTCAAACACAAAGGCATATAGAGTCTTTAATAAGTCCTCAGGACTTGTTGAAGTTTCTTGTGACGTTGTGTTTGATGAGACTAATGGCTCTCAAGTAGAGCAAGTTGATCTTGATGATATAGGTGAAGAACAGGCTCCATGCATAGCGCTAAGGAACATGTCCATTGGGGATGTGTGTCCTAAGGAATCCGAAGAGCCTCCACATACACAAGATCAACCATCCTCCTCCAAGCAAGCATCTCCACCGACTCAAATTGAGGATGAGGCTCAAGATGATGAACAAGAAGATCAAGAAGATGAGCCACCTCAAGATGACGGCAACGATCAAGGGGGAGATGCAAATGATGGAGACAAGGAGGATGACCAACCAAGACCGCCACACCCAAGAGTCCACCAAGCAATCCAACGAGATCACCCCGTCGACACCATCCTCGGCGATATTCATAAGGGGGTAACTACTCGATCTCGTGTTGCTCATTTTTGTGAACATTACTCGTTTGTTTCCTCTATTGAGCCACACAGGGTAGAGGAAGCACTTGAAGATTCGGATTGGGTGATGGCGATGCAAGAGGAGCTCAACAATTTCACAAGGAACGAGGTATGGCACTTAGTTCCATGTCCTAACCAAAATGTTGTAGGAACCAAGTGGGTCTTCCGCAACAAGCAAGACGAACATGGTGTGGTGACTAGGAACAAAGCTCGACTCGTGGCCAAGGGGTATTCACAAGTCGAAGGTTTGGATTTTGGTGAAACCTATGCACCCGTAGCTAGGCTTGAGTCAATTCGCATATTATTGGCCTATGCTACTTACCATGGTTTCAAGCTTTATCAAATGGACGTGAAGAGTGCCTTCCTCAATGGACCAATCAAGGAGGAGGTCTATGTTGAGCAACCTCCCGGCTTTGAAGACAGTGAGTATCCTAACCATGTTTATAGGCTCTCTAAGGCGCTTTATGGGCTCAAGCAAGCCCCAAGAGCATGGTATGAATGCCTTAGAAATTTTCTTATTGCTAATGGCTTCAAAGTCGGCAAAGCCGATCCTACTTTGTTCACTAAAACTCTTGACAATGATTTGTTCGTATGCCAAATTTATGTTGATGATATCATATTTGGGTCTACTAACAAATCTACATGTGAAGAATTTAGTAGGATTATGACACAGAAATTCGAGATGTCGATGATGGGGGAGTTGAAGTATTTTCTAGGATTTCAAGTCAAGCAACTCCAAGAGGGCACCTTCATTAGCCAAACGAAGTACACTCAAGACATTCTAAGCAAGTTTGGAATGAAGGATGCCAAGCCCATCAAGACACCCATGGGAACAAATGGGCATCTCGACCTCGACACGGGAGGTAAGTCCGTGGATCAAAAGGTATACCGGTCGATGATTGGATCATTGCTTTATTTATGTGCATCTCGACCGGACATTATGCTTTCTGTTTGCATGTGTGCAAGATTCCAAGCCGACCCTAAGGAATCACACCTTACGGCCGTGAAACGAATCTTGAGATATTTGGCTTACACTCCTAAGTTTGGGCTTTGGTACCCTCGGGGATCCACATTTGATTTGATTGGTTATTCGAATGCCGATTGGGCGGGGTGTAGAATTAATAGGAAGAGCACATCGGGGACTTGCCAGTTCTTGGGAAGGTCCTTGGTGTCTTGGGCTTCAAAGAAACAAAATTCGGTCGCTCTTTCTACCGCCGAAGCCGAGTATATTGCCGCAGGCCATTGTTGCGCGCAATTACTTTGGATGAGGCAAACCCTACGGGACTACGGTTACAAATTAACCAAAGTCCCTTTGCTATGTGACAATGAGAGTGCAATCAAAATGGCCGACAATCCCGTCGAGCATAGCCGCACTAAGCACATAGCCATTCGGTATCATTTTCTTCGGGATCACCAACAAAAGGGGGATATCGAGATTTCTTACATTAATACTAAAGATCAATTAGCCGATATCTTTACCAAGCCTCTTGATGAACAATCTTTTACCCGACTTAGGCATGAGCTCAATATTCTTGATTCTAGGAATTTCTTTTGCTAGTCTTGCACACATAGCTCATGAATATACCTTTGATCATGTCTTTTTTTTTATACTATGACTAATGTATTTTCAAGTGAATTTCAAACCAAGTCATAGGTATATTGAAAGGAAATTGGAGTCTTCGGCGAAGACAAGGCTTCCACTCCACTTCACTACTCATCCTTCGCCGTCGCTCCACATCATCTCTTCAACTTTGGTATAATCTTCACTCATTCATTTCATGACCAAAGGGGGAGAAAGTACTTTCTAGGGCTCTAATGACTCCGTTTTTGGCGATTCATGCCAAAGGGGGAGAGAGTAAGGGAGCCCAAAGCAAAAGGACCGCACCACCACCCGATTCACCACCACCCGATTTTAAAATTAATAATTTTCAATTGGTAAATTTCAAAATTAGTATATCTTTGTGTTCTAAAGGGGGAGCAAGTTGTATTTTCAAAATTGATGTCTTAAAACCCTCTTGAACACTAAGAGGAGACTTTAATTGAGGGGGAGTTTTGTTTAGTCAAAGGGAAAGCATTTGAACCAAAGATAGAAAATTTCAAAACTTGAAAATGCTTTGCAAAATCTTATTCATTTACCTTTGACTATCTTGCAAAATGACTTTGAAAAGAATTTACAAAAGAATTTGCAAAAACAAAACTCTTGGTGCAAATGTGGTCCAATATGTTAAAAATAAAAGAAACAATCCATGCGCATCATATGAGTATTTATATTGGCTCAATTCCAAGCAACCTTTGCACTTACATTATGTAAACTAGTTCAATTATGCACTTCTATATTTGCTTTGGTTTGTGTTGGCATCAATCACCAAAAAGGGGGAGATTGAAAGGGAATTAGGCTTACACCTAGTTCCTAAATAATTTTGGTGGTTGAATTGCCCAACACAAACATTGGACTAACTAGTTTACTCTAGTGCATAAGTTATACAGGTGCAAAAGGTTCACATTTAGCCAATAAAAAGACCATGTGTTGGATTCAACAAAGGAGCAGCAAGGCAACCGAGGGCACCTCTGGCTGGAGGCACCGGACTGTCCGGTGTGCACCGGACATGTCCGGTGCGGCCAGAGAACTTCGACTCCAACTCTTTGCCCTCGGGAATTCTCGGAAGCCGACGCGCTATAATTCACCGGACTGTCCGGTGTGCACCGGACATGTCCGGTGCTCCAAGGAACCGCGGCCTCCGTAACTCGTCAGCCTCGGGTTCGCCAGGCAGCCGCTCCGCTATAATTCACCGGACTGTCCGGTGTGCACCGGACTGTCCGGTGTGCCAGCGGAGCAACGGCTCCCTGCGGCGCCAACGGCTCCCTGCGGAGCATTAAATGCGCGCGCAGCGCGCGCAGACGTCAGGCCGGCCCATACCGGTGCACCGGACATCAAACAGTGCATGTCCGGTGTGCACCGGACACCCAGGAGGGCCCACAAGTCAGAAGCTCCAACGGTCAGAATCCAACGGCAACCGTGACGTGGCAGGGGCACCGGACTGTCCGGTGTGCACCGGACTGTCCGGTGCGCCATCGAACAGAGGCATCCAGCCAACGGTCACTTGTGGTGGTTGGGGCTATAAATACCCCAACCACCCCACATTCATTGCCATCCAAGTTTTTCACTTCTCAACTACTACAAGAGCTCTAGCATTCAATTCTAGACACACCAAATAGATCAAGTCCTCTCCAATTTCCACTCAACGCCATAGTGACTAGAGAGAGTGATTTGCTTGTGTTCTTTCGAGCTCTTGCGCTTGGATCGCATTCTTTTCTTTCTCATTTGTTCTTGTGATCAATCACTCAATTGTAACCAAGGCGAGAGGCACCAATTGTGTGGTGGCCCTTGCGGGGAAGTTTTGTTCCCGGTTGTTTGAGAAGAAGAGAAAGCTCACTCGGTCCGAGGGACCGTTTGAGAGAGGGAAGGGTTGAAAGAGACCCGGCCTTTGTGGCCTCCTCAACGGGGAGTAGGTTTGCGAGAACCGAACCTCGGTAAAACAAATCCTTGTGTCACACTCTTATTCGCTTGCGATTTGTTTTGCGCCCTCTCTCGCGGACTCGTTTATATTTCTAACGCTAACCCGGCTTGTAGTTGTGATTACTTTTGTAAATTTCAGTTTCGCCCTATTCACCCCCCCTCTAGGCGACTATCACTAACGCTTAATCAAGTTTTTGTGGCCTTAAGTTTAAGCTTTTACAGGATCACCTATTCACCCCCTCTAGGTGCTCTCAAATAGTACCCTCGGTTAACTACGTTATCCCCGGAATATTCTCCCTTAGAGGGTTACAGTGGGGTCATTATCGTGTAATCAATTACAAGCATGGGCTGATCCACTAACAGCCCTACCCGCGTAGCGGCCTGCGGGCTAGATCTCGCAACGTGTAGGGATGGAAATGGATGGAAACGGACAGAAAAAAAACCCTCTCCCATTTCTATTTCCACATTTTATCATCGAAAATGTGATCAGGTCCGGAATAGCCGGGAGCAGAAACGAGAGCGGGATAAACGGATTTGCGAAAACGAACGGAAATGGAAATACTAACGGAAACTCATAATTTAATAAAATAGATATGGTATTGATATTTGAATAGTGATTGATTGGCAGGACAATAACATAAAACAAATAGATATAGAGACGCAACATTGTATTGTTGTTTGGTTGTTAATAGTGTACATTTAGCTACATCCGATGTTGTTTAAGACTTTAGACCACTTGTCATTAAAAAGAGGCGATGGTTACAATAGCCACTTGTGCTATAATTTATTACCTAAAGACACGAGGCTTTAGTTGATATACTATTGTATATTAGACTCGTCCCATATTTACTAAATATGGAATAAATACGGGTTCAATTCGGATAAAAATAGGATCCCGCAAAAACAGACGGAATAAATCCTCTCCCGTTTCCGTACTGTTTCCATATTTTTCCGTAAATACAGAAACGGTCAGGTCAAATGTAGAAAACGGTACGGGTCGGGACGGGATTTTACCCGTCCGTTTTCAACCCTAACAGCGTGGGCCGACTATACATGGCCCCCAGTTACAATTGGCGGTAGATCGCAATACATGATCTTCGCGGTCCAGATTCTCTACCAACGGAATTGTCGATGGTCTTCGCTCTGGCCCGTCCTGGCGAAAGGAGCGCCTGAGTCTTCGTCCGAACTCCTCATGCTCTTTGAAGCGCGGTCACCCTTCAGGCCTTCGCGCCCTCCAGTCCTTAATCCTTCGACATTGTGGTCTCCCGAGCGAGGGGGCGTTGCGCCTTTGCCCCAACACTGAAACTGCCATGTTACGATAATATTATCAAGTATTTTAAATAATATTCACTTAGTGTATCACACCATCAAGTGATTGAACCATTCATCTGAAATCTTGTTGTGCAGTTCACTCTTAATTAGTTTCATTACAAAGAAAACTCTTTCGACCAATGTTGTTGAAACTGACATCTCGGTGAAGGTGAATTTATGCATTAATAACTTAATTAGTAACTTAGTTAGTAATGTAGTTCATAGCTTAGTTATTACATAGCTAGTTACTGACCTCTTAGTTAACTAGTCAGTAGTAGGTAATTACTTTGATAGTTAGTAGTTAGATGGCTACCCAATTAGTAGCAGTCACTAAAGCGATACTTCCAATAGCTATTCTGCTAACAATGATATATTATTAATTTTAGGCAGACAAATACAAGGTTCAAGTGAAAAAGATACACTTACTTTGTTCTTGTTACCACACTAAACTCAAGCAAACCTCCACATGCAAGGATAGCTAGATCTCCACAATCACACAAAGAGAATTATCAAGTCGTTCGTTGGCAAAAACTAAACACATGATTATAAATGTAACCGGTCTGCCTAAACAACTTTGCTTGTACACCAAAATCAAAATTATGTACCTAGGAAACTAGGGTTGCAAATTACACATAACATAAGCTAACTCAACACATATAAATTGAGGAAGAGATGAAGGGTACCTTTGCTTTTAAAGGTCTAAGGATCAAATCCAAGCTTCCAAGGTTGAATCAATAGATTGGAGAAGGCGGGAAGCATTGGGGATAGGGAGAGGAAGAAAGATGAGAAATAAATGAGGTCCGCCTTGGCTAGTGAACTGATGCTGATTAAATTAGGGCATGACGTCACGAGCTATGATGTTGAGGTACTGTCACGTCAGAGCCACAATAACTTTCACTCTATTTATAACATAATACCTAGGTGCTTTGACCTATAACGCTGAGCCATATAACCTTAATACTATTGGTCACGACGCTCACACCGGAGTCCAAATACAGTATCAGTCCTATCAAGGATGTAATTGTATTTTTTTTATAAAAGAGAGCTAAATACCAAAAAAATGTTGAATCTATTATTAACATGTGGCAGAGACTCGAAGGAGACTAAGTTGTGTTTGGCCGTTTCTGTAAAATGCTTCTGCTGCTAAAAGGCAAACGCCAACCAACCAAATGACAGAAGCACGAAGTGGCTGCTTTTGTATAATATCATTTTCAGTTGTTTTCACCAATCAACTTAAGACTTTTCGCAACACATAGCTCACAATACCCTTTAGACATCTCATGGTGTTTTTTTCACAACTCAGACTTGAACAAAACATATACACTGAGTTCGCTCCTTAGTAACAAGATCAGTTGACCACCAAGCACACAAGTTTCTGATAAAGCATTGAAGCAGTGGACTACGGTGGGTCCAATGACTTAAGACTTCTGAACGTCGGAGAACTTGACGAGAGGCCACCTAAGGAAGGCCTTTTCTGTTTATTATATTATATATAATGAAAGAGTTTCTCTCAATTATTTCAGTGATACATAATTTTTTTTTATCTTCGCCAGTATCTCTGATTTTAGCGGATTATGCATATGATAATGTAAAACATTATTTTACACTAGACTATATTATTTATATAGTGAAGTTTGAAATATAAAACGAGATAAAAGATCGGATGCGTAAAATGTTGGAGACAGTCCCACTTCCGCCCTCTCTCGGGAACTTTGCCTCCTCCCGCCGGCTCTCCATGGCAGAATGTGACATGAGAAAAAGGTGACGCCCCCAAAGTCAAAGGAGGGCATGCGTGCATGCATGGCAGTAGTGTGGTTGCCAAATTTTTACACGTTCCAGTCAAATAGTTCTCAGCTAGACGTACGGTTAGACTAGAATTAATTACTCGAGACTTCTGTGGTCGCATTTGCATGCATTTAGTTTTAGAAGCGTCGGGTTAGCTTTACAAAGGGTTGCGCGTTTGGTTGGATTGGATGTATAGGGTGAGATGGAACGAGGCGGCCACAGTTTCTATAGTGTTTAGATGAGAGTCACGTAGGGACGAGATAAATATTAGAGTAATTTTTTATGGCGGCGTGATCCCAAAAAATCGAGGGGGTGATGTTACCCCTATCTTATTCCACCTTGACCTCAAACCAAACAGATAAGTGTAGGCTTTATCTGACTTCAGTTTCAGCTGTATATACTGTACTGTTTTCTATCTAACCCTCTTTGGTGAAATCATTGTTGTTTCTGGCTTCACCGGCTTTGTCTTCTCTGGTCACTCGTAGCATTAAGCCAAATTAAACCAGCAGATGAAGCGAAGCCCTCACTTACGCGGCAGCTGATACTGAATTAACGGGAGTCAGTCAACTGAGGACGAAGGCCGGGCAAGCAGAGGGTACTGCCTGCTCGTCGTCCATGTGCATCACGATCTCATCAAGGCCAGACCAACGTATCTATCCACTAGCTGAGAATTTGCACCCACACCCACCCACCACGACGCTACACCAAACAACAACCCTTGCATTGTATGCGAGTCAGCAGGTAGTACTGTATATACTGCTACTACACGCATTCAATAAAGGGGGCCAATTTTCTGCTATATATAGTTTTGTAAATAAAGAAATAAAACAGAAACAAATTCGATAATTAACATAACTCGAACTGCAGGCCTTCCAGGGATCGATCCCTACAAGACTAACGTAGGTTATTAGAATTGAAATCGCATTCCAAAAATATGGCCTAGCAATACGGTCAGATCTAGATCTAAATATAGCATAATGGTGGTGGTGGTGGGAGAATTTAAATGATAAATATAGCATACGGTCAGATCTAAATCTAACGGATCAAAAGGTCTACTTGCACGCTTGTACTTGCTTGTATATTAGTCGTTGCCATCGATACGAACCCAGATGAGTGAACTAGAGTGTGAGTGTAGACCAAACTAGTAGCTGTCTGCGATGTGGAATGTGGATAGACCAGGTTCTCCGGCTCATTGGCCCATCCGAGGAAACAAATGGATGGGCAACCATGCAGGCGCAGCCAACAAATCACATTCAGAGAATCATATGGGCTTTTCTTCCGTTTATCTGCAAACAATGTTAAAAAGACCTGTTTTGAAAGCTCTGAATTTAAAAGGAGCTCTTTATCTATCCAGGAAGACGATTAGACGACGACCTGAGTACTTTATTCTTACTGTCTATTTTTGGTCCTTCAGATATTTAGATATATCTTCTGGTTCTTCCGTCAATCTTGGTAAAAAAGAAAGGCTTTTACAGTTCTAGTTTTACTGGAATGTTCCTCCAGATTTAAGGAATGGTGACGGCAGAGCTCAGGCGGAGATTAGCTGCTGGCGCTCGGCGCTGGAAGGCGAACAAGGTGACGGCGTCGTGACGGTGGTGATATCGAACGTCGTCGGGAACACGTTGACGAATTCATCGAACGTCTCGTAGTGTCCAAATATCCTGCCGCCAGCGCCGCCTAGATCTTCCGGCGGCGTCGCCGGCAACGACGCAGCGCCTTCCAGTATCTGCACCACCTGCCTCATGCATGGGCGGCAGCGAGGGTCCGGGTGCGAGCACAGCAACCCGAGCTTGAGGACCAGCTCGAGATCGTCCTCGTCGCACATGCCGATCCTAGGGTCCCTGGCGTCTTTGATCCTCC